>OZ017738.1:427430104-428630104 GCA_963969285.1 Odontomyia ornata | reverse complement strand
CTATTCGTTGGGAGAACTGAAGGCCGGAGACCAGTGGATAAACTACGGATACGCTGTTGTGACTCGCTTGACGAAGACAGTTCATCGCTGCTCGGATAAGAAATTGGAAGACGCGTTCAATGGACCGAGACAGTTGGAGGCGCTATTTGTTGGAAGTGAAAGATCGAGAGGGGCTGTAGTGCTAAGAAGAAGAAGAAGTGGAACTATGGAGTCATTCAGCGCAGAAACTGCGGTGATTTATGTCGCCACAATTAGGGGGAACGCGACTGTATCGGAACAGTAATAAACTTCACCGTAAAAATATTGGGGAAGCGCCACCATCCGACTAAGAGCTTTCGTAATCAGGATATTGAATCGGAAATAATTTTGCCGAGATAAAAGCATCAAAGAGAAATTCAACCAATTTCACCCAAAAGACCAACACTACTGCATTACCTTAGGGGATATCAAGATCCTACGATCCAATTTTTCCGGCCACAACAGTTTATCACATCGGTGCATTATGGCACCTCCAAACCACTAATTAACTTTACTAAAATGCACTTACTAGGCTTTGTTTTTTTTTAATTTTAACTTAGGACGTAAAATGAAAGCAATCCGGAGTAAACAACCGACCAACTGTCATTTGAACGTCATTCTTTCCAGTGATACGACAATGCTCATAAGATGGTGGATCATGGAGGCTCTCCACATTGATAACTTCAAAGTGCACACTGGAAAGGTTTAACCCTATGATTCCCAAAAAATACTTTTCGCCGCCGACAACTTTTTCAAGACAAGTGCATTAACCGCCGTCCTGTTGACCTCAAAATTGAAACGGTGGTCCATTAAAGAGAATTTACAGTGTTTTCCAATAAGAGGTATTATTTTGATATTAAAAGAAAAATGCAATTTTTTAATATAAATGATCAGATGTTCATTTCATTATAAAGAAGAAAGTATGCCGTTAATAGTAATAAATAACATCAGGCAAATGGCTACCACGACCACGCTTACAGGACCATTTCCTTTTCATGAAATTTTCCATAAACAAATCGCAAAGTGGCGGCCCTATGTCCTCGATAGCCTCAAGAATTCCATCTTTGAGGTCTTGAATTGACGCTAGGCTGTTGGTCTCTTTCACGTGGCCCCAAAGGAAGAAGTCGCAAGGTGTTAGATCACAAGATCTCGGTGGCCAATTGTGATCACCTCTTCGAGAGTTAACTTTTCCCTTCAAAGATCAATGGTTTCGTTGCCTGTGTGGCACGTAGCGCCGTCTTGTTGAAAATAAACGTTATCCAGATCAGTACCATTCCATTCCGGCCATAAAAAATCATTAATCATCTCTCGATAGCGCAATCCATTCACCGTAACTGTTACTCCAGCCTCATTTTCGAAAAATGAAGGTCCAATGACTCCGCCGGACCATAAACCGCACCAAACAGTCACACGTTGAGGATAGAGAGGCTTTCCAACAATAATTCTTGGGGTTTCCGAGTGCCAGATGTGACAATTTTGCTTGTTGACCAAGCCAACGAGGATGAAATGGGCTTCATCACTCAAGATGATTTTTCGATGGAATTCCGGATCATGTTCATGCATTTCAAGGACCCAATCAGCAAAGACACGACGTTGTTAATGATCGACCGGCTTGAGTTCTTGTGTTAACTGAACTTTATAAGCCTTGAGATCCAAATTTTTATGCAAAATACGGTGTAATGACGTTTGTGGAATGCCTAATTCCAAAGAACGACGAGGAATGGACAAACCTGGATTTTCTTCAACACTTTCGGCTACAGCAGCAATATTTCGGCTGTTCTTGAGTGATGTGCACGGGTTTTATTCTTCACATCACTAAGTTGTCCCAACAGCTCAAATTTTTCAACCAATTTCTGTATTGGGGTCCGACAAGGTGCTTCATCACGACGAATGTTCGAGTTTTACGAACCGTCTCTGCCAAATTTTCACCAGTTTTAAAGTGAATTTTATTAATTTCAATTCTTTATTGAAGCGTGTATCGTTCCATTTTTATTAATGGCATAGTTTTTACTTGTCAAATGTCGAAAAATGACATCTATGAAATAGCGGGCTATTCAAAATAACACCTCTTATTGGAAAACCCTTCATTTAAGGACGGTTGGTCAGTGCAGCGGTCTATTTTCATCAACGTGAATCCTGGGAGGATGCAGAAGGCGACCCTGAGCAGCGATCAGAACAGCGTTACCAAAGAGGCAATTGTTATGCGAAACGTAACATAGGATTGCGCTGCAAACAAGTGATTTCACAACGGAGTTAGAATGCTTGGAGACTGGAGCAAGGTGGATATTTCAGTGAAATGGAGATGAAAGGGACCTTATACTTCTGGCGGAAGCAACGCGCAAAGGAAAGGGGGCCCCCAACTTCGAGAAGAAATTTAAGCTAAGTATTTTTCTTGATTCTGCTTAATTGTACTATTTCTTTTTAGCGATAGATGTTAAGTAAGGGAAAGTGAAATTTTCGTGAAATATACCAACGCTATGTATTGTTAGTACAATGAATTAAAAAATTGTATATGCTTTATTTGGCTCCAAGAAGTGTGCGCGTGGCTCGAGTGGTTACAGGTGATCCTTTTTGCTACGCTAGTTGAAGCGACAGACTCGGGTGCGCTGAATGCAAGCTGCTTCAGACGTCTCATAATCATCTCTTCGATTGAGCAAGGCCTCAGATTCGGTTTAAGGCGCAAAGTCTATCCTTCCTTCGTGTGGCTCATGCAGATTCTTGCCAATCGCTGACTGGTTCTTAATTTTTTCTTCGTAGCGCAGCCAACCGTTTACAACCACTCACATGAGTTTTGAAAGACAAAGGAAACTTTATTTGCTTGTTCTGCACTTATCCCAGCGATTTTCATCAATTTATTGTTTAAGTATGCAAAAGCGAAATTACCATGCTTAGCTCAATTACCTTTGAAATCGATAGTTTCAATCAATTATGCATGTATCTATTTGCAGTCATTATTTAGGACATTACCTTATTGTAAATTGCTAAACCACACTCATTAACATTTCATGTGCAACAAACCATACTCTGAGCAGTTGGAATGGTCACGAGTATTCCAAAACGTTTACTGCCTGGTAAAACCGCAGACAGGCAAACCGTCATGGGCCAGGAGAGTGACATGCATATGAGTTTATATTCTCAAATTGCTTTCTTTTATTTATAAATTAAATATGAATAAAGATATGAATGACATGTCCGGTTCCAATATCACGAATCATTTGAAAATGCATTTTATTTTTGTTGCCAATTTTTTGAGTATAAATTCAGCAAGCAGAAAGTTGACAATAAAATTTTATTGTTAATATATTGTAATTATGGCATGTAATACGAATGGAGAAAATTTTTATCTTTATTGGTAAACGTGACCTGGATTTTAAGTCACAAAGACACAAAGTTGTGTGTTGTTAAATGCTGGAATTAGTTGTTTCTTGTTAAAAGTAGGTCTTCAACTCTGATTTCTTTTCAAACTAAAGAATTTAATGTTTACAATTTAGCGAATTGCAAACAAATCAATTGCCGAATTTATTTATGTTCCAGTTTATCCTCCGCTTATTAAACGTAACATTTTACTTGGCTTGCTTATCACTACAAATTCAAGAGACTCATAATGAAAATTTATGAATTTCTTTAAATCAATAATTGAAAGTTCATCTCTAACTCTTTACTAACATCTATCATTTTCATTCAAAAACCGAAAGCATCAAAACCATTAAAATTCTCAATCGAAATTCCATAAAATCAAATTTTAACCGTCCAATCAATAAAATCACTCATGCTTGTCGTTTCAATTGAAATATTACTAGGAAGAAAGGCAAAAAAATCTATTATCGAATAAAATCCATATTGATGATTGATCTTCTCTCTTCTTATTGCATTTCCAACAACCCAAGTTGATAAACAACTTCACAATATATCTTCAAAAAATGTATTTGCTTTCTTCTATTTTTTATTGCTCAAGTGTAAATTAATCGAAATATTTCATGCGCTTATCTAACTATAATAATTTATGATTGATTTTTTTTCTAATCATTTTCTTTGTCTTCAGCTTCAAAACATAATTTTTAACCGATGACGACGGTGCAGTAGCAGCATTTAAAGAATTGAAGATACATCCACCATAATTTTTTTTGTGCAGAAGTCTTTGAAACTTGTCAAAATCAGATTCGCTTTCACTGGAAAATGCATAAGCTTCGTCGGTTTGTGCTTATTTTATCTAGATGTTCATTGTTTTGACGTCGTTTTTTTAGAGTTCATGCATTGCCATTTGAAGACCTATGTCATATATGTTATGAAATAATTAATTCTGTAATTAAGACAACTATTAAGTGATTATGCGGGATGAAATAATAGCTTTCTGACAGATGCTGCATTTTTTCGCGCGATGAAAGCGCAAGTTGTAAATATGTTAGATAGGGGAAGAAGTGGAGATAATAATTTTCCTAGTTGATAGATAGACGTTGTGTCAGGCCTTTGAGGAAGGTTTTGAGTTGATTGAAAAAAGCTTTGATAATTTGCCTTATCATGCATGTGGAAAGTAGTTTTATTGGTGCCAGTTGCACGATTATGTCATGAAACTCAAATTATCTTAAGTGAAATGGAGTTATGATGGAATTGATTATGTCGGCGAATAATGTGCATATGCTTTAACCAATAATTTGAAGCTTAGATTGGTGTATAGCACGGACGCTCGCAGAATTTATTTGTACTGATTCGGCTATTTTGTCCTTTGAATTTGCAAATATATATTCATTATTTTTCAAAGAATCGATTAGGTTACTGTACCTTGGTGTTTAGACATGTTAAAATATCCCATCTTGTGACCCTAACAACACTCCAGAATATGAAAAGATCTGTTGCTACACCACAATATAATCTCTAGTGGAATAAGCCAAATCCGGAAAAAGCATGCAGTTTATAATAATAATTATTTATTACAATATTTTTAAACTAACATTTACCAAAAAGTTATTATATCTTAACTCTAGAAATTCTCCTTCAATTCATAACTCAATGTAACCCCCGCTTGCTTCAATCACTGCTTTAAATCTCCATCCTAATTGCGAGAACGCCTTTTTTACCGCTCTCGTTGCAAATTGATGAATGCTGCTTCAACAGCGGCCTGTAGGGACGCCACATTAGGATGTCTGGACTTGTTTGTCGCCCGTTCAATAACGCTCCACAAGTAATAGTCCAGGGGGTTTAAATCTGGGCTATTGGGAGGCCAGAGTTCCAGAAGGCCCGCAGATTTGTTCTTCAGTGAACACAGAAGAAAGTAACAGCGGGTAATTCTTTGTGCTTTAGCAGCCTCGGAGAGCATCTGTCGCACCTTCATTACATAGGACATGTACCTCTGGTCCTCTTTGGTAATTCGACGCATGGAAGCCTCACTTTCACCCAAGATGGCTGCCATTTTTCTGAGCGAGCTCCCAGGATCCTCCAAATTGAGGCCATTCGAGCAACTTCCAGGGTCCTTGCCGTCTTCTTCTTCACATGAGTTATCCTTGCTGGACTAGGAGAACCTTCCTCATAATTTCCCGCGGCCGCTTACTTCTGAGCAACATCGTAAACTGTGGATTTCGGATACCCGAAAAATCTTAACCGACCGCCCAGCGCGAAGACTTTTCCGCTCTCGATTGCACTAACTTCGCCATTTAGAGTTCACACACTAATGCACAGACGTCTATTTAGTTGAAATGACAGAAAACTACTGCTTTCCTTGAGATCCACTACAGTGAAAAATTGATGTGAAGTTTGTCTGGATTTTGCTGATGCACCCTGTACTTATACAACTTTTATCTCTGGCGTTGGGTGTAGAGGTGCTAAATCTCAAAAGGTAAGGAACTCAACACCTATAATGAAGATCTAACACTGGAACATCTCATCAAGGCTTTTCATTAGACACAGCACTTTACTTTTTTGGGTAATTTTTTTAAGTTCCACAATTTTTATGAAGAAGTCTTATTCACCTCAGGACCCGTCACTCAACGGCGTTCAATATATTTGCTGATGATTGGGTTAGGATCCATCTATCACACCCATAGCATAACACAGGTCTTATCACAGATTTGTATACTTGGAACTTTATTTTCCTATGTATCCAGCCAGTCTTCAAGATCGTCAAAACTGAATAAAATATTTTATTTGTGAACTGTATTTTTCGGTGTATTTTGTTTCTTTCATTACTGGTCCTCGTCATTTTGGCGCCTAGATACACAAATTCGCAAACATTTTCGATACTGTATTCGCCAAATGTGATACTTTGTCTATTCGAGGTATTTTTCCCCGACTGCGCCATGAGCTTTGTTTTATTCTTATTGATTTGTAGCCCTACCAGTTTTGCTTCGCTTTCGAGTTTGGCGGTTATTAATGACCGTGACAAAGTGTTGATGTCGTCCGCATAGGCTACTACTTGGCTCGACTCGTATAGTAATGTACCTCGCCTATCGACAGGTAGCCCATCTGCCCGCTTTAGTCCGATATTTGTGTCAAAGGCATCGGTGAGTTGGTTATTGATGCGGAATTGGGAAGTCGTCGACATCATTGTCCTTTTGGTAAGACGGACTAATTTGGCTGGGATGCCAAAGCAAAGCATTATTTGGTACAGTACGTTACGATCAATACTGTCGTATGCTTGCTTAAAGTCAACGAAAATTTGGTGTACGTCTACGAGTATGTTGAACTCCCAGCATTTTTCCAGTACCTGCTTGACTGTGAACAGTTGGTCTGTTGTTGATCTAGCTGCCCTAAAACGACCTTGATACTCCCCAATAATACTGTTAGCGTATGATCCGATTTTATTTTCTAAGATTTTAGAAAATATTTTGTACGCCATACAAAGTAGTGATATGCCTCTATAATTTGCGCACTGAAGCTTGTCACCTTTTTTGTGGATAGGGAATATAATTGATTGGCTCCACTCATTCGGCATATGCTCTTGTTGCCAAATGTACTGGATGACTTTGTGAATAGCTTTATGAACACTACTGCCATCATATTTGATGAGCTCCAATGGAATCTCATCGATGCCCGGCGCTTCATTATTCTTTTGGGCTTTGATGATAAAACGCAATTCATCCAGAGTTAGTGGGGCCAATGGGAGCTCTCCACAGACATCTATAGGCTCCAATGTTCTGGAGCTGTGCGGAGGATTAAGGAGGTGCTTGAAATATGATGCCCATCTTTCCTTAATCTGGATCCCATTAGCGATAATACTGCCAATTTCATCACGACAGAGCTGGGTTTAGGGCTAATAACTGCGTTTCAGGCTTTTAACTACTTTGTATGCTTGTCTTGTTATTGCTCACTAGACTTACATCTATACTTCTCAATTGGTCGTCATAGTATTTCCTTTTCTTAATTCTAATTATCTTATTTGCTACTCTTCTCAGATTTTCTTTAAGAGAAACATGGGGCCAGCTAGTTGTCGAGGGTCTCCCTGAAATTTTTGGCCACAGGCGTTGGTTTGGACATGTGACATCTATACGTTAATTTGAGCAAGCAATGATCTGAGTTACAATTGGCTCCTCGGTATGTACGGACGTCAAATATGCTCGAGGCCCAACGTTGTTGGATCAAAACATGATGGATCTAGTTTTGTATGTTGCCATCCGGTGATACCCAGATCATTTTATGAATGCGTCGATGTGGGAAGCAAGTCGAAGGTATGACTAGATTTCTGTTACATGCAAACTCAATCAGGCACTGGCTGTTGTCATTTGTTTCATTGTGGAGGTTATATCCTCCAGTTGTTCCCCAAAGGGATGCCTCATTGCTAACCTTAGCGTTGAAATCACCCAGAATTATTTTTGTGTCGATTGTAGGCAATGAGTCAACTAGTCTTTCCAGACGATTATAGAACGTTTGCTTGTTTTTCTTTTCTTCGGTCGGGGCGTGAACATTAATCAGCCAGATTTTGAAGAATTTCGCTTTTATACGAATCACTCGTAAACGTTCGTTTATCGATAACGTGTGGTTTGCAGTCCCTACCCACAATAGAGGCCACTCCGAATTCTAGTTCTCTCTCCTCACTTTTGAATATAATATGCGATCTCATGTCTTGAATGTCTTTTCCAGTCTTTTTTATTGCCTGGATGGCCAGTATTTTCAATTGATATTGACTGGCCTGTTGTCAAAGGTCCTTAACAGCGCCAGGGTAATTGGGTGATCTAACATTCCAGGATCCAATGCCATACTTCTTTTACCGATTGTGAGGTCGTTGCCGTGGGTCCAATCCATTCGGAGGCTCATCTGCAGGTTTTGAAACATTTCAGGATTTTCCAGGGACGGGGAGTTAGCCCTTCGCCCAACCTCCGTTCCGGGGGCATGGTTATTAATTCGATTCCGTTATCAGGCATGGAGGATTCACCTTCCCCCTCTTGTGTCCCCACAAAAGAGGTGTAAGTAGGATTTAGTAGCAGAGCATGTGTATTCACAGTTATTAGCATTTTTCGGTATTTAATGTCCCATTATTGGGGAACCAGTAAACCCAATGTGAGACCCCGAGAGCATTTACTACCATTTAATTGGGGGTTTGGGATGAGGAATCATGGAAGCGATGCGTTGGGGAAACAAGGGATTCCCTCCTCCTTCCTTAAACGGGCTTGGGACCGTCTACGGCAGAGTTATAATGTAGCACTGCTCCTCCATAATTCAAATCGCACCAACACACCAACGTCTTCTTGGGTGCAATATGGAACAGTGCAATTTAGTTGTACAATTTTAGTTTTTGGTGTCAGCTTTCGTTGATTCACTTTATTATCCAGTATTTTTCTTCTTTATGGTGCTGCAGTTTCGAAGACTTACCCTTCAAACGTACGGGTGAATTTGACTTTTTGTGATTTAGAGGTGAACGCCGTTCACGCGCTGAGTGTGGGACTCCCATGCTTGCGAGCGACTGGACTACCCACTAATTACCTCCCTTGTCAACCTGAGAATCTAGCCTGGAACCACTTCACACATTATTTTGGACTACGTCCCGTTTTGCTATGTCATGAGGCACCTTCAAGCTGGTGGATAGGTCCTCCAGCCAGAGGGGAGAGGGGAAAAGGAATTGCCAGACAAGCATTCCCCAAGCCCCGAAATCTCCAGCTGCTGTGAGTCCCTTTTGTCTTTTAGGGCTGCCCGAACATAATATGCCCCATGGTTTCACTTGTCAACCAATGCAAGCATCATCTCGGCTATACTAACCAGAGTGACTTTTCCCATCCCCCTGTAGAGGTTCTACCGCGGCTTGTCCCATTTTTCGCACACAACAAATATGCAGCAGGCATCGTCTTCCTCTTCTAAGCAAAACCGACAATCGGGGGACCGTGACTGACAAATCATGTGAAGCTAAGACTGAAAACACCCATGCTCGCTCAAAAAATGGGTCAAGTTGAAGTTAGTCTTTGACATGCCTACGATTTAGCCACAGCACAAGCTCCAGAATGAGGTGCCCCGTCCACCTTTCCTTCATGAAATTCACCCAGACTGCTGCCAATAGTTGAGTGAGCACTGTGCTCTTTAGTAAGGAGGCCAACAGGTATCAAGCCTGCAACAGCCCTTACCACCAAATTAGAGACTGTTGGATATGAAGATGTAATTCTCAGTGGTCCTCTTCTCTGTACCAGTGCCAAGCGTTTTCAGCATACCCCTTTTCTGAGAGCGTCAACCCATATTTTTGCTCCATATAGTAGCAATGACCCTATAATATTCATCAAGACGCATCTTCTTGATGGGTTGTGTCCCGCTACGCAGGACGTTTGTCGACTCAGAGCCGATACGACCGAAGTAGTCTTCTCAGCCGTTGACTGGATTTGCTCAGAGAAACTAATCTTTGAGTCGATAGGTAGCCCCAGGTACTTCATCACTGGCTTTGATTCAATTTCTTTGTCTCCAACACTGATCATCTTTACTCTAGGGAATGTCTTTTTTGCCAAAATGACCACTTCGGTTTGCTCTAGTGCAAGACTGAATCCGGGAGCAGTCATCCAGTCTCTCACTTGGCGCATTAGCATAAGTTGTGCTTTTTCAACGGTGCGTCCAGTGACTGGAGCGGCAACATTATCTACGTAACCGATCAAACGTGACCCATATGGCATCTCCAGTCTCAGTATCCCGTGGTAAGACACGTCTAGATCAAAGATAGATCTCTGGGAAACACCCGATGTAACTTCCATCCTTCGTTGTCTCTGTGTCGTGTCGTAAAGCTTTGGTCTTTCAAACAGCCCCTCAGAAGCCGGTTGAAAAGAGTTTTCCAGCCTATTCAGAATATCACCCCATCTAGCAGAGTTGAATGCGTCCCCAACATCGAGTGTTACCAACAGAATGATCCGTTCTCTGGTGAAGTTATATGCCTCTACCTGTTGGACCGTGCTCATCACCTCGGCAACCGCATCAATGGTGGGGCATCGTGCTCTAAAGCCATAGTGCCAAGGAGATAGATTCTCACGAATTGTGTCAGTGGGTCTTCCCTTAATGAGTTTCTCTAGCACTTTCCCAGCTATGTCTACTATGCCTAAGAGGTTGTATGCAGATAGCGATCCCAAGTTTCCCTTCCCCTTGCTGATCAGCACGAGCCTCGCCACCTTCCATCTTACCGGAAAAACTTCTCCCGTAAGCAAGCGTTAAATGTACTGACCAGCGAATCTGGACAACGAAAATAGACAAGTTGTAAAACCTCAGCTGAAACACCACCTGGACCTGGTGCCTTCGTCGCTTTCAATGAAAGGTCTGTGTGAAGAGTGAATACTCGATTGTTATTTCACCGTAGGCAGCGTCAACACCAACGGGATGGGTGGGAGAAAGCGCCCGCACTATCTTGTCCATCTTTTTTGCGTCGTGTATACAAGGCATCCGTAGGGTATCAAGTTTCCCCATAAATAGCTTGTAGCCAATTGATTGATTGTCTAATTGATCTTGTCAACAACAAGTCTTGCTTTTGCTAATCAATTTGAAAAGGCATTTCCTGGCCGTCTTATATGCTGCTACCTGGTTGCATGCCTCGTCATGGCTCCATGCCCGTTGAGCCTCACGCCGAGGCTTGTGACATTCGCTTCGCAATACCGTGCTGGGGTTTTCGAGGGGGCATAAAAACATTGCAAGCAGTCGTGATGATGCTCATAGTTGAGCTCACCACGTCTTAAGCTGCCAGTTCTTCTATCCCCTGCAAATCACCTTGCAGCGGAGCATCTGCCGTGAGCACTTTGATGAACTTCTTGACGTCTATCCTTCCGATGTTCAATCAAATTGTAGATTGTCGAGAGCACGGACGCCAGGCAACAACATCATGGATCTCAAGAAAAATGCCCAGATGATCACTCACTCTCTAATTGTGTATCTTCCGTACCAAAGACTCCGAGGCAAATATCACGTCTGGTATGGTTCTGTTTAGTATGTCGAGTGCCATCCGGGCCGCTATTTCTAGGATTCGTTTTCCTCGCGGATCTGTTTGAGGCATGCCCCATTCGATCGCTTTAGCGAAGTAGTCTTCCACAACGAGCACGTTGCTGTCTGCGTTCGAGAAAGCACCCTCAAATCATTAAGCTTAGCGTTGGAAGATGAAATCAGTTCGATCAGTATTAGCCACACGCTAAAAAAGTAGGTCCCTCCCATCTACAGCTAACGGCCTGGAGATCACAGTTCCAAAAATATCCTTGGCGAGAAGGCGATGTAGCTTCGCTCAACCATAGAGATGCCCCCAAAAAAGAGATATTGAATATGTTATGGATTTACCCGTAATAGAAGATTCCATAAAGCAAGATTTTCCTGGCTTGAGTGGAGCAAAAACTTGAGCTGACTAATCCAAACAATAGAGTTCAGTGCATGTGCATTGTCGATGCCTCAGAAAATAAGCTGAACAGATGGAACATAAGTAGATAGTCGACATTGGTTGGGCTTTTTGTAGTATAAGGTAAAGAGCAATACTTCTCCGGTGTTTCAGTTGCTTTAGATACGTTAATACTGCCAGGGGCTATAAAGGGATCGACAAGAGCTCCTTGTGCTATACTAACGGCAATGCAGGGCATAAAAAAAAGAGTGCACAGAAGAGACACATTATTTCGTCGCCGAGATACTGACCCAAAGCCAGATGATTTGAAATACATGCCAGGTACAGGGAAATGCCAGGTGTTCCGGGAAGCTCTAATCAAAGCCAAAGAACTTCTG
This sequence comes from Odontomyia ornata, assembly GCA_963969285.1. NCBI lineage: Eukaryota > Metazoa > Arthropoda > Insecta > Diptera > Stratiomyidae > Odontomyia > Odontomyia ornata. The sequence goes on along the minus strand of OZ017738.1, from coordinate 428,617,945 downwards.
GAATAAGCCGTATTTTGCAGATTAATCTACCTCGCAGCACACTTACACAAAATCTACTTGAGCAGTTTGCAAGAGGCAGTCAAGCTGATTTACTACTGCTTAGCATGCAGCAGCACAAACTAAGCTCCCCAATATGGTATCCTGATGAATCTGGCACTATCATCATCTGGGTTCGAAACAGCGCCCACTTCCAAGTGCAGGGTGAGGAGTGCGGAGATGGTTTTGTTTGGGTTTAGTGCTCGAGACTTAACTTTTCAGTATATATTTAGCGCTGAGTGAACCTCTTGAATTTAGGCTTAATGCTTTGGAGGATGCTGTTTCGAGCACAGAAGGTCATCTGCTCGTCGGAGGAGCATGCCTCGATCAGGTCCAAGGGGCAAATGGATCTTGGATACGCCTGGAACTAAGCATGTTGTACTGAATATAGGTCACGTTCTTACTTTTCGGCCTGGGTTTGAACCATTCTGGACATGACATCCACTTTGGACTCCCTAGCACCAAAGGCTTAAAATTGTAGAGCTCTAGACGACTATTCCACGAATGATCACCAGTACATAGCGCTGGAGATCCATGACGGTACGCTTCGATACCCGCATGGTCAGCTTTCCAGGCTACGGTAGAACACTGAGAAGGTGGACACTCGCGAATTTAACACTTCATTGGTGGCAAGCAAAGGAGGAGTAAAGCGCGAACTTGACGTGGAACGTAAATTTAAAGTAGCAGCATCAATAAAGCGAAAGTGCTAAGAGGGAGGTGAAAGAAGTACTTCAATCTCTAGAAGAATCGGTTGTTAATGACGATCAAAAATCACAAATAATCGAGACCAAAAATAAAAATATTGATACTACAAGTATGAGCGAGGAATCGCAACAAAAACAGGCCACATTGAATATCGTTACATCGGAGTTGTAATAACTGAAAGATATGTCAGCGCATAAAAAAAAAAACGAATTTATGAAATGCTCTCAAATCTTTTGCGTGATCTGTCGAAAGTTGGACAAGCCTTAAGCACGGATAGTACCAGTGATATGAAAATGAATACACCTGATCCAGGTAGTAACGTTAAAGAGGTATTTACAGTGGCTTGACTATATATTAGTAAAATTAAATTGGAAGCCAAAAAATATCGCACAAAGATGCCATAATCTGAAGCGTTACAAACAGATTTAAATAAAAAAGTTTCTGAATATGAAAAGTATTTAGGCGAACACCGTTTGTTGAGCTCACAACATGAAGCAAGAATGAAGTCATTGCAGGAATCAATGAAAGATTCCGAGAACAAGAAGCGAAATCTTGAAGGACAAATCGATGGTCTTCAGGAAGAATGTGCGAAACTGAAAGCAGCTGAGCATGTTTCAACAATTAATGCCGAAGAAAAACAAAAGGCTGAAGCATTACGCGCAATGTTCAATAGTCAAGTGGATGAACTGCGTGACGCCCACGCAAAACAATTGGCAGAGCTTTGTGATGAGTTCTCATCCAAACAAGAGACTATGAATGAACCAAAAACTTACTTTGGCACACCAACAAATGACAAGCTCAAACAAGAGAAAGCTGATAAATCCGCTAAACTGCAAGAAAAAAACACGGATACAACTTTTGAATATCTTACCTCCTCTCCTAACTGGCTAACGACATCGTGCCGAAGCGCACCATTCAGTTTATTCGCAACAAATTCACTATAATCCACCACGGAAATCTAAATGAACAACATCGCGGCATTCCCAACGAGAGATTCGAAACCGAAATTAGTTGAAACTGGTGGATATATATAAATGCACGACACGCGTTGGCATGGCGATTAAAATACCGACGGGGACGAGAAAAACTAGGAAATATTAGCGCCGGTTCAAGGAAAGGTAAAGCGAGGATTATTGTCGAAATCCTCATCTCACGTCGTGATGTAAATAAACATTACTGACAGTTCGAACATTGATTACGAACCGGAGATGAACCCTGGATGCTGGAACAATAAATTCGGACGAGACAATTGTGCTTCACTACTGTACAACATAAATACGTTCTTTACCAGCAGTGAAAGGTGTGGCTCGGGAATTCTTTTCCCGGGACGTTGACCAGGCAGGAAGACCTGCAAAAGTTAAGTGAGGTGGTAGTGTTCAGCGCTGTTAGGACTCTGCTTGAATCTTGTACTGTTAAAATGATGTCGCGTGCACTTGCGCTCTTAGATGGCTAGTTTGCATGTACGGTTGTGTTCCGTTCTGAATGTTTTTAGTCTATTTCCGATCTTGGATGATTTTTCTGTATAGTAGTTGAGGACATACATATTACTGCAAAATGGCCTTGTTTATTACATCGTTGACAAGTTGCTTTTCGAGCTGGACAGTCTTGTAAAATTTTGTGATATTGTTTCCCGCAAAGTTTGCAATTTTTATATTGGTGTGTGTTGGTTTTTTGTCTGTGAGATTTGCTATGGACTTTGTTAACTAGCTCGTTTTCGCTATTATTCCAAAGACCGTTTATTTGTTTTAAGGTTGTTTTTTTGTCCTACATATGTCAATAGCTTTTGACAATGTCATATCTGTATCTTACCAAAGACGTTCACGCATATTAAGATCTTTGACAGAACAAATTATCTTATCTAACAGTATATCATCGGATAAAGATCCATATCGAGTATTTTTATTAAGTTCCCTAAGTCTTGCAAAATATTCATCGTAGGACTCATTTTCAGCTTGCATTGCCATATTGAAAACAGCCCGTTCACAGCGCTTTGTCTGCTGTAGACTGATCTACTTGCGTTAACGGAAAATTGTTGTCTATTTGAAAAACGTCGGTACCAACAGCAGTAAGAAGAATTGCTTTCTTAATTTCTTTTGGTTTGCTATCAAGACCACATGCAAGCACAGAATTTTCCCATCGTTGAACAAAATTTTTGTAATCCAATACAATGTCACCGCTTTTAATATTCAAAGGCTCGGGTATCGGGATATTAATAGCATTTACCGTTGCTAATGCACTTTTTCTTTCTAATTCTTGTTCAAGTTTACGTACCTTTTCTAAAAGCTTTCTGTTTACCTCTTTCATTTTCTTCTGTGTCCTCATATATATACAGTGGCGGACAACAGTCTACGACAACTCCTTATATTGAGATTCTGGTTAATTGGAAGCTTTAAACAAAAATCCATTGATGTGGATTTTTCAGTAACGTAAATATATTTATCAGAAAACAAAGACAAAAGCATTTCATAACAAACCTAAGGAGAAATTCGTAAAAACATAAAAAAAAATGAATGGACAAAAGTGTAAGACTGTCAGTGCTGGATGACTTGTACACAAAATATTTTCAACTAAACGTATTGGAAATTTTAAAAATGTTTGCTGGCTTAGTATTTGGTTGGAATCCCTTTCGTATCAATTGCTACTTGCAGTTTTTGGGGTTTAGAGGCAACTAAATTTGCAGTTTCTACAGATGTGATTTTCTCCCATTCTGTAACAAGCGCATCCTTCAACAAACTTTTATTTTCAAGGTGACATTTTCGAATCTTTCGTTCCAAAAGCTCCCATACATGCTCTATTGGGTTTAAGTCTAGACTTTGCGGAAGCGTATTAACTTGCCTGGGAGCGTAGCACAACAACCATTTCTTGACGAAAAGTACTGTATGTTTTGCATCATTGTCTTGTTGGAAAATCCATCTCTCTCCAGGACCCAATATCTCCATTGATGGCTTCAAATGTTGTTCTAACAGGATCTTGAAAACATAACGGCCCATCGTAGTTTCAACAAAAGCCAATCTGCCAACCCCAGATGCAGCGATGGCTGCTCAAACCATCACATTACCTTACCCGTGCTTGACAGTAGGATCAAATTGTTGGTCTCTAAAGCCGTGTTATTTTTCCTCCATACTTTACTGTGACCATCACTTCCGAAAATGCTGAGTTTGGACTCATCTGTGAAAAAGACGCGGTTCCGAAAATCATTGTCCTTGTCAATATGGGCCTTGGCAAACTGTAGACGCAGAAGTCGGTTTTTGGCGGATATTAATGGCTTTTCACGTGGAGTTCTACTTTGAAACCCATTAATATTTAATGCTCTCATGATGGTTCTTGCATGGATATTTTTCCTTTCCGTAGCCACTTGTTTCACCAAATCTGGAGAACTTATTTTTGGATTACTGTTCACTTCTTTTAGAATAAAACTAATGTCTCTGCTAGACAACTTTTTTGGTCGGCCAGTTCCGGCTTATTATCATTGGAACCACTGTTTTCAAAGTTTTTGATGACAGAATTGCGGCAACACATAAATGAAACGATAACAATACCAAGTAAACAAATATTGAAGGCATTCTGTTACGTTTAGTTGGAAATTTTTTTGTGTATAACTGAGTCAACACTGACTGTCGTAGACTTTTGTCCATTCAATTTTTTATATTTTTAGGACTTTCTCCTTAATTCTGGTATGAAAAGTTTTTATCTTTATTTTTTTTTAAATATATTTTCGTTCTTGAAAAATGCACTTAAATGAATTTTTAAGGGTTTTGGAAAATAATTTTACAAAACCCTACTAGTTTCGCGACCAGTCTGTCCGTCTGTCCGTCCGTCCGTCCGTCCGTGTGCCACAGCAGTTTTTCTCGGAAACTACTTAAGCTAGAAACATCAAATTTTGTGTGTAGGTGTAAAGTGATGATCTCTTCAAAGTTCAACTACAAAAAAATTTTGTAAGGTATTTAAGGGGGGTCTCCCCATATAGGAGAGTGACCCCCCGAAAAAAAAATTTCATTGAAGGTAGCCGATATGGGTATCAAATGAAAGGTCTTGATGAGAACTTTCCAAAACAGATCTTAGTTTGGCAAAATTTGCTTCGAGGGGCGCACAGGGAGGGGAAATACACGAAAAATTTGTATCCCCCCCCCTCGCGATTGGAAACCTGTGATCCGATAAATCTGAAAAAATCAGGAATGTAGGCCTTGGTGAGTACAACAACAACAAATACGTTAAAAGTCGCAATTCACTCAACTTTGTTAGTAATAGTATGATTTATCGATTTTATGTTTTCTTGAATAAAATCTTAACGGTACCCTTAAATTCAATGGAATTCAGTATGTAGATGTCTATTAATAAGATTGATCTATCCTGAGAGTTTCATAAAGATTGAATGATATTTATCGAAGTTATAGCGGTTTGAATTTTCCTGTATTACTATGGAATAATATGCGCTGCATTTGTTACTATGGCAACATATGGCTATGGAACAACATGCGCTTTTTACCGACTCAGACACTACAATTTTGCTAGGATTTGCATGAAAATTTCAGCAATTATAGGTGTCATAAATATCTTTGAGAATCGGTTCAGCTAGTGGTATCAGTAATCGTAAAACAAAATAGTGGCTGTTTTAAATGCGAAGATTGAATAATTTTGAGCTATTTTTTCCCAACTTCAACGTTTAAGGTGCATGCTTTGAACACTTGATTCAATTTAATAAATGACTGAAAATGAGTACCTACAATTAATGCTTATAAGTGAAACAAGTCAAGGAGGTGGGAGAGAGCTCCTGGCAGAAGGGTTTTGTAACCATTCTAGTATTCGAAAAAATTGGCCATTAATCGATGATAACAGTACAGGAGAGTGGCCCCTGAAAAAAAAATCATCAAACGTAGCCGATATGAGTATGAAAAAAAAGTTTTCATGGGAGCTTTTCAAAACAGTTGTTAAACTGTCAGTTTTTGCTTCAGTGGGGGCACAGGGGGGAAATACATGAAAAATGTGTTTCCTCCGTCGCGGATGGACATCTGAAATAATTATCAAGGGAGATATTTATGAGTATAACAATACCAAAAATCTCAGAAGTCGAAATTCGTTCAACTTTGTTAATAATAGTATGATCTTCGTATTTCATATTTTCTCCAATAAAATCGTCTTTGACATGTTTCTTGATTTGATTCGATCTGGTGACTGCATTTTGTAAATTGCATACAAAACCCTTCTGACATGAGCGTAGGTCTGTTTACCCAACTTGTTTATTAAAGCTTCCAATTAACCGGTATCTCAATATAGGGAATGGTCGTAGACTTTTGTCTGTCACGGTATATATATTTTTTCACTAAACTTTCACTTAACTTTGTTTCCTTCACTACTTATCTTTACACCTTATACAGCCGACACCATGTTTTATTCTTTTCTTGCTGTGGGAATCAGAGCACTGAGAGCTTTAACACATATTACTTTATTGGACTTCTGATTATGAGTGAGTTACATGCTAAATAAAGGGTTTTCCAATAAGAGGTGTTATTTTGAATAGCCCGCTATTTCGGTTGATATCACTTTTGAAGCTGTCATTTTTCGACGTTTGACAAGTAAAAACTACATTATTTATACAAATGGAACAATATACGCTTCAACAACGCATTGAAATTATTGAAATTCACTATAAAAATGGTGAAAATTTGGCAGAGACGGTACGCAACAATCGAACATTTTTGGGTTGTCGTGAAGCACCTTGTCGGACCGAAATACAGAAATTGGTTGAAAAATTCGAGCTGTTGGGACAATTTAGTGATGTGAAGAAAAAAACCCATGCACGTCACTCAAGAACAGCCGAGAATATTGCTGTTGTAGCCGCAAGTGTTGAAGAAATCCCAGGTTTGTCCATTCCTTGTCGTTCTTTGGAATTAGGCATTCCATGAACGTCATTATACCGTATTTTGCACATTTGAATCGCAAGGCTTATAAAGTTCAGTTAACATAAGAACTCAAGCCAGTCGATCATCAACATCGTCGTGTCTTTGCTGATTGGGTCCTTGAAACGCATGAAAATGGTCCGGAATTCTATCGAAAACTCATCTTGAGTGATGAGGCCCATTTCCACCTCGGTGGCTTCATCAACAAGCAAAATTGTCACATCTGGCACTCAGGAACCCCAAGAGTTATTATTGGAAAGCCTCTCTATCCTCGACGTGTGACTGTTTGGTACGGTTTATGGTCCGGCGGTATCATTGGACCTTAATTTTTCGAAAATGAGGCTGGAGCAACAGTTACGGTGAATGGATTGTGCTATTGAGAGATGATTAATCATTATGGCCGGAATGGGATGGTACTGATCTCGACAACGTTTATTTTCAACAAAACGGCGCTACGTGCCCCACAAGCAACGAAACCATTGATCTGTTACGGGAAAAGTTTCCGGACCGTGTTATCTCTCGAAGAGGTGATCAGAATAGGCCAATTAACACCTTGCGACTTCTTCCTTTGGAGCCACGTGAAAGAAAAGGTCTACGCCAACAGCCCAGCGTCGATTCAAGACCTCAAAGATGGAATTCGTGAGGCTATCGAAGACATAGGGCAGCCACTTTGGGATTTGGTTATGGAAAATTTCATGAAATGGATATGGTCCTGTAAGCGTGGTCGTGGTGATCATTTGCCTCATGTTATTTTTTACTATAAACGGCATACCTTCTTCTTTATAATGAAATAAGCATCCGATCATTTATATTAAAAAGTGGTATTTTTCTTTTAATATCAAAATAACACCTCTCATTGGAAAACCCTGTACTTAGTAGTCAATATCGATCCAAATATAAACTGAATGCAAGCTTAATGTAGTAGTGAGAATTCAAGAATCAATACGAGCTTCATATGTATGTATGGCAGGTGGAATGAGGTGTAGAAGTAGCGGTAAACTATTAAAGAATTACGAATAGTATTTATCTCGCATTGTCCTTTTTGCGAGCAGTTTGCCTAGGCGGACTGCTCGATTACTACACACGAAATGCCAACCGAATGTATTTTCAAATGGATGATACCTGTGAGCTGTAACCCAAGCATCCGTAAACATATTAAACGCCTTCTAGAGATGGGTCCGGAGGCGAAGACTCAGAACAAAGCTAGACGAGGACCAACGGCGAATGCGATACAAACATGAGCTGCATGAAATTTTTGACGAGCCGGAGGTCTCAACGCATAACGGGCACCTAGAAAGGTATATTATTTGTTGGGAGAACTAAAGGTAGGAAACCAGTGGGGAAACCGAGGAAATGCTGGTCTGACTTGGTCGACGAGGACAGTTTATCGCTGTTCGGATTTTGAAATTGGAGGACACGGTCGATGGACCGGGTAATCGACAAGCTATTTGCAGGAAGCAAAGGTTCAAGAGGGTCTGTAGTGCTACGAATCAGAAGGGGCCTATAGTGAGGGAGAGGTAAGCTTAGAACATTAACTTCTAAATTATTTGAGCCTGATTCATCAGCGTCTTAAATGGCCTGGGGTGAAGTCATATAACAGAGTAAAAATACTCGGCGATCTCGGAATTCAGAGCTTCTCTTCCGTAGCAACGAGCTTTGGATTACAGTTTCCCCCCTAATTTTTATTTATTGTGGTTTGAAATAGTTAAGGTATTTTTTCTACACTGAAGATGACTCAAAGTAGTCTGTTCACACAACAAAGCAAGGCCCGATAGCTTTTAAAGAAAAAAGATAAGATATTTTTTCTTTTTCTCTCTCATTCAAATATTGAATTGATTTTCATATAAAGATACAATAGAAATAAATGAATAAGATATATACTATGAATGAATGAAATGAGGAGAAAATCCATATTGTAGCTAAAGTTCACGAGTTCTCAGAATTATTGAATTAACCAATGCTACAAAATTTCAGGAGCTTCATTTATTCGCAACTTCTAACCATCAGTAATCTTCTTGAAAGTAAATCAACAACCGTGAACAACGCGATTCACTAATTAATATACGTATTTACATGTAAATCTGCTGTTGACGGATGGACTTAATCAAAGCAACCCTAAACCTTTCTTAACTGCCATCAATTAGCATATGTACGAATTTCGTAAGCTATTCCGTGGACCATTATACAAGCACACAAGAATGGTATTGTGCGTTACCAATATTCTTTACCTTTTCCGTTCGAGACCATTCAAGGCATTAATGCTAGCATGTTGGTTTGCAATTACAACCTATCACAAAACGTAGAAAATGGAAAAACAAGTCAGAATTGAATTTCTCACGCAAGTTAGAGTACAGGTGGGCATTGCTGTAGGACAGGTGTTGGGGAAGCAATAAAGTCGAGTTCATCACCCATTCCATCATGGATAAATTATTCACCCATTCAATTCACGCAACAAAGGTACGGGGACTGGGGTTTCATTATAAACTGAAAATGGACGGAACTTGACGGAACAAAGGAAATTTTAATCCTGTTCAGTAGACTTTAGTGTGCTTCTGTTCAATGCAATGTTTTGAACACTCCTTTCTGCCGGTGTGTCCTATAAATCCTGGGCTAACGAATATTCCATAAACAGTTCCTAATAAATGAAATAGCTCCCTTTTGTGCAGCTATGTTGCGATCAATAATTCAACAGTACAGACTTTGTGGATATTCTTTATGTCTGGCGGAAATGCCTACGTGGGAACAATTCGTGATGAAAATGGCGAAAAAATTGGTGAATGATAAATGTTGTTTGTGATCCACGAGAGAAGGTATAAAGTTGTAAATATTTTATAAGCCCTATAAAAATTTCATTTTTATTCACGCATTGTCTTGAGAATGCGTAAAAGTAGCTCAGCGCCACTTGACTAATTTTCAGGGATTGCTGTTTAAGATTTGAAAGAAATTGTTCTATTATTTTGCTTTCTTTTTTTGTGGAAAAGATACTTAAACAATAAAAAATCTAGCTTTATTACTTCTAGCTCATTTCATCGTAAAGTTTTTTCTTGCGCACACTTTACTACTATTCGTACTAGCCAGTTCCAAAAGACAATAAGGCATATAATCTGCACAACGTTTACAGTTCAATAGATATATACTTGTATCTAGTCATTTGTCTATTGTCTATTGCCAAAAAACCATTCAAATGCAGGCGCATGTACATAATTTGTATATCCGCAACGTGAGACGTCTTGTTTTAATTACTTCCACCTAAACGGATCTGCGAGTTGAGTTGATACAACTCAACTCAACATGTTGTGAATTTGAAATTTAAATGGCTTTCTTTCGCTACATTTTTAAGGTGCGCTGAAGATTAAATTGCGAGTACTATAGTAATTGTTCGTTTTATAATCAAATGAAACTAAACATTTTAGCAAAACATCAAACATGATATTTAGAAAGTCAATTAAAGAATGTAGTGATACTCGTATCTACATCAATCTCGTTATTTGAGTATGTAAAAGATAAAACAGTGTTTTCAAGATAAAGTTACACCTTATTTAATCTTAATTTTCTATGTAAACTCTCTTTAAGAATTTATTGATTTAATTTTGAATACGAGGGTGTTTCAAATATGATAGAGATAAACGCTATAGATGGCGAGCATATATTTTGAAGGTCGTGGCTTGAGTATGTGATAGCTGGGTTGCTTAGGAACAGTGTGCCAGAGTTTTCGTTGGGAGTGTATGTGTCACGCGCATGCTACGACCATGAGTGAACGTCAAGTGCCGAGCGCAGGTGCGCAACGTATTGTCATTCGTTTTTTGGTATGAGAAGGTGTTGAAAACACGGAAATTTTTCTGCGTTTGCGGAATCAGTTCAGTAATGAGTGCCTGAGTAGGGCTGCTGTGTTTAAATGGGCCAAAGCATTCAAGGATGGTCGCAAAACCGTTGAGAATGAACTGCACGATCGTCGACCGCCAACCAACATTACACCAGACAACATTTGCCGCGTAGAACAACTCATTTTGGAGGACCGCAGGATGAATGTTCGCAACATTTCGGCTGAGCTCAGTATCAGTTTTGGTAGTGTAGAGTCTTTCATCCGCGAACACCTTCAATATTGCAAAATAACGCTCGAAATGGAGGAGCATTCCAGCACGAAGTGAGATTCTTCTGCAGGATAACGCGCGTCTTGATACCGAGCGTCTCACGCTCGATAGTATATCGGGATTTGGATGGGAGGTACTGGAACACCCCCCCCCCCCCCCATATAGCCTGGATTTATCACCATGCGGCTACCACATGTTTGGGCGAACATGAAAGAAGTCCTCGGAGGTCAAAGATTCACCACCGACGACGAGGTAGAGGAGTTCGTGCGCACATGCCTGTCCGAGTTGCCCAAGGAATTCTTCGATGCTGGCATCAAAAAGCTTCTGGAAAGGTGGACAAAATGCGTAACTTGCAAGGGGGGTACCAAAAAAACTGTAAATTTTTGGAAATTTTTGCGATAGTAAATAAACGTGTCAGAGCATTTGTCTCGATCATACTTGAACCGCCCTCGTGTAATCCAGGATATGTATATTTTATAAGAGAATATATTTTCATACCTTCACCAGTCTCAATATCTTCGAGACATTTTCAAACTGGTTCTTCACATTACTTACTTTACTTTTTAACGCATAGAGAGTCTTTAAAGAATCTCATCATTAATTAATCAAACGTGGTTCTGTTAACGACATATTATATAAGGGCCGTTCCAAAATAAACGAGGCTGAGCTGAAATAGAAACGACAGGAGTTTCGTTCCGATAAATTTGAGTTTATTTATTGAAAATAGTCATCTCCGGCCTCGATACACTGTTTTGCGCGATCCAAAAGCTTTTTGAAAGAGTGTTTCAGGTCATTGACCGGGATGTCCTTCCGGATGTCAGTACAAGCCTTTTGGATGCCTTCTACGGACGCAAAGCGTGTTCCTTTCATGATCAAATGCAATTTTTCGAATAGGTAGAAGTCACAGGGAGCTATATCAGGGGAAAACGGTGAGTGATTGGTGGTTAAAATGCAATTTCTAGTCGAAAAATCAAGAGTCTCGTTTATTTTGGTAAAAAAGTGTACAGACCTTTCGTGAGCCCAAATGATCGGTTGAAATGCGATAAATCGATGTTTTGGAGATATTCAACTCCGACTTCATGAATTTCAACGATGATTTCGGCTCATTTTTGATAAATCCATGCACAGTTTCGATGGAATTTTCGGTGACCACTGATTTTGGGCGGCCCATATGTTCAACGTTATTTATGTCTTCACGACCATCTCTGAAACGTGTAAACCCCTCATGAACATTGGCACCAGATGGATAATCATCTCCATAAACTTTTTTTATCAATTCAAATGATCCGGTAAACGTTTATCAACAAAATTTGATATAAGCTCTTTGTTCGAAACTCATTTTTGTACCGATGGCACAAACATACTGTCACTTTAGATGCAATAACTTCGCTTCCACTGAATCGAATGTCAACAAACTTTCACTGGGAGTTAGGGAGGGATGTAATTTTTCAACGCTGTGAATGAGATATTCACAGTTGTGAATGCGATATTCACAGAGGGCACCACGAAAAAAATTTTATGACAAAAGTCTCAAAAGATCTATGAAATTAGTACTTACTTTTTGATACATTCTGTAAAAAAGAAGAAAATTAAAAATTTCTTTGCAATTTAGTATCAATAATTTATTTTAGAAATGCACCACACCTTTCGTTGAACAAGTCAACATTATCAAGTGCAGTAACAAAATTGAGCTTAAGCTTACGTATTTATTGCAAAAACATGAATGGAAAAAAAAACAATTTACTAATCACTTAGGTTAATGCCTCAAATAGCCTGAATTTGAAATTGTCAGTTTGCTCATTAAGAACAATAAAATCATTAGTACTAAGATGCCTATGTATCTCTAATGCTTCCAAAATATTTAATTTATGGGACTTGGGTAGGTTATGGAGAATTTTTTAAATTTTCAACGGAAGGAAATTGATGGATTGCGAAATTAGAATTGGTTTTTTGATAAATGAAGGATTTAAGATGCTCGTTGAACCGAACTTTGAAGGATCTACCTGTTTGGCCTATATATCCACTATTACATTCACCACACGTAATTTCATAGACCCCAGGTTTGTCAAATTTATTTGTGGATTGTTTAGCATTATAAAAAAGGGTTGATAATTTTTGGCTAGGCTTGAAGGCAATTTGAAGATTATCCCAAACCAAAATTTTAGAAATATTATTAGATATTGGACCAAAATATGACAGGAGGGAAAATTTTTTATGGGCTATTTCTGCAAACTTCGGGTAGATTTTACAAAGTGTCTGTTCCTTCTTTTTTTTATTTATAAGATTATCAATAAGTTGCTTAGAAAAACCGTTAGTACGAGCTATTTCTTCGATTGTTCGAATTTCGGCAGTCAGATTTTCTCTAAAAAGTGGTATGGAAAAAGCACGGTCAACCATTGATCGATATGCTGAAATTTTATGGGACCAAGGGTGGCATGAGTCGGCTGGGATAGTTGCATCTGAAAAAGTAAGTTTCCTAAAAATGTTAAATTCCAGGCTGTTGGAATTGTTTTTGGTGATGGTCAAGTCTGGAAAATTAATTTTGCTGTTATTTTCATGTTCAGCTGTAAAGGAGATAGATGGGTGTATGCTATTGCAAAAGTTTAAAAGCTGGGTCAGTTGGTGATTATTGCCTAAAAAGCCAATAAGGACATCATCAATGTATCTGTACCAGAAAATGACTTGATTCGCGAATTCAGATTCTAAAATGGCGGTTTCAATATTATCCATGATCAGGTCTGCCATAAGAGGACTTAGAGGAGAACCCATAGCTAGCCCTGTTTCCTGTGTGTAGAATTTGTTTTCAAATTGAAAATAGTTTTCTCTAAGGCAAAATTCCAGGACATTTCTGATTTCCATTTCTGAGATGGGGTCAATGTTTTTGGAGGCCAAGAGGTTCTTGGCTATATCTAAAGGATCTTTGTATGGGATATTTGAAAACATGTTACTTACGTCAAACGATACGAGAAAACAGTCATCAGGAATATTGAGGTTGACTAGTTTGTTGACCAGGTCTGAAGAGTTTTTAATGCTATGAGAAGCGTTGAAATTCGTGATACCTTTAAAAATTTTATCAATAGCAATTGCTGTCTCAAGGGGCTGTTTGTAAACGAGACAACTGGTCAAATGGGACTATTTTCTTTATGTATTTTAATTAGACCATGGAGTTTTGGGGACATAGGGTTCATATTAATTTTTCGGAATTTCTCGTTTTCCAAGAAGATGTGCTCAATGCGTTTTAAAATGTTTTTAAGGGCAGTTTGAATTTTATTTGTGGGGTCTTTTTTGAGTTCCTCATACCTCAAATTTAAACCTTACCGCGACCATAAATTCAATTTCACTCAAAATTAAAAACAACGATCGTATAGGCGCGAAAGCTGATAAAGGCAATTCCACTGTCATTATCGAAAAAGCACATTATAACGAAAAAATCCTTGATTTCATAGAAAAAGAAAATATCACTATACTCAAAAAAGACCCCACAAATAAAATTCAAACTGCCCTTAAAAACATTTTAAAACGCATTGAGCACATCTTCTTGGAAAACGAGAAATTCCGAAAAATTAATATGAACCCTATGTCCCCAAAACTATATGGTCTAATTAAAATACATAAAGAAAATAGTCCCATTAGACCAGTTGTCTCGTTTACAAACAGCCCCTTGAGACAAACAGTAATTGCTATTGATAAAATTTTTAAAGGTATCACGAATTTCAACGCTTCTCATAGCATTAAAAACTCTTCAGACCTGGTCAACAAACTAGTCAACCTCAATATTCCTGATGACTGTTTTCTCGTATCGTTTGACGTAAGTAACATGTTTTCAAATATCCCATACAAAGATCCTTTAGATATAGCCAAGAACCTCTTGGCCTCCAAAAACATTGACCCCATCTCAGAAATGGAAATCAGAAATGTCCTGGAATTTTGCCTTAGAGAAAACTATTTTCAATTTGAAAACAAATTCTACACACAGGAAACAGGGCTAGCTATGGGTTCTCCTCTAAGTCCTCTTATGGCAGACCTGATCATGGATAATATTGAAACCGCCATTTTAGAATCTGAATTCGCGAATCAAGTCATTTTCTGGTACAGATACATTGATGATGTCCTTATTGGCTTTTTAGGCAATAATCACCAACTGACCCAGCTTTTAAACTTTTGCAATAGCATACACCCATCTATCTCCTTTACAGCTGAACATGAAAATAACAGCAAAATTAATTTTCCAGACTTGACCATCACCAAAAACAATTCCAACAGCCTGGAATTTAACATTTTTAGGAAACCTACTTTTTCAGATGCAACTATCCCAGCCGACTCATGCCACCCTTGGTCCCATAAAATTTCAGCATATCGATCAATGGTTGACCGTGCTTTTTCCATACCACTTTCTAGAGAAAATCTGACTGCCGAAATTTGAACAATCGAAGAAATAGCTCGTAATAACGGGTTTTCTAAGCAACTTATTGATAATCTTATAAATAAAAAAGAGAAGGAACAGACACTTTGTAAAATCTACCCGAAGTTTGCAGAAATAGCGCATAAAAAATTTTCCCTCCTGTCATATTTTGGTCCAATATCTAATAATATTTCTAAAATTTTGGTTTGGGATAATCTTCAAATTGCCTTCAAGCCTAGCCAAAAATTATCAACCCTTTTTTATAATGCTAAACAATCCACAAATAAATTTGACAAATCTGGGGTCTATAAAATTACGTGTGGTGAATGTAATAGTGGATATATAGGCCAAACAGGTAGATCCTTCAAAGTTCGGTTCAACGAGCATTTTAAATCCTTCATTCATCAAAAAAATCCAATTCTAATTTCGCAAACCACTTCCTAGAAACCAACCATCAATTTCCTTCCATTGAAAATTTAAAAATTCTCCATAACCTACCCAAGCCCCATAAATTAAATATTTTGGAAGCATTAGAGATACATAGGCATTTTAGAACTAATGATTTTATTGTTCTTAATGAGCAAACTGACATTTTCAAATCCAGGCTATTTGAGGCATTAACCTAAGTAATTAGTAAATTGTTTTTTTTTCCATTCATGTTTTTGCAATAAATTGAGCTTAATTTTGTTACTGCACTTGATAATGTTGACTAGTTCAACGAAAGGTGTGGTGCATTTCTAAAATAAATTATTGATACTAAATTGCAAAGAAATTTCTAATTTTCTTCTTTTTTGACAAGTCTCGTTTATTTCTAGGTCCTCGGATCCTTTCTTCGCTGTTGTGAACTTTACAGTCGCCATCACCCTAGTCGTCTTCGGAGTCGCTACTTTTTCCGTCGTATGCCCACAACTTCATGTGATCAGCGGCCGTTGACGTTCGCAAAGGCCCTCCATGTTTGTCGATTTTACGAACTGTATATCTCAAATACTTAGCTGCTAATTTTAAACTCGGTCTTTGTTGATTCCGACGAATATCTACCAAATCGCCTTCTCGATAAATAGTTCCGTCTCTTCTTATCTTGCTGAAAACACATTGGTTCTCCTCTTGAATTTTCTTGATACTCTCTTTGGTCTGAAATCGAATTTCGTCGCAGTTTTCATCGAAGGCGTTGATTCGTTCGTTTTTGACAAGCTTGTAATATTAAAGATCCTCACAAATACGCTTTCTGAAAAGCAAACGAAATGGCTTCTGTGAGGAGTTGGGCAGATATTTGTACCATTCCTCCAACTTCGGCACAGACATATTCGTAACCAGTGGGATGAGCGTATGATTTACCTGCTCTACCTGACCGTTCGCTCTCGGGATTCCCGTCGTAATCAGTACATGTTGAATCCTCTCGTTGTTGTAGTAGGCCTTGAAATCTTTCGATATGGAGGCAGTACCATGATCGAATATAATTTTTATTGGATTCCCAAACAGCCGATTCAACACCTGAGCCGTTGTTGTCGATTTGGTTGCAGATAACCATGTAAATTTAAATAAACTGTCAATAATGACAAAGATTTGTCGGTAGCTTGTCTTTGTCGTCGCTAAAGGTCTCAAATGATCGACGTGAAAAATATCCAAAAGGACTTCACCCTTGACGATGGGATTTAGATATCCCTCCAGCCGTCCTTGTTTCTTTTCTGCCAGTTTGCAAGTAACACACTTGCTCTCGACTTTGGCACGAAGACTTGACACCCAATAGTCTTTCTCCACGTCAGTCTCCATTTTGCTCACTGAGAAGTGACCTCCCTCGTGTGCCATTTTAATAACCTGCGTCTGCATCCCTTTTGGAACTACAAGTCGGTAACAATTCTTCGTTGATATCCTCGATTAGCAGGCACGTCGGCAACGGGTTGCGGCTAAGTGCGTCCCAATGAGCCATGCTTTTGCCTATACGATCTCCTATGCTATACGCGAATTCCTCCAATTGAAGCGCCAATCTCGCAACACACACGCAAAGGTCTCGCTTATTCATAGTAAGAGCAAACATGCGGCAATCAGTTACAATCTTGAACGGAATCGCAAACAAATATATCCGGAACTTCTTGAGCGCTTTTACAATCGCAAGTACCTCGAGCTTATAGCTCGAGTAATTCTCTTCCACCGGCGTCGTCTTACCGCTAGCATAATATACTGGGTGCAATGCCTTGCCTTCACTGTTCCTATGAAGCAATATCGCCCCATAACCGTACTTGGACGCATCAGTCTGCAGTTCCGTGTCTGGGCCTATGCAGTACAGCTTCGAGAAAGGCCAACTCGTCAAAATAATCTAAAGACGCATAAAAGCTTCATGCTGGGCGTCAACAAATTCAGACTTTACCTTCGACTTCAACAAGCTCTACAGTGGTCAAGCTATAAGAGAATATCCAGGGACGAACTTTTGGGAATATCTAGTTAACCCGAGAAACCCCTGAATCTATCGAACATCTTTCGGCTTCGGAAACTTCGCAACAGCTTTGATTTACCTTTCGCTCGGATGAACACGTCCATTTTCAATGATGTGACCCAAAAATTCAGTTTTCGTCTGAAGGCATGCACATTTTTTCCAGTTCACGATAAGGCTAGTCTCGCTCGCAGTTTTCACTACACGCCTTACTTCCTCTAATCCGCTCTCATAATCTTCTGGCGGCCGATCAAATCATGCATGTACGTCAACATGACCCCTTCGCGAATAAACTCCCGAAATGCGGCGTTCACGAGTTTTTGAAAAACAGTTAGCGAGTTACATAGACCGAATGGCACTCTCATAAATTCGAAATGACCATCAGGTACTATGAAATCCGTATACTTCTGACTGGATCCTTTGACTGGTACGTGGAAAATCCCGTTTTTCAAATCAAGAATGCTGAACACTTGCACACAATCGGACTTCGTATAATTTGAGACGGACTGTCGAACAATCCCATCGTCTATTCCATTGCTAATCTGTGCATTGATCAGCTCTCGCTCGTACGGCGCCAATCGTCTCGCTCTTTGGTTATTTTCACACCCACACCGCGAGCCTTTACCAGCTTAAAATCGTCGATGATCGCTTGAATAGCTTCTCTGTACTTTTCGTCCTGAATAATCAATAAATCTATCGTATTTGCATCGCAGCATTCTACTACATTGACTCGAAATATTCCTGGTTAATTGTCACACGTGGAAGAACTTTCGGCCGATGGGCTGGTTGTAGCTTTAACACGCTTTATCGTCAAATCTATCGCATGCAAAAAATCGCGACCAAACAGCAATTTATGCCTTCACAAATCGTTGGAAATCACACGAACTAAAATCAACCATCAGCGTCACTCGAAATTCTCCCAACGTTCATTATACTCCTTACCAACTCCCGACACGAAATTGATTTATTCTCGGAGCGCGGAGAGCAGAATTTCACATACTCATCTGCTCGCATAATCTGCAAGTCACTTCCGTTATCGAATAGAGCTTCGATCGGGACACTATCAAACTCGCTTATTGTACTCGCTTAATTTCACCTGGAATACGACACAGCCACTTTTCGTCGCATCTTTTCTGCTGTCCTCACATTTCAGTTCAATATGCTCGTACTCGCCGCACGCGAAACATTTCGTTCTTTTATTTTTCGTCGGGCAATTAATACTGATATGATTGCGTTGATTGCAATCATAACAATTTTTCTTCACACGCCGTTCTTCAGTCTCACTTGACACGCCTCTTTCGTCGGATGAACCTTCCTCACCTCTCTCGCTCTTACTTTTCGTCACTTTGTGGTACCTACGATTACGATCGCTGGCTTTGTCGTCTTGTTTCGCATTCGAACTTGATATAAAGTTCCTGTCACGCAGCGGTATTTCCTCGAACCCTCGCAGCAACGATTGCATTGAGTTGAATGCTTGTATATGGGAAACGTCGCGCAGCTGAGTATCCGGAATCCTGTCGATAATGTAGCCGAGGACTTTCTCATCGTCCATGCTGAGATGATTCGCAAGAATTGTCTTCTCATGCACATAATCATGAAAAGTTTCGGTTTTTTCCGTGTTTACTCTTCGAATTTTCATCGCATTGCAATCTTATTCGGACGATGATCGAATATTCTCCTCAATTCACTCAGAATACTTCCAGGATCCAGCGTGATATATTTGGGCCTGGAATGAAACCATCCCGTGGCCTTGCCTATGAGTAGCGTCCCGATAAGAATTTTCATTGTCTAGTTTATATGCTTCTTTCAAAAACATAACCTGTCTCTTCCATGCTTGGTATGTCTCAGCTTGACCGGAGAAGACACTGTGCAGGTCCATCAGCATCGTTATGCTTACGTTCGCTGTCGTAGATACTGCGTGAACTGATCGTCGTTCGGTTGAGGTTCCTATATTATCGGCAACATGACTGTGACCATCGTTTACAATCACCTTATTGTTTTGGTTCTGCACTCCAAGCAACAATTTGATTTCTCGACGAGTAACAGTGAGTACCTTCTCAGCCAACTCTTTCTAGTGACTGTTCAACTAGATCGCGAGACAATGAACTTGTAATACCCCCTGTACTCTCGTTTATTTTCTCGGTTTCACTATTTTTTCCATCGTTAGAATTGCCTAATTCAGTTACCAATTTCCTACTTGGATTGACAGTTATGAGTCCGTCTACTAGCTCGGCTTTATTTCCCGACAAACTGAGCACTTTATCCTTCAATATGTCTTTTCGCTATGCAACTGTGAGGTTATACACATCACACGTTACAACACTCATCGTTAAATCGAACACTACGTAGTCTTCTATTTGTCACGCGAAAAGTCGCCCGTGGTTCTGTTTTGGTGCGTTTGTTTCTCTCTGACACGCTACCTTTTCCTCGTCTTGACGGGAATGTATTAAAGATACCTAACTCATCTTTGTATGCATCTTATGTATCACATCTAAAAAATTTATGATCAAGGTCATCTACTTCATTGCAATGCCTGAACATTTCTGAATCTACGCGTTTTGCTTTTAACAGACGCAAGTTATTTTAACCTTTGTTGACCAGGATTCTATTAACGGACTTGATTGCAAGACTGCTAAACACCAGGGTGTGGAACCATAGTTTTTCACCTCTCAAGTGGTGGACTCTTTTTCAAATACACTCCGTGCAACCTATACTTTGTGTAGGCAAAGATTCCTCCAGCTTTTATAAGTGGCTCGCGTTTTTTCCATCTTTCATTTTCTCATAGCATTACAGCCCCTTTCGGGCCTTGGCTGAGAGATAGTTAGAGTATCTCATTGTCACGATCGAATGTATCGGCACTCCACAAGGTAAAATGATCATTATCATGCTTTGACCGTGTGTCCGTCAACCCAGCTGCGATAAGTTCTGATTTAAAACCAGCACGTATCATAACTGAACAGGCTTATAGTCCGTCCGAAGAATCACTCGAACTAAATCTCGTTGACGCCAACGAAACTCGAACCAGACACCTTAGGCTTACGGGCTTAGTGCTCTAACCACTACATAGCGCGGACTACTACTTTTTTCTCTTGGGATACGCTTAATCGTTTGATGACGTGCTCTTTGAGCGAGGTAAATGGATGGTGTGTATGAAGACAGAGTATTCAATTTTTAATTTCTGCCGACTAGCGCGCATCGAGAGACTGTTATGTTACGCGTGAGACGACCAAACAAATCCGAGTTCTGACTGCAACTGATTTATTCTCTTCAAATATAATACGAGTACATATACATTTACATGACATTCCTCCCGCCGTATCATAAGGCGATACATATTCAATTATGTTAAATTATCAGTATTCATTTTGAGCAAATAGCGGAATAAGATGTCAAATCTAATTCATAAAATTTTGAAAGTACTTAATATTCAAGCTGAATGAATTCAACTATTAATATTAAGAAAAATTTTAAGTATGTAACAAATTTTCATTGGTAAGCACTGCTTCTGAAACGGTCTGGCTCTCTGCGAATGCGGTTGCTTCGTCTTGGTTCTGAGGGTAGTTCCATATTTACCATCACAGTCTCTTGAGATCCGACTTGAGATGTCGGAGTACTGGTCGTAATAGGCTGTGTATTTTCAACGATTATTGGTATATTTGGTGAGATCTGTAAGTCTGAAAGAATGTCGTTTTTATCTACGTCCTCATCTTCATTACATTCGCGCATTTGGTCGCAGTGTCGTCTTCTGCCACTCCATCGGGAGTTAGTATACGGTAAGAGTACCGATGTGTTCTCTCAAGTTTTCAAGTTTTGTCTTGTAATAGACTTGTTGCCCTGGTTGAAATTCGCGTATCTTCTCACCTGACTCGATATCTTGTCTTAGGCTCTTGAACTGCAGTTCTTGTCTCTTGTCGGGTTTTCAGTTGTTGAAAGTAGCCTTCAGTCGTCTGCCAAACATGATGCTGGTGTTTTACCTGTTGCAGCATGTAGAGTATTCCACTATGCGGGCAGAAACTCACAAAGACGCTGCTGCGTTGTCTTATTTTCATTTTTACTGTCTCTCGTTCCTGTTTTAAAAGTCTGGACAATACGCTCAGCGAGCCCATTGGTCCTGGGATGGTATGGTGACGAGCTAATGTGGTTTATGCATTGTGATTTACCAAAACGTTGAAACTTTTTCGGATATAAACTGTGGCCCGTTATCTGATACAATGATTTGCGGTAATCCAAACGTGGTAAAATGTCATCTAGCGTATCACATAGAGGATCGGCTCTTGTTTGTTTGAAAGGTCGGATATCGACTCATTATGAAAGAGCATCAACCACAACAAGCCACTGCTGATCCTTGTATGGTCCACATGCATTCGTTGCCATGGTCGTTCCGGTATAGTCCACGAAAACACTGAAAGTTCAGTGCATTGCGGCCTTTGTTCCTGGCATGGCCTGCGTTTTTTTAACAAATGTGTCGATGTCGGCATTTATAAGTGGCTACCAGACATAAAAACGGGCTATTACACGCTTAGCAACTATTCCCGGATGTACGATGTGTAGACGTCTTAGCACGGGTTGGCAAAGTTTGTTAAGTATGATTAGTCTACCCTGCCAGATTAGAATGTTGTTGGTTGTAGCGATTTCGTCTTTTTTGCCGTAGTAAGGTTTAGGCTCGTTCGTTACTTCTTTGATACTCCAACATGATCGTACTAGCCATAGTACTTTTCGTAGCGCAAAGTCGTTTTTTGTTGCTTTCTGTAAAATCTTTTGTGATAGTTGTATATCGTCGTACTTACTACTTAGTAATTCCTCGAATATTTTGTTAATCCGCTGCTCTTCGCTGCCTGCCCGTTCATCATTATTCGGAAGTCGTGATAAGTAATCTTCAATAACGTTGTTTGCTCCTCTTTTATATTCTATGTTGTAGTTATACGATCCGACGTAGAGTACCCAACGAGTCAGTCAGCTATTGAACAATTTGGCAGGTTCCGATTTTCGTCCAACAAATGTTGTAATGGCTTATGGTCTGTGATTAGCGTGAACGTAGTACCTCGCAAAAACTGGTCAAATTTTGTTACTGGGAAAAATATTGCTAAGGCTTCGCGATCGACCACAGAATATTCTTGCTCGGCGTTAGTAAGTTTGCGAGGAGCAAAGGCAATAGGCTCCTCGCTTTGCACACTAGTTTTATGAAATAAGACAGCTTTTACTCCTTTTCCAGTTGCGTGACATGCTACGTATTGTTAGCGATTAAGGTCTTACGGCAAAATAATATTAGTTTTAACCATCTTTTGCTTTATGTACTCGAATGTCTGTAATTACGCAGGACCCCACCTCCATTGTTATCGTGTTTCTGTTAATGAGTGAAGATTTCCACACGTACCGTGCTGGTTAGGTATAAATCGTTCATGAAAATTCATTAAACCTAAAAAGGTCTGAGCTCTTTTACGTTGGTTGATGTTGAAGCATTTGCGATCGCTGCCAATTTGGATTGTGACGGTCGTATACCTTCTTTACTGATTGTATGTCCCAAATATTCGATTGAGGGTTGCATAAACGTGCACTTGCTCAGTTTTACTCGAAAGCCTGCTGCGCGTAGTTGTCGTAAAACCTCTTTTATGTTTACCAAATGCGTGTGATTGTCCTTGCCCGTGATGGCGATATCGTGAAAATATATCGCAACGTTGGGTATCCCTTCGAATAAGTTTCCCAAATACCTTTGAAAACTAGCCGAGGCATTTGCAGTGCCAAAAGGAAGGTGGTTGCACTGGTAATAAACTCTGCGACTCGAAATAACTACAAATTATCTTGAAATTGCAGATATGCACCCGTTAAGTCAATCGTTGTATACGTTTCTCCACGAGATAATTTGTGTATCAGCTGATCAAAAAGTGGGACTGGATGCCGGTCTGTTACTAGTGCGGGATTAAGTGTTGTTCGAATGTCATCGCAAATTCTAATTGTACCATCTTTCTTTATGACATTTACTGTGAATGTTGCCCACCCTATTGGTGCATTGTTAGGATCCACATGTGATATCGCCCCTTTTTCTATAAATCTGTCGAGTTCAGCTTCTACATTTTTTTTTGTAAACCGAATTTTATCGGATGCGCCGGTACATGTATAGGTTTCGCGTTAGGTTTTAAATGAATTTTAATTTGATAATTTTTAACCTTACCGAATGAGCTCTCAAAAAAGATTTTATTTTCCTGAATTATTTTGGATAATTCTCGATCAAGGTTGACGTTGTTGTATTTCTTTTGATGCTTGGATTCCTTCGGCGAGTACATCGCAGACGGGAATTGCATGCCGAACACTTCACTTCACGGTAAATCAAATAGCAAAGGTTCTGCGTTGTCCAATACAACTACTGGGAGAGTAGCTGTCGTATTTTGCAGTTTTACGGTCACAAACGTTTTACCTATAGGTCTCAATTTGAAGTTTCCGTATGCTTTCAGTGTGGGGCCCTATGATAGTGGTGGTGATCCGATTCTCCTCGACAAAGCGGTGCTTGTAATCGAGTTTGCTGCCTCTGAATCCCAATCCATCGTGCATTTAATGTTGTTGATCATGACGTTTATTCTTTTTCCCTTATTAACGTGGATTATTGAGTCAGATTACGTTTCGTCTTCGGAGCTGTATGTCTCGGTCATTTAAAAAAATTTTCTTTTCTAGAATCTGTTTCGGTTTCTCGTTTCGGTTTCTCGCTTGTATTGGCATGCGTGTGTGCACTTGTGTAACTTGATTGAGCTTGACCACGTTTGACGCAGCACGATCCAAAATCTCCTCGGATACCGCACTCTTCGTAAATGTTATTTTCTGCGCGGCACTGTTTAAGCATTTTTGGCTTACCGCGCCGTCGATTATTTCACGTTTTGCCGAGTCTTGAACGCGTTACACTGATTCACAACCACTAGTGTCATAGCTACCTCTTGCGCTTGAGCCACAGTGAACACTTCTGCGAATGTTACTTCCACATCTAAATCTTCACTGTTTTTTGATTTCAGGTCTGGCCAACGTTATTTTAATTCTATTTCGAGTCGTTTATGATGCAATCCCGTTGCAAAGCGATCACGCAATCGTTGACCGAGCATGTCGCCGTTGTAGCCGCAATCTCGGCTTAATTCTTTAAGCTGATTTGCGTACGACTCAAAAGTCTGATAGGAGCGTCGAATGCTGTTCCAGAAATTCGTCAAAGCCTTAAATCGTGTTGTACGTATTTGTATTGGACGCAAAAATTCTTCTTTAACGGCGTGATATGTCTGCTTCTCAATTTCTGCACTAGCGTCGGCAAAGGCAACTTTGAGCTCGTGAAAAGTTTCTGGCTTAAGACACGACAAAAATAACTCACGTTTCGTGGCAACGTAGGCACTATTTGTTGAATTATCGAGGCCCAATGTTCGACATTGTGCCTTAAAATAGTCTATAAACGTGGTGGCTTGTATGTGGGTTTCGAATTCTTTGCACTTAAATCTCCTCATGATGCTCTACAATTCATATGCTGGATTGATTCCCGGAGTGCTGTCGTCTCGTCGTCTCGAGGTGTTTTCAAGCGTCAATCCCTGTATTAATGATTGGAAGGCCACCATAAACGTATTAAATTGTTCTGGGTTCATCGTAAACCGTTTATTTCACTTCAAACACATTGCACTGGTAGTATCCGTAATTTTTTTTTTATCCCACCCTCGTCGCCAATGTTATGTTATGCGTGACACGACCAAACAAGTTCGAGTTCTGATTGCAACTGATTTATTCTCTTCAAATATAATACGAGTACATATACATTTACATGACAGAGACAAAACTGCATGCCTTAATTTGGCCACTTCGCAGGTTATGTTCCCGGGCTCAAAGCATAGTTCAACGAGAGTGAACCAGAGGACTGTTTTTGCCGGGGTAAATGCGGGCAGGTTCACCATTACTGGAATAGGTTACAGTGCCATTGCAACTGTATAATTCTGTTGCGTGCCCCGTGTTTCGTTTGATATTGTGCGGTGAACAGTTTTTCCGATAATCATTTTTCGAAATGATAATTGCTTGCACTGCACCGTAAAATCCCATTAGTATACTGTTTTTTAGGGTTTTGTAAAATAATTTTACAAAACCCTACTAGTTTCGCGACCAGTCTGTCCGTCCGTCCGTCCGTCCGTCCGTCCGGGTGTCACAGCAGTTTTTCTCGGAAACTGCTTAAGCTAGAAGCATCAAATTTTGTGCGTAGGTGTAAAGTGGTGATCTCTTCAAAGCTTAACTACAAGAAAATTTTATAAGGTATTTAAGGGGGCTCTCCCCATATAGGAGAGTGACCCCTCGAAAAAAAAATTTCATTGAAGGTAGCCGATAATGAAAGGTCCTGATGAGAACCTTACAAAACAGGTCTTAGTTTGGCAAAATTTGCTTCGAGGGGCGCACAGGGAGGGGAAATATACGAAAAATATGTGTCCCCCCATCGCGATTGGACATCTGTGATCCGAAAAATCTGAAAAAAAATCATGAAAGTAGGCCTTGATGAGTACAACAACAACAAATACGTTAGAAGTCGCAATTCACTCAACTTTATTAGTAATAGTATGATTTATCGATTTTATGTTTTCTTGAATAAAGTCTGAACGGTACCCTTAAATTCAATGAAATTCAGTAGATGTCTATTCTAAGATTGACCTATCCTGAAATTTTCATAAAGATTGAATCATATTTAGCGAAGTTATAGCGGTTTGAATTTTTCTGTATTACTATGGAACAATATGCGCTGCATTTATTAATATGGCAACATATGGCTATTTATTTATTTATTTAAATATCAACAAACAGACAGAAGTCCAATTACATGTTGTGTATAAATTAGAACTTACGCTAATATTACAGGAAATATACATATGAAATTAATGGAAATATACATAGGAAGGAAAGTGAAAAAAAGGAATCCAAGAAATAGGAAATAAAAGAAAATTGTGCAATTACTTAACTACTAACTAATACATGAAGAGAGAGCAGTTATAAAGATGACCAAGATTAATAATTGTAGTTGTAAATTTTGCTTTTAAGGCAAGTTTTAAAGGCGGCAAGCGACTGTGGTAGAGGACCAAGACATAGCTGGTTATGCAAACGGGGCAGGCGTAGTAAGGGAGAGTGGAAGAAGGTGTTAGTGCGTGCAAAGGGAACAAAGAATTGATCGGAAGATCTATTAGGGTGACTAGTGTTCAATGTTTGAATGTAACTGCATAGAGTTTGCGGTAAGTGACCGTGATAAAGCTTGTACAAGATGCATTCATCAAGAAAGCATCGTCTAGATTCAAGGGAAGGGAGTTTCAAAGTACGAAGACGGTCACTATAGGGGATATAAGGGAAGTTGAATTTGACAAAAAGAGACCGTGTGAATCTGCGTTGAACCGACTCAATAGCATCAATATGATTCCTGTGGTGAGGGCTCGATATTTGGGAGCAGTATTCCAGGTTACTGCGAACAAGTGAAAGGTAAAGGCACACACGTGAGGCGATATGCTGAAACGAGGAAGCGGATCTTAAAATGAACCCTGAAAGGCGGGAGGCTTTGTTGATGACTTGGGCTATGTGGAGGTCAAACTTTAATTTACAATCAAACACCACACCAAGATCCTTAAAAGAAGTTATACTGCACAAAGGGGTTCCAACAAGGCTGTAGGCGGAGAGAAAAGGATTTTTTTTACAGGAGAATGTCATCTGGTGGCATTTGGAATGCACCATTCACTTAGACGCAGCAGGTCACTTTGCAATACCTTGCACAGTGACTCACATTGTGAGTCAATTACCCGAAAGATCTTAAAGTCGTCAGCATAAAGCAGGCAGGGAGAAGTGATAACAGAGGGAAGATCATTGACAAATATTAGGAATAAAATTGGGCCAATTATGGATCCTTGCGGTACACCTGAGCTGGGGCAAAATGTAGAGGAGAAGCAGAAGTTAACAGTGACAAGATAACGACGATCCCAAACATAGGATAGAAGCCAGGAATAAAGGAAATCAGGAATTTGGAAATTTTTAAATTTCTGAAATAAAAGTGCATGATCTACAGAATCAAACGCTTTAGAGAAATCCGTGAAAATAACGTCTATAGGTTGCTGACGGTCAAGGGCTGCAGCAATGTTACACACCACATTGCTGCAGCAAGTTAGTGAGAGTAGATCTACCTCTGACAAAACCATGTTGTTGTTCTGCTAAGGATGGAAGTATAAAGGGAAACAGAGTACCGAGAACGATCTTTTCAAGGATTTTCCCATAACAGGGAAGGAGAGATATCGGACGATAGTTACAAACGGAGTTGCAATCCCCAGATTTGAAGATAGGAAGAATATTGGCAATTTTCCACTGGGGGGGGGGGGGGGGGGAAATCCCAGTAGCTAAGCTCAAATTATAAATAATTGAAAGAGGAACACAAAGAGACGAGGATAGTGATTTTGCAAGGAAGTTTGGAATGCCGTCTGGACCACCACCGATACTTGTATCAAGACTCCTTAAGAGCAGTTCAACCTGCAAAGGATTGGTACGAAGCGCGGGAGAAGAAAAGGAAAAAGAAGAAAAGTAGAAAGAAGGAGAAGTATTTGAAGTGCGGAAAAAGAAAGAAAAGAAAGAAGCAAAAAGTTCACAGGACTCCTGAGGGGTAGATGATGTAATGCCATCGTAGCTGAAACTAGCTGGTGTATGATGAGAGCTCTTTAGAGATTTGACATAAGACCGGAAAGCGCGAGTTTGATTTGATTCAAGTGAAACTTCGACATGATTGACGTAAGCACGAAGAGCAAGCTTTGCAATTTTCTTAGCGTCAGCTCGTCTCTGCTTGTAAGCGGCAAGGTCATTAGGAAGGCCACTGGAGAGGAATTTTCTTCGGGATGCATCCTTCACCTTTATGGCTTTGGCAACATCTGAGTTAAACCAAGGAGCATCTTTAGGCCTCCTTGGGGGGAAACAAAGGAGTGAATTGAGTGATTAAGGATGAGAGAAACAGATAGAACTTATCAACGCACTCTTCAAGGTTCAGGTTGCTGAAAAAATAATACCAGTTAACTGCGTTAATATGAGAATCTATGCTGCGAAGATCCGCTTTTAAAAAGTTATAGCGGCAAGGTGATGTATGTCTAGGCAAAGGTGGAGATGAGATAGAAAGCTCCAAAAAGAGAGGTGGATGGTGAGGATCTGGCTTAATGAAGGGTGAGAGTGAGTGGCTATGGAACAACATGCGCTTTTTACCGACTCAGACACTACAGTTTTGCTAGGATTTGCATGAAAATTTCAGCAATAATATGTGTCATGTTGTTTTTTGAGAATTGGTTCAGCTAGGAGTATCAGCAATCGTAAAACATAATAGTGCGAAGATTGAATAATTTTGAGTTATTTTTTCCCAATTTCAACGTTTAAGGTGCATGGTTTGAACACTTGATTCAATTTAATGAATGACTGAAGATGAGTACCTTCAATTAATGCTCATAAGTGAAACAAGTCAAGGAGCTTGGAGGGAGCTCCTAGCAAAAGGGTTTTGTAACCATTCTAGGATTCGAAAATATTGGCAATTAATCGATGATAAAAGTACAGGAGAGTGGCCCCTGAAAAAAAAAATTCATCAAACGTAGCCGATATGAGTATGAAATAAAAGTTTTCATAGGAGCTTTTCAAAACAGTTGTTAAACTGTCAGTTTTTGCTTCAGTGGGGGCACAGGGGGGAAACACATGAAAAATGTGTTTCCTCCGTCGCGAATGGACATCTGAAATAGTTATCAAGGGAGATATATATGAGTATAACAATACCAAAAGCCTCAGAAGTCGAAATTCGTTCAACTTTGTTAATAATAGTATGATCTTTGTATTTAATATTTTCTCCAATAAAATCGTCTTTGACATGTTTCTTGATTTGATTCGATCTGGTGACTGCATTTTGTAAATTGAATACAAAGCCCTTCTGACATGAGCGTAGGTCTGTTTACCCAACTGGTTTTTATTTTTTATTGCGTTGGATGTTCACCACTTTATATTAAATGCTGTGTGGCACAAAAGTTTCTTATTATTATCTTTTCTCTCCTTATTTTCCGAAAACTACACTTTTCATATCATTATTTTGATTACTTGTACGTCTCTACGCGAAGAGTTTAACATCGACAATGTTTAGCATACTGTTCGTTGCTTTCGTGCCAACTGACGCGAGTCAGTCCGGAGACAAAAGGAAAGTTTTTTTTTTTACTTGTAGAGGACGTCGGTGCATCATAGTCCCTTTTCTGTTGTGAGCGCTATACCTATATTCATCCTATAGATATTGTAGGTGACTCAAATGAGTCAAAACGTGTCTACTCATTCAACATAGTTAGACCTGACGGCTTTTCAGGAAAAAAGGGAATTAGCCTGCGAATATCCAATAAACAAAACTATTATTTAAATATTATTCGATTCTTTTGACACTTACAGGATATAAATATTTTATAAATACTTCCCGAATAGTGGAGTTAAATCAAACAATAATGCTATTATGAAAAAAATTGCGTGAGTTTAACCTTCTTACATATTTGTTGTCCTGGCATACATAAAGACTTAATCCAGTGATTTTTCCAGATTTTTTGGTCTAAAGGTCTCCAGTCGGCGGAGTCGACGATTTTTTGTGTTCGTTCCCTTCCCCATCGGCATCGATAATGGAGTTTTTATATTTAATAATAAATTATCTCAGCAAGTCCTTCCATTTTATACACTTTTTGACTTTATTTGGTACACCCTTATATAGGGAGACCTTAAAATCCCTCAAAATTTTTAAAGACGTTTAATGGCTCTAGCTACTATAGTTCCTGGAAAATCTTGCTGCGAAGCATGGACGGACATGCAGACAGATACTCGTACAGATTGGTGTCTAAAAACTTTTAGAACACGAAAAGCCTTAAGATCTGGAGGTGAGATGTATCAATTATTTAATCAGTTTCGCTCAAATCATTCATTTATCAAAACATAGTGGAAAAACAAATTGCCTCCACTTTACCCAAACATCGGTGACTCTCAACATCAGAGCATCATTATTTTACACATATTTTCCCATGTCATGTTGAACAGATAGCTAATAAGTTTGTCGAATACAACCTTTAATAAATTTGATTAAAATCTTAAAAGATCTTATATTGACATTATTCATGAGATTTGTCCTCCTATCTAAAATTTTACCTTCGCTGAAGCACTTTCATATTTTCAGTGTCACAAATTCAAATGGAATTCAATTGTGTTAAAAAAACTTACCTTGCATGAATTGTCTCGTCAGCAGAATTTAAGAAATTTCCAAATTTTCTCATAGTTTAAGCACATTCGTTTAATTGTATGTTCACTAGGCATTAAATCCAAGACGAATTTTCATCATAATTTTTAATGAATTAATAATAAAAACGAGAAGATAATAGCGTTTCAAAAAATTCATTCATTTTATTTCATTTCACATTTTTTACTGTCTTTTGTTTCTTCATAATAAAATTAGACCATCGCGTCGTGAACTTTTCGTCGAATCGAAATCAAAAGCAATTCAAATTTTGTAGACTGATAGAACACGAATATGCAAAGGTAGGAATGTAGCTGTAAATTTAAGCAATCATATAAAAACAAATGTAATCGGAGAAAGTACGGAATTACAGGTAAACTTCACTTCTGTCTTTTTTTGTTCTTAAAATTAAGACGTCATTCTCAAAAAAACGTTACAGGCTACAAGTCATACTTACAAATCATGACATAGTTCCAAAGCAATTGATGTAACCTAAATTGAAAGATGGATAGGTAAGTGTATCTGAATGGAAGATGAAAAACATACTTAGAGAAGTAAAATTGGAATATGATCAAAATTACGATTCGAATACCTTTTACCTATTTTTTTGCTGAATCATTTTAATTTCCGGAATGAATAAGAACGAAGGAATTAAATGAAGAATTTCAAGGTCCGATGTTCCTTCTAAAGGCATCAAAGACGTTCCATGTAGATATTCGCTTATTTGCAATATTGATCCAAGTAACTTTTCGTCCAGAAACAAAAATAGGAAGAGTAAACATTTTAAACAAACTGAAACAAAAAAATAGTATGGCGAACAGTTACCTAAAAAATTACTTTTCGTTCAATTGTTTGATTCAAATGGTGTCGAAATGAAATTTCTTCAGCCGAGAAAATTTGTCTGATATCTTCTGTTTTATAGCTATTGCACGTCTGGGTGAGTGCATTTTGAATTGAGTTATATTTCTTGCGAGGCAATCGAAGATCTGTCACTATCCGTTATACGAGTGCAAAAAGGGGACCTGCTTCCTGATTTTACTTTGTTTAACTTTCATTAGTTTTTGCCTTATAATGACGTGACATCTTTAATACTTTATTATATAATTGATAAAAACAGAAAAAGGCTACGTCTAGTTATGGTGGAGAACTATCGATAGTGCACACCAACGATAGTATTCGATAGTTTGCTGGATAACTATCAATACTAATCATTATAAATTTTAAAAGATTATTAAGGAACTTCCAAACAATAACAATAGAAACCCTTAATGGCCCAGATGGCTCTCTAAATTTATACGTTATCAGTTAAACACATTTTATCCAAAAAACTAACAAATTCAAATTAATTAAAATTATTACATATTTTATGACTTGATTGGAAAAAGGAGAAAAAACACAACAGTGAGCTTTGATCTTACACTTAATAAGTTATAACCTAATTCTAATAAAATTCAATCAAAAACTTTATCTAATACAAAAAAAATTCTATCACATTGTTCCTAACCTAAGCATCTAACCTTATCTCTAACCCAATAAAATCGTGCTGCTGGGGACCTATCTCCTCGGCAGTACGGCTTTAGAGCAGGACGTTCTACCATTGATGCGATTGCAGAGGTGGTGAACGCGGTCCAAAAGGCAGAGGCATATAGTCGCACCAAGCGACGCGACGGATCGTCCTGTTGGTGACACTCGACGTCAGGAATGCCTTCAACTCAGCTAGGTGGGTGGATATTCTGGACACGCTGCAAAACTCTTTTCAAGTTCCAGAATATCTAATGCGGCTTTTGAGGATCTACCTAAAGGACCGAAGCCTGCCCTACGACACGACACAGGGCCAACGAAGGATGGAAATTACATCGGGTGTTGCCCAGGAATCTATCCTTGGTCCGGACCTGTGGAACGTGTCTTACGACGGGCTACTGAGACTTGAGATGCCAGATGAGTCGCCCTTGTTCGGCTATGCGGATGATGTTGCGGCTCTGGTCGCCGGACGCACCGTTGAACAAGCGCAACTTAGGCTAGGTATGCTAATGCGCCGAGTGAGGGACTGGATGACTGCTCGCGGGCTCAGTTTAGCACTGGAGAAAACCGAAGTGGTCATCTTGACAAAAAAGAGAATCCCTAGAGTAAGGATGATCAGTATTGGAGACATACAAATCGAATCGAAGCCAGCGATGAAGTACCTGGGGCAACTGATCGACTCGAAGATGAATTTCTCTGAGCAAATCAGGGCAACGGCTGAGAAGGCTGCTTCGGGAATATCGGCCCTGAGTCGACTTATGGCCAACGTAGGGGGACCCAGCCCATCAAGAAGACGCCTCTTGATGAGTGCTGTAGAGACAGTGCTACTGTACGGAGCAGAGGTATGGGGCGACGCTCTCAGCAAGGAGGTATACCGAAAACGATTGGCACAGGTACAGAGCAGAGGAGCACTGAGAATTGCATCTTCGTATCCAACAGTCTCCGACTCGGCGGTGAGAGTTATTGCAGGCGTGATACCTGTCTCCCTCCTTGCTAGAGAGCGCCGCGCTACTTACCTGCGCCGAAACGAGGATGCGAGGGAGATGGTTGTCCGCGAGGAGGGACAACGCTCGCTCAACGATTGGCAGCAGTCTTGGGGGAATTGCACGAAGGGAAGGTGGACTGCGCGCCTCATCCCGGATGTGAGACCGTGGCTAAATCGAAGGCATGGTGAGACTGACTTCTATCTGACCCAGCTTTTGAGCGGGCACGGGTGTTTTCAGTCTTACCTGCACAAGATCGGTAAGTCACGGTCTCCCGATTGTCGGTTTTGCCCAGGAGAGGAGGACAATGCCTGTCACACATTTTTTGCGAGTACAAAATGGGTCAGGCTGCGAAGGGAACTCTACAGGAAGACGGGAGAGCTCACCTCGGATAATATAGTTGCGGTGATGCTCGAATCGGTTGACAAATGGAACCAGGTGGCACATTGTGCTCGGGCAGTCCTAAAATATAAAAGGGACTCACTGCAGCCGGAGGCGCTGGGGCTGGGGGATCGCTCTTCTGCCATTTCCTCTTACCCTCTCCCCTCGCGCTAGGAAAGGGACTCCCCAGCTTGAAGGCGCCCCACGGCGTAACAAAACGAGACCTGGCCCGAAGTAATGTGTCAAACGGTTCCAGGCTGGGTTCTCAGGTTGACAGGGGAGGTGTTTAGTGGTTAGTCCAGTCGCGCATGAAAGTCCCACACTCTGTGCATAAATAGCATTCACCTCCCTACCACAAAAAAAACCCATAAAATAAACATGATATATACCTAACCTATCCCTAATTTTTAACGCGAATAAACAACATCACTAAATGTAGTAATAATGAGCTGAAACTCAAAAATTAAGTAACGAAAAACACCCAAACTGAAAATAAACACGAATAATTTAGACATTCAGCCACCAATACCTAGATTGCCCCATCTCAGCTCGATCAGCTTCAACGAATCTAACAAATGAGTGTCTCCATTGGAATTGTTGGTCTCGTGAACTCAGGTTCGGAGGATATTTTATCTTCTTATCGGTGCCCGTCGATGTATGTGATATATGTCTGGGACGCCGTCAGACTCAAAAACATGTCGATTTATGTCCAAATACATGAATTCTTCTGGAGGATCGAAGCCAGTAGCGAGGCAAGTCGCAATATACCCGTCTGTAGGGTAGAAGGGCTGTGAAATCCAAGGGTTTTCACTCACAGTTATAGATCTTGCGATATGATTCCGAAGAAGTTTCAATATGAAGATATCGACTCTCGCCACTTGAGCAGTTTAATACATTTTTCTATTCGATATATAATGCTTCCAATCCGTCTCAGGCTTGCTGTACAAACCAGTATATGCATGAAGACATTTCCTTTCGAAAACTCTTAATTTTTCCATTGTACGAGCACTCTGGTTGTACCAGATCTGACATCCATATGTCAAAACTTGTTACAGATATTTTTGACCTTTTGATCAATGTTTTTGGAATGAGAGAGTCTTCGTAGGGCCATGACTACTTTCAGTACCTCAACGAGCATGATTTTGACATGTTCAATATAGTACAGATACTGATTGAGATGAACACCGAGGTATCGAACATAGGATTTATGTGGAACTCGTTCTGCACTACCCTCGCCAGCCATGATGTGGAAATCCTTCCAATTACGTCTCAGGTCTTGACTGACCCCCTGCAGCATTGTCTGAAACAAAATTGTTTCACACTTCTGCGCGTTGATTTTCATTCGCCAATTGTCAGTGTACAGCTGCACATCATTAAACATTTTTTGAAGATTGCTCTGAACTATTTTAGCTTTTCGATCTGCCGTATAGATGATCAGATCATCAGCAAACGCTAGCGATGATCGCGTTGGCGAGACGTTAAAATCAAAGCCGTTCAATAGCTTGCGAATGAAGATTGAGAAGAGCAGAGGCGGAGTAGCTGTTCCCTACTGTAGACCTTTCCAGACCTTGAATTCGCGTATTGTTGTCAGATTTCCATCAGTTACAACAAACTATTTCCCGTATAATATATCATGGCGACAAGGTTTCTGGGGAACTTGTCGTGAAAAAGTTTAAAAACTAGTCCATCTAGCCACACCGTATCGAAGGCTTTCTCCATATCAATGAGACATGCTCCAACACATTGTCTATCATTTAATTTCCTACAGATGTCTGAGGTTACTTTCGTTATTGCATGTGTGGTCGAATGCCTGGCACGAAAACCAAATTGGCGATTCGGCATCAATTCATATTCCGCAATGTGGGCATTTAATGCTCTGTCGAGTATCATTTCAAACACCTTGCTGATGTTAGGCAGGTGATTGGGCGATAGATTTTTGGGCCTGAAGATTCTTTTCATTTCTTCATGATCGGAAATACCTTAGCCTTTTTCCACTCATTCGCAAAATATGAATTGTTCAACATGTTTTTGAACAAAATGCAATAATTCCTAATAGCAACCTCAGGTAAATGTCGGAGAACTACATTTGGAATACTGCCAGTACCACATGATTTCTTGTTGTTTATCCTGCGAAGTATGAAACGCAAGTCTTCAAAGGTGACAAAATAATCAATAAGCTTCAAGCTCGGTATGAGGTCAGATGTTAATGTTTCATTGAAATGAAGAATTGATTGGTAGTTCAGGCTTGATTTGAAGTCGGAAACTTTTGCTTCAACAACCTCTGAAAATATTACATTCCCTCTCTCAGGGTTTGGTAGATGAACCAATTCAAAATGTGTTCCAATCAGGGCAAGTTTATCCAATCCTTCACAAATAATCCTGTTTCCATTTCTATCCGGAGTCGTACTATCAATTTCGATACCAGCCCTATCGAGAAGATTTATCTCATCACTAGTGACTTCAAGATTCGATACTTTCACTCGAGACTTCTTGCAGAATATACTATATACTTTCGCGAAAATGCCATGTATGGGCTAATACCCCTGAATTTTGCCACCCATTGATTGCTGACCTCACTCCTGAAGTATGAACGGATTAAGTTCCGGACATTCTTCAGGAGCAATTTCAACAAAGCCAACGAGGGATGGTTGTAGCCCAAAAATCGTCGATAAATATTGTTGACGCGTGTGAGAAGAAGGCTTTTCAATCTTTTCAACTTTGCAATGGTTGGTGATTCATATCCTTCCATATTGTTTTGATGTTTAATCTTGGGAACTACTTTCTCAGTCATTTCCAACGTCAACTTCTCTAAATAGAGACCTATTTCATCTTTAATTAGATTCGACAAATAGAGATCTATTTCATCTTTAATTAGATTCCTGTCATTAGGAACCATTTTGCAAGCGTTGCCACCATCAGAAGGCGAACATTGCTTCTGGTAGTCTCGGTTAAACTTCTTGTGAAACTTTCCCCAGTCTGTTTTTTTGAAATTCAACCGATGACCTTCACCTTGAACTGGAATGAGGAGGAAATCGTCCCTTTGACGATTGATTTTCATTACGATTGCGTTATGGTCGCTATCATAAGGAAGCACCTGCAGTTTCCGTTGAGGACTATTAAAGCTGAATTTAAGTCTTGCGTCAGGAATGCAGAGGTCCAAATATGAATTTGTCCTGGGGTATGTTGGGAACTCCGACCCATACAGATTGCACCTATATTCAATTTGGTTCTCTATTATCCACGATTTCAGGAATATACCTCTTGGATTATTGTTGGCATTCAGCCATGATGTATGCTTAGCGTTCAGATCACCGGCAAGGATATAACGATTATGTACCCTGTTCAATTCGAGTATTTCAAACAAGGAATTGAGTTCCTCGTTGAACTTGAGAACATTTTGACCAGTTGCATAGGCAGAGATAACAAAGAGGTTATCCCCACCTGGCAGTGAATTTTTAATAACGGACACTTCAAGAGATTCAAAGTTTTTGAATTCGACTTTTTCAATATTTTGGAAACAATAGGGTCTTCGAACCAATATCCCAGTGCCACCTCCCCCATCACCGTTTACCCTATCGTTTCTTACGAATTCAAAATCCTTGAATGTCATGGAGTGCCATGAATTGAGGTGGATTTCAGTGAGAAGCATGATGTCAGGCTTTTAATTAACAATGAATTCAAGAAGATAATCACGCCGATGTATGGTAACAATGGAGTTCACCTTGATCGAGATGAAACGAATCCTATCCTTGGGAATGTGACTGGATGATAAACTATTTTGACGCATGTTGGGCTAAACGTTGATAAACAAAATTGATTTTTTGGTCTTGTTTATTGATTCTATCTGAAAGAGATTCAAGCTGTTGGTAAATTTTGACAAGCAGCTCATTATTGCCACTTACATTATTTATTTTATGAACATTATTGTCTGCTGGTCCTCTAGCAGCAAGTGCAAATGATATCCCGGGCCTGGCGAAGTTGGGAGGTAACAAATTGTGATTTACTTTGGTTTGTTTTGCGGAAAATTTAACTCTTGCATCTTGATACCAAGGGCATCCTCGATATGATGCTGGATGACCAAATATACCGAAGTCAACAAAGTATCATTTTTCTTTTGGATCCTCCTGAGCCAATTTGCATTCACCGGGGGGCGTGAGTATCATTGCAGTTAACACAGCGATAGTGCATGGCACAATTGGCAGCCAAATGACAGAATCTTTGGCACCTGTAACACTGGTTGACCTCAATTTTTTGGAGGCGCTTCCACCTCACAACTCTAAAGTTTAAGTACCTTACCTGTTGGAGGGCACTCGGACTGCTATCGTTAGAATTTTGGGGCCAAATAAAATGGTAATATTTTGCCTTCAACAGTTGATCTCCTTGTAGCAAAATTTTTCACACTGATGAACTTAACAGCGGGTGCTGTTTCCTGCAACATATCAAGGAGATCAACCGTATTCTCCCCACAGTCCAAGCTCTTCAACAGAAAGGTCTGATTTTTTTCCGCCTTTGGCGTATATGTGAAGTGGGGAGCTTTTACACTATTAAGAGCATCTTTCGCCAGTTTGAAATTAGCCAATGTTTTTGTTTTAATTGTGACTTTATCAGCGGTCATTCTCTTAACTTCAAAGTTAGCGATTTTATGTTCGGCTGCCAATAACCGAACCATATTTCCTCCACGCTGCCCAAAAACGTTAATCTCCTTATTCTTTGATTTTAAATATTCAATGAAATTATTACTACAATCATTAATATTACATATACTGCCTTGGCACTCCATCTCAATGTCCATTTCGTCATTCATTTCAGACAGCACCTCATAGTAATTGGCGCTGTCGTTTGCTCCTCCTGCGCTTAGTATGTTTTCAGCATCATGGATTGATGTCTTGCTCGTATCTTGTAATTTTGCTTTGCTCTTTTGTGTTGCTACTGTTTTTGCGTTGGTCTTGTTTGTTGTTGCTTCCTTATTCTCGTTCTTCTTATTTGTTATCGCTTCTTCTTTGCCGGACGCATTCTGTGGCTTCATCACTTTTGTTTTTGTTCACATTTGTTAATGTCCGGAATATCTCCTCCAAACTTTGTATCCGGAGTTTCATCTCTTCGTTTTATTTAATAACCTTTGCGTCTTCTCTGATTACTCTTTCGTACTCTTCGCTTGAAAGTGTAATACGCTTGCCTTGCTCACAGCTGTCGTGATCGTTTATCCGCTTCGTGATTTTATCATTCGTTGTGTTCGAAATGCCTGGCCCTGGGTCCTCCAACGGTGGGAAGCTTTTCTTCTTTTTTGAAACTTTCTCGCAGGTAAAATTCAGATACTTGATAAATTGTTCTAATAGTTCGACGATGTAATAAGTTTTTTTTCTAAAATTACTTTCTAATTGACGTTTTTTAAAATTATTTTTTAATTTATAAAAATTCTTGACAGGAGCGAATTAAAAACACGTCTACACGCAACGAGTGCTAGACGCAGAGTCATATGCCAACCCTAAGCCAAGACAGCAGCGATGCAGCAATAATGGGAAAAAGTCAGAAAATTTAGCTAAGTCGAGAACCACTCGACCTATGTCCTACTGTCCTACACTATGGCTATCAAGTAAAACCCACAATCTACAAATAGTTTATGCGACAACTTCTTTTCACCCGAATTTCTTTTGACCATTTCGCATGAACTAATTACTAATTTTAGTAAATGTAGAACTAAGCAGGAACAGTTTAATGTTATTGTACAGCTATCCATAAAATTTTGTTATGGATAAACAATTAAATGTACTAGTTAGGAATGCACAAAGCATTAACATAAACATATTGAAGCGTTAATTTCGCTGCTAAAAATAATATAGACATATTTGTCATAGCGGAGACTTGGTTAAGAACAAATGATAGTTTTAAGCATCTCCACTTTCATATATACAGATATGATTGCTGGAGGAGGCGTAGCCATAGTCGTTAAAAGAAAAACTAAACATTCTGTATTTCTTAAAAGTCCAACATCGGGAATAGAAAATATTGGCGTTATCATCGAAGAACTAAATATAAAATTATACGGTGTCTACTCTCCTGGGATAAAACTAAGCAAGGAAAAAGACGATTTTTTCAGAAGATATCTGAAATGGTTTAGCATGGCTAACCAAAGGTATCTACTTTGCGGAGGCCTGAATGCTAGACATTGGCACTGGAACTGCACACGAAGCAATAAAACACATTTTGTTTAATCTCACCAGAGAGGCGAATATCTTTGTGCATTTCCCCAAAGAACCCACGTTCTACTCTCCCCGTGGAGTTGGTTCCACTCTGGATCTGGTTCTTAATGACCAAAATATTACTGCATCCCATATGAGTGTCTTGTAAGCCCTCTCATCTCCCCGTATACCTGTACTATTTTCCTTAGGAACGACGAGAAGTAATAGTAATGTACCAAAAACGAACTTTTGTTATAAAAAAGCAAAATGGTAATAAAAATTGAACTTAACATCAAGAACCAAAGAATCGCTCAATACTCCCTCAATATGTGACGAGCAAATTGAAGAATTCTTGTTTCCCCAACCCATAGCATAGGGTCACAACTTGGGTTTACTGGTTCCCCAATAATGGGTCATTAAATGCCAAGAAATGCTAATAACTGTAAATACATCTACAGCTCTGCTACTAAATCCTACTTATACCTCCTTTGTGGGGACGTATGGGAGTGAAGGTGAATCTTCCGCGCCTGATTACGTAATCGAGGTAATAAGCATGCCGCTGGAATGGAGGTTGGGCGACTGGCTAATTCCCAGTCCCTGGGAAACCTTAAAATGTTTTGAAACCTGCAGATAGGCCTCGAAATGTATTAGACTCATGGCAAAGACCTCGCAAACGAAAAAAGGACTATAAAATTAGATCCTGGAATGTCAGATCACTCAGTTACCTTGGCGCTGTTAAGGACCTTTTACAACAGGCCAGTCAATATAAATTAAAAATCCTGGCAATCCAGGAAACGAACTGGACTAG
The DNA here is from genome assembly GCA_963969285.1 of Odontomyia ornata. Taxonomy (NCBI): domain Eukaryota; kingdom Metazoa; phylum Arthropoda; class Insecta; order Diptera; family Stratiomyidae; genus Odontomyia; species Odontomyia ornata. Next base: position 428,577,274 of record OZ017738.1, on the reverse strand, counting down.
AAATTATATTCAAGACATGAGATAACACATAATATTCGAATGTGGGAAGCCTACTGAAAAATGAGAATTTGGAGTGGCCTTCATCGGGGAAAGGGAGTTCAAATCGCACGTTATTGATTTCAAGGCAATAAACGAACGTTTGTGTGTGACTCGTATGGAAGCGGAATTCTTCAAAATCTGGCTTATTAATGCTCACGCCATGACCGAAGAAAAGGACGAAGAAACAAAGGAAACGTTCTACAATCACCTAGAAAGACCAGTCAACTCCTTGCCTACAAACGACACAAAAATAATTCTGGGTGATTTCAACGCTAAGGTTGGCAATGAGCTTTCTCATCGGGGAACGACTGGAGGAAATAGCCTCCACGATGAAACAAATGCCAACGGCCAGCGCCTGATTGACTTTGCATGTAGCAGAAATCTAGTCATACGTTCGACTTGCTTCCCACATCGAAGCATTCATAAAATGACCTGGGTATCACCGGATGGCATCACACAAAACCAGATCGATCACGTTCTGATCAAACAACGTTGGGCCTCGAGCATACTTGACGTCCGTACATACCGAAGAGCCAATTGTAACTCAGATCATTACTTGATCAAATTAAACTATCGATGTCGTATGTCAAAGGCATATTAAGCGAAGACCAGCCCGCTACAAAAATTTGACATCGAAAGGTTCTAAACGGCGTCTGTGGCCGAAAAGTTCACGGAGACCCTCGACAACCAGCTGGCTCCCGTCTTATCAGACGCATCGTTAAAGACGAGCAACGAGCTCTGGATGGAAGTGAAAGCGGCTATCAGAACCGTGGCAGGACAGACGATCGAACATCAAGCCCGGCGCAAGAGGAATGATTGGTTCGATGATGAGTGCCAGAATGCGTTAGATAAAAAGAATCAGGCGTACAAAGAATACGTAGGTAGGAAAACCAGGACGAAGAGAGAACACTATGAAAATCTCAGAAGAGTAGCGAATAAGATAATTAGGATTAAGAAAAGAAAATACTATGACGACCAATTGAGAAGTATAGATGTAAGTTTAGGGAGCAATAACACAAGACAAGCATACAAAGTAGTGAAAAGCCTGGAACGTGGTTATCAGCCCAAAACCACGCTCTGTCGTGATGACAGCGCCAATATAATCGCTGATGAAATCAAGATTAAGGAAAGATGGGTATCATATTTCAAGCACCTCCTTAATCCTCTGCACAGCTCCAGAACATTGGAGCCTATAAATGTCTGCGGAGAGCTTCCATTGGCCCCACCAACTCTGGATGAAGTTTCTTCCATCATCAAAGCCTAAGAGAATAATAAAGCGCCGGGCATCGATGAGATTCCAGTGGAGCTCATCAAATATGGTGGTAGTAGTGTTCATCAAGCTATTCACAAAGTCATCCAGTACATTTGGCAACAAGAACATATGCCGAAAGAGTGGAGCCAATCAATTATATTCCCTATCCACAAAAAAGGTGACAAGCTTCAGTGCGCAAATTATAGAGGCATATCACTACTTTGTATGGCGTACAAAATATTTTCTAAAATCTTAGAAAATAAAATCGGATCATACGCCAACAGTATTATTAGGGAGTATCAAAGTGGTTTTAGGGCAGGTAGATCAACAACAGACCAATTGTTCACAGTCAAGCAGGTACTTGAAAAATGCTGGGAGTTCAACATAGACGTACACCAAATTTTCGTTGACTTCAAGCAAGCATACGACAGTATTGATCGTAACGTACTGTACCAAATAATGCTTGGTTTTGGCATCCCAGCCGAATTAATCCGTCTTAGCAAAATGACAATGACGTCGACGACCTCCCAAATCCGCATCAATAACCAACTCGCCGATGTCTTGGACACAAATATCGGACCAAAGCAGGGAGATGGGCTGACCCCATTGCTATTCAATTTGGCTCTGGAGTACGTCATACGGAAGCTACCTGTGGATACGCGAGGTACATTACTATTCAAGTCGAGCCAGGTAGTGGCCTATGCGGACGACAACAACATTCTGTCACGGTCACTAACAACTGCCAAAGAACTCTTCCTGAAACTTGACAGCGAAGCAAAACTAGTAGGGCTACAAATCAAAGAAAATAAAACAAAGTTCATGACGCAGTCGAGGGAAAATACCCCAAATATCACACTTGGCGTATACAGTATCAAAAATGTTAGCAAATTTGTGTATTTAGGCGCCAAAATAACGAAAACGGGCAATGAAAGAGACGAAATACGCCGAAGAATACAGCTCGCAAATAAAATATTTTATTCAGTATTGACGATCTTGAAGACCAGCTGCATACACAGAAAAACAAAGCTCCAAGTATACAAATCTGTGATAAGACCTGTGTTATGCTATGGGTGTGAAACATGGACCCTAACCCAAGCATCCGCAAATATATTGAACGCCTTTGAGTGACGGGTCCTGAGGCGAATAATCGGAGCGAAGCTAGACGGGGACCCATGGCGAATTTGATATAACCATGAGCTGTATGAAATTTTTGACGAACCGGAGGTCTCAAGGATTGTACGACAGCGGAAGCTGCAATGGGCTGGACACATGAATCGTATGGACGAACAACGGATACACAAGAAGGTATTCGTAGGGAGAACTGAAGGCCGGCGGCCAGGGGGAAACCGAGGAAACGCCGGTCTGACTCGGTCGACGAAGACAGTTCATCGCTGTTCGGATTTTGGAATCGGGAGACATGGTCAACGGACCGAGACAGTTGGAGGCGCTGTTTGCAGGAAGCGAAGGCCCGAAAGGGGCTGTAGTGTTAAGAAGAAGAAGAAAATAATGAAAAAAGTTGATTTTTGAATAGCACTCAGGCTTTTATTCCCTTTTTAAATTTCCCGGGATCCCGGGACTATCTCGAGACAATCCCAAAATCCCGGGATCGGCAAAAATGATCGGGTTGAACTCCCTACTCGCGCATCACTTGGTGAGTTGCGCGATGAATTCTTTACACCATTTATACAATTGATCGCTTTCTATTTTGCTTGCTTATCAACTTGCAATTATTCCACTTCATTAGGAAATATACAATTTTTCACCACGAAAAAGCGTTAATTATTCCCGCATAAATCAGAAAACCGTCATGAAAGCAGAAATCATTATCCGCAGTAAACAATCGCACACGGCACTCTTGTTGCGATCCCCCGTGGTCGCTGTGGCGATTCCAACAGACTCCCATTTGGTTGTCTATCGTCCACTTCTCGGTGCCGCAACGGTAAATTTCCAAGCTTCTAGCTCAGACAAGTTAGATTGCGTTTGCAATGCAATTCGTGGATAGCTGCATGGTTTCAGTGTTCTCATGTCCGAAATTTTAATTTGCAGATTTGAATTTTAAAATTAACAGAAGTAAAAAACATGAAAAAATAAAATAATAAAATAATAATAAAAAGACAAATGTCCTAAAAAATACAGTTAGAAAGATAAGTTTAAATTTAATATAGAAGAAAAATGATATAAAATTTACATTTAATAAAAATAAAAAAAAATATTTTATGATTTATAACTATGAATGGAAATGATTAAATTTTTTTCAAATCAACAATTAAAATTTTGGATAAGTGTTATGAAGTTTTTCGAGCAGTTTGCTTAGGTGGTTGCACGATTACTACAAAAAAGCAACAAGAGATGCAATATTTATTTAGTGCGAAATATTTCCACTTTTTGAGATAATCGCTCAAATAAATGAGCGAATCGTACCTTAATTGGGAAGACATCAAAGGCACTTCAGGTCATGATCCTATCTTGCCAAGTAAAATGCATAGGTTACTATAGTTCAAACAATTTAACTCATAGTTTTTTACTCTCCAAGATAAAAGGGTGCCCATCTTTTATCGCATAAAAATTTAATTCATGACTTCACTTTCACTACTATCTAAGTATTTTCTGTTTGGTAATATGTAATAAACATAAGCAGTCGAGCAGCCCCGTGGTGATCAGGAGTGGCTGCTCCTGAAGAGATAAGGTGGTCACCCCGTCGAAACTGCTTAGTTTGTTGTTTTACTAGTGTAAAGTAAACTGCATCCGTCAAGTTTCCATCCTTTAGGCAGAGATGAGTGGTTCACTTCAGCCACTTTGACATCTTTAGGTTTGACATTCCCCTTGTAATGCAACGACCTTCTTCTGTGAAAGTAACGGTTGCTTTTTGTGTAATGTTTGCGTTTGTCTCAAGCCTCCGTGTCCGCTAACTTTAACGAGGCAAAAAAAAAAATATTGAATTACTGTAGAGTAGCTTAATGGACACCTAGTAGAACTTTTCTAAAGACAATAAAAATTGATCGGTGCGTCTTGTAGAGTAAAGTACGCGTGATAAGTATTTTGTAGTGTAGCTTCGTGGCTCGACAAGAACCCGCCTCATATGATCCCGCAAATGCTAGTCGTCAAGCACGCGTACGCGGTCGTTAAGCGAAGCTGGTTGGCTGAGCTCGTTGTTGTTTAAGGCTCGCTGACACTTATGCCAGACCTTCGGCACCCGTGTCCTACACGGGCATTAAAACAATCATTACAAATGGCGCCCAACGTGGGGCCCGAAGGGGAAACAACATCACTCTCCTTCGAGTTCTCACATTTTTAATATTGCTGTCGGCAGATGAACCGATTCAATTTTTATTGTCGCCCTCACCATTTGATATTAACGTAGCATACTTTGGAGGGTTCCGTAAAGTAAAGATAGAGTCACCGATAAACTCTCTTTTGGTGTTGTTTGTCTTGTCTTCGGTATAATAAGGTCTATAGCATCTTCTGGAGTTCTTCGTTCGTGGTGGCTCAGTCGCCTGAACATGCCGATGATGTTATAGAGTAGTGCGTCCCTTAATGTTACCAAAAGAAAGATTTGCACATTTTTATACAGTTTGAAGTCGGGCAGTTCTAATTTTGAACAAACTGATGGTGCCAGGGGTTTTCAAATACACTGCTTGGAGTTGCGTCAGTTTTTGCTTGGAGCTAATCTGATGACCGGCAGTGATAAAATCCGCATCATCAATTAGTCCTGACCGACACCCGATTTGTTTTTATAATTGGTTAGCGGTTTTTATTAGCATACTTTCGTAGAAGACAGGGACATGTATTCAAGGAGAGGGGCCTAAAATTATAACAACCATCTCTCCACTGCGGGAACAATTGTTTCTTTACTAGTGTAGAGCGAAATCCTTCAGTCTCTCCATGCCTGGGTCGGCATCGAAGAGACTGCCCTGTAATAAACATAAGCAGTCGAGCAGCCCCGTGGTGATCAGGAGTGGCTGCTCCTGAAGAGATAAGGTGGTCACCCCGTCGAAACTGCTTAGTTTGTTGTTTTACTAGTGTAAAGTAAACTGCATCCGTCAAGTTTCCATCCTTTAGGCAGAGATGAGTGGTTCACTTCAGCCACTTTGACATCTTTAGGTTTGACATTCCCCTTGTAATGCAACGACCTTCTTCTGTGAAAGTAACGGTTGCTTTTTGTGTAATGTTTGCGTTTGTCTCAAGCCTCCGTGTCCGCTAACTTTAACGAGGCAAAAAAAAAAATATTGAATTACTGTAGAGTAGCTTAATGGACACCTAGTAGAACTTTTCTAAAGACAATAAAAATTGATCGGTGCGTCTTGTAGAGTAAAGTACGCGTGATAAGTATTTTGTAGTGTAGCTTCGTGGCTCGACAAGAACCCGCCTCATATGATCCCGCAAATGCTAGTCGTCAAGCACGCGTACGCGGTCGTTAAGCGAAGCTGGTTGGCTGAGCTCGTTGTTGTTTAAGGCTCGCTGACACTTATGCCAGACCTTCGGCACCCGTGTCCTACACGGGCATTAAAACAATCATTACAAATAAACTGCACGAGTCTAGTTTATAATGCCACAATCGACATCATCATCTCCATCATCCATGATCAAACCAATCTTTCCGTCACGCTGTCGCTATGATGCCGTTTGATCTCAAAGAACAGAAAGAAAAACCTCTTCTAAAACTCTACCAACAACTTCTCACCTTCAGCAACATTAAGATCTGCTATCAAAGAGGTGAAGCATACTGGATATCCTAACTCTGCATCCCATATTGTACATTGGATGGTAAACCGGATGATGATGGCTCCACGATGCTGCTCAGTTGGTGAAGAAGAACCGCGCGACTCATCATTGCAACGTTTAATGTCTAACAAGGTCGAAGAGTATTTACGTTCCCATCGGACTTATCGCAGCCATTGATGCAACAATGGACTTGCTCACGATTAAGGTACATTGAAATGCTTTTTTTCGAGTTGGATGAATCTCCCCCGAAGGCATCGTGATCATCTTCATGCGCCAACTCTTAGCACTGGATGGAAGATTGCGACCTCTTGCATTTTTATTGGTCCTAGCAATTTGCTGGTTGATGACATACATACAATTATGTATTGTGTAAAGAATTATTGGCGGATTGTGTGTTGAACAACCACCACGTTTGTTGCAAATTGCTTATAAGTTTCGTTGCTGAGTACATTTGTCACGCCAGCACTTTATGCTGGTATTTACCTTAGTAAAAGGCCATGCAATAATGTTACGTTACGTTCGAAGCTCATGTTGTGTCCTCAATACGCTTAAAACCATTAAGGCGCGATAGTCGTCAATGATACTGCAAAATCAAACACGCGTATTTTTGCGATCAGCATGACCCATTGATCGGACGCAGAGTTAGATTGCTTTTGCTAAAATCATTGATTCCTCAGCTACTATCTCTGATTGTTTTCCCTACAAGCTCACAATGCGGGCATGTTTCCCAATTAAATTTCTCACAACAACGGTACCCATTGTTAAAAACTGGTTGCCCGTAGCCAAGTGCCATTTCTGGTCTTTTTCTTCTTCAAGGTTTAGCTATCAATTAAGACGTCTGGTTTGCCATATACTTGCAGAATCCGCCTCTAGCATGTAATTCTGACTAAACATCGTTTTGCATTCATCTGTATCTATTTAATTAAGTGTTTGTATCGTTTTATCTTATTCTTATTGACTTGGGAAACTTCAAACATTTTCTTCAATCGAACTGCGCAAATACCTGTAAATCTACTCAAGATGGAGCAAATAAAACGTTTGTGCACGAAAAAAGTCATCATATATAACTCTATACACTTCGATCGAAGTATTCTAAAGTACACACATCTAGTGCTTACTCAGATGTGAGAGTATGTAACGCTGTGAAGTATATTTCGAGAAAAATTATCAACTTAAAATCCATCGTAGCTAATTACGATTCCTTTTAAATAGCTTTTGTATGGCTGTTTGGCCGTAAATATGTTTTTGTTCATTAATTTCAATTTGGAGTATTTGAATTGCGACGGCATGTGTTTGAAGCAGAATAAAGGTTCAAAGCATGTTACTTGCATCAGCTATTGAGCTTTGGAGTATCTTTCTCTTCTTACTATTCTGGATTCACAAGTTTTCGCAAGGCGTCACGCCGGCAAGAGTTTTTTGGGGCTGTTGGTGCAGGGTGACCTTGCCGAAGCCTTAGATGACTAATAATTTGTTTGGGGCTTCAAGTTGTTTTTTTGAGTGTTGTGAATTTCGAAGTGAGAAAAAACTTAATTGCTTTTAATACCTTTTTGTTACGAGATGAAGACCTAAATTTGAAGAAAGTTAGCAAATATGTTTTTATAGTTTGTAAATAAGTACATAATCGCTCTCATACATTGTTCGTTTCTTTTTGCTATTTGTATCCCCTTGAGACGCAAAAGTGAAAACATGGTAAAAACTAACTTCGAAATTTAGAACACTTTTCTTAACTGGCCACTTGTTAACATAATACAAATTGAATGGAGTTCAACAACGAAGAACTAATTTTGTATTTTCTTTTCTCTTTTTTAGGTAAGTCACATCTGTATCTACTAATGTATGATCTACTTCGGTAAGTCCTAATTGTATCTTAGGTAGAAGTGATCTTGACATGGAGACTAATTTCCTTAAATTTTTTTAAAAAATGTAGGTACATTCAGTATCACAAGAGCGTGTGCACTGGAAAAGAACGACGAACTTCTATAACTAATGACTTTTATTTTATTAATTTACATAACAGTAAGGCTAGTATGCGTTATACTAGTAAGTAGTCTAATCGCCATTGTTTTCCTTCAAGGCTACATACTATTTGGACATACTTTCGACTAAATTTTCGGTCGCTGGTAAGTTTTCCAAATCTTGCAAAGTTGGTACTCGTATGTTATCTGCTTAATATTTACTACACGTTTTCGATGAAGCTTAAGCTTCATGGTATCCCATGCATTTCCGCTGATTTTGCGGGGTGCCTCATCATTATGATGCCATTTTTGCGTTTCCATTCCATGTATAGTCAACTGTGGTGCTTCGGGTCATTATCCTCTTGAAGAATCTATACGCTCGGATATCAATTTACAGGTAGACTTCAATAAATACTTCCAACGAATTTCTTTCATCCCTTCTGCGCTCAGATTACCAGTAAACAGATAAAGGGTACCAAACCCCTGTTTACAGAAACATTCCCAAGCGCGGATCTTAATTGGATGCTTGGTCGTGCCCTGGATGTGTGTTTTCTGCGTGTCGACCAGCCTTGCAGTGAAAACGCCCAGTGAAAACACCATTGGATTCGATCGATATTCTCTGTGGCCCATTGCAAACATTTTTCAATTTGGCTCTCGCTCAAAAATAGATTTCATCGATGTTTTTCTGTAGCCATAACCACAGGCGACCTGTCTTCATTTTATGGTCAACAGGCTTATCGAGATTCCTTTTTGCCCTAGCAAGTGTGGAGCTCAATATAACATAACAGTCTCGTTATACCGCTCAATCCATCTGGTAAAAAACTGATCTGACTATTTTAAATATCGTGCTGCCGCAGAAACCGCCATTTTTGGCCCTTTGGGATGTAACATTCCAAACCACTTTGCGCACGCAGCACCCATTTTCTTCTTCTTCGTAGCGCTACTGCCCCTATCGGGCCTTTGCTTACTGCACCAAGTGTCTCAAACTGTCTCGGTCTACTCATCGCATCCTTCAATTTTGAAATCAGAGCAGCGATGAACTGTCTTCGTCGACCGAGTCACATCAGCGTTTCCTCGGTTTCTCCACTGGTCTCCGGACTTCAGTTCTTCCAATGAATACCTTTTTGGTATCCATTGTTCATCTATACGCTTAATGTGGCCCGCCTATTGCAGCTTCCGCAGTCTTACAATCGTTGAGACCCCTGGCTCGTCACAAATTTCATACAGCTCATGGTTGTATCGATTTGCAATTAGTCCTCGTCTAGCTTCGCTCCAATTATTCGCCTCTGTACCAGTTTTTCGAACGCGTTAAATATATTTGCGGATACTTGGATTAGGGCCCAAGTTTCACACATATAACATAGCATAGGTCTTATCACAAATCGGTATATGGAGTTAATTTGCATAACACATATTCTTTGTATGGAGATTTGTTCGCTCATTGATAGAATGTATGTTAAGTTGAAATGAGAAAACTACTTTTTCTATAATAAAAGATAATTTCTTCATTAGATATCCATTCAACATTTATTTTCATTGATTATAACTAATAATGGCAAATTAATTTAATATTTTAAATTAACATTGATCAAATTGAATCGTTGAACGAAAGTTTAATCTGTTTTTAACGACTGACTATAAAAACAACTGTTGTCTACGGTAGCGTGAAAAAATCTAACAAAAATTAATTAAAAATGTCAAAAAGTTTTTTACTTAGGCTACTCTTTTATCGGAATTGTATAATGTGTAAATATTTATGTTATTTCAAAAATTCAAAACAAATTGAATTAAAAAAATCCCCGTTGGCAGCACCAGCCGGAAAGGTAAATTTCTCGTATGTAGCGTAAAGTTTCGAAAAAGAATTTGGCTTGCATACTACTAAACTTCTTTCTGCAATTTTCGTAGTACCACATGGGTATTTATTAACATAATAAAAATCTGGCTACGTTCGTTTTTAGAGACCTTTTATCGGGGCGCAAATATTTTGCTAATTAAATTGAGTTGCACGCGAATGGATTACATATTGAACATCGGCGGATCATAAATTCTTGTAAAAATATAAATTCCGGTTTCGCCCTTCTCGCATTTGCTGTTTACACAGTTCACAGTGGTAACCACACAAAGGCTTAAATAGCTCGAATAGTTAATTTCAAAAGTTTAATCAGCACTTGCATTGCCATTAATATATACATTTTCAATTTTTTTCTCAACTATGAGGGCCGTCATTTCGATTTTTATTGAAATCGGCTGCTAAAAATATTAAGCTGTAAATTTTCGACTGTTTTATTTGTCATTCGATTTGCATAATTAAATTAAACTAACTTGCCTTAATAACTTATAATTTCAAGTTTCAATGGAATCTGTTGAGAACCTTGGCTGCTAGAGGGCTACAGAAATAAAAAACATTGTATGCCACCCCCTGTATGGGGAGACCCGCCTGTATGGGGAGACCCCCCTTAAATACCTTAAAATATTTTCTTGCACTGCAAATTTCAAGAGGCACCACTTTTGACCTACGTAGAAAATTTCCTCATTCTAGCTCACGTGGATTGCGAGAAAACTTGTTATGACGCACGAACAAACGGGCGGACGGACTGTCCGTCCGTCCGACAAGTCGCGATTTTATAATTTTTGAGGGTATTGTTAAAAATATTTTACAATATCTTAAAAATGATCTGGTTTATAAGTTCTTTCAAGTAAAGTCATTTAGAACGTTTGCATGAAAAATATTCATTATTTCAGTTGGCACTAAAATAGCGAATTGCGCTTGCCTTCAGACCTTTGGGGGCCACCATTTTGAATGCATGCATTTGATTTTGGATTATTTTAAATCTTTGTATGCTAGGACCTCATCAATCAATGTACTATCTCGTTCAAATAGGAGTTTCACTCTAGACAGGGCAAAATAATTCAATTTTTAAAGAAAATGGCAGCTAAAAATATTAGGCTTTAAATTTCCGACTTTTTTATTTTTCATTCAATTTTAATAATTTTTTGTAAAATACAAGAACATAGTACAGAGGTTCATAATCTCAAGTTTCATCAAAATCCGTTGGAAAATGTGACCGCTAGAGGGCCACAAAAACATGAAAAAACGCATATTTAAACGGCCGCCATTTTGAAATTTGCACATGCATGATCACCAAAATACCAAAAACTGTAGGTGTAAGTAATTTTTATCTTGAAACTAAGTTTCATATATGTCGGATAAAAATTGCGACTTTTAAAAGCCTTTGAAATTTTGACCTTCAACTAGCCGCCATTTTGTTTTTTGCAACCTGGCCTCCAGTTTTTTTACGGAATTCGCTAGATACTTATAATTTCTATCAAACTACCGAATTTCATGAAAATCTGTTGAAAGCTTTGACCACTATTACAACAACAAAATTTTGCACGTTTTTCGACCTTTGAGCGGCCGCCATTTTGTTTCTGCCGTACCGACATTGGATTTTTTATTGTGAGATTTATCACATACATCAATGAACCTTTGTACCAAATTTCATCCAAATCGGAGCTATACTTTGGTCAGCACAGAAATCACGATTTTTCGTCTAAAATAGCCGCCATTTTGTTTTTGCCCGGCCGATGTAGCTGGTTCACGAACTAAACCGAGATAATTACCCAATACACCTTTCCTGAAAATTTGGTGAAAATCGAAGCAAAATTGCAACCTCTAGCGTGGTCACAAATATCGTTATATCCCATATATATATATATATATATATATATATATATATATATATATATATATATATATATATATATATATATATATATATATATATATATTTATATATATATATATATATATATATATATATATATATATATATATATATATCTACATATACATATATCTACATATATATATATATATATATCTACATATATATATATATCTACATATATATATATATATATATATATATATATATATATATATATATATATATATATATATATATATATATATATATATATATATATATACGAGGTGTGTTCAAAAAGTATCGCGAATTTTGAATTTTCGCGGGTTACGTATATTCGAATTTCGATTTTTTTGTGGCGTTATGTTGGTACTCATGTCTGTCACTTATGCCGATAAGCTCGGCCATTTTGAATGTTCACTTAATTGGTGACAGCTGCTTTAATTGCACGTGTTTTCAATCGTCTTCGATTTTTACTTATTCAAAAAAATGGATCAAAGAACGTGTATCAAATTTTGTGTGAAAAACGAAATTAAGTGCGCGGATGCATTCCGAATGTTGACCGTGGCATACGGAGAAGCTGCCTTGGACCGAAGCAACGTTTATCGGTGGTACAAAATGTTTTTAGAAGGCCGAGAAGATGTGAACGACGAAGAGCGTGCCGGACGCCCGAGCACTTCAACAACAGACGAAAAAATTAATGAAGTGGGGAAAATGGTATTGGCCAATCGTCGAATCACCGTTAGAGAAGTTGCTGAGGACCTAAACATATCGATTGGCTCGTGTCATTCGATTTTTATCAACGATTTGGGCATGAGACGGGTCGCCGCGAAATTCGTACCAAAATTGCTCAATTGCGACCAAAAACAGCAACGCATGAACATTGCTAATGAGATGTTAAACTCTGTCCGCGACGAACCAAATTTGCTCCAGAGGGTCATAACTGGTGACGAATCGTGGGTTTATGGTTATGACGTGGAAACCAAAGCTCAATCATCTCAATGGAAGCTGCCGCATGAACCAAGACCGAAAAAAGCGTGCCAAGTACGGTCGAATGTGAAAGTTTTGCTGACAGTTTTCTTCGATTGCAGGGGCGTGGTGCATCATGAGTTCTTGCCACAGGGAAGAACGGTCAATAAGGAATATTACCTGCAAGTTATGCGCAATTTGCGCGAAGCAATCCGCCAGAAACGCCCGGATTTGTGGGAGAACAAAAATTGGCTTTTGCACCACGATGACGCCCCTGCTCACACATCGTTGCTTGTGCGCGACTTTTTGGCCAAAAACAACACACTAATGATGCCGCAGCCACCGTATTCCCCAGATCTGGCCCCCTGTGACTTTTTCTTGTTTCCTAAACTGAAGAGGCCCACGAAAGGACGACGTTACGCTACGCTTGACGAGATAAAGACGGCATCGAAGGAGGAGCTGAACAAGATTAAAAAAAATGATTTTTTGAAGTGCTTCGAAGATTGGAAAAACCGTTGGCACAAGTGTATAATATCTCATGGGGATTACTTTGAAGGGGACAAAATAGATATTCATGAATAAATAAATAATTTTTGGAAAAAATCAAAATTCGTGATATTTTTTGAACACACCTCGTATATATATATATATATATATATATATATATATATATATATATATACATATATATATATATATATATACATATATATATATATAGATATATATATATATATATATATATATATATATATATATATATATATATATATATATATATATATATATATATATATATATATATATATATATATATATATATATATATATATATATATATATATATATATATATATATATATATATATATGATGCTCTCCGCAATAGGTAAATTTCTCTCGAGAAATTTACCTAAAAGACATTATAAAGAAATGTTCTCACCGTATACCATCATTGCTGGTGTGAATTCAGATGACTCGTAGATAGTGGTTCGAAGTCCCAGCAAAACCATAGGTAATGCTTCGAGCCGAGATTGCTGCTCTTGACAAAGAAGTGCTTCTTTCAGGGTACGATGTCATCGTTCCAGTAAACCGTTAGTTTGCAGATGATATGGTGAAGATCGCTTACGTTTGAAACCAAGTTTGATGCTAAGTTCTTTGAAGAGCCGCAATTCAAATTGTGAACCTTGGTCCGTTATGATGCATTTGGGAATACCGAAACGTGCTAACCAGTTTGAAGACAACTCAATCGATTCTACTCTTGAAAGAGTATCGGCGACTACGTTGCTGTAGCCAGATATATATTATATATCAGTTGAAAATTGAGAAACATAATTTAACTGCCGATTTTGAATTGGAGAAGCCTTATCCGGATTTTGTTGCAATGCGTAAATGAGAGGCTTGTGATCAGTAAAGATTGTGAACTGACGACCTTCTAGCAAGTGTCTGAAATGCTTAGTAGAATAGTATATCGCAAGAAGTTCTCTATCATGAGCGCTGTATCTCATTTGTGAAGGTGAACGTTTAACGGAATAGAATCCCAGTGGTTGCCATTGATCATTGATTTTTTTGCTTGACAACTCCGCCTATGGCGAAGTTTGAAGCATCCACCACTAATGAAAGTCGAGAGTTTGAGGAAGGAAAATATAGTAAAGTGGCTTGGGATAGCTGATGTTTTGATTTTTCAAAAGCTTTTTCAGCGAGAGAGTCCCAAGCAATATTGCGATTGCCATCTTTTTTCTTTCTCACTAAAAATTTATTCAAATGGCGAAGGATATCTGTAGCATTTGGGATGAAACGTTGATAAAAGTTAATCATCCCGAGAAATTGTCTCAATTGTTAACAGTTTGGGAAAATTTTTTATAATAGGAACTCGTTCAGAACAAGGTTTGAAGCCTAAAGAGTTGATGAAGTGGCCTAGAAATTTTTCCTCTGCTTTCATGAAGTTCCACTTCCCTAAGTTTATCGTTAAGCCGAACTGCCGATCTCGTTCAAAAAGAGTATTAAATGGGCCAGATGTTCATTTTTGTCTTTAGATGCTAGAAGAATGTCGTCAACGTAAACAAAACAGAAAGGTCTATCTCTAAGAACGCTGTGAAAAAATCTTTGAAATCTCTGAGCAGCGTTACATAATCCAAAGGTCATTCGAGGAAATTCAAATAATCCGAAAGGTGTGCAAATTGCGGGTTTATCTATATCCGATTCTTCGACAGAAATTTGATGATATGCCTTGTCTAGATCTAGAGTGGAAAGGATTTTAGTTCCGAAAACTTAATTTGCAACATCGTGAATGTGAGGCAGGGGATAATTATCAGAAACGGTGAAGCTATTTAGTCGTTTGTAATCACCACATGGTCACATTGTCACCATTTTTCTTTTTAACGAAGTGCAACGGTGAAGACCACGGGCTTTTTGACGGACGGTAGATGCCAGCTGCTATCATTTTATCGAAATCTTTTTTTGCATCGGATAACCGCTCGCCGCTTAATCTTTCCACTTTTGAAGAAATCGGATGACTGGAGATAAAAATTTTGTGAGTAACCGAATGTTTAATTGGCTTAAGAGTTCCATCATCAATGATAATATTGATAAACTGTTTTGATAACTCATCCAATTTGAGATTGTTGGATGTAGTTCACAAAATTGATAGAGATTCAAAAAGTTGTTGAGAAATTTTGGCTTTTAAGGCAATTTTCGTTAATGGATCAATTAGTGATCTTTCGTTAATGTCTACAATAAGACCAAATTTTTTTAGGAAGTGCGAACCGATGATATGTTTTATTACATGTGCAACGATAAAATTCCAAGGAAAATTTCGTCTAATACCGAAACTGACTGATTATTTTATAACCAAAAGTTGGAATGCGAGTTGCATTTACAGCCGTAAGAAAGAAATTGTTATCATGCGTTTTAGTTTTATTATTGTTGCTTGGCAACATAGAAACCTCTGATTCTGTATCTATGAGGAAAGTCAACCCCGATAAATGGTCAAAAATATCTAAACGGCTGTTTGTATCCGGGGCCGTTGACGAGGGTACGCCCATTAGTTTAAGTTTGATTATGATTTAATGGGGCGTGTGAAAATTTGCAAGGATGTTTTCCTTTGCGTGCACTTGAACCAAAAGTTTTATGGTAGAAACAGATATTTGTCTCGTGATTTGGAACAGGAGTTTTTGATCTAGAACTGTTCCGAAAATTATTGTCTCTGCTTGAATTTCTAAATCTATTTAAATTTGCTATTTGAGACTACAGAGAATGTACTTCCAACGAGAGATTTGAAATGAGTGCCGTGAACTCCTTCACTAAATCAGTATTCGGCTGATTGATTACACAAGAATTTAGATTATTTGAATTTAGAACCACAGGATTAATTGACGATAGAGAACACACGGAGGAAGGGCTTAGAATCTCGTGAATTTTATCAGCGCAGATTGTCATTTCATCCAGAGAACCTGTATAACAAGCTAGAACGGCCTGCATATGATGGGGTAAACGTTGAAGCCATAAAATTTTAATAATGTTATTACTCAAACGTCCTTCGTTTTTAGTTTTCATGCCACGTAATAACTGTGAAAGAAGGTTATCCCCAAGAGTAAGTTCAGTCAGAACTTGTTTCATTTTTTCAGATCAGATCGAAATAGAAAGCCGGTCAATTAGGGCTCTTTTGAACGTTGAATAAGGATCAGAAGGCAGGGTTTATGAGACCAGATCGCTAACAAGCCCTTAAAAGATCCTGGTCAAGAGCCGAGAGCAAATGGTTGAATTTGGATTGTTCCAAGGTGATTCTTGCTTGGTCAAACTGACTTTCAAGCTGAAGGAAGCTCGCCTCAGGGAATTGCTTCCAAAAAGGACAAGTTTTCATAGAAACTGCATAAATGGAACTGTTTGGGGAATTGTTAATGTTAATATCCCTATTATTTGCTGGTGGGGCTGAAATGAGGACGTTTTCTCCGGTGTTGGGGACATTAACAGCGTCTCTAAAGATTTCCTCACGTTGATCCAGCATATTTACAAACTCGGAAATATTTTTGAAATGAGATTTATTTAAAATTTTTTAAAAAATTTGCTAAGATAGTCATTAAAATTTTGTAAATAAAGCGGTTTCTTCAAGGGGACCTTCTGTCCCTAATTGACTATAGAAGGCGCTTGTGCCTTGTTGATGGTCACCAGTATGGTGATGATAAAACTTCTTGGCAGAAGGCGCTTGTGCCTTGTCGGGGTCACCAGTATACATTTACTTTGGTTAACACATATATTCTTTGTATGGAGATTTGTTCGTTCATTGATAGAATGTAAGTTGAAATGAGAAAACTTCTTTTTCTGTAATAAAAGAAAATTTCTTCATTAAATATCCATTTAACATTTATTTTCAATGATCATAAATAATAATGGCAAATGAATTTAATATTTTAAATTAACATTAATCAAATTGAGTCGTTGAACGAAAGTTTAATCTGTTTTTAATGACTGACTATAAAAACAACCGTTGTCTACGGTAGCGTAGAAAATCTAACAAAAATTAATTAAAAATGTCAAACAGTTTTTTACTTAGGTTACTCTTTTATCGGAATGTGTAAATATTTAAGTTGTTTCAAAAATTAAAAAATTTAAAAATAATTGAATTAAAAAAAAATTAAAAAAGATACAATAAAGGAACCGTCACATGTATGCTTGGAGCTTTGTTTTCCTGTGTATGTAGAGGCACTTCAAGATTGTCAAAACAGAAAAAAATATTTTATATTATCGTTATTTTAAGACGAGTTTAAGGATAAGTTTTTTGGCGGTTGTTAATGACCTTGACAAAATGTTGATATCGTTGGCTTGATTTGTATAGCAACGTATCTCGTGCATCGATACGTAGCTTTCTGATGACGCATACCGGAGCCAAATTGAACAGCAATGGGGTCAGCCCATCTCCCTCCTTTAGTCCAATATTTGTGTCAAAGGCGTCGGTTATTGATGCGGGCCTGGGAGATGGTTGACGTCATTTTCATTTTGGTAAGATGGACTTATTTGACTGGGATGCCAAAGCAATGCACTAATTGTTTCGATTAATACTGTCATATGCTTGCTTAAAGTCAACGAAAATTTAATGTGCGTCGATGTTGAACTCCAAGCATTTTTCAAGTACCTGCTCGCCAGTGAACAATTGGTCTATTGCTAATCTCACTGCTGTAAAACCACCCAACACTGTTAGCGTATGATCCGATTTAATTTCCTAAGATTTTCGAAAATATTTTGTACACCGTACAAAGTAGTAAGATGCCTCTATAGTTCCCGCCTTGTAGCTTATCACCTTTTTTTTTGTAGATAGGGAATATAATTGGTTGGCTCCATTTGTTTGGCATATATTTTTGTTGCCAAATGTACTGGATGGTTTTATGGATGGTATTCTGACCATCGCTGCCACCATATTAAATGAGCTCCACTGGAATCTCATTGATGCCCGGCGTTTTATTATTCTTTTGAGCTTTGATGGTGGACCAAACTTCATCTAGAGTTGATGGGGCCAAAGGCAATTCCCCGGGAATATATATAGGCTCCGATGTTCTGGAGCTGTTCGCAGGATTAAGAAGGTTCTTGAAATATTATGGGCGTCTTGCCTTAATTCTGTTAATATAAGCGATGATGTTGCCAATCTCATCACGGCAAAAGTGGTCTTGGGCTGATAACCACGTTTCAGGCTTTTCACTCCTTTTGATGCATGTCTTGTGTTGTTGCTCGCTAGATTTACATGGATACTTCTCAAATGGTCGTCATACTAGTTTATTTTTTTTATTTCAAATTATCTTATTCGCTACTCTTTTGAGATTTTCATAATGTTCTCTTTCGTCCTGGTTTTCCCATTTCTGTTTTTTTTGTACGCCTGATTCTTTTTGTCTAACTAATTCTGGCACTCATCATCGAACCAATCATTTCTTTTGCGCCGGGCTTGATGTCCGGTTGTTTGCTCTGCCACGGTCTTAATAGCCGGATTCACTTCCATCCAGAGCTCGTTGCTTCTTTTCAGCGATTTGTCTGATGAGATGGGAGCCAGCAGGTTGTTGAGGGACTCCTTGAAAGTTTTTACCACAGAAGCCGTTTGGAGCCTTTCGATGTCAAAATTTGGGGCGGGCTGATCTTGGCCGAATATGCCTTTGACATACGACATCAATAGGTTAATTTGATCAAGTAATGATCTGAGTTACAATTGGCTCCTCGGAATGTGCGGACGTCACGTATGCTCGAGGCACAACGTTGTTAGATCAGTACACGGTCGATCTAGTTTTGTGTGTTGCCATCTGGTGATACCCAGGTCAGTTTATGTATGCATCGAAGTGGAAAACAATTCAAACGTATGACTAGATTTCTGCTACATGCAAAGTCAACCAGGCATTGGCTGTTGTTATTTGTTTCAACCTCAGAAGCACCGCAGTTGCAGATATTAAGTTATAACAGAGGGGTGCATAACCCAAAATGGCATGCTCAGCCCGGCTATTGCTCGGTTGTGTCACGGGTCCTCTGGGGCATCCTCTGCTCGTGCTAAGCCTCCCTTTACATAGAACTTACGACGAAAAAGGGCTGGAGAGAAGGAGGCCGTTTTGAGAAATGAAAAATTATTTGTTTTAATATATACTGGCCGTTTTGTTGAAAGAAGCAAAACATTTCAATACAATATAAAAAGATCAAATCATTGAAAATATTAAATTGATTGCTTTAAGAAAATTAACCCCCTTGTTAGTGAAAGAAAAGAAAATATTTCAAAATATCACAAAAAAATTTACTTCTGACTACCGAAAAAACTTGATAATAAAAATTTATTTTATTGTACAATAAAAGAGAATAATAAAAATAAAAAAAAAATTACTTACTCCTTCCGACTGGAGAGGGAGCACTGAAAAGTTACGATCACAAGATTTCTGGTTATGAAATAATGCGAAAGTTCAATAAAGTAAGAAAAATATCGGTCACAAATCGATTTAAAGTTTGTAGTAGATTGCTTCACTCCATAAGTTTTATGTCGAAAGAAAACTGATTTGACCTTCACGAATTGCCAGTAATTTCAATTTCAAATTCAATATTGTCTAGGTCTATTAAAATCTACTATTTCAATCAAGAATTGAAAAACCAATATATATCAAGTTAGGATGGCAATCTAATTCACGGTGAAAAATAATCACCATTTCATAGTACTGATACTTCTGTCCAGTGAGCTCTGGAACAAATCTCTAGCGCGATTTACGTTTATGCTCAACTTTCATTTCACTTCACAAGGTAGATGATTGCCAACCGTCACGAGCAGCAACCGGAATTTGTCACGTCTTGGCACTTGGCTACGGACTAGAGGCTTTTGCACGATGGAATCATAAAAGCCGTCTTCACTGTATGACCGAACACCAAGAATTATCGCCAATAAGCGTTATACCCATGTAAAGGGATTAGAGATTACAACACTCACTTTCTCAAACTGTCCGCAAAGTCATAACGACTAGGTACCTCCACAAAACTTCTTCGCAATTTTTACCCGTCTTGCACTCTTTTCCACGGAAAAATTCATACACTTCACTAGTGAAAAGTTCAAGTATTCCACAATTTAACAATTAATGTATTTTCCGATTCTTATCTTCACTTTTATTTTCGCCTTTCAAACTCGTCGTGGTCGTGAAAAGTTTACTTATTCCTCAATTTAACAGCTAATGTATTTTCCGATTCTTATCTTCACTTTTATTTTCGCCTTTCAAACTCGTCGTGGTCGTGAAAAGTTTACTTATTCCTCAATTTAACAGCTAATGTATATTCCAATTCTTATCTTCACTTTTATTTTCGCCTTTCAAACTCGTCGTGGTCACTCTACTCCCTTCCGAACTCAAAACCAGACACCCCCAACTCCAAAAAAACCAATCCCGCAATCCTTTCTTTTCCGTATTTCCGCTGCCGTACCAAGGTAACGTAATCGAAGTTCAATACACTTCGATTCCGTTGCCCACACATTTTTACCATCTCACTATTTCCACTTTGCATAAGTGGCAATTTGCATAACCATGATAGCGTTCAGCTATATGTAAATCGTTGTATACATGGAAATAATTGCTTTTGCCGATATCAAAAAGAGTGTTCCTGCGCTCGGGGCAACTTGAACTCAGGGCCCCAGTAGACCCCTCGATTGAGAGTCCACTACACTTTCACCGGAGCCATCTTCTGATGATCCCGCATTCATCCATTTAGCAACTTCAACTGTGCAACTTTTCTTAATGAGCATTGGTATGAAATTTGTTAGTAGGGAGGCGAGAATGAATTTTTGTTAGTATGACAAATAAAATTTTGTTAGTGGGAGATAATGAATAAAATTAGTTAGTATGAAGAGTTATTATAATTTTTTTTTGTAGTTAATAATAGGGTAAGAAACGTAGAATTAATATGACGATGAAATAAAAATTTATGGGAAATGGAACAACTATAAAAACAAGTTGAAGTAGCAGGAGAGTGCTCCTGCCAGAAGGGTATTGTAAAACAATTAGTAAATCAAACAATATATTCTGCATATCAAAACTTGACTAATATACAGATTCCATAAATTGATTTGGAAGAATTATTATGTTTTTCAGGGTTTCGTACTAAAATACAAAACCCTATTGCAATCACGACCTGTGTCCGTCTGTCCGTCTGTCCGTCCGTCCGTCCGTCCGTCCGTCTGTATGTCACAGCACTTTTTCTCCGAAACTATAGAAGCTACAGCCATGAAACTTTGTGGAAAGGTCAGAAGTGGTGACCTCTTGAAAATTCAATGGTGGGAAAAATTTTCAAAGGGGTTTAAGGGGGTCTCCCCATATAGGGGAGTGACCCCCCCAAAAAAAATTTCACCATTGGTAGTCGAGTAGGGTGTCATTGGAAAGGTCTCAACAAGATCTTTTCAAAACAATTCTTAAAATTGCCTTATGAGTACCGAGGGGGGCAGGGGAAGGGGAAATGTACGAACTTTTCGCGTACCCCCCCCTCGCGATTGGACACCTTCCATCGGAAAAATCTGAAAAAAATAATGGATGTAGGCCTTAATGAGTACAACAATTACAAAAACATGAGAAGTCGAAATTCACTCAACTTTGTTAGTAATAGTATGATTTATCGATTTTATGTTTTCTTAAATAAAATCTAGACGGTACCCTTAAATTCAATAAAATTTAGCACACAGATGATTATTTATAAGATTGACTTTCTCTGCAAGTTTCATAAAGATCGAATAATATTTAACAAAGCTATAGCAATTTGAATTTTCCTGCATTACTATGGAACAATATGCCCTGTATTACAATGGAAACATATGGCTATGGAGCCATATGCGCTTTTTACCGACTTAGAGACTACAGCTTTGCTAGGATTTGCATGAAAATTGCAGGAATGATAGGTATCATGAAGATGAGTATATACAATTGAAACAAGTCGGAAAGGCAGGAGAGAGCTCCTAGCAAAAGGGCTTTGTAACCATTCTAGGATTCGAAAAAATAGGCCATGAATCGATGATTACAGTACAGAGGAGTGGCCCCTGAAAAAAAATCTCATGAAAGGTAGTCGATATGAGTATCAACTGAAAGTTCTCTATGAGAGCTTTCCAAAACAGTTCTTAAACTGACGGTTTTTGCTTCTGTAGGGGCATAGGTGGAGGGGAAATATATGAAAAATGTGTTTCCTCCCTCACGAATGGACACCCGTGATCTTAAAAAATCTGAAATAATTATCAAGGGAGATATTTGTGGGTATAACTATAACAAATACCTCAGAAGTCAAAATTCTTTCAACTCTGCTAATAATAGTATGATCCTCGAACATGACATGTTTCTTGATTTTATTCGTTACTGGTTACTGCATTTTGTAAGTTGAATACAAAACCCTCCTGACATGAGCATAGGTCTGTCTACCCAACTTGTTATATTTTTATATTCGCCGCCAATTTTGCTTCAAGTGTTTTGACCCCATAGTTTAGTTAGTCATGATAACACATCAATATTACAAACCATTTCTAAAATTTTTATCAAAATTCCTACATATTTATAGTGGCTAGGTCCGTTGCAAACGCGTGTCTCACTAGTATCATATGTTAATGTTGTTGTAATTGTTAAATATTCAATCGGCTGTAACTTAGCTGTTTATTGTTCGATTATTGTGAAATTTTCAGAGCACATACAATTGCTTCAAAAAACTTAAATTGTAGTTTTTATGGAATTTAAGGGTCCCATTTTGATTTTATAGGAAAAAAGTAAAATTTATAAAATGTACTATTATTAACAAAGTTGATCGAACTATGACTTCTAAGGTAAAATTGTAGTTTTTATGGAATTTAAGGGTCCCATTTTGATTTTATAAGAAAAAAGTAAAATTTATAAAATGTACTATTATTGACAAAGTTGATCGAACTATGACTTCTAAGGTATTTGTTGCCCTTGTACTCCTAAAGCTACACATATGCGATTTTTTTCAGATTTTTCGGGTCAACACAAAATTTTCGTACATTTCCCTTTCCTCTGCACCCCTCAAAGCAAAATTTGTCATTTTAAAGGATTTGAAAGGTTCTCGTCAAGACTTTTCATTTGATACCCATATTACCTACATGCGATGAAAATTTTTTTTCGGGGGCCACTCCCCTTTATCGGGAGACCCCCCTTGAACACCATATACATTTTTTTGTGATGAAACTTTGTAGAGGGCATCACTTTACACCTACTTACAAAATCTTATGTTTCTAGCTTAAGAAGTTTGCGAGAAAAAGTGGTGTGACATACAGATGGACAGACGGACGGACGGACGGACAGACGGACAGACGGACAGACGGACAGACGGACAGACGGACGGATGGACAGACAGGACGCGATTTTAGTAGGGTATTGTAAATTGATTTTACAATACTCTAAAAAATAAATAAACAAAGAAAAAGTTAGGTGCACCCAGAAGACGGTGAAGATGATACGGAGGCAATTTGAAGCTGCAAATGGGAGAACGTCTGTACGGCCAGGATTGGCAACAGGGTTATATCCTCTAGTCGTTCCCCGATGAGATAGCTCATTGCCTATCTTAGCGTTGAAACCACCTGGAATTATTTTTATGTCGTTTTTAGGCAATGGGTCGACTAGTCTTTCCAGATGATTGTAGAACGTTTTCTTCGTTTCTTCGTCTGATTCTTCGGTCGGGGCGTGAACATTTATCAGCCAAATATTCAAGAATTTTGCTTTTATACGGATCGCCCACAATCGTCCATTGATTGTCTTAAAATTAATAATCTACGATCCAAACTCGCTATCCACAATGAAGGCCACTCCAAATTCTTACTTTTCAGCAGGCTTTCTACTTTTGAATATTGTGTCCGATCTCATAACTTGAATAGAACTTTCAGTCTAATTCGTTTCCTGGATTGCCAATATTAATAATTTACATTGACTGGCCTGTTTTAAAAGGTCTTTAATAGCGCCAGGGTAGTTCAGGAGTCTAACATTCCAGGTTCCAATGCCATAGTCCTTTTTTCGGTTGCGAGTTCGTAGCCTCAGATTCAATCCACTTTGAGGCTCTGTTGCACGTTTTGAAACAATGTAGGCCCATGCCACCGGAATGGAGGTTGGGCGATGGACTAACTGC
Organism: Odontomyia ornata; assembly: GCA_963969285.1. Classification (NCBI taxonomy): domain Eukaryota; kingdom Metazoa; phylum Arthropoda; class Insecta; order Diptera; family Stratiomyidae; genus Odontomyia; species Odontomyia ornata. The sequence continues at coordinate 428,553,030 of OZ017738.1, read as the reverse complement.
CCATCCTTCGAAAGACAGGGAGTTAGTCCATCGCCCAATCTCCATTCCGGCGACATTTCTATTACTTTGAACTCCGTTATTAGGCGCGGAAGTGTTGCCTTCACCCTCTTACGTTACTATAAAGGACTTAGTAGCAGCGCTGCAGGTGGATTTGCAGTTGTTGGCATTTCTCAGTATTAAGTGTCCCATCACTGGGGAACTAGTAAACTGCGAGCTCAAGACCATTTTCTACCATTTGTTCATGGGATTTAGGATGAGTAATCATGGAAGCTGGAGGTGGGAGAAACAAGGGATACCTCCTCCTTTTTCAACCGGGCTTGGGACCGTCTACGGTGGAGTAGGCTTTCATTTTATCGTTGTCCAATCTCTGCGAAAAATAGAAACTAGTTCACACTTTTTCTTGAAACTCCCACTAGTGATTACCTCAAGAAATTGAAGGATAACTTAATTTTCCAGGAAACAAGATCCGTTTTTAGTTCGCAGCATACACATGCTCTTGTGACACTAAGTGTATTATCAAATTATGAATGATTAAACATTTACATAGATTCCTTTGTAAAATTATTATAATTATTAAATCTTATTTTTTCTAATTTCTTTTCAACCATGAAATGAAATGCCATCAGATCAAAGAAGGTACCTGCAAATTAACCCGGAGTTTTTAACTTTAAAATTATTTAGCTGGCCTAATTTTTCTTTAAATAAAGTGCGGTTTCGGGTAATCGGCTAATTCCTCATTGTGTTTTGATTTTGAGAATGATCTATGATAAATTGTGTTTGCAGTGCTAGCCAGACGAAAAGTTACATAAGGGTTCTTTTATTTTCATTCCTTATTTAGGTTTCGTTGAGAGTAGAAGTGCTTTGTATATTGGGTGAAAAATAAATAGTAGTATTTTTTGTGGTTGAGAGGTGAACACCATCTACACCCTGAGTATGGGATCCCTATGCTTGCGAGTGACTGGACTACCCACTAAACGCCGCTTGACGCATCGCTTCGGGTCAGTTCTCGTTTTGCCACGCCATGAGGTACCTTCAAGCTGCAGAATTCCTCTCCAGTGGGAAGGGAGAGATTAGGGAAAATCTCTATATGACTGATTTCCCAGCCCCAACGTCCCTGGCTGCTGTGAGGCCCTTTTATCTTTTAGGACTGCCCGAAAATATTACTCGTCAAGTATCCGGGGTGAGCTCTCTTGTCCCACTGTAGAGGTTTTGCACTCATCAAGAGGCTTCTCTAGATGGGTTGGATCTCCTCACGTTGGCCATTATTCTTTTCAGAGCCGATACTGACAAAGCAGCCTTCTCAGCGGTTGCCCTGATTTGCTCAGAGAAACTCATCTTCGAGTCGATCAGTAGCCCCAGATACTTCACCGCTGGCTTAGGTCTGGTTAATATGTCTCCATAACTAATCCCTTACTCGCTTTTTTGTCAAGATGACCACTTCAGTTTTCTCCAGTCCTAGACTGAACATACAAGCAGTCATCCAGTCTCTCACTTGGCGCATTAGCATACCTAGCCTTAGTTGCGCTTGCTCAACGGTACGTCCAGTGACTAGAGTCGCAACATCATCCACAAAGTTGATCAAACAATACTCTCGGCCATCTTTCCCTTCATGTATGGAAGACGCCCGTAGGGCTCCAAGCTTTTTTCACATTGTCCATTAGATCTTGCCAGCAGCGAGCCTCACTGTTGTTAATCGATTCGCCAAGGCATTTCTTGGTCGATTTATGTGCTGTAGTTGGGTAAGTTGCATGCCTCAGCATGGTTCCGTTCTCGTTGAGCTTCACGTTGGAGCTTATGATACTCCTTTCATTTTTCAAAAAATTTAGTTGACTACAAGTTCACCTTAGATTTTCCGTGCTGAGGTTTTTGGTGGAGCATAGAGGTGCTGCAAGTGGTCTTAATGATGCTCATAGTTGAGTTCATCACGTCTTGAGATGCCAGTTCTTTTCTCCCCTGTAAATCATCCTGCAGCGAAGCATCTGTCGTGAGCACCTTGACAAACCCCTTGACATCTATCCTTCTAATTTCTACCCAATTGTACAAGGTCAAGGGCACGGGCATCGGGAAAAAATATCACTAATCTCTGCTGAATGTACTGATGGTAACTGGCCGAGCAGTCCTTCAATACTCTCCAATTGTATATTCTCTGTACTACTAAGGACTCCGAGGCGAATTTCACGTCCAATATGGTTCCTTCACAGGCAATATGATGGAAAGTCAGCGTATTTTTGGTGCTTAGTACGATAAGTGACATCTTGGCCGCCATTTCTACGATTCGTTTTCCCCGCGTTTTCCATCTTAAGGTTTTACGAGAAATGTCTGGTGCCGGTGTCTTCGACATGAATTTTTCGTGTCCTGTTTTGCATCAGGACTTTTTTCTTGCTAGGCATCCTTGCAAACTTTATTTCCTGGCACTTTCTGAAGGAATTTCTTTGCAGCTTTCTTCGGCATTTCTGAAACCACTCAGCAGTGTCTGAAGCCCCTAATCTAGCATTGCACACCCATCAAGTACTTCTTCCTTCTTTCTTCTATCCCGATCTATTTGAATTGAGCTAGACGTTATTCTTTTATGGATGTTTGATGGTGGATGGTAATCGAAAAGTGTTGGGAATATAACATCGATGTGCGCCACACTATAGGCTTAGCCTTCTATTCTTATGCTAATTTTATTCTTTTTAAAGTGTCTCCCGCTTTTTGGATTAGTGTTTTTTCTTGATGTCACTGGACGGCTTCTATTTCCGAGTACATTACCTCAGGTACGTTTTCGTTGGTGGCGGTGAAATCACACAATGGTGCTACTTTGTCTGGTCACTACCTTCTTTTCCTGCCGTAATTATTTTGTGGACATCATGATGGTTCGTTATAATTTGAGGATTTGAGACCCTTGATTTGGTCGTTTCGGTAACAATTGCAGCCATAACCATCGATCTCTCGACGTTGCTAGACATGCAGACATCATCATTCTTCTAGAATCTAGTGATGCCATATTTACCAAATGCAGCCGATAGTTATATGATGGTAGGCTGTGGAATTTTCTAGGGTCGGAAAGGGATCTGAGGGCAAAAAGAAGAAATTGTTTCTGGACCAACTCTAACCTGTCAGCGTGAATATCAAAAACAGGGCTCCAAATCAGACTGGCATATTCAAGAATAGAGCCCTGGATATAACTCCATCATACTGAAGTTTGAAACGAAGCTTTTGGCCCAGAACGACACCAAGGTCCACAATGCTATCGACTCTACTAAGTGTTGTGTTGTTGGTGTGATAGTCAAACAGAAGAAACTTATCACCTGGCATTTTTCCAAGTTTAGAGAGAGTGGATTGTTGTAACATCATTTAGAGACAGTGATAAGTTTGGACTGGAGAAACATCAAATCGGATGGAGATGATATGACGTGGTAAACTTTAAGGTCATCTGCATAAAAAAAGATGAGGTATATCATGTAAAACTGCTGAGAGATCAAATATGAAAATATTAAACATAAAAGGCCCAAGATGACTTCCTTGAGGAACCCCAGAGATGACCTGAATTTGTTTCGATAATCGTCCTTGAAAACTTGAGTGCGGTCTTTAAGGTAAGAATGGATCCAACTGAGTAAACGGTCAGTAATTCCAAATTATGGAGCTTGCTAATCAAAACGTCATGATTTACATGATCAAATGCTTTGCTAAAATCGGTATATATTGCATCAATCTGGAGACCATTTTCCATCTCACACAGGATACTTGATGTCACGATGAACCCATGCTGCTCTTCATTAAGCCGCGGTTCTATAATAGGGTAAATCTTGTTGCACAGTATTTGCTCAAAAAGCTTTGGAATGGATGATAATATGGCAATACCTCTATAATTTGAATACACCGTTTATCATTCTTCTTATGGATTGGTATTAAGTAGGAAGATTTCCAGTAAGAAAGAAAGTCGCCACTAAAGAGTCATTTGTTGAAAATGGTGGAGCATGGCCTGGTTAATTGTTCTTTGCACTGGATTAGAAAACTAGGAGGAATAAGATCGGGACCAGGTCCCTTATTGGCATCATGAGCAATTACTTCCTCAGAAATTGAAACTTCGTTAATCAATGTCGTTGGAGCCATTTCCAAAACGGGATTTAATGGGTTCTCAGGATAACAATAAACTTGTTTAAAGTTATTTGCGAAAAACTCGCAGATTTGCTCTGGGGAACAAAAATCCTTGAAAAACAAAGATGAAGGGTAGCCTTGAGTCTTACGCTTGATAATTACAAAATCAACGAAATTTTTTGGGTCTATAAAATTATTTTCACCAACCAAAGTAACATAACATATACTTCATATGCGTCTCGAGATTATGTTTGAAATTCATTTGTAAGCTCATTATATTTTGATTTAATATCATTGCTGACATCTTTCTTGCTTTTGATAGTTCTATAATATCGGTTCCTTTGATTTCGTAAATATCTAAGATCACTATTTAACCAAGGTTCAGACAATTTATCTTTTTTCTTAATTTTAGGTACATACTTTTCGATTGCGTCAAGAGTTATTTGATAAAAAACAGGATAACGCTTCGTCTAAATCTAACGTCGAAAGTGTACTAGTTCAATCAACAGCGGAAAGCTGTTTATTGATACTTTCATAATCGGCATTGCAAAAGTCGTATCAATTCATTTATTGTAGGAAATAAGGTTAGAAAACTCAGGAGTGAAAATCTCAATATTAAGTGCAGAGTGATGAAGGCTGTTACAAAAGAGGTTCTCTTTGTCATCAGTTTGATTGACCACTATACCGTCATAAGTGTTAGTAAAAATTAGGTCTAACCAATTTCCATTTTGGCTGGGCGTCGGAGCGATTTGCTGCAAATCGTTGCAATAAAAAACACTCATCAAATTAAAATCCTGACTGTCAAGAAGATTGATTGGGATACGACGTTTATCGACTTCGTCGTTTACGAATTTGAGATTCGGTTGATTGAAGTGTCCTCTTGATTTTCCAGTGCTGCTAAAGTCTCGATCGTCTCTAAAGATGGTCCAATCACTGTCTGGAACATCTTCATTTTTATGTGCATCATTAAGCCAAGTTTTTGTCAGAGATAAAATTTTAAATAGGCAAGATTTTGCGTCAAGGAATAATTGCTTTGCTGAAAAGGCTTCTTATTGAGGACGAAACGATTTCTTATGTTGTTCCCTAGTCCTTCAAAGCGAGGAGATGTAGTTCGAACTTACACGCGACGCAAATTTCAAGATCTTTTTTCGCTTGATCTGCCGTGACTCCAAGCTCTTCATGGAAGCGGAAATACATGCCTTGAAGAGAATCAAAATCCATAGGGAGACTTGCTCTTTGTATTATGACCTTGAGACTAGTCTTTGTTTTTCCATCAATACATGTTGTATCGGGAGCCTTATGCATATATGCCAAAAAGAGTCGTACACATTTGTAGATTTTGTGGTATCTGAATCTCGACAATAGATACCTTTTTTCTAAATCAACCCCAGAGTTGATCGTAGCCTTTATAGATGGTGGGCAAAGCGGACCTAAAAAGGATTTATTGCTATCTTGGGGAACAGAAGGCTGTAGAAGGTGAATTGCACCCAAAGAAGATGCTACTTGAACCTCGCCACGGATGAAATTTTTATATTTACATTGTGGTTGAGAGGATTTCACCGGCATGGCCAGTGTTTCAATTGATTTGGAGACATTTTGGCCATCGTTCAACTCTAAGTTAACTATTTTTTGTGATACGCTATTATTGTTAGAGTCGTCTTGTGTTGCCAATACTACCTTAGTTGTAATAACAACAGTACCTTGCAATGAGTTATGTATTGAGGAAAGTTCAGAAATAATCATGGGTAAAGTTTAGTTAGTACAATTAGACACACTTTTGCGGATGTACATACTTTTTGGTATTTAAAGCTAAAATTAGGTGATGTTGCACTGCTGATGGGTCTCCACTTATCATACCATTCCAGGAGTAGCGACCGCTTCTTTTGATCATGTTGGATAACAACCAGGCTTATCTCGATGGAATGAAAACTTTGAATCGGGTCTTCCATTTGTTCTTCTGAGGTATCATTTCAGCTTTGTAACCTTCAATGATAAGGTCATTTTCAATAATCTTCTGGATTTTAGCTGCGTTGCAGTTTTTTGGAGCCTTCTGCATGAAGAAAATTCTGTACTCTGACTGATCATTTGTGGAACAGAGGTTATTATTTGAGTTCACAGTATTTAGCCATTCAATTCTTTTCTTCCAATCTTCTTTCGACCAGAAAGTTCCCAGTTTATACACAAATTCAGATTTTGGAGCGTGTAAAGATGCCTGTAGTGGTTCTTTTGTTTAAACTGTCCTCAATCTTTCCCACCTTGGACAGGATCTCCGAATCTTCCTTCCTTGAACTTCCAATTGACGACACAATATTATTAAGAATCACGTCATGTTTTTCTAACAGCTTCAACGCTCTTGTTTGAAAGAACGATGATTTTTCGACATATTCATCCTTATTGTTTTGTTGAATGTTAGATATATTTCCACGGATTGAAGCGATTTGATTTTAAAACATTTCAATAGCTTTGTATTGGGTGTACAACTTAATAACCGGAATTTTTTCGCAAAATTTGATGCTTTATTGTGGAAAAAATCTTACAATTTATTTTATTCAAAGTATTGTCCATCGGAAGCTACAACATTTTCCCATCTTTCAGGCAATTCCATTCCAAAAAATTGCGCCGGCTTGGCGGCCAAAAACGAATCTATCCAATTTCGGATGCCTTGCTCTGAAGTGAAGCTTATTCCGTCGAGGGCGTTTTGCATCGAGCGAAATAAATGAAAGTCAGACGGAGCAAAGTCCTGACTATAAGGCGGGTGGGCCAAAACTTCCCATCCACTTTTTTCCAAATAGTTTTTCACGGGTCTTGCAACATGCGGCCGAGCGTTGTCATGTGAAAAATTATAGCCTCGTGTCTGGTCGCATATTCTGGGTGTTTTTCGATGATGGCACGCCCCTTCTGATCCCACCAAATACACAGCATAACCTTGGCGCCATGAATATTTGGCTTCGCCGTTGATTTGGCTGGTTGGCCGGGCTTCGCGTATGACTTTTTGCTCTTGAGATTGTCATAATGGATCCATTTTTCATCCCCAGTCACGATCCGATGCAAAAATGATTTCTTTTTATGGCGCTCAAGCAACATTTCAGACATACAGAAGCGCCGTTCAACGTCTCTCGGCTTCAACTCATAGAGGGCCCAATTACCTTGCTTCTGAATGTATCCGGCGGCTTTCAAACGTTTTGAAATGGCTTGCTGAGTCACTCTCAACGACTTGGCAAGTTCGTCTTGCGTTTGACACGAATCCTCATCGAGTAGCGTCTCCAATTCTTCGTCTTCAAGCTTTTTTGGCTGTCCTGGTCGTTCTTTGTCTTTGATGTCAAAATCGGCACTTTTGAAGCATTGAATCCAATCAAAACACTGTGTTTTCGATAAAATATCGTCGCCATAAACTTCTACAAGCAAACCATGACTTTCCGCAACAGTTTTCTTTGCAAAAAAATGACCCAACAGAACCTCGAACAAATGCTGTCTTTTTCTCCAATTTCCGAAGTTATTCATCGTGAAAAATAATAATGATGCACGCAAGCTAAAATTGTTTTGTTGACTGATTTTGATAGCTGTCAAATGTACCTTCAAAATGACATATATATATATATATATATATATATATATATATATATATATATATATATATATATATATATAAAGTTCGGGCTTTCACGATATGTGTTAGTACGGTCATCTAGCGTCAAATTCCGGTTATTAAGTTGTACACCCAATACAGCATCGGAAATAGCAAAATCACTGGTCCAGTGTGTATATAACATTTAAAATCAGATAAGAGTCCACATATGAAAGGTATGTTTTTAGATCATTTAATGTTACCCAGGATGCAACACAAGGTGGCGACTTAACAACATCCGCCACGGGGTACAATAAATATAACATAAGCAACTTTATTCCTCCTTAACTTTCGTATTCTTTACTATAAATAAATCCGGACAATTGCATTTGTTACGAGAACAGTTACTTTATCTGTACATGAAAAAGAAATGTGCACTATTGCAGTTTATCCATTGTAGGAAAAGTTGTTGGGTTTGGAAAACAAGTACAATCTATAACTCTTTTCAGATCATTTTAAAGAATTTTCACAAATTAAGTTTAATTTAATCAAATTAATTCATCTATATCAACAAACAATTTTTAATCACGTCAATAAATTAATGAAGCACTAAAAATTAAAAAAACCCATTATGAATAAATTGTCACTGAAATTCAATTAAATTGAATATACCGGGACACAATTCCCACATTAATTTAACAAGCAATAATGGTGAAATTTATTGCTACCTCATCGGTACGGAGAGATACTATCAAGTGTTCATCATAGCATCAGCGAATACGAGTATAAATGAAAATAACAACAAATGCAGTATAACAAACAATAGCGTCCGTAACAACACTATTAACTGTTTTCCATTACATTTTATGCTTGTATCAATTGTTTGATTGCTTTGGTAATTGAATACGACGACGTACAAGCTAACTAGCAAACTTGCACATATGATCGATAGTTGCCTGAAAAGGAATATGATCTAATTTATGGGATCAGCCTTCAGTGAATTACCGAAGAAGCTTGTTAAACAAACAATATGTGAATCGGATTGAAATGAATGTATGCTTTTTTAATTGGTTTTCTAAGAGCTATGTGAGTCATCGATTTGGCCGTTAAATTCAATTTGAAACAATTAGTTGAGATGAACGGAACCCATAATTTAAAATTTGCATGCTATTAGAAATGTCGTTCGGCGGCAGTAAGCAAAGGAGTCCAAGTAATAAAACAAATATGAAATTTGAATATTTACACGCGCTCATCAATAACATTTCAAAAAAAAAAACTCGCGACTTTGACATGCCACACATATGACAACTTTTGTGTGAACAATAGTTCTCAAAATGTGTGGCATGACCAATTACAGCATCCTGAAATCATTTGTTTGGAAATTTACACCTGAATTTTGATTATTTCAATGCGACTGCGATGGTGTGTTTCTGAAATATGGACGTAACTTTAATGATTATATGATTTTTCGAAATATATTGTTTTGTTTTAGTTTGAAATAGTTTCATGGGTTTGTAACAATCATTTGCAAAACTGTGAACACATGCTAAGTTGTAAATTTTATTTAATTCACACTTCCGCCAATCATGTGTGAAATATTTCAAATGCTTACACATGAGTCAAATTTTTGTGAAGTATTGAAGCTTAAGGCATGCAATTGAGAATTTTTAAGATAGAAACACCTTGGATTGGTTCATAAATGGGTTTCCTGACCAATAACAATATCCTTGATATGAAGAATTTTACACAATATGAAAATAAGAAGAGATCCTGCAATGGAATTGTTTATTTGAGAAAGTACTATGCATAAATTTTTAATTATAAACATTTTTTTAAATATGCATGCACCCCTAGCTTGGCTACAAAGGTATCCTGTTATTTTTGAAAGTTTTCTCGCTCTAGAATATATATAGCCGAGTATAGAGCAAAATATTTCCCATTTTAACTGGCAGTCTGTCGGTAAAATTAATGTCTGGCTAGTAAAATTAATGCGCTGCATATATGAAGTAAAGGGTTTTCCAATAAGAGCTGTTATTTTGAATTCACTATAAAAATGGTGAAAATTTGGCAGAGACGGTTCGTAAAACTCGAACATTTTTGGGTCGTCGTGAAGCACCTTGTCGGACCGCAATACAGAAATTGATGGAACAATTCGAGCTGTTGGGACAAGTTAGTGATGTGAAGAATAAAACCCGTGCACGTCACTCAAAAACAGAAGAGAATATAGCTGCTGTAGCCGAAAGTGTTGAAGAAAACCCAGATTTGTCTATCCTTGTCGTTCTTTGGAATTAGGCATTCCACAAACGTCATTAAACCGCATTTTGCATAAAGATTTGGGTCTTAAGGCTTATAAAGTTCAGTCAGCACAAGAACTCAAGCCGGTCGATCATCAACAACGTCGTGTCTTTGCTGATTGGGTCCTTGCATGAAAATGATCCGGAATTTCATCTTGAGTGATGAGGCCCATTTCCACTTCGGTCGTTTAGTCAACAAGCAAAATTGTCGCATCTGGGGCTTGAAAAACCTAAGAGTTATTGAATCAATCAAATAATAGTCACTTTTTCCAATGTGTTTTAATTAAATTAAATAAAAATAATGTTTTCCTTTTAACATTGGATATTTATTTTGTGTAAAACGCGTTTTCGACTACTATTTGTAGTCTTCTTCAGTACAATGAACAATTTCAATTTTAGGTATTCTATTTATACGTGTAACGTTCAATTATTCTAATGCTATTTTAAATGATTTTACTACCCCCAATTACTCTACTCAATTTTATTACATTAAACAAGACTGAGTTACAATTTCCTTGATCGGTATTCATTCTAAGTGCGTCAGGTACCTGCATGATTTTCAGTGATTCAATAGCGTCAAGATGCCATGGGTTTTCCACTCGTCTTATCATCATCACATTTTCGTCGCCGATGTGGTGGTTTTCTTCGATCATATGCTTTGCGACCGTTGATCTTATCATTGTTCCAGGATTCCTCCGGGCAATATCCGCTTCCCTGAAGTGTTCTCTCGCTCATATCGGGATCAAACGTTTCGTTTGTCCGACATAAATTTTCGGGCAATCCTTGCATGTTATTTGATACACTCCGCTCGATTCACCAAATGATTTCGGGTCCTTAGCTGATCCTAGCTTTGATTTTAAGGTGTTATTCCGGCTTGTTGTGATGATGTCAAATCCGTTTTGTTTCATTATTTTTCCAATTTTCCTAGAAAAGAAAGAATTAGTTATACTTACGCGCCTTAAATCTCCTGATTGTTGAGTTAGTGTCGTTAACTTTTTTCTTTGCAGCCCTGCTTCCTTTTTCCTGATGATTTGCTCAATCGTTGTCGGCTCGAATCCATTTATTATTGCGGTTTGTAGTATGAAGGACTTTTCTTTTTCGAATCTTTCTTCATTCAATGGTACTGTCAAGAGCCGGTGGATCATTGAATGGTATGCTGCCATTTTGTGCGCGTAGCTATGGAAGGAATCATTCGTGATTGTACGTTGTGTACTCGTTGGTTTGCGGTATATATCGAATTCTAATATCCCATTGTTTCTGATGATTTTAATGTCCAAGAACGGTATTTCATTATCTTCCTCTATTTCCATTGTGAAACTAATTTTTGGGTGGATTTCATTAATTTTCCGAAATGTATTTTCCAGCTCCTCCTTTGAAATAATTGCAAATATGTCGTCGACGTATCGAACCCAAAATCGTGGCATCAATCCTTCTTGCTCAATTATGTCTTCTATTCGCGCCATAAATATCTCACTTATTAGTGGTGAAAGTGGATTGCCCATTGCAAAATATTATCCAACTACGTGATCAATAATTCAGATATCACATTCAAAGAAGAAGAATTAAATTTACTGAATAGAGGGTTGAATTTTGCTTAAGCGTCGAACAATCCCCTGGAAAATATTATAGTGGAAATTGAGTCCGCAATCAAACAAGTAGACGAGGAAAATAGAGGCAACATTAGAAGAGAACTAAGAAAGGTATTAATTAATAGCGAAGTAAAGAACACAGCAAAATACGATCAACGTATCAAGGAACTTAAATCAAAACCTGTATATTATGTAAAAGCTGATAAAAGCAATGCCATAGTGGCTCTAAATAAAGATAAGTACGACGAGATGGTGATCAATTGTCTATCAAGCGGGCAGTATCACGAGCTAAGAAGTAACCCACTTCCTGACTCGATTAAAAGAGTGGAAAAAACATTGAAGGAATTCAAACATCTTATAAATATAAAAAGATTGCGAATTCCAAATCCAGCACTTCCTCGCATAAAAATTCAGCCGAAAATTCACAAGAAGAACAATGAAGTTCGAGAAATTATAGCGGACTCAAACTCTCCAACATATAATGTAGCAAAATGGCTAACTACGGAAATCAAACAAATAAAAATGAAGATGAGCCAGAGGACAGTATTAAACTCAGAAGAAGTGAAAGATAAACTTAGCAAGATCAAAAATATACACCAAGATGAGATAATGGTTTCATTCGACGTGAAATCATTATTCCCTAGCGTCCCAGTAAAAGAAGCAATACATCTGTTCCAAGAATGGCTGCTGAAAATTGACCATACTAAAGAGTGGAGAGAAAAAGTGAAGTGCTACGTGAAACTAGCAACAATGTGTATGCAAGAAAACTATTTCATGTTTCGAAATAGATATTTCAAAAACAAATCGGGAGTTGCAATGGGCAATCCACTTTCACCACTAATAAGTGAGATATTTATGGCGCGAATAGAAGAAATAATTGAGCAAGGATTGATGCCACGATTTTGGGTTCGATACGTCGACGCCATATTTGCAATTATTTCAAAGGAGGAGCTGGAAAATACATTTCGGAAAATTAATGAAATCCACCCAAAAATTAGTTTCACAATGGAAATAGAGGAAGATAATGAAATACCGTTCTTGGACATTAAAATCATCAGAAACAATGGGATATTAGAATTCGATATATACCGCAAACCAACGAGTACACAACGTACAATCACGAATGCTTCCTTCCATAGCTACGCGCACAAAATGGCAGCATACCATTCAATGATCCACCGGCTCTTGACAGTACCATTGAATGAAGAAAGATTCGAAAAAGAAAAGTCCTTCATACTACAAACCGCAATAATAAATGGATTCGAACCGACAACGATTGAGCAAATCATCAGGAAAAAGGAAGCAGGGCTGCAAAGAAAAAAGTTAACGACACTAACTCAACAATCAGGAGATTTAAGGCGCGTAAGTATAACTAATTCTTTCTTTTCTAGGAAAATTGGAAAAATAATGAAACAAAACAGATTTGACATCATCACAACAAGCCGGAATAACACCTTAAAATCAAAGCTAGGATCAGCTAAGGACCCGAAATCATTTGGTAAATCGAGCGGAGTGTATCAAATAACATGCAAGGATTGCCCGAAAATTTATGTCGGACAAACGAAACGTTTGATCCCGATAAGAGCGAGAGAACACTTCAGGGAAGCGGATATTGCCCGGAGGAATCCTGGAACAATGATAAGATCAACGGTCGCAAAGCATATGATCGAAGAAAACCACCACATCGGCGACGAAAATGTGATGATGATAAGACGAGTGGAAAACCCATGGCATCTTGACGCTATTGAATCACTGAAAATCATGCAGGTACCTGACGCACTTAGAATGAATACCGATCAAGGAAATTGTAACTCAGTCTTGTTTAATGTAATAAAATAGAGTAGAGTAATTAGGGGTAGTAAAATCAATTAAAATAGCATTAGAATAATTAAACGTTACACGTATAAATAGAATACCTAAAATTGAAATTGTTCATTGTACTGAAGAAGACTACAAATAGTAGTCGAAAACGCGTTTTACACAAAATAAATATCCAATGTTAAAAGGAAAACATTATTTTTATTTAATTTAACTAAGAGTTATTGTTGAAAAGTCTCTCTATCCTAATGTGTGACTGTTTGGTGCGATTTATGGTCCGGCGGAGTCATTGGACCTTAATTTTTCGAAAATGAGGCTGGCGCAACAGTTACGGTGAATGGATTGCGCTATCGAGAGATGATTGATGATTTTTTATGGCCGAAATCGGATGGTATTGATCACAACGACAACGTTTACTTTCAACAAGATGGCGCTACGTGCCACACAAGCAACGAAACCATTGATCTGTTACGGGAAAAGTTTCCGGACCGTGTTATCTCTCGAAGAGGTGATCACAATAGGCCACCGAGATCTTGTGATTTAACACCTTGCGACTTCTTCCTTTGGAGCCACGTGAAAGAGAAGGTCTACGCCAACAGCCCATCGTCAATTCAAGACGTCAAAGATGGAATTCGTGAGGCTATCGAGAACATAGGGCAGCCACTTTGGGATTTGGTTATGGAAAATTTCATGAAAAGGATATGGTCCTGTAGGCGTAGTCGTGGAGGTCATTTGCCTGATGTTATTTTCCACTATTAGCAGCATACCTGTCTCTCTATAATGAAATAAACAGCCGATCATTTATATTAAAAAATGGCATTTTTCTTTTAATATCAAAATAACACCCCTTCTTGTATAAGAAGAAGAAGATATCCTACAATTGAATAGTTTATTTAAAAAGAAAATGTGCACAAATTTTAAACTATAAACATTTTTTAAACTATGCATGCACCCCTTGCTTGGCTGCAAAAGTATCTTGGTATTTTTAAAAGTTTTTTTCTCTCAATCGAAGCTCAAGAGTATAGCCTAGTATCGAACAAAATGTATGTAAAATTAATGCCGGCCTAACCCAAGCATCGAAAAGCATATTGAATGCTTTCGAGAGACGAGTCCTGAAGCAAATAATTGAAGCGAGGCTGGACCGGAGCCAATGCCGAATTCAATACAATCATGAGCTGTATGCATTTTTTTAACTAGCCGGAGGTCTCAACGATTGTAAGACTGTGGAAGCTGCAATGCTCTGGCCACATACTCGTAAACCGCACTGATACACACAATGGTTTTTTTGTTTCAAATTATAAAAGTGATAATCAAGACCTTTCATTTGATACCCTACTCGACTATCTTTGATACATTTTTTTTAAGGCGCCACTTCGCTATAAAAAATTTTGAAATGTTTGATATGATCTAAATTTTGGAGAGACTATCACTACCGATCGTTTCACAAAGTTCGAGCTTTGTACCTACTACAGTTTCTGAGAAAACTCGTTGTAACACATGAACAGATCCATCGGACGGAAAGATAAGAAGCCAGAACGCGAAGCTAGTATTGCTTTACAAAGCAGTACAAGGCCTAAGTAACCATTGGCTTCTAATTACCATGACCTACCAATGTTTTGGAACCCGGAGTTCATAGAACATTCTTATAAACCGCAAAAGTCTCAAGCCATGAATCCGAAGTGGGCCAAGCTGTTTCTTCTATGTTGGTTTTTTTGAGCCTACGTTTTTCCAATGTTTCAACTGTGAGGCAGGATCTTTGGCTACTTCTCTTTTGTTTATAAAACAAGCTCTCTTTTCTCCATATTTGACAACCTTGCTCTAAAGATTATTCCCAATAATAAACAAGTTTGGTGGACATAACTACTATCCTATCAGACTGGAAGTAGTAGTTCCTCATCTGACTCATCTGAAACTTGAATTTCCTCGATAGCGTCTGCATGTTCCTCTACAACTTCACAAGACCATGCACTGTCAATACCGAAATAGGTTTCGATGCTTGAATTGTTTAAAATTTCTGGTGTAAGTACGTTACCCATTTCAGCCAGTAAAGCTGGTGGTATATCGTCTTCTGCAGAAAACTGTTCAGAACAAGAATTCTCAGTATTGTCTTGAAAGAAGCCTGCTTTGCGGAAACAGTTACGAATTGTGTCCTTTGTAACACTTTCGCAAGCATTTTTTATTAAATATATCGCATCTAGCAAGTTTATGCTTTTTGCAAGATCATGTGCCGAACTAACAGTGTCTGTATTCAGCAAAATTTGCTTCACTATTTGCATCCTGTAAAAAACTTTCCGTGATTTTATAACATCTTGGTCTAATGGCTGGCATACTGATGTGCAGTTCGGGGGTAGAAAAATTAGCTTAATATTTTTAAATTGTAAATGCATCGGATGTGATGTGGCATTGTCCAAAAACAATAATATGTTTCTATTTTCTCGTCCCATTTTTCGATCTAGCATCTTAAGCCAATTTGTCGTTATTTCACCAGTCGTCCATGCTTAGCCGTTGGACAAATAGGGTACGGGCAAATCATTCATGTTAATGTTTTTAAATGTTCTTGGCCCGGCCCATTTACCGATTACAAGAATCTTTTCCTTTTCACCAGCCATATTCGCACAAAGTAATATCGTTTTTTATTCTTTCGATAACTTTTCCCCAAAACAGCGCTCATTTTTAAGCGTTAAGGTTTTCTTAGGCAATGTGCGGAAGAACAATCCCGTTTCATCGGCATTGTATATATCTCGGGCTGAATAGCACTCAATAATCGATGGAAGCCTTTGTAAAAATGATTCGACATCGACAGGATTAACACTAGATGCTTCTACTGAAATTGCCTCAAAGCTAATATTGCGTCGAGTACGGAACCGTTCTAGCCACCCTGCAGATGCAGAAAAGGTTTCCAAGCCAAGGTTCGTAGCAATTTGTTTTGCTTTATCGCGAACTATTGGTCCTAAAAAGCAAAATTAGAGAAATCACTGGAAGCTATGAAATTTTTTATACTGACAAAGAAATTCCTTTGTTTCTAGCTTTGAGGAACCATTTATAGCATCTCTTGTCAATTTGTAGCCCTTCATCTTTGAAAAAAGTCCTCTTTTCATTGAGTTACGATTTGAGTTAAATTTTTTTTCTAAACTACCACAATTCTTTAAAATATCTGCAGCCTGAGTTTTCCGATATTAAACATTTTTGAAAGCTCGCGAGCACTAAGTTTTTTTTTTTGTAAACGTTTATTATTTCAACCTTTTCTTTTAAGTTTCAACAGATTCCATTTTGTCGTCATTTTATACTAACAAAACGCGAACACTACACTGTATACAAGTTAACGCAACACCGTGAACAATTTACTAAGCAAACTGTCAAAAATACTACTATGCACTGATATGAAAAGCAATGTGCTTCGTGCTTCGTTCGTTGTTGTAAGCAACTGCAAACTTCAACAAATGCACACAGAAGCATTTTTGCTGACTTTTGCATTGACTTTGCTGCGATATTGATTGCATCATTTCTTGGTGCCCGTTCGAGAGCGGTTTTAGCTCATAGAAATTGTTCTACGGGCACTGTCCGTTCAAAATACTAAATTCATATGGATTTTTGAAGGGACTCAAAAAAATGTACGTTTAAGAGGGGCGTCTGCTTAAGAGAGGTGTCCGTTAGGTGAGGTTTCACTGTACTATAATCTCTTCCCGCAGCGTTGGGCATAATACTACTGTGACCAAAAAATAAGGTGACATTTGAATTTAAACTGCGCACGTCGAAGGATTTGGAGAATTATTTTTTTTTAGGTTGGTAGTACTGTCAGTGACATCTATGTCAAATTTACATGTCAAAATATTCATGAGTGTTTGAGATACGCGTCATTTCCGGATGGACTTCAGTTCCGTCTTCGCTGCGGCTTGAATCTCCTCTATCGTATCAAAACGGTGTCCCCGGAGCGGTCTTTTGAGCTTGCTGAACAGCCAGAAGTTGCACGGCGCCAAGTCAGGTGAAAACGGAACGATATGGGTTAAGTTTTCGGCGAAAAGATCACGAATTACGAGTGCAGTATGGGATGGTGCATTATCGTGGTGTAAAAACCAAGAATTGTCTTTCCACAATTCCGGTCTTTTTAGGCGGATAGCGTTACGCAAACGACGCATAACGTTCAAATAATATTCCTTGTTGACTATTTGACCCAGCGGAAGGAATTCCACGATAATCGAAGAAGAGAAGAGGTTGATGGTCGTCCAGGAGGCTCTTTGTCTTCGACACGTTCGCGGCCGGCTTGGAACCCACTATACCACTTGTAAACATTTTTTTAGACATAACCTTATCGCCATAGGCTTTCTGCACCATCCTCAATGTATCCGCTGCAGAAAATTGATCCCGCAAACAAAATTGAATGCAAATTTAACAAATCTCGACATCGCAAAAAACGAAAAATTCACTTTTAGCAGCTCACAAAACGACGCGTTCCTCAAACACTAATTAATATTTTGACATGTAAATTTGACATAGATGTCACTGACAGCAATACCAACCTAAAAAAACATAATTCTTCAAATCCTTCGACGCGCGAAGCTAAATTCAAATTCACCTTATTTTTTTGTCACAGTAGTATGTCAAAACTTATTGTTGGATCCGCTTTAATTTGTTCATCAATAAATAATATCTATTATTTTCATGCAATAAATAATATCTATTATTTTCATGTGATAAGGTTGGAAATTGCATACTCTAAACTTTACTGTTTTAGTTTTTAAAATGTTACATGCCAAAATATACTGTAATTCGGTGAAAAAATCCCAAAAATGTAACAAAAAGTTGTGAAATGCAACATAAATGCTTAGTCATGCACAGCATTGTAGAGTAATTCAGTGCATCAAAGAGAATGCGTCGTAAAAATGCGCCTTATTCACCGAAATGCGGGATTCCTTTATGTGTTTTCACCTCACGCTCAGGTGTCCAGGTATCAACATGCACAGGGCCTATCGTTGGCCATTCGTCGCTCTCAAGTATTGATAAAGGCTTCTGTGTGCTACTTTTAAAATTCCCCCCTAGTGCATGATATTAGCTCTTGCAAGTGGCTAACAATCCTACGAATGTCTGAGTACTATTCTCAATTTCGGTTATTGCCTAAGTAATAATTGTTAATTAATGCAAGCCAGTTTCTAGAATTGTAAATTTTTCGTCGTTCAAAAATTCTGAAACGTCAGTTAATAAGCTCACAAGCCTTCAATAAGTCATGCTTTAATTGAATTTCAATTCACACTTAGTACTGACCTACAATCATCGCATAATTAATGGCGTTGTTATTTCACACGAACCAAAATTAGAACCAATTTACACATCGTGACAAGCTTGCTAATATGATGATAACACATCATTCTCGGCAATCATGACCTCTACGGGAGACCTCTTCCCAAATAATTTAATCAAAATCAATTCAAAATACAAAACGCAAATTAAATGTTGATTAAGTTGTTCAGCTGCAGTGATATCATCATCAATGCTCTTAAATATAATGTGATTGTGTCAGGCAGTGTAACTTCCAATGTCAATCATTACATATTGTGATTCAACGTGTCACCTCCACTGTAATTTGGAATCCGTGAAGCGTAATGCACATGTTGCATATGTACGACGAATATGATAATAATTTAACAAAAAATTCCAACGATTGCAGTCACTTTCATTTACATTACAGAATTTTATCTTTATTTCATATAACGTGTTGGCCATGCATGTGGACTCAATTTGAAAAGTTAATTACCATCCATACAATTTAATTTCGACCTGGTTTTCCCGAAATAAATTAGGAGTGCTGGGTAGAATAAAGTATCGGAAGTTGGGCTGGTATATTTTCAAAAAATTTCCTGTTCATTTTAAATATATTTTTATTTTCAAAGTGTTGAGTAAACAAACTTAAAAAACCAGATCTGAAATTGAGAAGTATTTATTTACCAACAGCAGCAGCAATTATTTGTGCAGGGAAAATAAACATAACGAGTGAAGTAATTACGTGAGTGCTTTCGCGTTTGCAGTAAAAGAGCGGAAAAAACATTGATTTGCACACAAGTTCAAGGTGAATGAAAATTGAACTGGTAATTATATGAACCACTAACACGCTGTGGATATGCCGACACGAATGAATGATTGTATTCAGAAGAAAAGTGCTGCAGTTTGTTGAAATCACTTTTGTTCAGCACATAAATTTACAAAAGAGGCATATCAAATAGTGAATAAGCGAAGAACTATTAAAACTAGCGTGGGAACAATTAGTTTTATTTGCGCTGAAACGATATCAAAACATCTCTTAAGCCTAATTCACGCAATCGTTTCCTGCAATCTACATATGTATTGCTCACAAAGTGCATGCAAATAAGCTCCAAGTTTCTTTTGCTGTCAATACTCTGTAATAGAGTTTAGGGTCAAAGACAGACACTGCTAAGTATCCGATTATGGCACAACGTACCATGAGTGAACGAACATCAGCAACAATGCGGAAATGCGAGCTTATTTGTTGGGAAAAGCAGAAAAATAGCGTTTAGCTACACTCGATTTGCGAGCAGGCGCCAAATCAATATTTCATATGGAAGACCTGCGAAGAAGATTTACTTGTATGCCACAGATTATAGCACCTGTAGAGGTCAACACTTTTGGTTATTGAAAAGAAAGTGGAAAATGCGCAATTTCAAACCAAATTGGATGGATTTTACCATGGAAAATCATATCATATTAGTTTAATTGAAAAATATTGGTTTTCAATCGATGGGTGCAGGCTTTGAACTTGGGAGTGTTATTAATTTGATCCAGCTATTAGTCATTATTTTGATAGATATGAAATGTTTCAAACAGTATTCTGGCTGGGCTAATATGTTGAATTAGTTTTAGGGCTCATCAGGTGCCTCATTCTATTGGAGATTAAAAAAAATTGGAGTCCAATCAAAAGTAGGGTTCTTATTTTCTTTGAAATGGTTGGTAACTTCAGAATATGTCCTAACAATGCTGATTGTTTTCGCAAGATAATAAACAATAAATTTAGCACGATTGACATTTGCCGATAGTCTCATATTCGCCTAATTAATTTATTACTAAAATCCAACCATGCAATTTTTTCACATGGTTTGCTACTTCAGTGCCCCTCATCTCTATTGCTGTACGTCTAACACCTGAGCTTCCTCGCAGGGGGAATCCTGGCTGACAGGAATACTGTTGGGAGCTAGTATTCTTTGGGGAGTTCCGCCCCCACGTACCAGAAGAAATTTCCGCAGGGGGAATGCCGGTCGACAAGAGCACTCTTGGAGGCTAGCATTCTTCGGGGAGCGCCGTCCCCACGGACCCGAGAATATGGGGGGTGCCGTGAGGCTCCCTCCTGGGATGAAAGGGAATGACCCTGACTGGATCTGGATTATGCTTTGGACAACGAACTGGAATTCATGCTTTGGGGTGGCGGATATAATGGTTTGGACCTGGCTGCTTTGCACGGTGGCGCCGAGGTGACTCTCGTGTGTGAACGGCTCCAATTCAACTATCATGCCGTCTCTGTCCCGGTAAAACCTTGGCAAGCCTCGGAGTACGTTCGAAGTTTGCACCATTGGGTTGGTGGTGTAGGTTTGGCTGAAACCGACTCCTGATTAGCACTGGTCTGGCTTTGAGTACTGGTCCCCATAAGGGCTTGTATTAAGCTCGCATGGCCTCCCTGCTCTGCAAAGATAAACATGGGACCAAAAAGGCAACTACACACACGAACGGAGAAAGCGGCTCCGAGGGGGGACCCAACATAACTGGAGCAACCGAAAACCCTTAAAAAAGATTTTCAAAAACCCAAAAAGAAAAAAATGCAAAGATAACAAAACGACAAAGCAACCAGCGGCTGTAGCCACGATGTTAACAGCACATTGGGAGCGGTACTAGCGATGACAAAAACGACGATGAATACAATGACCGTGAAGATGGATAAAAAACGGAGATTAACAGATAGTCTGGTCCAGACTAAGATTCGGGTGCAGGGAAAAAATAATGCGAACGCTAGAGCGTCCTATAAAGGAAAAGTAGGAAACTCTGCAGGACGCGCCAAATGCTCGAGCTGTGGAGGAAAATATGAAGAAATTCGAGAATTCGATGGTCACTGCTGCGATCGCTACAGAAGCGAGTGAAGGGTCGTAAATCCTGAAATAATAAAGAACCATACTGAAGTTAACGAGGGAATTACGGCAGGAAAAGAAACAAGTGACTCGGCAAATAAAGTGACGATGTGTGATTTCATATTACAGGACTATTCAGCCAGTGATCATCAGTACATTCTGCTTGAGATAAGCGACGTTGTCTCCCGACGCTCATGCTCTCGGTAACGTCAAGAGGTTTGTCGAGGTGCTCACAGCGGGTGCACCGCTACAAGGAGATTTGGAGGGGATAGAAGAACTGGCAGCTCAAGACGTGATGAACTCAACTATGAGCATCATTACGACTGCTTGCAAAGCTTCTGTGCCCTGTCGAAAACTCCGGCACGGCAAGGCCCCAATGTACTGGTGGTCAACTGAAATCGTCGAAAAACGAAGGGAGTGTCACAAGCTTTGGCGTGAGGCTCAATGAGCATGGAATCATGATCAGGCAAGCAACCGGGTAGCAACATTTAAGTCGACCAGGAAACGCCTTCGCAAATTGATCAAGAACAGCAAGGCTCGTTGCTGGCAAGATCTAGTGGACAATGACAACAAGGATCTGTGGGGCCTTGGCTACAAGCTAGTTATGCGTAAGCTTGGTGCCATACGGAAACCTTGCATACACTCTTCCCCGCCCATCCCGTCCGTGTTGACGCTGTCCATGGTGAAACAGCAGTCGAGTTTCCACTCTTCACACAGCTGGAACTGGAAGAGGCAGTCGTTTCGCTGAAAGCGAGGAAGGCTTCAGGTCCAGATGGTGTTCCAGCTGTGGTGTTGCAGCTTCTCTATCACCATTGTCCTGACTAGCTGCTCAGTACATTCAACGCTTGCCTACGGGACGGGGTTTTCCCGGTACGATGGAAGGTGGCGAGGATCGTGTTGACCAGCAAGAGGAAGTGAAATCTCGGATCGCCTTCTACATACTACCCGTTATGCATACTAGACACTGCTGTGAAAGTGCTAGAGAAACTCATTGAAGGCAGATTCACTGACGCAATTCGTGCTGCTGGAGACCTATCTCCTCGGCAGTATGGCTTTAGAGCAGGACGTTCTACCATTGATGCGATTGCAGAGGTGGTGAGAGCAGTCCAAAAGACACCAAGCGACGGATTGTCCTGTTGGGGACACTCGCCCTTAGGAACGCCTTCAACTCCGCTAGATGGGTGGATTTTTTAGATACGCAGGAAAACCCTTTTCAAGTTCCGGAATATCTAATGCGGCTTTTAAGGGAATACCTGAAGGACTGATGCCTGCTCTACGACAAGACATAGGGCCAACAAAGCATGGGAGACACATTAGGTGTTGCCCAGGCATTGTAAATATCTGTCAAACATGTCTTACGACGGGCTACTGAGACTAGAGATACCAGATGAGTCGCACTTGGTCGGCTAAACAGATATTGTTGTGGCTCTGGTTGCTGAATACACTGTTGAACAAGCGCAACTTAGGCTACGTGTGCTAATGCACCGAGTGAGAGGCTGGATGACTGCTTGCGGGTTCAGTTTAGCCCTGGAGAAAACCTAAGTGATCATCTTGACAAAAAAGAGAATCCCTAGAGTAAGTATGATCAGTATTGGATATCGAAGCCATCGGTGAAGTACCTGGGGCTACTGATCGTCTCGAAGATAAGCTTCTCTGAACAAATCAGGGCAACGGCTGAGAAGACTGCTTCGCGAATGTCGGCTCTGAGTCGACTCATGGCCAATGTAGGGTCAGTTGTAGGGTCAGTGCTACTATATGGAGCAAAAGTATGGGGCAAAGCTCTCAGTAAGGAGGTATACCGAAAACGTTTGGCACAGGTACAGAGAAGCGGAGCACTGAGGATTGCATCTTCGTATTCGACAGTCTCTGATTCGGAGGTGAGAGTAATTGCAAGCGTGAAACCTGTCGCCCGCCTTGCTAGAGAGCGCCGTGCTTTTTATCTGCGGTGAAATGAGGATGCGAGGGAGATTGTAGTCCGCGAGGAGAAACAGCGCTCGCTCAACGATTGGCAGCAGTCTAGAGTGAATCGCAAGAAGGAAAGGTAGACTGCGCGCCTCATCACGGATGTGAAACCGTGGCTAAATTGAAGGCATGGCAAGACTGACCTCTCTCTGACGCAGCTTTTGAGCGGGCATGGGTTTTTCAGTCTTTCCTGCACAAGAGTGGCATGTCACGGTCCTTCGAGTGTTGGTTTTGCCCAGGGAAGGAAGACAATGCTTGCCACACATTTTTTTGCGTCTACAAAATGAGACAGGCAGCGAAGGAACCTCTACAGGGAGACGGGAGAGCTCACCCCGGATAATACAGTTGCGGCGATGCTCGGATCTGTTGACAAATGGAATCAGGTGGCATATTATGTTCGGGCAGTCCTAAAAGATAAATAGATTCACTGCAGCCGGGGGTGTTGGGGCTGGGGGATCGCCTTTCTGGCACCCCTTCCGCTAGAAGAGCCCAATTGGAAGGTGCCTCACGGCGTAACAAAACGAGACCTGGCCCGAAGTAATGTGTCAAACGGTTCCAGGCTAGGTTCTCAGGTTGACAGGGGAGGTGTTTAGTGGGTAGTCCACCCGCTTTCTTGCGAGCATGGGAGTCCAACACTCTGTCCATAAATGACATTCACCTCCCAAACTCAAATAAAAACGTCTGAGCTTAAAAGTTCTTATCAAGCCCGTTGCACTCTTCCATGCGGTCGTTACGATAACGCCTGAGCCAAGTTTATAAATGTTAAAAAAAAAATATTAAAGAAAAAAAAAGAATCATATGAATACATTAAACAAAAAAATATATTTAAATAAAATGGTGTAATTTAGTAGGGAAATATGTTAAGAGTAGAACCTGAATGGTTAGATTTAAGTCAAATAAAAAAGGATAGGAGCAATCGAAGTAAATATCAGAAAGGATAGTCGAAAGCTTTGAACGAATGCGTACACGTTGTGTTATGACGCCACCCAATTAGCAAGAAAGGACATACAGAATTCAAACCAAGCAAACAAGGGAAATCGAAAAATCACCTACCGTGCAGTCTATGATCACACATCTACTCAGAGAAGCATATACGCTGAAGTTTTACGTCCACTTATTTCCAGTGTCCTGGAAGGATTCAATTGTTGCGTGTTTGCCTACGACCATAACAGGCATTTCAACTGAGGAAAGGATTCAAATACTTTCGGAGTCAGTAGTTGTGAATCAATACTTGGTCGGAGTATCATAGCCCAAGTTCAAAAAACACAACTAAGTCCGATACCAAGTACATCTAATTTAATCAAATAACCATCGAAATCGCGTCGAAGACGTATAACATTAGTATCTTGTTGGCGCTTGTTGTTTGGTGTAGGCTAGCTTTTCACGGCTTCAATTTTCTCAGGGGCTGTTTTGAACCCTTCTGCTGATACAACGTGTTCCAGGTATTTCAATTCAGCTGCGAAAAGGGTACAGTTGTCGGGACAAAATTTCAGATTCACCAGTTGCGATTGGGAGAATACCTCTTCTAAGTTCCGCATATGCTCTTCGAACGTTCTCCTCATAACAATGATGTCATCTAGGTACACCAAGCTGGTTTTCCAGGTTAGGCCTCGTAGCATGTATTCCATCAGGCGTTCGAAGGTGGCTGGAGCGTTTCAAAGCCGAAATGGCATCACCAAGAATTGCCACAATCCGGTCCAAACTGAAAATGCGGTCATCTCTCGGTCCTTCTTGTCAATTTCTACCTGCCAGTAGCCACTCTTGAGGTCAAGCATGATGTCATCGATGAGTGGAAGCGGAAAACTGTCTTTCTTGGTGACATCGTTAAGCTGCTTGTAGTCGACACAAAATTGAGTGCTACCATCCTTTTTCCTTACTAGAACTACTGGCGCGGCCCACTGACTGAGAGAAGGCTCGATGACACATTGTTTTTCCATGTCCGAGATCAGAGCGCTCAGTTCTCCTTGTTTGGGTATTGGAAGACGTCTCGATGCTTGTCGAATTGGCTTGGCTCTCTGTATGTCTATGACGTGAGTTACCATACTCATTCGGCCTTGGCCATCCGGGCTCGTTGAGAATATGTCACTGTACTTGGTGACTAGATCAGAGGCTTCCTTGAATGCTTCAATATTGGAGACGTAAATTCTCGGGGTTTGTCAGTGTCTTGCCTCTTTTTTCAATGATGGTTATGAGTAGCTTCCAAAGAGGTGATGGTGGAAACGAGCTGGCAGCTGCCGATGACTTCTCCCGCTTTGATGCTCGTGGTTGAGTCTGCGGTGTTAAGGACTCTAATTGGCACGTATCCGTTCCTTATAGATCTTACAAGGCTTCGCCGTACAACCAATCCGTGTAATACCGACGTCTTCGTTGGCTCTATCAGATAAGATCGTTGGTCTCCAGAATCACCATCAGGCTTGGCCCATACAATGCCCTTGGAAGATTTTATCAGTGTCGCCACATACTACCACATTCATCTTAGGAATTTGGACGCTGGGGCTCCACATTAATGCTTTCACATTCCGCCATTGCAATACCCGTTTGCCTAAATCCAACGTGATACCATGTGGTTGCAGAAAATCCATTCCGAGAATGCGTTCATCCATAATGTGCACGACTAGAAAATTGAATCGGAACGCAAGGTCTCCCAACTGTATCTGGAGGTTGAACTCTCCATGGACAGGTGCAGTTTTTCCCGTAGCTATCCGTAGTGAGAAAATCCAGGCCTTTTGGAGTAGTTGTTGCCTCGGATCGGATTGTTATAGTGCAATGTCCTTCGTCATCTTGACCCGGAAGGCATAAGTCCGCTTCTCCACGATGACAAGGTGATGGTGATCCTGGGGACGTCGCTCCTCCTAGCCAACCTCTGCCCCACGAAGTTGTCTCTTACATGTTTCCCGACCACTCAGTTTCGAGGACTTCCATTCTGGCCTCCTGACTCAGTCTGGATCTCCTCCTAGCTGCATACCCTGGACAATAGCTTGGTTCACTTCACTTCATGCAGTCTCTTTGCAGGCGCCCCTTCTCATCGCGATTCCAGCATCTGAGTGAATATGCGACTCTCGTCTTGTCTTGCTTTGTCTCGCCTGGCCTCGTCAGCTCTCTTGGTACTTTGTGCGCGAGTCAAAGGGCATCGCGAGGCAGCGGTTAAGATATCAAAATTAAGAACTTATTAATTAGTTAGAGACGTTCAGCTCTAACTCAGAGCAGACCCCTGACAATTATAATTTTCCTCAACCCTGGCGGAACTACCGACTCCCATCATGAGCTCCATAACCGACTCGTCATGAAAATGTTTCAACTTGTTTGTTTCCGAAATCTCCTTACGGAACATTTCCTTACAAGTGCTTCATACCGTTTTCCATTGTCTATTCAATTATCACTTTAGCGCATTCTTCACATGGAAATAGAGCTCGGCACGCTGTTGATAAGGGCAAATTCTAGTAGCCAATCTTCTTTTTTTGAGATTAGATGCTCCGCCCTAAGCCTTATTCAATCCATCGGTCGCGGAGGCTTCTATCCTTACTCTTTTGAGTAATTTTTCTTCGATTCTTGAAAAGATTGGCAATGCATGCTAGGTCGAATTTTTATTAACTATCTCGCCGATCGCACGTCCTCGTGTCGCTTGTGTCTCTGACTGTTATATGTTAGGATGTCGCAAAAAGATCTGTCACTCAGCGTGCGTACTATCAATCGCACCTCACCTTAAGGTGAAGTTACGCTAGTGACTAGATGGCAGATCTCTTCCCAAGATCACACAACTTGTATTTCAAAGAGTTATTCCTGAACAAACCCCTAAACAAAGCTATCATTTTGTACATAAGTGAGCGCTGTTACGAACTGAGTTAGGAAACCAATCAGTCAAGTCAAGTCAATTATAAAGTCGACGTGCTGACGGAGAGTGAATGAAGATTGTTATTGGAAAGTAGAAAGTTAGTTTAGTAAAGCGCATGCAAGAAAGAAGAGGAAAGAGTTAGAAGATAAGAAGAAGGAGACAGAAGATAAGAAGGAGGCAGAAGATAGGAAGAGGAGGAAGTCGAAGGCATAGGGAGATAGCGAAAAGGAGAGTAGTAGAGGGAGACGGAAGATAGTAAGTTAGAAGATCGAGCGAAATAGAAGATAGAGCGAGTAAGAAGATAGAACGAAATAGAAGATAGAGCGAGAAAGAGAAGAAAGAAAGAAAAAGAGGATATAATACCGGGACTCTGGGTGAGTACTTGGTATTCTTTTGCTAACCTGGGTCAGCTTCAGTGATTTTTTTCTTGTTATTCTTCCAAATTTTAATTTTGTTGAATATTGTTTAAATTTAGTTATTTGGCGGAATTTTTACAAATTATAATATATAGATAGTTCCCTTTTGGCGGACAGGATGTCGACGGACGGTGGTGTGGTTGTCGGACGTGACATACCTGATAAAGATGAACAAATTGCTTCGCTGGTCGACCAGCTCGACAATATAACGCTGAAGTTGGATCAAGTGTTTGTAACGCTGTTACGAACACTAGAGACACTCACGAAAACTAATGCTGAGCTGGCCGATCAGCGAAACAAAAATGAGTTGCTCGCTGCAAAAATTGTAGAACTAGTTTTAATGCTCAAAAATAAGGCTAAGGCAAACGGAAAATCTAAAAAAGACAGCCCTCAGATGAAAAAGCGAAAGGTGAGGGTGTCTTCACCTCCCAAGTCGTGTTCCTCATCTGAAACTTCAGAAAGTGAGATGGAAGTTGACTGCAATCGCAGTGAAGATAAAGACGATGAGATTTTCCCTGCCCTTCTTCCACCAAAACCAGCTACAACATTCAAAGACATGGCCATCACACCAAAACCAACACTGCCAAACACTACAAACACACAACCCGTGCCACAGGCACAAGAACCCAAAACAGTTCCGATGATTTTACGAAATGATTCCTAAACACTTAATTTCATGAAAACACAAAACATATACATATCCGCGAAAAGCGTCTACCTGGGCATACAAATCATACCAACTACACCCACAGATCACAGACGACTGAGCAAAGCACTAATTGAGAACGAATTACAATATCACACTCACATACTTCCAGAGAATAGACAGCTGAATGTTGTCATCAGGGGCCTGTATGGCCTTTCAACTGAAGAAATCAAAGAAGACTTACAGTCGCAGGGCTTCAACCCAATAGTTGTCAAGGTTCTCCTCTCAAAATCCGAAACTAAACTCTATAATATTAAATCTGTTTGCAACCTTATGTGCATCGTGAGGCACAGCGTCCTCGTACGAGCCAGGGTATGCGCCACAATTGTCAACAATTTGGACATTCTGCTCGCAACTGTCATGCAAAGTCTCGATGCGGTAAATGCGATTCGCTTCACCATTTCTCGGACTGCCCAAAGAAAATTGAAGAGAAGGCAAAATGTGTTAACTGTGGCGGAGAACATCCAGCAAGCTACGCGGGTTGTCCCAGGAATCCAAAGAACGTGAGAAGATCGTTGCCCAAGTTGCTGCGGCTCAACCCACACAACCAGCACAAAAACAAACAAACACGACACAGGCTACTCCACGCATAAAAAATCAAACTCACAGTATGGTCCAAATGTTTGCCAAAATATGTACAGACACAGTACAGATGGCAAAAATGATTCAAACCATGTTCACTGCATCTCAAAATGTCGTCAACACTAAACACTAATGAGTTTAATGAATCACGTCGCCATTCTGACGTGGAATGCAAATTCCTTGCCTTAGCATACAACAATTTATTTTTGATCATAAATTCGATATCATTGTGATCCAAGAAACCTTTCTGAAGCCTGGAAGATGATTCCGCATCCCTAACTACATCATGTACAGAAATGACAGAATGACGGGTAGAGGAGGCGGAACGATCAATACACACACACTTGAGAAACTAGAGGCCACAGCAATCAAGGTGCGAACTGATTTTCCAGAGTTCATTGTGATTTCTGCTTGCAATCCTCCAGGAAATCGAAATCTTTCAAATGATCTGAGAGTACTTACTGCATTTGATGGCCCTTTTTTCATTGCAGGAGATCTAAATGCCACACACACCGCCTTTGAGGAGCTGTGAGAACCTGTGAGAAGCAATAAAGCTGGAACCAAGCTCAAAACATTTATCACAGCCAACCACTTCAGCCTACATATCCCCAATGAGCCAACACATTACGGATTAAGACATGGCTTTGCACTGACATTAGAATATCGCGAGATTGCAAACAATATGTTCGGTTAAATGTCCTCGACGAACTGTCTTCCGACCAACACCAGTCCTTTTCCTTACAGAAAACATCTTTATTGATGTTCCTATGCAGGAAAAGATAACGACAAACTGGAAAGCATTTAAAGTCACATTGGCCAATGAAACTAATTTTCAATCTCCTGAAACGGCCGACGACATCAACAACAGCATTGAGAACGTAACTCAGAAAATTATACAGGCAAAAGAGGACCATACGCTCATAACTCCGAGAAGGGAAACGAATCCCTATGAACTCCCTCAGAATATCAAACAACTGATCAGGAGAAGGAATCAAGTTCGGAGGAGAGCTAGGTTCACAGATGACCCTACGCTATGCATAAACGCTACTTGGATGACAAATGAAATCCGTGATAAAATAAGGGTAATCCGGAACGAGCAATGGGAGAGCTTTTTGCAGAGTTTCGAGCCTGGGTGTGCCAGTTTCTGGAGAATGACCAAATATTTTCGGAAAAACAGTAAAATTGCGGTACCGCCTATTCATGGTCCAAATGGGATGCAATTCTACAATGCAGGCAAGGCAGAGGCATTTGCAGATTCCCTAGAAACACAATTCCGCGAAAATTCTTCAGATGAGGAGGACTTTGAAACTGAGGAAAGAATTGAATCTTCTGTCAACAGACTCCTGACGGATAACATTCAACATGAAGACAAGATTGAACAAACGGACTTAGATGAAATCAAAAACATTATACAGACACTCAACAAACATAAAGCACCTGGATACGACACTATTACAAACACTATGATTTCTTGGCTACCAGACAATATTTTACAAATACTTACTGACATTATTAATGCAATATTTCGTTTGGGAAAGTATCCCAAAATATGGATATCAGCGGTTATTATTGTCTTCCCGAAACCTCAAAAGGACTCACAATTTCCGCAAAACTGGAGACCCATCAGTCTCCTCTGTTCGCTTTCGAAAATTGCGGAAAGGGTGATTCTGCATCGACTTTATGAGGTTATTTCTGATAAAGATATTCTACTGGGAGAACAATATGGCTTCAAAGCCAAACACTCTACTGAGCTCCAGTTAGTTAGAGTGGTCCAACACATCAGAACAGGCTCAAACCGCAGGAATTCAACAGGCTTAGTTATGTTTGACATAGCTGAGGTCTTTGATAAAGTCAGGCATTCAGAATTTATCGTCAAAATGGCTTCAGTTCAATATGCCACTGCAGCTCACTCAAATTATGGGCTCCTTCTTGGAAGGCAGATCATTCCGTGTCAGTATTGACAAACAACTCTCAAGCCTGAGACCAATTAATGCTAGAGTATCTCAGGGCTCACCCATATCACCGGTCCTATACAATATATTTACTGCAGACCTTCCTACACTTCTACTATCACTCTACGCTGGTGATACCTGTATATTTATTACAGAATGGACCAGAGAAACTGGACCATCAATACGATTACCATCATGAATACTCAAAACAAACATCCTCTTATGGTGCCAAGTCATTAAATGAGGAAATGCTTGAGGCCGATAGTACTGTGTTAGTAAACGAAAACCAGCATGTAACAAACGTTGATGAGGTAACATCTGTATGTGACGTGTCACTAAATGGAATTGCTGAAGATACATCTAACATGATATCAAAATTTGGCACTCTCTGGTCCGAGGATGAATGACGCAAACGGGTAGCCAGAATTCATGAAGCAAACGCAAAGTCGACGAGTACAACTTGTCAACTACACAACGAAAAGAGCAATTACGAGAAGTTTTTCGTTCAAGGTGCACCATCAGCTGCTGATGAGTTTTGCATTAGTGACTGCTGTGTCGAATCTCTCCCTAGAAAGAAAACAAGTTGAGTAAGCCGGAGAATGCTCCTACCAGAAGGTCTTTGTAAACATCCTAGGGTTAGAAACAAATTCTCTAATGGCGTCAATCGATAATTTGAATTATTCGTCTAATACTTGGATATAAAATTGTTCAAATTTATGCAAAAGATGCACAGTCTCTTGCATAAGCACAGTGGAGCCGCCATTTTAATCTAGCTTAAATGATTTTTCTGAATGCTCGGCCGATTGAACATGTTCCTTAGATTTTCATGAAAATTGAAAGAAAATAAAAGTGCTTAAGTCAATTTTAAATATATATAGGGTTTTCCAATAAGAGGTGTTATTTTGAATAGATCTTGTGATTTAACACCTTGTGATTTCTTCCCTTGGGGCCACGTGAAAAAGAAGGCCTACGCCAACAGTCCAGCGTCAATTCAAGACCGCAAAGATGAAATTCGTGAGGCTTTCGAGGACATAGGGCAGCCACTTTGCGGTTTGGTGATGGAAAATTTCATGAAAAGGATATGGTCCGGTGAGCATGTCGTGGTGGTTATTTGCCTGAAGTTATTTATTGCTATTAACGGCATATCTTTTTCTTTATAATGAAATAAACATTCGATCATTCGTATTAAAAAATGGCATTTTTCTTTTAATATCAAAATAACACCTCTTATTGGAAAATCCTATATGAACCATAAACACGTATTATTGTTGTTGTTATTCCATACAATAGAAATGGCTATAATTCACTTGATTATGATTCGATCTCAATTAAATTTTGTGAACGTATATATCTTATATCAGTCTATATAATTTAAAGAACTTTAAAGGTACTGTTTTGATTTTATGGGCAAAAATGTAAAATCTATAAATTATACTATTATTAACAAACTTGAGTGAATTTCGATATCTAAGGTATTTGTTGCCCTTGTACTCATAAGGGTCCATATTCGTGATAATTTTCAGATTTTTCGGCTGAAAGGTGTCCAATCGCGAGGGGGGGGGAACACAAATTTTTGGTAAATTTTGCCTTCCCCTGGACCCCCTAATTTATAAAATGATTTATTTATTTCAGATTCTAAAAGTTCTAATAAAGACCTTACATTTGATGCCCCACTCGACTACCTTTGATTAAAAATTTAAAGGCAAATTCGTTATTAGAGGGGACCCCCCTTAAAAAATTTTTTATTTTTTTTAAGACCTTAACTTTCGAGAGATCATCACTTCTGACCTGTTCACAAAGTTTGAACATTCTAGCTTCTATAGTTTCTGAGGAAATCAGCTGTGACGCACGGACAGACGGACAGACGGACAGACGGACGGACGGACAGACGGACGGCCAGACAGGTCGCGAAACTAGTAGGTCTTTGTAAAAGAATTTTCTACAAAGACCTAAAAACCCATCGACGAACGTTCAAACTTCACATTCCAACGCAGTATGCTTGGTTGTTCAGCAATCATCAGGGAGAAATTACATATCTATCATGGAATGGCATCAAGTTCTTCAAGTGGCCTTACCAGAATAATGTGAAGAAAAGTAGTAAGCAAAGTATTAAAAATAAGCTTAATTCTAATATAAAATGTAAACCCTCACCTTTGAGCAATATTCCTTTATCCAACAAATCCATCAACAAATCGCCTGTGGCTCAAAGTAACAAAATAGATAAAAATTCCGAAATTCAACAAAAAGTCATCACAACTAATAATTCAAACCCTAAAACCACCCATAGCTTCCCAATAATAAAATTTGTACGCGGTGATGACCAAAAGCCATCTTATTCTGGATATATTAATATACCAGAAGCTCCACCTGTTGAATCAGCAATGACGCAAACAGTATTTGATCCGCTAGTACCTCCTGAAACTACATGAGTCGAAGGGAAGACAAAAACCATCTTAAAGGTTAAAATACAACAGGAAGGGCTTCCTACTGACCTTAAAACCTTGACACTTGTCTTTACACGTTTCCATGAGCAATTTAGTGTGAGCTCCGACCAGGTAAAAAAGGATTTAGAAACCTATAGATCGTATGTGAGATCAAAACACATCGCTGCTCTTCAAAAATCTCGAGATGACTTTAAGAAATATCATTCCTAACCAAAGTCTGACTTCAAGGCGCATTAAACTCTTCTACCACAATTGCGGTGGTATAAGAGGAAAATTAAATTATTTATTTATTGACGCCAAATCCTGCCACTTTAATATTATTACCATCACCGAGACTTGGTTGAATAGCTCGTATACAAATACGGAAATTCTTGACGATAGTTGGACTATCCACCGCTGTGATCGAGACTATCAGCGCACAGGTCAATCTAGAGGTGGTGGAGTTCTAATTGGTTCCGACTGTACCTCTAAAGTCTTCGAACATATATTTGTGCGAGTTATCCTTGGTCATGTGTTTTTTACATGGGTGTAGTGTATATACCTCCCAATTCTGACGAAACTATTTACAAAGACTTCTTTGAGGCAGCTTCTTCAGGCATGTCATCCCTTAATGAAAATGATACAATCATCATTTTAGGTGACTTCAATCGTCCTCACTTATCCTTTGTTGTTGACGAAAATGAAAAATATCTCCTTCCTTTGAACCTCAAAGACTCCGTTGACAATAAATTAGTCGATACATTTTATGGCAATGATTTGCAGCAAACTGCTAAAACCCCAAACCAAAATGGCAACTGGTTAGATTTAATTTTAATGAATTTTGTTGACGAAGTAGTAGTATGTCCAACGACTGACGAAGAAAACCTGTTTTCTAATACTAAACATCATAGAGCTTTTTCTGTTGAACTTTCTACATCTGATCTGAAAACATCGAATTTATACAATGACGAAATTGTATATGACTTTAAAAATGCAGACTATGTAGGTATTAGAGCCTATTTAGAAACTATAGAATGGATAGAAACTCTTTCAATGTTAGACGTAGATGATGCAGTATCATCATTCTATCATATATTATTTGACGCCGTTGAATATTTCGTCCCTAAAATAAAGAAAAGAAATAAGAAATCTGAACCATGGCTAGATAGAGAGCTTAAACAATTACGAAATCATAGAAATAAACTCTACAAGATCTTAAAAACTAGTCCAAACCCAAACGAACAAATCAGGGTAAGTTATGAAAACTTGGCCAACGAATTTTCTCAAAAGTCTCAAGAGGCATACGATCTCTGCGTTATAACAGGAGAAAATATAATGCGTGACGCTAAAAAATTCTATGATTTTGTAAATACTAAAAGAAAATCGTCTGGGTATCCAGCAACAATGAGTAAGGGAGAAATTACTTCCTCTGATTGTAAAACAATTTGTGATATGTTTGCTGAATACTTCCAGAAAGTTTTTCTGCCTGCTAGCTCACCGGTACTTCATAAGACGCAAATACCTCATAATGGTGGTATTGCAGAAATAACTCTCACTTTAGAAGAAATCCATAAAGCCATTAACGATCTGGACCTGAATAAAGGCCCTGGTCCAGATCATATTCCCCCATCTTTTTTATTTCAGTGTCTAACACAGGTATCCAAACCGCTGCACATAATTTTTGATAAATCTCTCTCATCAGGTGTCTTTCCGACTGTGTGGAAATTATCCAACCTTACACCCATCCATAAAAGTGGAGACAAAAAATCAGTGGAGAGTTACAGAGGCATCGCACTACTATCCACTATACCAAAACTATTTGAAAAAATGATACATGATAGGTTCGCCACCTTTGTTGATCCATTCCTTAACGACCAGCAACATGGTTTCCGTAAAGGTCGCTCAACTGCCACTAATCTCATAATCATGGTTTCCGATGCTCTCAACGCCATGGAAAAAGTCCAGCAGGTTGATGCAGTATACACTGATTTTAGTAAGGCTTTTGATCAAGTAAATCACTCCATTTTAATAACAAAATTGCAAAACTTTGGGATCTCTGGGTCTCTTCTGAATTGGCTTATATCCTACCTTTCTCATCGCACTCAAACTGTAAAATTTCAGGGTTACTATTCAAAGAAAAATGTAGCATCATCGGGTGTGCCACAAGGTAGTCACCTCGGACCTCTCCTGTTTAACATGTTCATATCTGATCTATCAAAAGAACTGGCGGGTATACCACACCTATTGTATGCTGATGACCTAAAAATTTACCACCCTATTGGCTCACAAACTGAAGGGAGCTTTCTTCAAACTAAACATTTTTGCCTTCAACAATGGTGTGAGATTAATAAACTTAAACTCAACGCAAGTAAATGTCAGGTCATAAGTTTTTCTCGCAAAAAAAAACTTCGTTAGCAATACCTACTTCCTTAATAATGTCAAACTGGCAAGAGTTGAGCATGTTAATGATCTTGGTGTCATCTTGGATCACAAGCTGCGTTTTAATTTACATTATTATAAAATTTTAGCGAAGGCTAATAAGCAGCTAGGCTTCATTAAAAGACGTGCGAAGGAGTTCAAGAATATATGGGTAACAAAATCTTTGTACACGGCCCTTGTTCGCCCAATCTTAGAATATGCGAGCATTGTCTGGGACCCTATCTTTGAAATACACTCAAATAGACTTGAGTCCATCAAGAAGTAGTTTGTACTATTTGCCTTAAGGGATCTTTACGATCCCAGTCAATTCTCAACCTTACCAGAATGCTCGCAAAGGCTTAAACAACTAAACATGACTTCTCTGTCATTAAGAAGACAAATCTCATCTTGCTGCTTCGCCTTTTTAAATATCGAAAAAGGTATTCAGATTGAATCACTCTCCACGAAGTTTAATTTTAATAATGCAACGAGACAAACTAGGCATACTCCTTTTCTCAAAGTAACCCATCATAGAACTGTCTATGCAGATAGTGAGCCTATTAATAAATGCTGCAGAATCTTTAACAACGTGAAGAATTGCTATACACCAGTCATTTCGAAGGCCACTTTTAAAACAAACTTACTTAAAACCTTGAATCCTTAAATATCCTCTGTCCTGGAATCCCTTAGCCCATTTCCCCCCAATTGTAATTGTTAAGAAAATAAAATGGAACTATAATGCAATGTAAATATTTTGTACCTTGTTTGGTTCATGAATAAATAAATAAAGAATGACAAGCAAGAGTCATTACTTCAAACTTGCAACGATCAATAAACATTTTATTGGAATACTTTCGTAAATGGAAAATTATGATTAATTCTGATAAGGCCCTATTCATCACAAGAAATCCACTACAAACGCCACAGAGCCTTAACGTTGACAATGAAACAATAGACTGGGCACCAACGGCTAAATACCTTGGACTTACATTCGACAGAAGCCTGACATGGAAACAACATATACAAAATAAACGGGGACACTGTATTGGACTTCTCTCCTCACTGTACCCACTCATTAAATCCAAAAAACTTAGCCTTAAAATTTGAAATTGTACAACCGACGCTACTATACGGTACTTCTGCTTTCTACCAAACGACAAAGACAAACAAAAAAGCACTCCAATCCTTCCAAAATAGAATTATTCGAAAGATCTTTAGAATTCCATGGCAATTAGAAACACGGACATATACAAGGACCTAAGACTTCAGACAGTTGAAAAATACGTACGTGACAGAGCACTGAAAATTTTTGATACAATAGACAACCATACTAATAGTACCTTGGCATCCCTTCGAATTGTCCGGAACGGGGATGATTTACGTTTCCCAACTATCCGCCCAATAACTATGTAACATTTTTTTTAGCAAAACTTTTAAATGGATCATTTCACCCTTTTCACATAAATTTAATGTAAATCTGTACGATCATTTTTGCTCTACATTGAAGCTTCATTACGTCGTGTGGATATTCGATCTCGTTTTTCGGATGGCTCCCGTAGCTTTTTAGGGTTTTGTACTAAAATACAAAACCCTATTGCAATCACGACCTGTGTCCGTCTGTCCGTCCGTCCGTCTGTATGTCACAGCACTTTTTCTCCGAAACTATAGAAGCTACAGCCATGAAACTTTGTGGAAAGGTCAGAAGTGGTGACTTCTTGAAAGTTCAATGGTGGAAAAATTTTTCAAAGGGGCTTAAGGGGGGTCTCCCCATATAGGGAGGTGACCCCCCAAAAAAAAATTTTCACCATTGGTAGTCGAGTAGGGTGTCATTGGAAAGGTCTCAACGAGATCTTTCCAAAGCAAGTCTTAAAATTGCCTTATAAGTACTGATAAGTACTGAGGGGGGCAGGGGAAGGGGAAATGTACGAACTTTTCGCGTACCCCCCTCGCGATTGGACACCTTTCATCCGAAAAATCTGAAAAAATCATGGATGTAGGCCTTTGTGAGTACAACAACAACATATACATGAGAAGTCGAAATTCGCTCACTTTTGTTAGTAATAGTATGATTTATTGATTTTATGTTTTCTTGAATAAAATCCAGACGGTACCCTTAAATTCAATTAATCTTTTCTGAAAGTTTCATAAAGTTCGAATAGTATTTAACGAAGTTATAGCGATTTGAATTTTCCTGCATTACTATGGAACAATATGCCCTGTATTACTATGGAAACATATTGCTGTGGAGCCATATGCGCTTTTTACCGACTTAGACACTACAGCTTTGTTAGGATTTGCATGAAAATTGCAGGAATGAAAGGTATCATGAAGATGAGTACATACAAATGAAACAATTCGGAAAGGCAGGAGAGAGCTCCTAGCAAAAGGGCTTTGTAACCATTCTAAGATTCGAAAAAACAGGCCATGAATCGATGATTACAGTACAGAGGAGTGTCCCCTGAAAGAAAATTTCATGTAAGGTAGCCGATATGAGTATCAACTGAAAGTTCTCTATGAGAGCTTTTCAAAACAGTTCTTAAACTGACAGTATTTGCTTCAGTGGGGGCATAGGGGGGAAATATATGAAAAATGTGTTTCCTCCTTCGCGAATGGACAACCGTGATCTTAAAAAATCTGAAATAATTACCAAAGGATATATTTGTGGGTATAACTATAACAAATACCTCAGAAGTCAAAATTCTTTCAACTTTTCTAATAATAGTATGATCCTCGAACATGACATGTTTCTTGATTTTATTCGTTACTGGTTACTGCATTTTGTGAGTTGAGTACAAAACCCTTCTGACATGAGCATAGGTCTGTCTACCCAACTTGTTTAAATTACTTATGGAATTCTTTGTAGCTACATGAATGAGTTGCATATTTTTTAATATTTTTTTTTTGAAAAATTATTAGAGAAGAAAAATGTTAGAAGAAGGTGGTTTCGACGTGTGTACTAATTCTCATCCGGCCATTACTCTTAGATACACACCGGTGATGGCGACCACCATGTTAAGAGGTGAGAGAGTTATTTTTAATTTTCCTACTTATGCGAACTCAATATATTTTTGTAAAATAAATCTCTCACTTCTAAGCATGGTGGTCGCCATCACCGGTGTGTATCTAAGATTGATGGCCTGATGAGAATTAGTACACACGTCGAAACCACCTTCTTCTAACATTTTTCTTCTCTAATAATTTTTCAGAAAAAATTATTAAAAAGTATGCAACTCAT
This sequence comes from Odontomyia ornata, assembly GCA_963969285.1. Classification (NCBI taxonomy): domain Eukaryota; kingdom Metazoa; phylum Arthropoda; class Insecta; order Diptera; family Stratiomyidae; genus Odontomyia; species Odontomyia ornata. The sequence continues at coordinate 428,514,035 of OZ017738.1, read as the reverse complement.
TCATGTAGCTACAAAGAATTCCATAAGTAATTTATGTAAAAGGAAGGTAAGTGTGTACTGTAGTACTCACATATACAAGGGAGTTAAGGTGCTAAATCGCACTGACTCCACACCCCCTACATTCCAAGTGAGTGAACTGAGTTAGGAAACGATATTTGTGTATTTTGATCGTCTTGTTGATTTCTTGTCTCTTAGAAACTGCTGAAGCAGATCCTGGCCGCGTATGCTTCGATGTGAGTTTACTAGCACAAAGCGGTTCATTGCAGTACCGCTTTACCTTTGATTAGGGCGTCTTTGAAGACCCGGCATTTTCTGTCTCTGGGACCTAATTTAGATGCTCAAATTTATGATCAGCGTCTTTGCAGAAGACGCAGTGCACCCTATCTGCGCATTCTTTGCTTTTGTTCCCCGTTTTCCCATATTTGTGATACCGGGAGCTTCTGCCTATGCCATTAAAATATCGAAATGACTCACTCCATTCGCAAATTAGCGAATTCATAGCACATAATAACGATTCTACTTTCCTTCCGTTTACTTCAAACTGAAAGAGGATGAATGAAAAACATAATTTGTACAATCACCTTCCGGCAGTAACGATATTTCCATGTCTCGCGTTTTGTTTACGCAATGTCTTCACTATGCTCAATGAAACGCATGAACATTCTTGAAGGCGTGACGAAGAAATTAATAACTTTCCCTTGACAACTAAATACTCACAACCGATTGTATTTGCAGATCTGGAAGCCATCAATATTATCGTTAGCCCATATAGCGGCGCGAATGATTTGGTGGCTCTTGGACAAAGTTGGATTGAGTGTCGGATTAAGTTCATTAGCTTACAATATCTGCAATTTCCTGCAAGCAAGTGTAAGTTACGGTCCAAGAAATTCCCTCACAGTGAGGGTATCTTACGTTTGCACTTATCACCAGTAGAGTTCATGAGCAGGTGTGAAATTAATATTCCTCGTATGTAATTCCTTGTCACAGGGAGTCAAATTTCGCATGAGTATAAGAAAAACAACAACACAGCAGGAACATTATCACCTTCTTATCCATCGGCTTATTGTCTCTGTACTTCGCTACCATCGCAATATGGTGGGAGCTTCTTGAGTTGCATAGCCTTTCCGCTAATTGGCATGCAAGGTGTTTGGTCAATTTGTCTTTTGCTTGGAATAGTTTTGTTCTAGTTTCTATGCTAATCGTGCAAGTAACGATGAATGTTGATAGTAAGCATGCAAAGAAAATTTGTTGGAGATTTTTGCAAGCTTTCTGTGTCAATTGCATTTGTTAATGCAACATAACGGAAGTGAAGCTGAAAATGATTTCCCATAAGACATGATAGGCAGAAAAAGAAATTTAAATTCAACTGCTAAAGTTTAATACTGTTAAAAAATACTTTTTGTGCTGAATAAAATATCATACCTAGCATGGAATACGCATCGTCATTGTGGGAAAATTTTGCCGTCTGAAATTTATTTTGATGCCCAAAATTTTTGCATAACCAACGACTTTAAAGAATTTTATACTTCGCTGTCAATGTTCAATATCTTTCCGAATTGGGTTCTGTTTTAGCAATTCAAAAGAAATAGTTAAGCCGTTAAGTTCGATTTCTAGTTCATGATCCAAACCGTAATTAATTTGCAATTCGCAAGCTTTTATTGTCTATGTCGAGGTGAAACCTTTGACCGGCCTTATTGGCCACAACGTAGTAAATTAGCATTCTTTGTGCACTGCTTTCGGTCAGTACCGAATAATGTCAAGTATTTGGAACGCATTACCAAAAATAGTTGCACTTTAATGCATATTATTATGTTGATATAAAATTGTATTATTTATTTATAACATCCATTTATATTAACGTTTACTTAATTACCTTTCAATTGTTTAATGCATATATATTTTATTTTTCTTTCAGAACTGCGCGCCCAGTATTAATCGATGCCACAAGAATACCAACCGTGAGCTCATCGCATGACTGCGGTTCGCTGTCACGCGTTGTTATGGTCCGGAAAACTGATCAACGACTAATTAACCACAAAAAACCACAGGGTGTGAGTGGATTTTATTCTTGCCTTAACTATTTTTAAACTAAACTCTACACACAATAATTTTACAATAATTGTAATTTGTTGCATTCTCGAATCACTCGAAACAAATTGCTCATGTACATTGTATTTAGATTGTATGTTTATACATGGAAATACATATACAGGTATTCGGATATTGGATAGATATGTATTCTGTACAATCCTAACAACTTGATCAATGAATAGATAGATACATTTATAGTTCGTACGGGTATAATTTATCATGTGCGCGGTTTCGATTATTGGAAACATTATTTGCATTTGAGTGTACGGTATGTTGGAATTGTTGAATGGATATTGTTAATGAGAATATATGAACATGCGGTTTTATTATTTGGAGTTTTTTTCTCAGATACTCGGATACATTATTGATTGCATGGCGTTAAGTATTGTGTGTTACGTGATGATCTAAGTAATTGTAGAAATTGAAAAAAAGTTGCTTTAAAGATTGCAGGAGTTTTTAAGCAAACATAAAGCTAGGGCTACATAAAATTTATTGCTTTATTTTTATAATTTTAATGAAATTGGGAAACTAATTTCTTTCTCTTCGACTGTTATCAAAGCCGTTTTTTGAACAGGTTGAACCAATGCAGTATTCAGAATTTATTGTTGTTTTTCAACTACTACTTGTGTGCTCAACAGGCACAGTCTATCTCATCAAATATAGCTTAGGCAACCACTAAACAATTACCAAGAAAGAAAGGATTTCAAATTTTGCCAATTGATTGGCCGCTATTCTGAGAGTTGATAACCGGCCTATTAAAAAAAAATCCCCGTTGGCAGCACCAGCCGGAAAGGTAAATTTCTCGTATGTAGCGTAAAGTTTTGAAAAAGAATTTGGCTTGCCTACTACTAAACTTCTTTCTGCAATTTTCGTAGTACCACATGGGTATTTATTAACATAAAAAAAATCTGGCTACGTTCGTTTTTAGAGAACTTTTATCGGGGCGCAAATATTTTGCTAATTAAATTGAGTTGCACGCAAATGGATTACATATTGAACATCGGCGGATCATAAATTGTTGTAAACATATAAATTCCGGTTTCGCCCTTCTCGCATTTGCTGTTTACACAGTTCACAGTGGTAACCACACAAAGGCTTAAATAGCTCGAATAGTTAATTTCAAAAGTTTAATCAGCACTTGCATTGCCATTAATATATACATTTTCAATTTTTTTCTCAACTATGAGGGCCGTCATTTCGATTTTTATTGAAATCGGCTGCTAAAAATATTAAGCTGTAAATTTTCGACTGTTTTATTTGTCATTCGATTTGCATAATTAAATTAAATTAACTTGCCTTAATAACTTATAATTTCAAGTTTCAACGGAATCTGTTGAGAACCTTGGCTGCTAGAGGGCTACAGAAATAAAAAAAACATTGTATGCCACCCCCTGTATGGGGAGAGCCCCCTTAAAATATTTTCTTGCACTGCAAATTTCAAGAGGCACCACTTTTGACCTACGTAGAAAATTTCCTCATTCCAGCTCATGTGGTTTGCGAGAAAACTTGTTATGACGCACGAACAAACGGGCGGACGGACGGACGGACAGACAGACAAGTCGCGATTTTATAATTTTTTAGGGTATTGTTAAAAATATTTTACAATATCTTAAAAATGATCTGGTTTATAAGTTCTTTCAAGTAAAATCATTTAGAACGTTTCCATGAAAAATATTCATTATTTCAGTTGGCACTAAAATAGCGAATTGCGCTTGCCTTCAGACCTTTGGGGCCGCCATTTTGAATGCATGCATTTGATTTTGGATTATTTTAAATCTTTGTATGCTAGGACCTCACCAATCAATGTACTATCTCGTTCAAATAGGAGTTTCACTCTAGACAGGGCAAAATAATTCAATTTTTAAAGAAAATCAGCTAAAAATATTAGGCTTTAAATTTTCGACTTTTTTATTTTTCATTCAATTTTAATAATTTTCTGTAAAATACAAGAACATAGTACAGAGATTCATAATCTCAAGTTTCATCAAAATCCGTTGGAAAATGTGACCGCTAGAGGGCCACAAAAACATGAAAAAAACGCATATTTAAACGGCCGCCATTGTGAAATTTCCACATGCATGATCACCAAAATATCAAAGACTGTAGATGTAAGTAATGTCTATCTTGAAACCAAGTTTCATACATGTAGGGTAAAAATTGCGACTTTTAAAAGCCTTTGAAATTTTGACCTTTAACTGGCCGCCATTTTGTTTTTTGCAACCTGACCTCCCGTTTTTTTACGTAATTCTCTAGATACTTATAATTTCTATCAAACTACCGAATTTCATGAAAACCTGTTGAAAGCTTTGACCACTATTACAACAACAAAATTTTGCACGTTTTTCGACCTTTGAGCGGCCGCCATTTTGTTTCTGCCGTACTGACTTTCGATTTTTTATTGTGAGATTCATCACATACATCAATGAACCTTTGTACCAAATTTCATCCAAATCGGAGCTATACTTTGGTCAGCACAGAAATCACGATTTTTCGTCCAAAATGGCCGCCATTTTGTTTTTGCCCGGCCGATATAGCTGGTTGACGAACTTAACCGAGATAATTACCCAATACACCTTTCCTGAAAATTTGGTGAAAATCGAAGCAAAATTGCAACCTCTAGCGTGGTCACAAATTTCGTTATATCCCATATATATATATATATATATATATATATATATATATATATATATATATATATATATATATATATATATATATATATATATATATATATATATATATATATATATATATATATATATATATATATATATATATATATATATATATATATATATATATGATGCTCTCCGCATTAGGTTAAATTTCTCTCGAGAAATTTACCTAAAACTTTTGCCATTTCTTGGGTAGAACCATTATTCCATCTGGGAAAAACTTCTGTGGTTTATCGGCGAAAAACTTGCCCAAGTGATTTTCACAGTCCCTTATTGAAGTGAATTTCTTTTCATTAAGGAAGTTTTGCAGAGGCCGAAACAAATCGGAATCTGATGGTGCAAGGTCTGGACTATACGGTGGATGCATCAAAACTTCCCAGCAAAGCTCTGTCAATTTTTGCCGGGTCATCAAAGATGTAAGTGGCCTCGCATTGTCATGATGGAAGACAACGCTCTTTTTATTGATCAATTCTGGCCGGTTTTTTTGAATTGATTGTTACAATCTGGTAAATTGCTGACGATACAGAGCCGAATTGAGTGTTTGGCCAGGTTCTAGTATCTCATGATAAACAATTCCTTTCCAACTCCACCATACACACAGCATAACCTTATTTGGTGTTAATCCTAGCTTTGAAGTCATTTGTGATGATTCTCTTTATTTGACCATGATCTTTTCCGAACGACATTCTCGCATCTTCCCCATTTTCCATCACCCGTTATGATTTGCTTCAAAAATCGCTCGATGTCGTTGTGCTTCGGCCGATCAAAATGTTTTGTGCTAATTCATGCGGCACCCAGCGTCGAGCTTCTTTGTGTATCCAGCCTTTTGCAAATGGTTCAAAACTATTTGGTGATGGATATTCAGTTCCTCAGCAATGCCATGGCTGCTCAGGTGTCTTCTTCTTCTTCTTACCACTACAGCCCCTCTCAGGCCTTCGCTTCCTGCAAATAGCGCCTTGAACTGTCTCGGTCCATTGACCGGGTCCTCCATCTTCGAAACCTAAGCAGCGATGAACTATCTTCATCAACCGAGTCTGACCAGGGTTTCCTCGGTTTTCCCACTGATCTCCGGCCTTCAGTTCTCCCAACGAATACCTTTTTGAGTATCCGTTGTTCGTCCATACGTTGTTCGTCCATACGATTAATGTGGCAAGCCCATTACAGTTTCCGCAGTCTTACAATCGTTGAGGCCTCCGGTTTGTCAACAATTTCATAGAACTCATGGTTGTATCGAATTCGCCATTGGTCCCCGTCTAGCTTCGCTCCGATTATTCGCCTCAGGACCCGTCGCTCAAAAGCATTTAATATGTTTGCGGATGCTTGAGTTAGGGTCCATGTTTCACACCCATAGCATAACACAGGTCTTATCACAGATTTGTATACTTGGAGCTTTGTTCTCCTTTGTATGCAGCTAGTCTTCAAGTTTGTCAAAACTGAATAAAATATTTTATTTGTGAGCTGTATTCTTCGTCGTATTTCGTCCCTTTCATTACCCGTTTTCGTTATTTTGGCGCCTAAGTACACCAGCTCGTCTCCCTACTTTAGTCCGATATTTGTGTCAAGGAAATCGGTGAGTTGGTTACTGATGCGGCCTTGGGAGGTCGTCGACGTCATTTTCATCTTCGTAAGACGGACTGATTTGGCTGGGATGCCAAAGCAAAGCATTATTTGGTACAGTGCGTTACGATCAATACTGTCGTATGCTTGTTTAACATCAACGAAAATTTGATGCCCGTCTATGTTGAACACCCAGCATTTTCAAGTGCCTAATTGACAGTGAACAATTCTTCTATTATCGATCTACCTGTTCTAAAACCACCTTGATACTCCCCAATAATACTGTTGGCATATGATCCGATTTTCTTTTCTAAGATCTTTGAAAATAATTTGTACGCCGTACAAATCAGTGATATGCCTCTATAATTTTCGTTCTGTGACTTGTCACCTTATATAACTGATTGGCTCCACTCTTACAGCATATGTTGTTATTGCCAAATATGCTGGATGACTTTGCAAATAGCTTTAGATGCCCGGGTCTTTATTATGCTTTTGGGCTTTGATTATGGAACAAACTTCATTCAAAGTTGGTGGGGAAAATGGAACTTCTCCACAAACATCTACAGACTTCGGTTTTATGGAGCTATGCCCATTTTCACTTAATCTTGGTTTCATTAGCGATGATGAACAAAAGTGGTTTCAGGCTTTTCACTACTTTTGTTGTTGCTTGTCTTGTGTTGTTGCTCGCTAAACTTACATCTATACTTCTCAGCTGGACGTCAGAGTATTTTCTATTGTTAATTCTAATTATCTTATTCGCTACTCTTCTGAGATTTTCATTATGTTCTCTCTTCATCCTGTTTTCCTACCTATGTAATCTTTGTACGCCTGATTCTTTTTGTCTAAGGCCTTCTGGCAGTCATCATCGAACCATTCATTTCTCTTGCGCCGGGCTTAATGTCCGATCGTGTGTTCTGCCAGGTTCTTAATATCCGCTTTCACTTCCATCCAGAGCTCGTTGCCTGCCTTTAATGGTGTGTCTAATAAGATCGGAGCTAGTTGGTTGTCGTGGGTCTCTGTGAAAATTTTGGCCACGGATGCCGTTTGGAGCCTTTAGCTGTGAAATTTTAGCTTAGCGGGCTGGTCTTCGCCAAACATGCCTTTGACATACGACATCGATAGGTTAATTTGATCAAATAATGATCTTGGTCTTCGCTATGCACGGGCGTCAAGTATGCTCGAGGCCTAACGTTCTTGGATTAGAACATGGTCGACCTACTTTTGTGTCTTGCCATTCGGTGATACCCAGGTCATTTTATGAGTGCATCGATGTGGGAAGCAAGTCGAACGTATGACTAGATTTCTGCTACGTTCAAAGTCAATCAGGGGCTGGCAGTTGTCATTTGTTTCATTGTGGAGCTATTTCCTCCAGCCGTTCCCCGTTGTGATAGCTCATTTCCAACCTTAGCGTTGAAATCACCCAGAATAATTTTTGTGTCGTTTGCGGGCAATGAGTCGACTAGTCTCTCTAGGTGATTGTAGAACGTTTTCTTGATTTCGTCGTCCTTTCCTTCGGTAGGGGTGTGAATATTGATCCCCCAGATTTTGAAGAATCTCGTTTTTGTACGGATCGCACACAACCGTTCGTTTATTGCCTAAAAATCAATAACATGCGATTTGAACTCCCTATCCACAATGAAGGCCACTCCAAATCCTCGTTTTCCAGCGGGCTTCCCACTTGTGAATATTGTGTGCGATCTTATGTCTTGAATATCATTACCAGTCCAGCTTCCTGGATTGCCAGTATTTTTAGTTTATATTGATTGGTCTGTCGTAAAAGGTCCTTAAAAGCGCCTGGGTATTGAGTAATCTGACATTCCAGGATCCAATGCCATAGTCTCTTTTCCGATTGCGAGGTTGTTGCCGTGAGTCCAATCCATTCCGAAGCCAATCTGCAGGTTTCGAAATATTTTAGGGTTTTCCAGAGATGGGAAGTTAGCCCGTCGCCCAACCTCCATTCCGGCGGCGTGGTTACTACGTCGATTCCGTTATCAGGCACGGAATATTCGCCTTCACCCTCTTACGTCCTCACAAAGGAGGTGTAAGTAGGATTTAGTAGCAGAGATCTGGACGCATTTACAGGTATCAGCCTTTCTCGGCATTTAATGTCGGATTATTGGGGAACCAGTAAACCTAATGCATGATCCCTAGTACGTTTTTGACCATTTAATTGGGGGTTTTGGGATGAGGAATCGTGCAAGCTGCAGTTCGGGGAAACAAGGGGTTCCCCACTCCTTCCTCAAACGGGCTTGGGACCGTCGAATGCGGAGTGCCTCTACGGATTTGGAAGCTATCCTTTAGCAAGGGCAAATTTCGAAAATTTATCGATCACTGTGAAAGCTCGATGTTTCTCTGTTGCGAAAAGATCGATATGGATTGTATGGTCGGAAGTGTTTGAGATAGCAGTTGCTCCGATAAAAGGTTTATTCGGGTGGCGATCGTATTTGTATTCCTTACATATTATATATTAGTTAACGAGCCTTTTAAAATTAACTGCCATTTTGGGGAAGTAAGTATTGTTAAGAATTTAAAGGCGATATTCATCCGCATTTCTGTGTACTTTCTATTTCATTTGGAATATCTTCTACTAGTTTCCTCGTGAATCGTATTTTATAATTTTGAAAGTGATGTGGATAAATTTTTTTGTATAAATCCAAAAGTTTCCTCGTCACCATTAATTTTATAATAATTTTTTGTAATCGTACAAGTAGTTTCTCAAAGAATGCAGAGCCCATATGTTCGCTAGCATTTCTTTTTCATTAGGTGCGTAATCCTCTACAATTTTGCTGAGAGTTCTACATAAAAAGGATATGGATTTATCTTCCTGAGGCAAGACTGCGCCAATGGCGAAATTAGACGCATCCGTGGTAAGGTCAAAGGGCTTAGGAAAGTTAGGATACGAGAGGACTACTTCCTTCGAGGTTAGGGACTTCTTAAATTTACGAAGGCTTGTATGGCTTGGCGAGTCGAGCATAATCGCGAATGAATCACCTTTAATAGCGTGACATTCGGAGAAATAAACGCAGCTGTTTGAGAGTTTTTGGGGATGAAAAAGAAGTAATTGCCTCTATCTTTTTGGGATTGCTTTTAATGCCTTCAGTGTTTATGGTAAATCCCAAAAATTTGACTTTTTATCATTACGGATCTTTTTTAAGCGATTTTATTGGGTGGTAGTCCTTATGTTTTGTTCTAATTTTCGGGGTGTTTACAGTGTTAGATTGTTGCTGTTTAAGGGGAATAGGGAGTTCTGTTTTAATGGTCATGAAGTCTTTGTTTGTGTGTTTAATTGTATGCATATTTTGTAGTATAGTGGATAAAGAATTTTAATTTTTCTGTAAAGGGTCCAAAGAAATTTATGTAAGCATGGTGTGTCACGCTTACAGTGCCTTCAACAGAATTTACAGAGAGAGTTTTTTCATTTATTAAACGTTTGAAAATAAAGGGTTTTCCAATAGGAGGTGTTATTTTGAATAGTACGCTATTTGGGTAGATGCCACTTTTGAAGCTGTCATTTTTTAACATTTGACAAGTAGAAACTACGCCATTCATAAAAGTGGAACGATACACGCTTCAACAATGCATTGAAATTATTAAAATTCGAGCCCGAACATTTTTGGGTCGTCGTGAAGCAATACAGTAATTGGTGGAAAAATTCGAGCTGTTGGGACAACTCAGTGATGTGAAAAATAAAACCCGTACACGTCACCCTAGAACAGCTGAAAATATTGCTGCTGTAGCCAAAAGTGTTGAAGAAAACCCAGGTTTGTCCGTTCCTCGTCGTTCTTTGGAATTAGGCATTCCACAAACATCATTCCACCGTATTTTGCATAAAGATTTGGGTCTCAAGGCTTATAAAGATCAGTTAACACAAGAATTCAAGTCGGTCGATCATCAACAACGTCGTGCCTTTGCTGATTGGGTCCTTGAAATGCATGAACATGATCCGGAATTCCATCGAAAAATCACCTTGAGTGATGAGGCCCATTTCCATCTCGGTGGCTTCGTCAACAAGCAAAATTGCCGCATCTGGGGCTCGAAAAACCCAAGACTTATTGTTGAAAAGCCTCTCTCTCTTTCCTCAACATGTGACTGTCTGGTGCGGCTTATGGTCCGGCGGAGTCATTGGACCTTAATTTTTCGAAAATGAGGCTGGAGCAACAGTTACAGTGAATGAGTTGCGCTATTGAATTGGATGGTATCGATCTGGATAACGTTTACTTTCAACAAGACGGCACTATGTGCATCACAAGCAACGAAACCATTGATCTTTTACGGGAAAAGTTTCCGGACCGTGTTATCTCTCGAAGAGATGATCACAATTGGCCACCGAGATCTTGTGATTTAACACCTTGCGACTTCTTTCTTTGGAGCCACGTGAAAGAGAAGGTCTACGTCAACAGCCCAGCGTCGATTCAAGACCTCAAAGATAGAATCCGTGAGGCTATCGAGGACATAGGGCAGCCACTTTGCGATTTGGTTATGGAAAATTTCATGAAAAGGATATGGTCCTGTAAGCGTGGTCGTGGTGGTCATTTGCCTGATGTTATTTTTCACTATTAATGGCATACTTTTTTCTTTATAATGAAATAAACATCCGATCATTTATATTTAAGAAATGGCATTTTTCTTTTAATATCAAAATAACACCTCTTATTGGAAAACCCTGTACAATACACAATATGCCTTCAACTTAATTCTAACAATTTGGAATTTTATAAAAGCTAAATGCTGCATTAGCGTCTGGCTGGTCGTGGAAAGCTTTGCCATGAGAAGTGCTTTCATTGCATTTCCCTTATTCTGGGAATGCAAGACGTTGTTGTTCCTGGCGTTAACTTATACAGCTGAGAAACTTTTCTCTATTGCGTACGATTCTAGCCCAAATCATTTATACGATAAATTTTATCTTGGTAGCAGTGCTATAGTTTTTTTTACAAAAACAATATATCGGAAACCCTACTTCAAACAGCTTTGTTCAAATTTTCATTACATATTTTGTCAGTAACTGCAACAATTTTTTTTTGTTTTTTTTGTGTTTTTTTGTGGTAGGGTGGTGAAGGCATTTACGCCCGCCGAGTCTGGCAGTGTGGGACTTCCATGGAGGATACCCGTGGACTACCCACTAAACACCTCCCCTGTCAATCTGAGAACCTAGCCTGGAACCGGTCAGATAGAAGTCAGTCTCACCATGCCTTCGATTTAGCCACGGTCTCACAGTCGGGATGAGGCGCGCAATCGTTGAGCGAGCGTTGTCTCTCCTCGCCAACAACCATCTCCCTCGCATCCTCGTTACGGCGCAGGTAAATAGCGCGGCGTTCTCTAGCAAGGAGGGCGACAGGTATCACGCCTGCAATCACTCTCACCGCCGAGTCGGAGACTGTTGGATACGAAGATGCAATTCTCAGTGCTCCTCTTCTCTGTACCTGTGCCAAAAGTTTTCGGCATACCTCCTTGCTGAGAGCGTCGCCCCATACCACTGCTCCGTACAGTAGCACTGACCCTACAGCACTCATCAAGAGGCGTCTTCTTGATGGGCTGGGTCCCCCTACGTTGGCCATAAGTCGACTCAGGGCCGATATTCCCGAAGCAGCCTTCTCTGCCGTTGCCCTGATTTGCTCAGAGAAACTCATCTTTGAGTCGATCAGTAGCCCCAGGTACTTCACCGCTGGCTTCGATTCGACCTGTATATCTCCAATACTGATCATCCTTACTCTAGGGACTCTCTTTTTTGTCAAGATGACCACTTCGGTTTTCTCCAGTGCTAAACTGAGCCCGCGAGCAGTCATCCAGTCCCTCACTCGGCGCATTAGCATACCTAGCCTAAGTTGCGTTTGTTCAACGGTGCGTCCGGCGACCAGAGCCGCAACATCATCCGCATAGCTGACCAAGCGCGACTCATCTGACATCTCAAGTCTCAGTAGCCCGTCGTAAAACACGTTCCACAGGTCCGGACCAAGGAAAGATCCCTGGGCAACACCCGATGTAATTTCCATCCTTCGTTGGCCCTGTGTCGTGTCGTAGAGCAGGCTTTTGTCTTTTAGGTAGTTCCTCAAAAGCCGCATTAGATATTCTGGAACTTGAAAAGAGTTTTCCAGCGTATCCAGAATATCCACCCATCTAGCGGAGTTGAAGGCATTCCTGACGTCGAGTGTCACCAACAGGACGATCCGTCGCTTGGTGCGACTACATGCCTCTGCCTTTTGGATCGCGTTCACCACCTCTGGAATCGCATCAATAGTAGAACGTCCTGCTCTAAAGCCGTACTGCCGAGGAGATAGGTCCCCAGCAGCACGAGGTCTTCCCTTGATGAGTTTCTCTAGCACTTTCCCAGCTGTGTCTAGCATGCATAACGGGTGGTATACAAACGGCGATTCGGGATTTCCCTTCCCCTTGCTGACCAGCACGAGCTTCGCCACCTTCCATCGCACCGGGAAAACCCCGTCCCGTAGGCAAGCGTTGAATGTGCTGAGCAGCAAGTCAGGACAATGGTGATAGACAGCTGGAACACCATCTGGACCTGAAGCCTTCCTCGCTTTCAGGGTCCTCCAGTTCCAGCTGTGTGAAGAGTGGGCACTCGACTGCTGTTTCACCATGGACAGCGTCAACACGGACGGGATGGGCGGGGAAGAGTCCCCGCACTATCGCGTCCATCTTTTTCGCGTGACCAGCTTGTAGCCAAGGCCCCACGGATCCCTATTTACATCATCCACGAGGTCTTGCCAGCATCGGGCCTTGTTCTTGTTAATAAGCCTGCGAAGATATTTCCTGCCAGACCTGTATGCTGCTAGCCTAGTGTCTGCCTCCTCCCGTGTTCCCGCCCGCTGGGCCCCTCGCCGAAGTTTGTGACACTCGCTTCTTTGTTCGGCGATCTCGTTTGACCACCAGTATACTGGAGGTTTACCGTGTCGGGGTCTCCGACGAGGCATGGAAGACTCGCAAGCAGCTATGATGGTACGCATAGTTGAGTTCACCAAGTCCTTGGCTGTAGGCCCTCCACTCCCTGGCGGAGCTCCCAGCAACGGCGCGCCTGCCGTAAGCGCGTCAGCGAACCTCTCAACGTCCATCCTCCCAGTCCTCCATCCGAGGATTGAAGTTTGGGCATATGCACGCAGAGTGGCACTGTCGTGAATCTCAACCGCTATATACTGGTGATCACTAGCCGAGTAGTCCTCTAGTACTCGCCAGTTGTGTACTCTAGGTACCAGGGACTCCGAAGCGAGTGTCACATCGTGTATGGTTCCTACGCAACCCCATCGGCGGAAAGTAGGGGTGTTACCAGTATTTAGGACAAAAAGCGCTGTTCTGGCCGCCATGTCCAAGATTTGCTTTCCCCTTGGGTCGGATTGTGGCATACCCCATTCAATGGCTCTAGCGTTGAAGTCCAGCATGTGGCCCTCTGTGCTCGAGACAGCGTCCTCCAGGGCATAGAGTTTGGTTCGAAAAGATCGCATTGCCTCGTTAACCGTCAGATAAACACTGAAATATGTTATCCCTGAACACCGCACCCACACAAAACCATCTCCGCGTCCATGGCCCTGCACCTGAAGGCGGGCGCTGTCTCGAACCCAGATGGCCGAGGTACTAGATTTGTCAGGGTACCACGCTTGCGAGTCCTTGTTATGATGTTGCTCGCTCAGCAACAGGAGGTCAGCTTTCTTATCCCTCGCAAACTGCTCAAGTAGGTCCTGGGCATTTGTGCTTCGGTGCAAATTGACCTGCAGGATACGGATCATTTGAGTATCGATTTGGCTTTAGTTAGGGCCTCCTTGAAAGCCCAGCATCTTCCTGTCCCCGGCTCATGTTTGAGGTCGCCGGGTGCTAGCTTAGCATCCTTGCAAAGAATGAATTTTGCCTCGTTCGTGCACTCCTTCCTTTTGTGCCCCGTTTCACCACATTTGTAGCACAGAGATCTCCTGTCGGGTCCCCTACAGCCATACGCGGTGTGTCCGTATTCGAAGCGTCTGAAGCAGCGGATAGGGATCACTCTTCTCCGTATCCTGCAGATCACCCAACCTATCTTAATTTTGCCCTTCGCCAGGATTTGCTGGGCGTCTTTATCAGCTAGTTCGACAATAGCCATGCGTTGCCCCCTTGTGTTTTCACGTGTCAATCTTGCCTTGACTTCACTTAAGCTGGGGAACTCCCTCCTGATGGCATCCTCTACTTCAGCTTTGTCCGTGACGCAGTCGAAGTCCCTGATTTCCAGGGTGGCCATTGGTTCGAGCGAGGCAACCGTTGCCGCATCCCCAAGAACCTTTTGAACCGCGTCACGGAATGCATCTTTGTTTGTGGCCTCTGGCCCGAATTCCACCAGCAGGCCACCGGTCCGGGTTGGTCGAACTGCTTTGATGGCAGTTTTGGTGTCGTCTGGCTTGTCCGCTCCTTTAATTTCACGGAGGACATCTGCGTAGGTTCGGCCCTTAGTGGGTTTAATAAGCAGTGCCTCTCGCAAGGGTTTGCGCCGCGGTTCGCTTTTTGTTTTCTGTGGTATATCGGGGGGTTCTTTGTTCTTTTCGTGATTGAGCTCTTTGTCTGTTTTTTTTTAGGAGTAGCTTTTTGGCCGCTTTTTTCGCTGCCTTGTTTCGCACCACATGAAACTCCTCGCCTGGAGTGACAACTTCGTTTATGGTTTCGTCCTTCCTCCTTTTCTCACGGTCGCCTTCAATTGGGCTACCGGCCATTCTTTTGCTGCTGCTAGGACCCACTGATGCCTCGAGGGAGAGCGTGTCTTTTTGGTGCTTTTCGGTTGCAAGCCACCTCCGCCTGTAGTGCGTTATGCGGTCAAAAAGCTCCTCCAGTACAAGAATGCCATTCTTGACCCTCTTGCCTATGTTTTTCTGCACTTCGCAGGCAGCCCTCAGTTGTTTGACGATAGTCCCCGCTTTCCAAGTAAGCCGCTGCTCTTCGGCGCGGTCAAGGGCGATTGTGTTATTTGGCGCCACCTCTTGGGAGAGGCCCCCGTTTCCTAGCCCTTTTGCTTCTATCGCTTGGGTCGCGTTTGAAGTGGCGTCGGCCAACGGCAAAACGTCTCCCTCCCCCAGTCTTACACTGGCCTCTGTTGGTGTTGCAGCTTGATCCGGATTGTGTACGTCTTGCACTGGACGCTCCGGGGTGCGCATGGTCCTTCTACTGCGCCCAAAGGCCGCAATGATGCCAGGTTGCACAACGCACTCTGCCTTCTTTCGTTCGTTAGTCCGTCTGTGGTCTGTCTCCGATGATTTAACCTGTGATGTTGACTTTGACAGTGTTTCTGGGGTTTGCTGCCTCCCCCCGCAATCGGTGACTTGGTTTATCGGTGTTCTTGCCAACAGCGGTTTTTGCCTGAAAGTGTTCTCCGTGCTAGCGTCCTGTTTGCTTGTAGTTATATCTGTTACAGAAGCCAAATTCACCACTTCTATAACATTGCAGTCGCTGGATGACGACGGCCGGGAGCCTGCTCGCTCACTACCCTCTGCCGCCGGTACTGGGGATCCGACCCCCTGCACCGTAATTTGGTTCCCCTTGTGGACCTGCATGATTTGGTTTTCTGTCTGGGTTTCCGTTCCCATAGCATTTTACCTAGTGCCAGGATATATGGATAATTGATGACGCCATATATTTCGTCATGTCACAGTGAAGATCATTGACACTCAGGTATTTGTCCTGAGACTCTCCCTTCACTGCCGACCATTGTCCGCGGCTGCTTATTGGTTATTCGCAGCGAACCTTTCGAGAAAGGTCTTCCCCTATCCGCAACCCTAGGGACGCGTTTGGTTCCCCGGTCTGAGGGCACTATCGATAAATCGATAACCAAAAGTAACTGCAACAATAGCTACCAAGTATTGTGTAAAAGTTCAAAATCTAAGTTCCTTGAAAGGTTTTACGATATATTTACAATTTTTTCAAATAAGTCTCTCATCTAACAAAAGATATTGACAAGGAAAATTTTAAAACTATTCAAACTACACCAAATCAAAGGAGAGAAACAAAACAAGCACTTTCGTTTTTGCCTGCAAATAATTTAACTCTTAATTAGTTAACCATTTTAAGTTTAGACACAAAATTTTTCCCTTCTAGCCACAATGTGAAATTTCAATGAATTTATCCATCAGTAAGTGTATCTTATCTTGCATGACTTCCTTAGAGCTTGAACGTACTCGTAAGTGATGCAATTTCCCACTAAAAACAATTGCAACGGAAATTTCTAGGCATAATTTAGATGGTATCAGGCTCAAGTTTTTCAACATGAACTAGACCTTTGTCGGTGAGTTCATCGGCTATTTGTAGCATGAGCAGTTACATAAGTGCAATTACCATTGGGATTGTTGTAATGCCGTGTCTCTCCCATTTACTCAAGCATCCAGCCAATTAATCTTGATTTACAATAATTTGAATAAAGACCAGAGTACGTCAATCCACGTTTGATCCAGGTCTGTGTAAGCATCACAATAAAGCGCAATGCGGCATAAAGTCACTCCAAGCACTTGTAATTTATTGTATACCAAGTATCATCTAATTACTACTAGTGGCCGTAAAATGCCTGAAAGCTGTGAAATTTCTCGTAAATGCTTGGTTTTAATTTCAGTACTTAAGAGCCGGCAGCTGCTTAAATTTACAATATTTTTAGAGAATGCTTCGCGCCTTACAGAAATCAAAGTGCCAAATGCAAATTACAATTTGCACAAAACTGCAAGTCATTGAGGATACGAACTGTAAAATGCTTGAATTAAGTGAAGTCCGGCGAATAACCGGCAATCGGTCTATTTTGCGCGAATATTTAGACCCCGGTCAGCAACAACGAATTTGCGTGTTAAATGTTATTACAATAATACAATTGCAAAATGACGTGTAATGATCATTAGTAGATTGCATAATAGAAAAGTGGACAGCGGAACCGCGACTAGACCGTCATTATCCAATCTTGGCTAGATAACAAAATGCGCGACAAAAAGTGGTGCAAAAATTTCATTCGCACTTTCATGCCAAGTTAAATCGTTTTGATTGCGGAATGAATTAACGTGAGTTAGTTTGGAGTAGTAAGGTATGAATTATGAATTGGTAGTTATGACAATTATTACCTATTTCTGTAATCATAACTACATCAAGTCGCGCTCATTAAGACCACACATTACGATCAATTCCTTTAGATACATCTTAATCCCTTGATCGTGACTGGTGAAAGTTGTCTTGAAATTATGTGAGAAATATTGGTTTTTACGTTTCGGAGAATTTTTATCACTACAGCTGATTCGTTTCCAGATTAAAATAAAACAAGTTGGGTAGACCGACCTACGCTCATGTCAGAAGGATTTTGTACTCAACTTCTCAGAAATGCAGTCACCAGCAACGAATAAAGTCAAGAAATATGTCAAAGAGATGTGCACGTGTAAAAGAAAATCCATTGTTTTTCTACTTTCAACGATCGTCATTTTGTTGCAAACCAACAAAATTCACTCAAATCATGAATTCCCAAAAATATTAATGTTATTGACCTTATTTGAAAATTTCAAGATCATCAAATCAAAACTGCACTGACTGATTCGATGGAAAGTCCATAAAATACCAAAATCATGCGTTATTGTTGTTGTAATTGGAGAAATTTCGAATTGCTATAACTTACGCGTTTATCATTCGATTTTCATCAAACTTACAAAGTTTAAGGACCTTTTGTAGGACTACTCAATATTTTGTTCAGTTTAAGGGTAATGATGCGAATTTATTGGGGAAAATGTGAAATTCGAAGATCATACTATTATTAACAAAGTTGAGTGAATTTTGACTTCCAAGGTATTTGTTGTTGTTGTACTCATGAACACCTACCTCTATAATTTTTCTCAGATTTTTCGGATCGCAGATGTCCAATCGCAAGGGGGGCACACATTTTTCATTTATTTAAGACATGTTTTGAAAAGTTCTCGTTAAAACCTTTCATTTGATACCAATATCGGCTACCTTTGATGAAATTTTTTCGGGGGCCTCTCCTCTATGTGGGGAGGCCCATCTTAAATACCTTATAAAATTTTTTTTTTGTTGAAGTTTGAAGAGAGCACCACTTTACATCTGCATGCAAAACTTGATGTTTCTAGCTTAAGTAGTTTGCGAGAAAAAGTGCTGTGACGCACGGACAGACAGGACGCGATTTTAGTAGGGTTTTTTAAATTATTTTACAAAACCTTAAAAAGGCTACAAAAAACTTGCTACTGTAGTCTATAAGTTATTCAGAAGAATCATAAGTAATATGATTTAGAAAACACTGGAAGTAGAGCAGCCAAAAGAGTAAGCGGGGTTCTTAGTAGGAGCCAGGAACATAGACCATATCCACATATCAAACGAGGCTTCTCAGTCGAAGTATTGAGTATCAACTGCAACTAGTACTAGCCTTTGTTGACTTAGAAAAAACTTTTGACTCAATATACCTAGAAGCAGTAAGAAAATCCCTAGTTGAGCAGGTAATAAATAAGCCATACGCAGAAACTCTGGTCAGTACATATAAGGCGCTAATACAGAATTGTCTTAAAATAGCTCAGATCTACGCCTATTGGCTTAATATTTGGAAAAAGTCGACATATTTTAAGAAAGCCATTTAAAAAAATCATTGCGTTGATTAGATACACATCTTCATGGCTAGCACAATGAAGATGTTTATCGCAAGAATGCCGGCTAAAGCAGCGTGATTGAAAAATTTTCTAAATGAACGCCGTACAATTTGTTAAAATAAACAAATTTTCTCTCACTACACTCCCACTTGTATGCTTGCAATTTTCGGCTATGAAAATAAAACCTACCAATCCAGCCAAAACCAACTTTCATGACCCGATCCGTTTCACATTCCTACCAAACAATCGAAACATAGATATCAGAGAGGATGGATGCGAAATGCATCGCGACAATTGAAGCACTTTATGGTGTGGCTTGAAGTTGGCATGTTATCAGCTGTTCATTCGAATTTCAAATAAATTTGACGTGACGTCTCCCACCAATTTTCGCATCTTGAACTAAATCAATTTTTCGTGCGGGTATTCTAACTTAAATGATATAAAACACTCAACATGGCTTACCCTATGAAGGATATATCGCTGACATGCTTCCTATAGCTGCTTTTACAATCCATACACTTCACTACATTATTCGTTTTCCAACACAAAAACACTCGCGATCCCTGGCAAACTTTTCAGTTTAATTAATTATCACTTAACGCTTTTGCGCTACATTCAACACGGTTTATCTTAAAAAAAATATTCTGTGTACAATTTCAAATTCAACCTGATTAGATGTTTCCCGTCATCTGTTAAATTTTGACGAATCATATGTTTTCAATCATATAGACATTTCGTTGACAATTTGGGGATTAAAGTATAAGAAGAGTGGGATTTTCGTGAGAGCAACTAGAAAGCCACTTGAGTGTGTGGATGCTCTAGCGGAGTGAAAGGTGGGGGTTTCTTTTCGTATGGGAGAGGAAGGCATTTATGTAGTAATAAAGCTTCACACACGAATGGATGAAAATAAGCTCATTTCGCGTCTATTAATTTATATGGCTTTGAATCGAACAATTTGAATCCAACTTTCCTGCTGAGCTCAAGCTCATTCAAGCGCTGTATCTCCACCGCTTTCTCGTACTCCTCTACTGTTCAAACTACGATGGTGACGACAAATGTGACCAGACCAAATTTTCTTGCTCTGTCAACAAATAACCTTTGAGTAAATGCCGATAATGCCGTTTTTATAGTTTCAAATTAAAAACAGTATGGGTGTTTGTACTTGGGTCTTACTTTAAATTATGCTTCAATTTTTTTTGTGTTACGATGACAAGTCAAAACTGACGATAGATACAAGCCATATGGTAGCAATTTGCATATGTATTAGTCGGCCTACTATGGACAAGCTTCCGGGAGCTGTCACCCAACTGCGGCATTAGCAAATGCTTATATTTCGTCATACATACTATTTTCCGAATAAAAAACGTGCCGAACGCATTCCGTGCATGCTATAAATTCACCTTGTATAGCCCATTGTGCTCCTAAACTTTCCAAGACGAGCAAATGAAGCACACGTTTTGCACCTTCCACTGATAGCTCAGCGTTGAGATGTAAACAAACTCCTATAAATTCACTTTGGAAGGCGATAAAAACGAAACGGGTATAAGAACTGAAATAATTTTCACTTCACTAGGAGCGCTATTGTGTTCTCCGCGGATCATCTGGATTCCACTGTAGAAATCCGTCTCTAAATCGTACAAAACCTCGAATTTTTGTTGGCACCTCCACAATTCTTCATATAACGCCATGTAAGTTAGCCAGCAAAGTCGGCCTACTAATGGTCATGTGTGTGGTAGTAAGCGCTGCTGCCATATGGCTTGTATCTATCGTCAGTTTTGTGACAAGTCAATCTTTTTCCGTGAATTCTTGGTCGTGAAATTTCTCCAGAATAATTTCAATCACTTGAAAGTAACAACATGAAAATAGAACCAATGAACTTAGTATAATATCATACGTTCTATTGTGAGTAAATTGTACTTTGTCGCTAACATGTAGTACTTTGAAATAGAAGTGAGCTTCTAAATTTGAGTAAGACTCTGACTGTTCATGTGTTTTCACTAAGTCAAATTCATGTGTGAATATTTCATTCAGTACCCACAATCAAAGTAGAAACTGATCCTTCAGAAAGTCTCTACCATCCATCTCTTCGGATAGCTTCATAGCCGTCAAGAACTTTAGGGTTGTTCTAGACACCCTAAATATGCATGGATTAATATAGAGTTGCATACTTATATTAACAACTCCTAGCCGGATCACATGCAAGTCAGGATTGCGTGCTTTTAGTTTAGTTGTATCGATACCTATCTATTGAATCACGGATTGCGTCATTTCAAGGTTAGAACTCCCAAAAGGGAAATGTAAAATATCGGAGTGTATTTCAATAGATTCAATTACATCCATTGTAATGCTTTTTCCTTCAGTTTGGTATCTAGCTCTACGTTGGGTTTCGAGTTGTAAGATGATTTGTAGTTGGATGCCGCGACCTCACAGCGAATATTTACGACCTAGAATGCAAGATCATGGAACAGAATAGGTGCACTGAAACACTTTTTGGATTAAGCAAAGAATTATTGAATCAAAATTCTGGTTGTGCAAAAAACTGGATCTCATGGTGAAGAATTTTTGGACATGTGAACGCAGACTGTGTTTAACTGGAAAATCTCAAAGAAGCCTTAAATTTGGACTGGTTTACATTGTGGACAGCACAATTAAATAAATTGTTACTGACTTCATGCCCGTTAAACAATGGATCTGCGCAATTCATATCAAGACCTAAGCCTCAAATGTCTGGCTGGTCAACTATTGCCTGATGATAGAAGATAAGGAATAGGCAATTAAAGACGAAAATTACAGCATCCTTAAACGCACTAACAATGCATAGCCATCAATTGATGTAAAAATTATTCCGGGTGATTTCAGCACCAACATTGGCCGAGTAACTTGTGCATCGAAGAACAAGGGAAGGGTAAAGCCTTCATGCAGATACGAAGAGCCCCTGGTGGGTTTCACTAGTATCAGAAGCCTCACAGCTTCTCCACATATTTCCCGCAGCGGCCCATTCCCAGACAATCGTACATTAAACCAAATCGGGCGCGTTCTCATTAAAAACAAACGGCCGCCAGCATTATTGATACACGCTCGTACTGGGTGCTACCTGTGATTTGTATCACTACCTTATTCAGACCAAGTTCCAATGTCGCATCTTCAAGCGCTGTAAACAAGGAAAATCACGAATACACGAGCTAAAAAATAGCTGAAATATCACATCAAAATATCCTTGCAGGCGGAAAGAAATAGTGACAGCATTCAAACCATGTGGAACATAGTAGAAAATGCTCTAACAGACGCGGCTGAAGAGATCTTGGTGCATTGACCAAAGCAAAGTAGGAACACAGAATGCAAGAAAGCGGTCGATAAAAGCAACCAGGCGTGCATAGAAACCATTCAGTGATCACTTTCTCATCCCCTTCCTTACTTTAAATCAAACTCAGCATCTCCGTCCTCAATCTCATTATCTACTTATGTTACATCCAATTCAAATACTTTTAAATTTAAAACATGGTTTAATACTTTACGAATGTAATCTTCATCCATGCGCACGTTCCACACGTCAGCAAAATTGGCAACACTTCATAAGCAAAGTGATCGTTTTATCCGCCAGCGTTCATGCAAATGTGTATACGCAGTGAATTACGTCTGAAGTGGAATGTATGCTTGGATGTGAAGGTCAGCAAAATTATCCACATTGTACAAAATAAACTTCACCTCAAATCAAACTGTCATTAAGTTCAGATCAATTGTGGAAGCTCCGCATACTAAGTGGATTCATGATTGCTGTGAAGTATTCGTGTTTAGTAAATATAGATCATGAGCCAGAAATAACGTGCAAAACCTGGTGCAACCGTGCAATAAGGGTGATGCAGTGCAGGCCGGTGTGACGACGCAGGTAAGGTGTGGTGAAGCGCGTAGGGATGGCCTGACGTAAAGAGGAAATCTTGGTTTTGCACCAGGACTCATGAATGTGACATGAATGGAAATGCGTCAGGCCTCCCATTATCTCGATTCTGAACAGGACATTGCATGCTAGAGCTTTGTGCGGTACCAGGATTCCCGACCAGCCAACCCTAGTACTGAACTAAGGTGACTCACCTGTAGGTGCCCTGCGCGCTACAATAAGGAAAGGCCCTCATCGCTAACAAACATTATAATACCCTGCGATGACAAGCTGAAAAAGTGTGCGAAAGAAAAAAACGGCTGACCATCAACACCAAGATTCAACAGGTAAACGAAAATATGACCCTACATGAAGTCAGATGGGTGTATGTCTCTATTAAAGAACTAAGAGAGTGCTTCAATCTACAAACATATCTTTGCAAAGCAGTACAAAGGTGAATCAAAGATAACCCAGTCAAAATCAGATGAACAAAATATTTTCAGAAGCTATTCACAACGCCTCCAATAACTACTAATGCTGTGAACATTCCAAAAATAGAAAAAGAGGTCCCAGCTCTGCCGCCAACCAAAGACGAGGAAGAGGTAGCAATATGTGGTCTCAGAAAAATAAGGCTACTTTAATAGATGGAATACCAGTAGAATTGCTACATAGAGGGTCCCAATCTAAGTAACCTTCTCCACCAACTAATATGCAGAGTATGGTCAGCGGAGGTCCTTTACACAAGAAGGAAGACAAGTTCTGGTGTGAAAATTATAGGAGCATTGATTTACTGTGAACGTCGTAGAAATTGCTTGCCAAAATCAAAGAAAGAAAATTAAGGCCGTTCTATGAAAGTATTAGGGAGGCTCATGAAGTGGACGACCTAAAGTACAATTGACCAAATATTTTCAGTAGCAGGTGCTCGAACAGTGCTATGAATATAAAATTGATGCACACAAATTCTTTGTAGACTATTATCCTACCCTCGAAGGCGCTCCGATTGGGCTTCTGCAGATCCCGGTTTCGCTCGCTTAAACCCTAAACCCTCACGTTAACCACCAAGCGAGCCGACGATTTATCGGAGTATTTGCACTGCCGCACCTGAATTGGGAATTTCCAACGCACAAATTATAACCACACAAGAAACCCAACGCCAAAAGAATCCCACTGACACAACTTATCCACGAAGGCAATTCCCACTAAGCTGGGAGGCAGGAAAAATTATGAGGCGGTATCCCAAAACTTTACAGGAGACCACCTGGAACCAATATTGCTTACTTTTTAGCATCATCCACGAGCCAAGTTCACAATACAAGCCAAATCTAATGTTTTCCCGAAGTTTACAACAATTCAAACAGATCTAAAACTTTCACGAAATTCACCAAAAATTCATGCTTCAATTTTAAAGAGGAAAATGTATTTGTACTGATAATAATAATTGAAATTATGTAATTTACTTACTAAATATGAACCTACGAACGTAGGGAGGCCCCCGATAATTCCGCTGCCGATCCAAAATTCTTGCTTGCCGCCTCCAGCGATTTTCCACAACTTCCAGCTACTTGCCGGCCACTACCGATTCGAAACTTTTTTTTTGTGTCACTGATTCAGCAAACTAGCTTGCCGCCGCCAACTTCATTCCTTCCATTGTCGTTGCTAAGAATTCAATCTGTGGTCAATATGTTCCGAGTTTCATTTTTTTTGCTTCCGTCGCCGCCAATGGTTTTTCTACTAAAGAGGAAGATTTCATTGTTCCCGGGTCCCTCGTCAATTCATCTCAAGTGGGAACCCGTTAAGTTCTTTTCGGAGAAAATGGACTTGTTCTAGCTGTGCGCTGTCTACCAGTGGCACTCAAACTGTTATTATATTGGGCAATTAAAATGTAAATTTCCCATCATCTAGCACATTCGTGAATGTTTACTTATTTATCTATCGAAGATTTATTTTAAAGCAAAAACGAAAAACTGGGGCATATTCCATTATACGTGGTTATATTTGTAAGTTTGTCGTACGTGAACAGGATATTTTTGTTTGATAAGTGTCGAATGAGTCTGATCGGTGAGTAGAACAAGTGTATTTATTCCTTGAATCATTGGATTTTCATCAAACTTACAAAGTTTAAGGGCCTTTTGTAGCACACCGTTAATATCGAATTTCGTTGAATTTAAGGGTACCCGTGCGATTTTATTGGGGAAAATGTGAAATTCGAATATCATACTATTATTAACAAAGTTGAGTGAATGTTGACTACTAAGGTATTTGTTGTTGTACTCATAAATACCTACCTCCATAATTTTTTTTCCGATTTTTCGGATCACAGGTGTCTAATCGCGAGGGGGGAGACACACATTTTTCGTGTATTTTCCCTCCATGCGCGCATCTCGAAGCAAAAAGTGTCAAATTAAGATCTGTTTCAAAAAGACTTTGTAAAGACCTTTCATTTGCTACCCATATCGGCTTCCTTTGATGAAATTTTTTTGGGGGGCCACTCCCCTATATGGGGAGACCCCCAGACCCCCCTTAAATACCTTATAATTTTTTTGTACTTGAACTTTGAAGAAAGCACCACCACAATCATCAAATTTTGTATGTAGGTGTAAACCTACATACAAAATTTGATGATTCTAGCTTAAGTAGTTTGCGAGAAAAAGTGCTGTGACACACGGACGGACGAACAGACAGACAGACGGGCAGATAGGACGCGATTTTAGTAGGGTTTTGTAAAATTATTTTAAAAAACCCTTAAAAAGGACAGCAACTTTATGCCTTTAGAATTGCAGAAAATTTTCGAACGGGTCTAAGATACCTTGATAGATGGATCTAAGAGAGTAGTTAGCTTAATTACTACTTTCAACCTAAACTCTTTTTTGAGTATTTCACGACCTTATTGAATGACATTTAAAAAGTCACCAAACCTTCCATTTACCTCTTTATTTATTCGCAAAACTTTGTTTCCAACAAAAGTTCATACAACTTTGGGAAAGAAAATCATTCCTTCGTCATTACCTTTGGACATCAACGGTGACTGATGATGACATGTTCTTGATTAGAATGAAAATGACGACGACAAGACATTTCCACAGGACAACGAACGACAGCCATAGTCAGCTTGTTTTATCTGTTGCGAAAAAAGATACAATCTGTATGCTAAATTAAATAGGAGCATAATTTGTTTACGTGACCCAGAAACTGGCATAGATAAAATCTCTTGAGATTTGACGCCGAGACAAGAAGCTTCTGAAGAAGCTCCATGCCGAATAGATTATGTGCTTGCCTATAAGAATGATCATCACAGCGTGAAGTTGTTTAATGTTTCTCGAGTTACATGTTAATTTAATAAAATTATCATGTAAATTAATGTACACATGCTGTTACGTAAATTGTTGTTAAATGATTTCAGCAACAAGTGGGTAATTTAGTATAATCGAATTAATTTGTTGTTGAATGATTTCCAAGCAAATATGATTACACAAAAAATTTATTTTATCCTTTTAATTTTAGCTTTAATTGAAATTTTGAAATACGGAATTTTAATTTCTTGGATATATGCACTCAGTGTAAGGTTAACTTAAGTTGTACCATTTTAGTAGATTTTGAAGAATTTCGGAGACTAAAAAATGGTTCAATTTTTTTCTTGCTCAAAGGATCATCTGTAGATATTTAAATTCCATGCGATAAATTAAACTAGAACTACTCACTAAATCTTCTGGTCAGTTCCTGAACAAAGAGCACCAAAAAAATTACATAGTTCAAAATTCCTCCTATCAACTTGACACTAGAAGCGCCGAAAGTTACTACCCCCCTTGAACTGCTGCCGTGACATTTTTGTCCCATTATATTTATTGCATCATTCATTAGCATAATGCATGAATATTTATGATTAAATACACTACTTGCATTGATGGTAAAACCAAAACAAACATTCTGATTATGATACAGCGGAAGGCCTTCCCATAGATATTGGTACCCTCCGTAGGCTTTATATTAGACACCACGAGGAATAAGGTGTTACATCAGCACAAACTAATAAAGATCTTGAAACTTACGGGTCGCATGTGAGCTCTAATTATATATCATCACTACAAAGATCTAGAGAGCAACATCGTAAGTTTTTTCGTCCCCAATAACGCACTCACTTCTAAACGCCTCAGACTCTTTTACCACAATTACGGTGGTATGAGAGGAAAAACAAATAAACTATATCTGGACGGCAAATCATGCCATTTTAATTCTTAATCCTCCTTAACTGAAACGTAGTTGAACGAGTCTTTTCTTAATGAGGAGATTCTCGATGAAAACTGGACTATTTTTAGAGACGACAGAGATTCTCATAGCACAGGGCAATCACGTGGAGGAGGTGTCTTGATTGCAGTGCATAAGTCGTTTTTCAGTGAGTTCATAAGCACAGTCTCTAACAATTCTCACCAGCACAAGATTGTCCGCATCGAAATGGCAAATGTAAACTGGTATATAGGGGCTTTTTATACCCCTTCAAGATCTACTGAAGAAGTTTAATGCAGTGCGTGTGATGTAATTTCTTCACCAGCTGCTTCCACCAATGAAGAAGACATAATTATCATCATTGGGGATTTTAACCGACCAAATCTGACATTTATGGTCGATGAATCTGATAGTGGTCTACTCCCAGTCAATCTTCTCAACAGTATAGATTTCAACATTATTAGTACCCTGTATGGCAATGATTTGCAGCAAGTTGCTCCGACCCCCAACCTTCATGGTAATTGGTTAGATCTCATATTTACTAATGCATACGACGAAGTTGTAGCGAACCCAACAAGCGATGCGGAACATTTATTTTCCAATAGCCGCCACTATTCCGCAATTTCAGTTGAATTAACTACTACGGATAGCACATGCCATCTTTCGTACAATAATTGTATTGTATTTGACTTCCTTAATGCCGACTATGAAAGCATTAACAAACATCTCCACAATATTGACTGGACTGGTACGCTTTAAACGTTAGATACAAACGACGTAGTGGATTGTTTCTAGAATATTTCCATGGACGCCGTTGAGAGATATGTACCCAAAATTAAAAAGAAAAATAAGCTCTCTGTGCCTTGGCTTGATGGCGATTTGCGCCACTTGCGAAATTAAAGGAATAAGCTCCACAAAATAACTCAGACAAAATCAAACGTTCGCCAAGAAATTAAAAATAAATATGAGGAGCTGGGAAAAGAGTTTCAACTCAAATCTCGGGAAGCATATAATTCTTATGCTAATATTATTGGTGAAAACATTATCCACATTCTTTGACTTCGTTAATACCAAACGCAAGTCTCAAGGATTTCCCAATTCGATGGTGTATCAGGAATCAAACTCATGCAATCCCGAGGATATCTGTGAATTTTTTGCAACCCATTTCCAATCCGTAAATTGTTGAACTAACTCTATATCCTGCAGATCTTCTTCAGACATAAATTCAGCATCTCTCATCAGAGGACTTGGCATTTCCGAAGATGATATATCCAATGCAATAGAGACGCTTGATCTAAATAAAGGTCCTAACTCTGATTTACTCCCTCCTCGCTTCTTGTTTCACTGTAAAGTGCAATTGATTCCACCTCTGCATATCATTTTTAATAAATCCCTCACTTCTGGAATTTTCCCATCGATTTGGAAGAATTCCCACTTGATTCCAATTTATAAAAATAAAGACAAGGCGTCAGTTGAAAATTACAGAGGCATCGCAATACTATCAGCAATTCCTAAAATTTTTGAAAAAATAGTCTGTTCAAAAATATCGCCCATCATTGAGCCTCGGCTGAACGACCAACAGCATGGTTTCCGAAAAAACCGCTCAACAGTTACAAATCTCTCGATGATGGTTTCTAGTGTCCTTTGTGAAATGGAATCGATGCAATTTACACCGACTTCAGTAAAGCGTTTGATCGTGTCAACCACAAAATCTTGAGAGATCTGTGACTCTTTGTTAGAATAGCTCGACTTGTATCTCAAAAGCAGGACGCGAATCGTCAAATTTCAAGGATTTTTGTCTAAAGAAATAAATGTCTTCTCCAGTGTACCTCAAGGCAGCCATCTTGGTCCCATACTTATTAACATCTTCGTTTCGGATCTCTCTGTTATGTTGTCGGACATTCCGCATCTATTTTATGCTGACGGTCCATTCAAGGTGGTAACGCCTCCAAAGAATACGGAATTCCTTAAAAAAAATTAAACTTTCTGTTAGAATGGTCAGAAAAAAACCCACTCTCTCTGAATTTCGAAAAATGTCAGATAATAAGTTTTTCCCGTAAAAACTCTGTCCTTGCCGTCCATTATTATCTCGACTACTTAGCTTAAAAGAGTTGACAGCGTTGTAGACCTCGGTGATATTTTGGACAATAAATTACGTTTCAATCCGGATTATGATGAAGTCCTTGGTATAGCCAATAAACTCCTTGGCTTCATCAAGCGTCGATCCAAAGAATTTCAAAATATTTGGGTATCGAAAACATTATATCTCTCCTTAGTACGCCCCATTTTTGAATACGCATGTCTTATTTGGGATCCTGTTTTCAACGTGCACATTGACTGACTCGAGTCTGTTCAAAAACAGTTTATCTTATTTGCATTGAGATCGCTATATGATTCGAGGAATTTTGAAGTTCTACCCTCCTATGAGCTTAGGCTGCGAATTCTCAATAATCACTGGCTTCCCGTAGAACTATGATAACTTGTTGTTTCGCTTTTGTTGTCCTCGGAGGCTCGATTAAAATACCATTTTTAACTGAATAAAAGTGCATGAGCCATCGCGAGTCACTAGGAATTCTTGTCAATTAGTTGAAGAGCGGCATAATACAATCTATGCAGATAATGAGCCGATTAACAGGTGTTGCAAAAAGTTTAACTCACTTAGTGCACATTACTCCCCAAACATTTCCAGAACCCATTTTTAAGCTCTATTATTAAATGTCCTTTCATATTAATTCCATCACGCACCCTACCCTCACAACATATTTTATTGTAATATTACATTGCATTTGTCACAATTTTTATATTTATAAATTAATTCTAAATTGCACTATTAAGAAATTATTGTGAATTTTTTATTATAAAGTTAATTTTTTTTTATATTTCTTGTACCAGTGCCTTGCTTGGCTAGATAAATAAATAAAACACCTTGAAATTTAATGTGAACCATGAGTATTTATTTATTTAAATCAAATTATTAATTCCTTAAAGGCAAAAACGTAATAAACTATAGACACTAACTAGCTGTTGCAAATTAAGAAAATTTCATAAACTAGTTCTAATTATTTGTACAGCAAATATTACATAAATAATATTCTTTAATAGTGCATTTATTGCAGACGTTTTTTTACAAAGGTGGCACTTCACATATGACTTCTTATTTGTGCATTTGGACTTGACCTGACACCTGAACGTTTTTTTGTCTTTCTGGTATGTTTTCTGGAATTTTTACAGGCATGGTTGTTTTTCTTGTATTCATACGCTGTGTTCCGAATTCTTCTCCCAGTTGCAGTAAACAGTCTCTGCGTTTAGTTTTGCTATTGTTGATTATTTTATACAATATCCAGGCGTTTATACCTGCCAAATCTAACAGGTTATAAAATGTATGAACTGGCCAACGTCTAGAAACAGCCTTTACTGTATATATTTACAACATCTACGTCATATTTCATGCTGTTGTAGAATAAAACTGTTTCAGGCAGACTTGGCATTAATCGATTAATCAATCGATTGAAAATTTAATCTATTAATTTAATCCCGATTAAATTAGTCAAGATTAAGATAGTTAATCGTAATTGCGATTTATTTTAGTAATCATTAGTCATCAATCGTTAATTTGATTAACGATTGTTTTATGAGACCCACTGTGTTATATTTATACATAGTATTATAATATAAAATAAGATATTCGTGTAAATTAACGTGAATTAAAAGGCAGATTAAACTTATCCAGGATTCCTGAGTTAGTAAGCATATTACTAAAAATTTGAGGTGTTATTTTTTTACCTGCATACTGCAACTGCAATACAGCTAACTCAGCGGGACTTTGAGAGACGGATTTCTAGATTATTTTTTAGTGAATTTTTAGAGGGAAGCGCTTCCATTGTCGTCGCTTCCGGACAAATGAGGTTTTTATCTCCTACTTACTGTTGAATTTGTAACTTTTTGAAGTCATTGATTTAAAGTTAGAGACTTGAACCTGGGACTTGTGGCTTATGCGACTAGTGCTCTAACCCCGAGACAATAAACAAATCATCATAGGGCTATTCAATTTCCCTATTATAATGCAATGCAGGAAGTGGACTATTTGCATGTGTTGATGACAACCTTACTATTTTTTCATCGACAAATGTAATAACTCTTATTTCTGCATGGCAAAGGAACAATCTCATGATCAATGCATATACATGAAAAATTTGGGTAGGTGTATATATACATTGATGATAACTTTGTTCCTTATTCATCAGATAAATTTTTATCATCTTGAATAATTGAATAAACGATGATAATGTCATGCATAGAGTGGAGTAATTACATTTGTCGATGAAAATCATGTTAAATTTCCATGCATTCGTTACTAATTTGTTCACATTGATGAAATGTTTTATGTGATTTACTCACAAACCAATCACTAAATGCACTTATCTTTGTTTGAACCTTAAACCCGGTCCAATTGCTACGTCTTTCACAACATTTTGCCTGCGCAAACCAAAACGTTGCAGGCAAAATGTTGCGTGTGGACGGGAAAAATGCAACGTTTTAGAACTGCGCAAAGAGCTGTGCAGTTGCAGCGATATTTGAGCTGGTAGGGCTTAAATATCCGTGAGCTGTGCAAAGAAGTTAGTAAGATGTGCACCGTCTGGACGCTCCTTCAATTTGGCTACGTTGTGAATGCGCAGGCAAATCGTTGTGCAAGACGTAGATTCTGGACTGGGCTTTACGTAGACAAAAGGAAGAACCGTTCTTTTTGGTGGCTATGCGTAGGTTTTGGGTCTACGTGCACTTTGCATTGATGTGTATGTAGTATTATTTGGCACACTGTGTGTTTAGTTAATAAAATATATCTTTTTCGTGCGCACGTTAGAGTGATTATTTCCTTTCAAGTAAAAGTTCCTACGATATTAAAAATGGATATAAACATTGAAGCCGATATCAATATCGAAAATAGTATAATTAATTGTGTAAATTCTAGTGGACAAACTGAAATCAGCAATGAAAATCTAGCTACATCTTCAACGGGAGCCACGGAAAAAAAATCGGAACATCTTCATCCTCTGTTTTATTCGACAGCATCTTCTTCAAACTAGTTACTGACGAGTCTTCCAACAAATTTCTTGCTGCAACATGTGTTTCGTCAGAAAAAAAAACGGTAATTAAAGGATACAGCACAATAACGTCGAATTTTGTTGGACACATGAAAAGAAAACATGGCTCAAATGTACTAGGAGATTATAAAAAGCACATGAGGAATAACAAGACTAAGGAAACAGCTGATGTCAAAACAGCCGACAACACTCTTTCAATGGAAAAGGACATGGTAACACAAGAAAAATTTGAAGTTAATATTACTAATTATTTCGTTCATTCCTTAACACCTCTACAAGCCATAGAGGATCCCTATTTTACAAGAATGATGGAAGACTTAAATATTAAAAATATTTGACTGAAATTGATTGGAAAACGATCAGTGAGAAAAAAAATTGCAACAGTCTTATGTTCAAATGTCTGCAATTAAAGAAAAACTTGCATCAGCTAATTATGTTTGCACTACCGTCGATATTTGGTCGGGCAAAAAAATAAGTTTTCTAGGCGTAACCGTGCATTGGATTGATGCAGATTTGGAAAGACACTCTGCTGCTATAGCTTGTCGATGATTTAGGGTAGCACATACGCACGACCGAATAAAAGACATGTTATTGGAAATATTTTCAGAATTCAATCTTGACTCTTCCAAAGTTACATTAATGGTGACAATCGTGAATTTTGTCAAAGTGTTTAAAAATTTGGCATAAACCAAACATCTTTAGAATTCGATGCCAATGAAGAGTACGATGAAAACAGCAAAAGTGACAATGCGACAGATCATAATGAAGACCAGATTTGTATGGAAAGTGAAGACATGCATCCAATGAACCAAATGTCAGAAAATACTTCGCTACCATTTCACATGCGTTGTAATGTGCATATTTTCAATTTGATTTTCAATTTTTTCCAATTTTTTTTTTTTCAATTTGACTGCAAGTTCTGATGCATAAAAAATAATAATATAATAATAGGGGTACCCGGTTAATGAAGCTTTATTGGGAAAAATTGCTTTTAGACGATCGGAAATGTCTTGTTGAGCGACGCCAAGTGATTTTGCAAGTTTGGGATTGATCTTGGTCGAGCAATGTCTCCAATTCGTGATCTTCAAACTTTTTTGGCTGTTCATCGTCCTTCAAGTCAAAATTGCCACTTTTAAACCAAGCAAACCACTTCTGGGACATACGCTCAGCTAGAACATGCACACCATACACTTCCACCAAAATACGATGACTTACGGCAGCCTTTTTCTTCAACTCTTCTCTCTTCCCCGCAAAACCACTTTATTCGGAACAGAATTCGACATTTTTAAAGTAAAAAAATGTATTATTGTTTACGCTTCAGCTACATGACACATACTGATTCTGAAACGCAACGCAAATTTGGAAAAGTGAATCACTGCAATAAAAATCAAGTTACGCCATCTGTTAGAAAACCGCACGAATTAACTGGTACCCCTATTAATAAATATACATTATTGGGGAAAACACATACTGATGTTATAGGAAAATGTAGTGAACTCTGGATTGCAGCTGGGCGACCGAAATCTGCAGAGATTATGCAAGAAATTCTCGGGTATACACTAACTCATCCAGGAGCTACAAGATGGAACAGTCTTTATGATACAATTAAATATATTTCGAAGAAGAGAAGCAAAAGCTTACCACTAGCCCACTTGCACTTGAGATTAAAGATGCTGATTTCCAAGTACATCAAAGAATATTTGCAATGTGCAGTGCCATTGGCGAGTGCTTGGATATACTGCAGGGTGATACATTTTATGGAATTGTTGCTCCATGTTTAATCTCAGTGAAAAATAAGTCACAGAAGCTGGAACGTCAAAATCTGAAGTATTGCAAACCTCTGGTACGAGAATATTTGGAAAGTGTTGAAAAGCGATATGGAGAATTTTTATGTTTCTCTAACGAAAGTGCAAAAAATGCTGCTATTGCATCCTTTCTGCTGTGCTACAATCAACATAACACAAAATAAGGAACGTCAAGTTACGTAGCGCGCACATAGTTCGCCTACATACGATTTGCGCTTATGTGATGTTGACAGATACGAAGAAGTGTCATTCTGACAAAAGTTATTGAAGAAAATGGATAATTTCGAATTGATTTTGATGTTTATGTCTTCAACGGCGCAGAAGAAATATTAAATTAAATATTTCAATACCAGAGTTAAAGTGTGTTTAACCGATGAGAACACCTGTTTTCTGCATAATTCCTCACAGCGGTATAAAATTTTACTCACCCTTTCGAATGGCAAACAACAATCTATTATTGTCACTTAAAGTAAACGATGTATTTGACATACTGACATAAAAAAGTGGTTCGATTTCAACTTTTCATGCTGCGTATGCCCTCCTTGTGACAAATGTACTCAATGCCTTATAAAATATTTGGGTTCAACTTTTTTGACATTTGCTTTGTGTTTGCTTATGTTCATTGTAGCTCAGCCTTTAGTTCATCCTAAGTTCAAGAACAGATGGTTGACATGTGTTGACCCTGACACCTAAAAAAAATGTTTAAGATGGCTGAAAACAACCTTATGTTTAGAATTATCTGAACAAGATCAACAAATTGAAAATCATAGAAGCGGAGATAAAAAATAAACAGAAAGTGGACGATTTAATTCTCGACAGAGGTCCGATTTAATAGTTTCAAATTTTTTCTCTGAAAAATGTCGTGAATTAAGTCTTTTAAATCGCTACATAACTTTGAAAAATTTATTTATAATATACAATACACATACGCCATCATTGGGCTCTGTAGAGAAAATATTTTCATTTGCGACCATGGTGAATGCAGCTAGATCGCACAGAATTTCAGATGATTTATTCGAAGAAAAGGTAATTATGAGATGTAATTTAAATTTTGGCAAAAAATGACAATAAATTTTATAATTAAAACTAAAAGCATTTATGCACATATCCTATAAGAAAGTATTTTCTTTCTTTTGTTCTTTTTTTTTGAAAAAGTTTAATGTTTTTTCAAGTATCGAAATACCGTTTATCATGATTGAATAATTGATTTACAAACAAATTATGTACGTTTTCTTTACTCTTGGTATCACACTGAACCTTTCTTGATAAAATATGCAAAAAAAGTCAATCATTCGAATTGAGATGAGATCTAACCTCCACTTTCTTGAAATCATTTAAAAATAAACAAATTTAGCTTTTTTAAACTAAATAATACTGTAAATGATGAAAACCAGTGACTTAATCGTAATCTTAACTTTTTTAACTTTTTAATCGTTAATTTTTAATCGCCAACCGGATTAAATTTTTGCCAACACTGACTCAGGTTTTTTCTTTGAGCCACAGCGTACATCAGGGTGCATAGTGCTTAGCATAAGAACATTTTCATTCGATTTATCCTGACAAACAGTCAATGTTGTATTACCGTTTTTGAGAATAAATGTACTTTATAGTTCGTCTTTTGCGGTTTTCACGGAAAAAGGTATTTCTCTGTGAATTCTATTTATTGCACCCACGATGCTGGTATTTTCACTTCAAATATTCGGCTAGTGAAAGTGAAGTAAAAAGTTGTCACACGTGACATTTTGTCCCTTATTGATGTAAGTTTCCATCATTTTTTCACCACCCAGTCGCCTAAACGCTCATTTTTTCATCTTTTTCAAGGTAAGGGAACGCATTTAGTACATAATTTACATCTTTTTCAACAGCCATCGAACATTTTTGACCATATTTGTCTGGTTTAGAGCACATAAACTGGGTAAATTGGCAACGGCAGTAGATGGGAAAAGTTGTTCGACAATCGTTACACCTGTATATCCCGGTATATAACAAGCTTGTACATTCGTTATAAATTCGTGCCACATTTCCGAAATCATCGCAAACTTATCTTCAGTCACTCTTTAGCGTTTACTGGATTTGTGATCGAGTCGTAGATACCTCATTATCTCACAAAACCGATTACGAGACATTGTTGCCTTTATTATAGGATTACCCCATTTCATCGGCCATAATGAATCCAGATCTAAGTTATGTGCACCAATTGCGCCACGTATGTAAAGTACAGCAATTAAGACCTCCAGTTCTTTCATCGCCATACACCAATTTTCGCCTCGTAGTTGGCGTTGCGCCTCTTCCACGGTGTATTCTAAAATATGATGCATGATTTTTTTTGTAAACATTATTTGCCAAGCACTTTTACAAGTTTCACCCACATTGCGTTTCGCATACGGTGTTGGCCAAACGCAATATTTAAAAACATTTTGACATTCATACCTACCAGCTTCCATTACTGTCCTGGTAGTACCACCGGGAGAAACAAGTGTTGAGCCAGATGTCGTTTCAAAACGAGGATTCTTCAATGTTGTAAGTAATCCTCTACCTGCAGGTAGCCGGCCGCGACTACACCGTGCTCGCCATCACCTTTGACTCCGCCCACGATCTTGTGCCTCATTCATGACACCCATAAAACTTCTTGTTTCTAGAATATATAAATGATGTAGCTTTTGTTATAACTACAAACAAAACTAATAAATAACACTGTGTGTGTGTGTGTGTGAGAGTTATAGCCCGCACCTGAAAACTTGTAATTAGCTAAAAGTAACCTATAACTATACCAAGTAATACTTTGCTTTGGCATCCCAGCCAAATTAGTCCGTCTTACCAAAATGACTGACCTCCCAAGTCCGCATCAATAACCAACTCACCGATGCATTTGACGCAAATATCGGACTAAAGGAGGGAGATCTACTTGCCGCATTGTTGTTCAATTTGGCTCTGGAGTACGTCATAAGGAAGCTACCTGTCGATACGCGAGGTACATTACTATTCAAGTCGAGCCAAGTAGTAGCCTATGCGGACGACATCAACATTTTGTCACGGTCATTAACAATTACCAAAGAACTTTTCCTGAAACTCGATAGCGAAGCATAACTAGTAAGTATAAAACAAAGTTCATGAAAAATACCACAAATACACAAAATATCACACTTGACGGATACAGTATCGAAAATGTGGGCGGATTTGTGCATTTAGGCGCCAAAACAATGAAAACGGGCAATGAAAGAGACGAAATACGCCAAAAAATACAGCTCGCAAATAAAATATTTTATCCAATTTTGACGATCTTGAAGACCAGCTGCATACACAGGAAAACAAAGCTCCAAGTATTAAAATCTGTGATAAGACCTGTGTTATGCTATGGGTGTGAAACATGGGCCCCTAATCCAAGTATCCGCAAATATATTGAACGCCTTTGAGTGACGGGTCTTGAGGGTAATAATCGGAGCGAAGCTAGATGGGGACCAATGGCGAATTCGATACAGCCATGAACTGTACGAAATTTTTGACGAACTGGAGGTCTCAATGATTGTAAGACTGCGGAAGCTGCAATGGGCTGGACAAATGAATCGCATGGAAGAACAACGAATACCTGAAAATGTATTCGCTGCAACAACTGAAGGCCGGAGACCAGTGGAGAAACTGAGGAAACGCTGGTCTGACTCGCTCGACGAAGACAGTTCATTGCTGCTTGGAACTCGAAATTGGAGGACGTGGTCAATAGACCGAGACAGTTGGAGGTGCTATTTGCTGGAAACGAAGGCTTGAGAGGGGCTGAAGTGTTAAGGAGAAGAAAAAGCAACATAATATTTTTTTCTCCTTTTAAAGTCATGTAATTAAACTATGCTACTTCCGATTTACACGCCATATAAAGGACCAACGGGAGCTCAAAACGAAACGTGAAATTCCTGGCACTACGATTTGACTTTTGACATTCATTCAACATACAGCATCACAAAATATAAAACACCTTGAAGCATTCGAAATCGCGGCACAAACAAAATAAAACGCAACTATGGAAAAAAATCCGAAGTTTGAATCGATGTTCCCGCCATGCGAGAAGAAGTGTTAGTGATATCCGCGATAATTTGCGTTGCATTTGCATCAAGGAAGTGCACAATTGTAACCATTCACGGTGATGAGTTTCTTGAGTGCGAGGATGTTTCGTTAAAAAAAAACAATTGCCAGTGAATGGCAGCCAGAGCTAGAGACCTTGCTTATAAAGAATTGTCCTGGATATAAACTTCAAATTTCTGGCTTAACAGGAAATACTTTTTCAAGTTCATTAAAACATTTAGATTTATCGCAAGCTACTTAGATAATTATAAGAGACAGTGGTTTTAAGGAACGTAAATCGGTAAGGGGTCTAAATTTATCTAAAACTGGTATTGAGGCAAGCAGCAAACCGTTGCTGCCCCGCAAGCTGAAAGTATTGGTTTAGAGTTTATACTCGTTGCCCAACTTTAAAGCAGAGGATCTAAGACATTTAGATCGCCTAACCGACTTAATTCTGACTTCAACTGGCATAAACCATATTGAGAGACAATTGGCGCAACCGTAAATTGGGAGTATCTGGATGTGAATTTGAAAGAGTCCAAGAGGATCAAAGATGTTGGGCTAGTTACAGGACTTAAGCGTTTAAAAATGAGCGACAATTTAATTGCAAAGGCTACAAAAGATGATTTCATTGTACTACCAAAGCTCAAACGATTGGATTTATCATTTAACGTCATCAATGAAATTGAAAATCAATCGTTTTCAGAAATAAAATCCCTTAAGTAGATCAATTTGATTGGCAACGCAATGACTGAAATCTCTGCCAAATTGTTCAGTAATGGAACCTACGAGCATCTGGAATATTTATTGCTAGGTCAAAACAAGATTGAATTATTAGGAAAATTAAGCAAATTGAAGGTTGATAATAATCAGCTGACATTTTTACGATTATCAAATATTTCATCAGTGAAAAGTCTACAAAAGATATCTTTGCAAGGAAATTCCTGGCAATGCGCATGTTTAGATGAAAACGTTAATTTCCTTGCTCGCGAAAATGTAAATTACGTTGATGGGTTGAGCTCAAATGGCATGAAGTCAATTTGTGTTTAAACAGCGACAGTACATTGTTTAACTGATTCACAGCAAATCAAAGAAGAAATGTCAAAGTCAGGACATTTTAATTGATTGTGATGAATTGCGGTGGCAACTATTGACCATCTTACTTACCTCCTACATCGTGCCGCTTTGCGCTATTCTTTTTTTGGCACAAATTCACTACTATCCACCAAGGAAGGGTAAATTGGTGAGAGAGATTCGATGACCGAAATTACGGGAAATTGATAGATAAATACCACGCACGACAAACTACGCATTAGCACAACGATACAACTCTCGCCGGGGATGCGAAAGTCTCGAAAAGGGATGAAATTTGAGGATTATCAACGAAATCCATAACTCACGTCGAGATGTAAATAAACATTACTGACAGTTCAAATTGTCTTCTAAGGGTTCGGCCACATTGCAATTTTAATGTCGAAACCAGCGATTTTTAGACGCAAATATAAACACAGTGCGACAAGGCATGCGCAGAACTCATATGTTCATTTGAAGGTATGTCTTCCACGCACGTCAGCGCCAAATGTCCAAATGAAGTGCGCCTGCGCGAGTATCACAAAAACTTCCTACTAAACTGGTTTTTGGAAAAAATCGCAGATTTCTTCGACTGCCGAGCTGACCAAAATTGTCGAAAATCGCAGTGTGCGCGCTTCCATTTAACCATGTGTAACTTGCGACAGTAGTGCGGCTTTGTAGTCGTAATCTGATCAATCCCTAAATGCCTTCAGTGCGTAATCCATTTTATAATCACCAGGATCGCCATCGAGTGGAACTCGTTGTGAGTGTAATCGAAGCGGGGGAAACTATTCCCACGAGCGGGAAGAACCACTCCTGGAGGGTAGTGAGCTCCGAAACAAGATGTTCCCGATGGGTGGTAAGAAACGTTAAACGAGGTTATTTAAGCCCGGGAAGGTTGGTGCGCTTACTATTTTTTCAAATTTTTCATCTGCTACCGGAGGGATAAGACAGAGCTGAAGTACGACGAGATCAATTGCCAGAGTGGCAGTAGCAAGTGGAGTCTAAGTCTGGCGAATTTAACGGAACACACCAGTGATCGGATAGAAGGAAGCAAACTTAAAGGGATTTGTACGAGACGACTGAGGAGTCCCTGCAGAAAGTAACAACCGGCAGTGGCTATATCAAGGAGCGGAAGAAAGAGACCACTTGCTAGCATAGGGAAAAAACAAATGTAAGTGGCTTGTAATTAATCTAAAGCGTTTTTGTGTTTGAGGAATTTGATAAAAACAAAAGAAATATTAGTGATAAAAATAAAATTCGATTAACGTAGAAACTAGATTTTCTTTTCTTGTTACAATATATTTGATTCACTTTCAGCGTGAAAAGTGAGGCTCGGGAATTTGTAATGAATCGGCCCTACGTCACTGCCGACTAATACATATGCAAATTTGCTACCATCTGGCTTCCTATCTAACGTCAGTTTTGACGACTTCCCATCCTACGTCAGTGTTGTCTGGGAACGTCAAACGGGCAGTTCATCATTCGTTGTGATCGTGTCAGTGATTTATTAAATCCGGGGAAATATTAATTTTACGTTTTCTCAATTACTGGAATTTAATTCGGAAGTAGTGTGTTCGCTTAAAAATTCGCAGTGATTGCAAAATTGTCCCAAATTTACAATAAAACAAAAAAAATACGGCCAACAGTTTCAAGTTCCTTAGAGTGGAGATATATTTTCCTGGTGATTTAAGTAGTCACGTTTCGCGTTGCCTTTTTCGTTTCGATTGAGCGGGTGACAACAACAATACAGTTATTATACAGCTTACTTGGTTTGCTGGCTGATTCTTTTCTTTGCCTGGATATAATAGATCTGTTAATTAAAATGAACGAAAAGAGATTTTATGTGGTTGTGAGGAATAATGACTTTTGAATTAAGCCCGCCTGTAAGGAAGTATTAATGGGTATAATTTTCCACATCCTTAGAAACTCTTTATACCTGGTTTGATAAGGAATGGAAATCATCCAACGTTTTTGCAGAACCAAGAATGAATGTCAACAATGAATGACTACAAATTAATTCATCGAACATGTTCCTCCACTGAACATAGAAACAATATAAAACATCGAATCTATAGCACATGTCGCCAAGATTTCAATCCGAAGATAGAAGAAACAAGTAAATAAGTAAAATAAAGCATCAAGATCATTTTGGAGTTGGGAAATTTCAGAGGTAACTAAATTTACGTGTTTTTGAATGTTTTTATGCTTTTGTATAGGATTCTACGTCTAGCACTCGTTGCGTGTAGACGTGTTTTTAATTCGCTCCTGTCAAGAATTTTTAAACTAAAATAATTTTTAAAAACGTCAATTACAAAGTAATTTTATAAAGAAACTTATTACATCGTCGAACTATTCGAACAATTTATCGAGTATCTTGACTTTACCTACGAGAAAGTTTCAAGAAAGGAAAAAAGTTTTTTTTCACCGGGGGGATGGAGGAGCCCGACGGCTTCCCACCGCTGGGGGACCCAGAGCCAGGCATTTTGAAAATTACAAAGGATAAAATAAACAAGCGGAAAAATGAACAAGACAATTGTGAGCATGGATAGCGAATTACGATTTCAAGCTAAGATTATGAAAAAGTAACCATGGAGAATGCAAGGGTTACGAAACAAAATGACGAATTAAAACTCCGGATACAGGGTTTAGAAGATATGGTCCGGACGTTGTCAAATGGGAGCAAACAAAAAGCGAAGTCACAGAATACGTCCGGCAAAGAAGAGCCGATACTAACTCAGAAGAATGAAAAACAGGAAACAGCAAGCAAGACCAACGGGAAAGGAGTGCCAACATATAAAACGAAATCGCAAGATATGAGCAAGACAATCCATGATGCGGAAAATATCCTGAGCGCAGGAGGAGCGAGCGACAGCGCCAATTATTATGCGGTGCTATCTACAATGAACGAAGAAATGGACGTCGAGATAGAGAGCAACGATAAGATAGGTAATATTGATAGCGATAATAATTTCATTAAATATTTAAAATTAAAAAATAAGCAAAAGGAGAAGAAGCCAACCGGTGTGTCTGCTGGTCCTCCTAATAAAATTAATGTGGTAAATGAAAAGGTTCCTCCAATAAACGTTTTTGGGCAGCGTGGAGGAGATATGGTTCGGTTATTGGCAGCCGAACATAAAATCAAAAACTTTGAAATTAAGAGAGTGACCGGTGATAAGCTCTCGATCAAGACAAAGACACTGGCTGACTTCAAACAGGCGAAAGATGCTCTTAATAGTGTCCAAGCTCCCCACTTTACATATACGCCAAAGGCGGAAAAAAATCAGACCTTCCTGTTGAAGGGCCTGGACTGTGGGGAGAATACAGTTGATCTCCTTGAGATGTTGCAGGAAGCAGCACCAGCTGTTAAGTTCATGTGTGTGAAAAATTTTGCTACAAGGAGATCAACTGTAGAAGGTAAAATATTACCATTTTATTTGGTCCAAATTTCCAACGACAGTAGTCCGAGTGCCCTCCAACAGGTAAGGTACTTAAACTTTAGAGTTGTGAGGTGGGAACGCCTCCAAAAAACTGAGGTCAACCAGTGTTACAGGTGTCAACGATTCGGTCATTCGGCTGCCAATTGTGCAATGCACTATCGCTGTGTTAAGTGCAAAGAAATCCACGCCCCCGGTGAATGCGAATTGGCTCAGGTGGAGCCAAAAGAAAAATTGTATTGTGTTAATTGCGGTACATTTGGTCATCCAGCATCATACCGAGAACGCCCTCGGTATCAAGATGCAAGAGCTAAATTTTCCCTAAAGCAAACCAAAGTAAATTACAATCTGTTACCTCCCAACTTCATCAAACCCGGGATATCATTTGCACTTGCTGCCAGAGGACCAGCAGACAACAATATAAATAAAATAAATAATGTAAGTGGCAATAATGAGCTGCTCTTTAAAATCTACCAGCAACTTGAATCGCTTTCAGATAGAATTAATAAGCAAGACCAAAAAATCAATTTCGTTTTTCAAAGTTTAGGTCAGCATGCTCCAAAATAGTTTGTCATCCAGTCACATTCCCATGGATAGGATTCGTCTCATCTCGATCAACGTCAACTCCATTGTTACTATACATCGGCGTGATTATCTCCTTGAATTCATTGTTAAGCAAAAGCCTGACATCATGCTTCTCACCGAAACCCACCTCAATTCATGGCACTCCATGACATTCAAGGATTTTGAATTCGTAAGAAACGATAGGGTAATAGGTGATGAGGGAGGTGGCACCGGGATATTGGTTAGAAGACCCTATTGTTTCCAAAATATTGAAAAAGTCGAATTCAAAAGCTTTGAATCTCTTGAAGTGTCCGTTATCAAAATTTCACTGCCAGGTGGGGATAACCTCTTCGTTATCTCTGCCTATGCAACTGGTGGAACTGTTCTCAGGCTCAAGGAGGAACTCAATTCCTTGTTCGAAATACTCGAATTGAACAGGCTTCATAATTATTATATTCTTGCTGGTGACCTGAACGCCAAGCATACATCATGGCTGAACGCCACCAATAATCCAAGAGGTGTATTCCTGAAATCGTGGATACCAGAGAACCAAATTGAATACAGGTGCAATCTATATGGGTCGGAGTTCCC
This sequence comes from Odontomyia ornata, assembly GCA_963969285.1. Lineage (NCBI taxonomy): Eukaryota > Metazoa > Arthropoda > Insecta > Diptera > Stratiomyidae > Odontomyia > Odontomyia ornata. The sequence continues at coordinate 428,470,425 of OZ017738.1, read as the reverse complement.
AACATACCCTAGGACAAATTCATATTTGGACCTCTGCATTGCTGACGCAAGACTCGAATTCAACTTTAATAGTCCTCAACGGAAACTGCAGGTGCTTCCTTATGATAGCGACCATAACGCAATCGTAATGGAAATCAATCATCACAGGGATGATTTCTTCCTCATTCCAGTTCAACACGAAAATCATCGGTTGAACTTCAAAAAAACAGACTGGGGAAAGTTTCAAAAGAAGTTTAATCGGGAGTACCAGAAGCAATGTCCCCCTTCTGATGGTGGCAACTCTTGCTCAATGGTTCCTAATGAGAGGAATCTAACTAACGATGAAATAGATGTCTATTTGTCGAAGTTAGAGAAGCTGACTTTGGAAACGATTGAGAAAGTCGTTCCCAAGATTAAACTTCGAAACAATATGGAAGGATATGAAACACCAACCATCGCAAGGTTGAAAAGATTGAAAAGCCTTCTTCTCACACGCGTCAACAATATTTATCGACGATTTTTGGATTACAACCATCCCTCGTTGGCTTTGTTGAAATTACATCTGAAGAATGTCCGGAACTTAATCCGGTCATACTTCAGGAGTGAGGTCAGCAATCAATGGGCGGAAAAATTGAGGGGTATTAGCCCACAGGACCCAGACGACGTGTTCACGAAAGTGAATAGCATATTCCGCAAGAAGTCTCGAGTGAAGGTATCGAATCTTGAAGTCACTAGTGATGAGATAAATCTTCTCGATAGGGCTGGTATTGAAATTGATAGTACGACTCCGGATAGAAATGGAAACAGGATCATTTGTGAAGGATTAGATAAACTTGCCCTGATTGGAACACATTTTGAATTGGTTCATCTACCAAACCCTGAGAGAGGGAATGAAATTTTTTCAGAGATCGTTGAAGCAAAAGTTGTAGTGAATATTGAATTCCATAAATGTCCGTGAAGGACTGCAGCGATGTTCTGCTGCCTCGGCAGAGGAAGGTGTTGATTCCTGCCGAGAATGCCCTCGTCCGGACACGCGTGAATGCGCTGGCAGGCTAGCATTGCGGTGTCGTGGGGCGGGTTCGTTTCCCCGGCACGAGGACTCACTACAAAACATTTCGCATTCACGAATTGCTTGCAGAGTTCGAGAGGACGACCGAAGTCGCAAATCTGTAGATAACCTCCACGAAGGAATTACGACTTGTTGCGAGAACAAGAGAAACCTGAGAAGAAAGGCGAACTTGGGGTAACCTCGTCTTTACCCAAGTAAATTCAGGGCCCACAAATGAAAGAGGGGCAACCGGGTGGTGGTGGAGCCCCTTCATGCCCACCCAACCGGAATAAATCCAATGTTAAACTGTTGAAGTGGCCAGGTATTCCTCTTCTGAGTGGAAAACTCATATAACTTGAATTATATGAACTTTCCCATCAGAAGGGGAGTACCCCGGTGACCAATTTATGTCATAGAATTATACAATTGAATTGCATAACTTTATGCCATAAAAGGGCACTTGGCTTGGGCCACTCAACCCATTAAGTCTCCTGAAACAAAAAAATTTTCAAGTACCCGCTGGCTGGCTCATATTTTGGGGTGGAAGCCTGCCACCGTACCGGGTCCTATACCCGATTGGAAAAGACCGGAAGGAAAAGACCGATTTTCCATTTAATCCATCATTTTTTTTGTTTTTATTCGAACAACGTTAAAGCAATGGAACAGTATGATTTTTCTATGGCAATCAGCACAGCAATTTACAACACCATATTGAAAAGCATTTAATCGTTGAAAGAGGGAAATGGATATTAAAAGAAGATTAACATTATACGAAAATTCATTTTTTTCTCTGATTTCCTGTAGTATTATAATTATTGTGGTTAGCTCTTGTAGATGCCACACTTTCACCCTACATACATTATGTAAAAAAAAAATTCTTACATAGATTTTTTACGACGATTCTTCTTCTCCTCTTTTTTTTTCTTTTTTTTTTTTACAAATTCAATAAATATTTTTCAAAAAAAATATTTCAATAAATATTCAATAAATATATTGTTTTTTTTTTTTTTTTTTTTTTAAACTCAATAAATATTTAATTAAAATTCAATAAATATTTTTTTTTTTTTTTTAAATTCGATAAATATTTCTTTGTTTAAAAAATTTCAATAAGTATTTAATTAAAAAATGTTAAGAGGTTTCTTACAGTACCTTTCCCTCGACGACGAGCGCTCGCTGACGATGTGGAGGTAAGCAAGTCCTGAAATTTTTGGTAGTGAAGAATCGCGTCCATACATCAAATTTTTAACACACGAGTATTAAGACATAGAATAACTCTTAAGGGTGTATAAAATCATCTAAAAAATTCAGCTATCAAAGTGTAAATACATATAGACTTCCTTGAATATCAGAACCGTATGGTTTTCGAACGTGGTAATGCTCGCTGCTACTTCTTCTACGGCTTTTAATGTTTAATATTGCGTTTATATGCAATCCGTTGGTCAATATATGGATTGAGTGATTTGACTAATTCTTCTGGATCTAACTTTCCAGTTGATTTATCACTCCTTGTTGAACTATGTTTGAATTCACAATGCGCCTTTTTGCATACAAACGGTGTGGTTTCCCAGAAACAGGGAGTACGGTCCCGCCGTTTCCCAATCAACATGTGCCGCTCCGTAATATGAAGATCTTCACCTCGGCCTTCCAACCACCTGTTGCACCCCACTTCGGGACCTAATGCTGATGGCTCATGGCGATATTGGCAGTTGCTATCATTTTTTTACAGGCACGGTCGTAGAAAAAGTAGCAATATCTGAAGTTCTTTTTTTTTTTTTTTTCTTCTTCTTTTTCCGCTGTGCATCCACAGGATGGTAGAAGATGTCTCTGCCACAAACCTGAAATAACGCATATTGAACTTGAAGTATCGAACAAAGACCTATAAAGTAATGGACGCGAAATGAGCTTATTTTCATCCATACTGGATTGCATGCAAACGTTCATAAAAAAAAAAAAAAAAAAAAATATTCTGTGCATTTGCATTTGCCTATTTCATACATTTTGGTCTCGTCTGCTCCCACTCGTCTATTATTTACACCATTTTATCCAAGTGCGCTCTTTCTTTATCCCTATTAAATTCAATTTTATTACTATTTGGACTCTAGAAATCAGAGCCTGAGTTCGTTTTGCCAAATCATTCTAGGCCCCATATATTGGGCCAAACTATTCTGCACTATTTACAGGTTTATCTAACTCCTTCCTCAATTCCTCATTAAAGCTAACGCGACCAACTTTTAGCTCTTTTCATGATGTTAATTTTCTTTTCTCCTCCCAATACTCTTAAAACACTTTGGTGATCAATCCCCTACAATCCCTTTCATAATTTATCATTCGACTCGCATAAGTATTAAAAATCGAAATTTTCATTCACGCCGTTTCATTCACAATTTGTTCATTCATAAAGTACTATAAATCCAAAACGCGAATACATTCACACATAAATCAGGCACTCGCGCATTCCCGCACGGACTAACACACTTGTAGCATTTAACTATTTCACAGACATCGTTCTTCCCCACGTTCTTCCACTTGCTCACGTTCCCTTCTTCATTGATTGATGAATTGCTCATGTCGTTTCCGTTACCGCTTTGCAAATTTGGTAACGAGTTGGCAACGTAAGCGAAGGATCGACCACCTTTGGAATTGGTTTAATCTCAGGGCTAATTCCTTTTCAATGCGATGCAAATCGAAACGAACCTCATATGCGATTAGATTGATGGCAATACCCGAAGGTACGAAACGCCCTGAACGGCCAATACGATGTGAGTAAGTCTCAGCCATACGTGAAAAATCGCAATTACTAGCAACATTCACAGCCTATACGTCAATACCAAGTGTAAAAAGATCAGAGCAGACTAGATTTCTGCATAGCCCCTGTCGAAGCTCATGGAGAACACGATTTCTATGCGCCTGCACCATGTTGGCATGGATATAGTAACAACAATAACCAAGTCCCGTGATCTTCTTAGCCAGCAATTCCACACGTCGCGTTGAATTGCAAAATATTATCGATTGGCTTATTTGCAACTTAGAGAATAACGCATTAAGACGATGCACTTTTTGCTTCAAATGTATGTACTTTTAATGATTGAAATGTTTTAGGCCAATATAAAATTAAATTTTCATCCCTGTATCCAATTTTAGAGCTTGTTTAAGTATTTCGTATGTGGAAAATGAAACAGCTACCATGGGTGTTGCTCTTAAATAGTTAATTGACATTCCTCAATATAATCCTCGAACGATACCGTTTTCACGGTAAATTAACGTTAATGTTTGCATCATTCCCATCCCAAATTTTGTTGTATCTGGGCTCATCGTTGCGAGTTGCATTCTTCTTCTAGTAACATCCAAGTGATATGAAATTGATCGCGCACCAGCTCCAGCTAAGCCACCACATACCAGTTTTACAGGTATATGTAATACAAGGCCACCAATATTCCTTTCGCATTTATTGCATGCGTACTTTGGCAAATACTTCATGCAAAAAAAAAAAATTTAAACATCTCGAAACAGTAGAATGACAGCCCGGCATACGGGACCATGCCTGTTAAAGTAGGAAAAAAAACCCTCTGTAAAGTGCACGTATTCCGCCTTCATTGCGGAACATTTCCGAAGCACGCTGCAAAATTTCAGTGTATTTGTGTTCTCCCATTACTTGAAATGCTAAACGAGCCCGAATTGTATCTAGCGGATATGCCAATGTAACAGCCGTCAGTCCTGCACAAGCTCCTACTATAAATTTATCCGCGTGTACTACAACCTTTTAAATGTAGTTCAAACTGCGATAAGTACTTCTTGTACATTTCAAAGGATGTGAACTGCGTGGCTGCGTACGGAAATATCCTAATCATCTGTGCTCCATTGCTTTTATACAATGCCAAAATGATTCCTTCAATATTATGTGCCTGAGACCACTAAACACCCCTAAATGTTCGTAATGAGAGGAATGTGCTTGAAGTAAGATTTTTATCCTATCTAATGGCGCTACAGCAGTTTTAGAACACATCCCAGCAATTCCCTCAGCCAGAAGATTTTTCAGAACGGTTCATAGTTGCGAAAAGATTCAGCGGAAATAACCATTGTGGATTGATAAATGTCTATTTTCCACAAATTAAGTCTGGCTAAAGTTTCACAGGAAATACTATTACTAACATTTCATGAAGAAACAATATAAAGAAAGCCGATAAACTGTCGGTTAAGCTCAAATTTATTTTAAGCACGTTTAGGAAGTTCGATCCAATGTTTTCATTAATTCAGTTCGAGATCGCGTAGCAGATCGGGATAAACAACAGTAATACACGCTTTATTGTCGCGGCTTACGACGAGCATCACCTTGGCGTTTCTAATAAATCCAATAACCACTAACGAATAGCGATACTCCCCTTTCAACGTAGTAAAACCCATACTAAATGCACAAAGTCTTCACTGATTCCATTTGCTCTATGTTGCACACTTTCCTGTCTTCGTCGTCCCTTCGAATCGCTTACGAAACATAATTTGTGTCGCTGGCGGATTCGCACGCGTAGATTCATTAACTGACCCGAGCAATCTCTGGACACGCACAAAACTACCATTAACTGTCCTATACACTCGCACAACTCCAATTATCCAACTGTTGCCTCGAGTCTTTGCTAAATTGCGTTTTTGTCTCTGACTTGAAGCTTACATGAACAAAAGATTTTTCCACAGAACTTCATAGCAATAACAATCCACCAAAAAGTCCCTTTTCTTTTTAGTTCGAAAAGGAATTTTCTTGCAGTCAACGAGATGGGTCGATTTGCTCGATTACGGGGATGCAATAAGTACCGGTTTTCCCAGTACCGTTTTTCGCTCGTGCTAACATATCTTTACCACTTAAAGCGATTGGTATAGCCGCCTTTTGCATAGGCGACGGTTTCTTAAACTTTTCACTCATTCACCAAAACAATGAAAAAATATAGTCCTTAAAGACATAATATGAATTTACTCACGTTTTCTTAGCACGTCACCCTCGTCAACCATCCAACCATATTCCTCCAAGGACCACCACGAGCACACAAATCACTTGTTGGCACTGTATCGAATCCGTCTTATCTACGGAGCGGTTTATGGGAAACTGTTCCCTAAAAACATCTTCGAGGCAAACGCAATAACCTCGCTCGTACCATATGGAAATAAAAGTGCCATCTATGTGTGAACATGCGGTGGTGATAATGCACACTCATTTCGGTTATTTTTAAAATTCGAAATTGTTTATTTTTTGTAGATTCGATTAAGTTTTCAATCGAAAGCAATTTATGTTTATAATTATTAGGCGTAATTAAGGCGGAAATAAATCGAAAGAATAGGACAGGCACGCGTTAATTACCCACAAACAAAACAATTTTTAATTAATATTATGGTTGGAAAGGGTAAAATTTGACAAATTTTGTGGGGTTTAAATGATACAATGATTTTATCGTTCCTATAATTTAAGGGGTTAACCGTTTCGTTCTAAGCATTTGCATACCGCATTACACCCAATTAGTTAAATTATGTTCAAAAGATATTGTAATAAAATCACTACACATTAAAACAGTTTTAGAATTTTGTTTCCCGGGTGTTAAGTACAAAAGAAATTTTTCCCTTTAATTATTTTTCATGCGAGAGAAAAAAAAAACGAGTGTCGCGATGAGGAAGATGACTGAAGGGTTACTCCTTGTTGAATTGAGTTGGTGCTGTGTGCCTGTGTCAGCGCTGCTTTTAGAGCCATAGCTCCTAGATTACTACAGGGCAGCTAATTTTCTCGTGATCCCGAGGCAATGCGGATTGCGAAAAAGGAGCTGAAGGATATTTCTGTGCATCATGGGTTGGCTTCGGCGTCGGGACTAGAGATGACGGAAAATAAAAGAAAAACACAATTGACAGACGGACGGACTGACTTATGTTAATGTTTGCCCGGAAATATACAACCCTTGTGCGTTTGTTGAAAATATATGCGGACGGACAAACAGACGTGACTAATTATCTATCGACGCAGGTCCTTCGCGTGGTATATTCCCACTTCTTTTCCCGATGGATCCGTTATCAAGTAACGGTTAGGTCCCATTACCTTCTTTATGCGGCTTTTCAGGAATCGCCTATCCAGCTTGGCGTTGTAATGCCCCGCGGCGTCCTTTGGCGGAAGTTTCGCCGGAAAACTTCATCTCCTTCTTTGAAATTAGCAGATCGTGACCGGAGATTGTACTGCGCTTCATTTGCACTACCTGCGGCCTTAATCTTCCGTCCGATTTGTTGGCGGAGGTCTCCTAGACGTTCGTGGGGCTCCAGCGCAACGACGGGGTCTCCCAAACACTTTAATTGCCGTAACAGTCGGTATGATTTACCATGGCAAATCATGTGCTGTCCAAAGGCGGCAAAGTAAGGGGCGACACCGGTGACAGAATGATATGAGGATCGCAGGGCGCATGTGATGGCGGACAATCGACGATCCCAATTCTTTTGAGATGGGTGAACGTAGGAACGGATCGCAGCCAATAGGGTGCGGTTCAAACGTTCTGATGCGTTGGACTGAGGAGAGTATATGGGCGTCAGTTGGTGTTCAACGCCATACTGCTCAAGTAGGCTCTTAAACTGCCGAGACCGGAACTGTACTCCATTATCTGAGTACACACTCTCTGGAACACCGAACACATGGAATACCCGGTTCTCTAAGAATTTCACGATCGATGGAGTTGTGAATTTACGGATAGGTTCCACCATTGGGAATTTTGAGAGCTGATCTAGAACGACTATAGCTCCGATGTGTCCCATTGAAGACCGAGGATATGGACCGAGTAGATCGATGTATAGACGCTGGAACACGCGTTCTGGAACGTTGAGTTGACCCATAGGAGGTCGAAGAGGCTGGTTGGGCGCTTTGGTGCCTTTACAGGTCTCACAGGCGCTCACGTAGTCTTTGACCTGGGATGCCATTTTAGGCCAAAAGAAGTATTTCTTGAGTCGCCGTAGTGTCTGACCGTACCCTCCGTGGGCACTTAAAGGATGGTCATGTGCGCGGAAGATCAGATGTTGTGTCATTTCCTCCGGTACCCAGAGTTTCCAAGACTGTTCTTCCTGCCATGGATCACCAGTGGCGTATTCATTTCGTCTATACACATAGCCGTCTATTACCTTCAAATCAGGCAGCTGTGTTTGTTGGGTCGCTATGGTTTGCCTCAACTCTTTGTAGCTATCTGATTCGAAATGTGGGCTGTCCAAATCTATTTCGATGGGGTCCTCGTCAGTTATTGTTAATTCGGCTCCCTCTGGGGAAAACATCCGTGAGAGAGTGTCGGGTACGATGTTCTGGGTTCCTTTCCGATGTTTGATGGAGAACTTAAACCCTTGCAGTTTAAGAGCCCATCTGGCTAGGCGTCCACTTAAATCTGCTTGGTTCATCAACCATTGTAGTGACGCGTGGTCCGTGATGATCTCGAATTGGTGGCCCTCGATATAAGCTCGAAACTTCTTCACAGCCATTACCGCTGCCAAACATTCTTGCTCGGAAACAGTATAGTTTCTTTGGGCCGAATTTAGCTTATTAGACATGAAGGCGATGGGAGCTTCCTCTCCTTCGTCGGTCAATTGCACCAGCACGGCTCCTACTCCATGTTGACTTGCGTCGCAATGAATGGAAAAGGGCTTCGTGAAGTCGGGGCTGTGCAAGACAGGAGCTGATGTGAGGGCTTGTTTAAGCTCTTCAAATGCCTTTCGGCTGATTCCGGTCCAAACGAACTTCCCCTTCCGCAACATGTCTGACAGGGGCGCTGAGACTGTTGCATAATTCCGAACAAACCTTCGGTACCAACCGCACACACCAAGGAAACGTCGTAGCTGCTTCACAGTTTTTGGTAAGGGGAACTCATCAATCGCACGAGTTTTGTCTGGATCCGTTTTGATAGTGCCATGTCCTATGACATGTCCGAGGTATCGGACTTCTTTCATGACAAACTTACTTTTCTGTACGTTGATGGTGAGTCCCGCCTTACTGATGTGCAGGGCTACTTCTTGTAGGAGTAGGAGGTATTGATCGAACGTTTCCGTGATGAGTAACAGATCATCAAGGTACACGAACACTTGGTGTTTTAGGTGAGGTGGGATGACCTTGTCCATCAACCGAGTCATCGTTTGCGGCGCGTTACACAGGCCAAAGGGCATTGTGACGAACTGATATAATGGTCGTCCAGGCACTGTGAAGGCGGTCTTGTCCCTTGACCCCTCATCGAGTGGAATTTGCCAGAAGGCGTCTTTTAGGTCGAGACTGGTGATATAATTGGCTTTCGGTAGTCTCCCCAGTATTCCATCGATGAGTGGAAGAGGGTACGCGTCCTTGATGGTAACCGCGTTTACCTTACGGGCATCAAGACAGAGGCGGACTTTACCTGGCTTCACCAGCAAGGTTACCGGTGATGACCAGGCGCTTTGGGACTCTTCTATGACCCCCAACTCGAGCATCCTATCTAATTCCGCATACACCAATTTCTCCATGGCTGGCGAGATGGCGTAGTGTCTCTGTTTAATCGGTTTACTATCGCCAACGTCGATGGCGTGTGAGACTAGGGTGGTGCGGCCAAGGCCTTGGGTAGCGTAAGATGGGAAAGCAGCAATGGATGCTTCCAGGCGTTGCCGTTGGTTAGGCGTCAGGTCATGCCTATCGGGAGTAGAAGTGATTTCGTTGACATTTCTGGTTTTTAAAGACGAATCGGTGAATAAATCGGAGGCCAGTCCAAAACGAAGGACGAAATCGACACCAAGGTATACATTCTGAGTCAAAGACGGGATAATGTAGAAGGTAATATCCTTCGTCTGACCCCTGAACGTCACGGGTGTTGTTAGTTTACCTCGTATAGGGTGTTTGGTGCCATCAGCTGTACTGATTTCAGTGCGCCAGGATTTAATCAAGTTCGGGTATTCTTGGAGCACCTTCGAGCCAAAGCTCGAGGCAAGACAACTGATACTGGCACCCGTGTCGATCAATGCAAACACGGTCTCGCCCAACACTTTAATTGGATGATAAGGTCTGATCTCATTCTCAGCAACCTCCGAGATGTTACAAGAGTGTAAGGTTCGACGGCAGGTGCGCACTCTCTTGCGGAAATTCCGCCAACGACGGGTTGACCATTTTGTCGTGCACGAACGGGAAGTGACGACTTCGGAAGCAAATATTCGCTCTCGAGCCACCCGATATTCCTGCAGTCTAACATGATAAGGTTTTAGCGTGCGTACCTGAGGCTGCCGCGGTTCTTCTGGCAGTGACTGCGATGGTCGTTTTAATATTGTCGTTGGTGAGGTCTCCGGAAGAGAGTGAACATCCGCAGTCGTAATGGTCATGGCTGGTGGGTTAACGTCATGTTGGTTGGGGTGAGCCACTGATTGAGGAGCTACTGTTGGGGTTTCGAGTACCGCTGAGGTGGTCGGGTACTCTTTTGGCCGTTTTTTCGTGCGGCACATTCAGAACAGTCCGGGAACTAAGTGTCCGGCTTGCCGCAACCGTAGCAGAAAACCTTACGTTCTGCGCGGCATGAAATAAACCGGTGTCCGGTTTGGTGACAATTCCAGCAGGTCGTAAGACTTCCCACTGCCGCTACAGCAAGCTGGTCTGGGTCCAAATCATCCTCCAGATCTAGGGTGGTATAATCTGGGGCCAATTCCGCGATTCCTCGTCGAGGACCCGTCCTGGTTAGTAAGTATGGCCGGTCCCGTAGGTCTTCCTCAAACCCTTCTAAGCGACGCACATTTCTCAGCAGGGCCTCCATACTCTGTGGATCGGAGTTCACGATATGCCGACGAATCTCCGGTCTCAGATTTCGCTTTAGCAGGCGCAGAATTTGGGTAGAAGACAATGGCTCTGACAGCTGGTCATTCAACCGAAGGATATCGGCTCGATATTTATGGAAGGACTCGTCCGGACGCTGCCATCTAGCATTCATCTTATCCAGGACTAATTCGTCCATGTCGACCGTAGGGTATTCCATGCGGAGTACCTCCTTCAGCCGTGACCAGCGTATGGATGGTGGAGCTGAATGTATTCTCCAATATGTCTCCAGGGCTGCTCCCCTAAGCAGCATAGGCAAGTACCCTGCGAGCGCTGTGCGGTCTCCTGCTAGCATCTGCTCAATCAGTGACTCCACCCGACTTATGAAAACCTCTACCGTTATCGTGTTGGGTTCCCCACTGAAATGTAGATTCCATCCCTGGATGATGCTGGGGATCTGTGTCGGCTTCAGCCGATACATGTCGTGTGGATGGAAGCGTTGGTCCGGCGGAATCACGGGAGCCTGATTTGGTGGCGGTGCTTGGCTCAATCGGGGCCGGTAAACTGGAGCCAACGGATTCATGGCTGTACCTGGCCGGATCCGTTCGGGATCACGCCGCGAGTCTACTGGGAAATCCCACGGATTTGGGTCCGAATCCCACATAGGAGGAGTTCTTGGCCGGGATGGTGCGAGGTTCTCTCTCTGGCTCTCTAGAGAGGCGAGCCGGGTGGACATGTCCTGTACGAGCGCCATTAGATCTCTTAGAACTGTGGTTTCCACAGCCACCGGTGGACTCGCTTCTTCTGCAGGCGGAACTGCTTCAGCCCTGTAGTCATCGTCTCGTGCACTCCTTGTCGTGGATGGAAGGGGTCCGCTTTTGGGGACAGCTCCACTTGCACTGGAGGACTGAGGTCGTTCTGTTGCTGGCTGTGCGATTTCCAAAGGCTGACGACAGAGCGGGCAAGTGGATGAGGTTTGCCGCAGTTGTGCCAAACACAGCTGATGTAGCCTGTGTCCGCACTGCAACCTCTGGCTTGTAGTTTCGTCCATGTCCTCGTGACAGATGGAACACAATAGAGCTGGTCCGGCATCCGACCGCAACTTTCTCCTTTCGGGAGTTCTTTTTGTAGGCATTTTAAATCCAAATGGTTTTCCTAATTAAATACCTAGATAAATAAATAATGAAGAATATGGGTATATAAGATTAGCTATATGAATAATGACAATAATGAAGAAAAGGTGAGAAAAAGTTACTAAAATTCTTATGTGGCCGTCAGTGGCGAACTATCTCAGAACCTCACAAAAAAAGTATGAAAAAATTTAAGTGGTGATTGAACTATCAAAAAAAAATATAATAACCGGTCTTTCCCTTCCGTCCATCCTCCCAAGTATGGACACCATGGCACAATCCTTCCAAAACGTTTCAGGGACACTCTCTTGTGGCACCATGAAAATCAGGGTTCAGAAGTGATCCCTCATTAGCAAACTTCTCAAGTTACAGCTTGTCAGCCCAGGGTGGGATTCTAATCCACAAGCAGCGCGTGTCTTGTCATGGATAGTCATGGATTAGCTAATCAGCCAATCACATGAAATCAAAATCCATGTAATTTAAGACACTTAGGCACCGCTGGTTTGGGGAGCGGATCAGAATCCTCCGCAAAATAGATGTTGGGATAATAACTTCCAAACACAAAAAGGGACTCTAATATCATTTGGCCTTACTAGTTATACAATGGTGGTAAACCACCAAAGTATAAGTCAAAAGCAGGACCAAACGACATTGATGTCCAGGGACTACACACGTTCGAAAGGTATTAGGCTGCTGGGGCACGATTAGTGCAAAAACCCTCGGGAGTTATCTATCCGCCAATAATTCTAACACCTAGTGGGGACACCTAGAGACGATGGACTGTCTCGTGCTCACGACTGATGATACAGCCGGGCTTTTCGGGCCCCACGTTGGGCGCCATTTGTAGTGAATATTGAATTCCATAAATGTCCGTGAAGGACTGCAGCGATGTTCTGCTGCCTCGGCAGAGGAAGGTGTTGATTCCTGCCGAGAATGCCCTCGTCCGGAGACGCGTGAATGCGCTGGCAGGCTAGCATTGCGGTGTCGTGGGGCGGGTTCGTTTCCCCGGCACGAGGACTCACTACAAAACATTTCGCATTCACGAATTGCTTGCAGAGTTCGAGAGGACGACCGAAGTCGCAAATCTGTAGATAACCTCCACGAAGGAATTACGACTTGTTGCGAGAACAAGAGAAACCTGAGAAGAAAGGCGAACTTGGGGTAACCTCGTCTTTACCCAAGTAAATTCAGGGCCCACAAATGAAAGAGGGGCAACCGGGTGGTGGTGGAGCCCCTTCATGCCCACCCAACCGGAATAAATCCAATGTTAAACTGTTGAAGTGGCCAGGTATTCCTCTTCTGAGTGGAAAACTCATATAACTTGAATTATATGAACTTTCCCATCAGAAGGGGAGTACCCCGGTGACCAATTTATGTCATAGAATTATACAATTGAATTGCATAACTTTATGCCATAAAAGGGCACTTGGCTTGGGCCACTCAACCCATTAAGTCTCCTGAAACAAAAAAATTTTCAAGTACCCGGTGGCTGGCTCATATTTTGGGGTGGAAGCCTGCCACCGTACCGGGTCCTATACCCGATTGGAAAAGACCGGAAGGAAAAGACCGATTTTCCGAATCCATCATTTTTTTTGTTTTTATTCGAACAACGTTAAAGCAATGGAACAGTATGATTTTTCTATGGCAATCAGCACAGCAATTTACAACACCATATTGAAAAGCATTTAATCGTTGAAAGAGGGAAATGGATATTAAAAGAAGATTAACATTATACGAAAATTCATTTTTTTCTCTGATTTCCTGTAGTATTATAATTATTGTGGTTAGCTCTTGTAGATGCCACACTTTCACCCTACATACATTATGTAAAAAAAAAATTCTTACATAGATTTTTTACGACGATTCTTCTTCTCTTTTTTTTTCTTTTTTTTTTTTTACAAATTCAATAAATATTTTTCAAAAAAAATATTTCAATAAATATTCAATAAATATATTGTTTTTTTTTTTTTTTTTTTTTTTTAAACTCAATAAATATTTAATTAAAATTCAATAAATATTTTTTTTTTTTTTTAAATTCGATAAATATTTCTTTGTTTAAAAAATTTCAATAAGTATTTAATTAAAAAATGTTAAGAGGTTACTTACAGTACCTTTCCCTCGACGACGAGCGCTCGCTGACGATGTGGAGGTAAGCAAGTCCTGAAATTTTTGGTAGTGAAGAATCGCGTCCATACATCAAATTTTTAACACACGAGTATTAAGACATAGAATAACTCTTAAGGGTGTATAAAATCATCTAAAAAATTCAGCTATCAAAGTGTAAATACATATAGACTTCCTTGAATATCAGAACCGTATGGTCTTCGAACGTGGTAATGCTCGCTGCTACTTCTTCTACGGCTTTTAATGTTTAATATTGCGTTTATATGCAATCCGTTGGTCAATATATGGATTGAGTGATTTGACTAATTCTTCTGGATCTAACTTTCCAGTTGATTTATCACTCCTTGTTGAACTATGTTTGAATTCACAATGCGCCTTTTTGCATACAAACGGTGTGGTTTCCCAGAAACAGGGAGTACGGTCCCGCCGTTTCCCAATCAACATGTGCCGCTCCGTAATATGAAGATCTTCACCTCGGCCTTCCAACCACCTGTTGCACCCCACTTCGGGACCTAATGCTGATGGCTCATGGCGATATTGGCAGTTGCTATCATTTTTTTACAGGCACGGTCGTAGAAAAAGTAGCAATATCTGAAGTTCTTTTTTTTTTTTTTTCTTCTTCTTTTTCCGCTGTGCATCCACAGGATGGTAGAAGATGTCTCTGCCACAAACCTGAAATAACGCATATTGAACTTGAAGTATCGAACAAAGACCTATAAAGTAATGGACGCGAAATGAGCTTATTTTCATCCATACTGGATTGCATGCAAACGTTCATAAAAAAAAAAAAAAAAAAAAAAAAATATTCTGTGCATTTGCATTTGCCTATTTCATACATTTTGGTCTCGTCTGCTCCCACTCGTCTATTATTTACACCATTTTATCCAAGTGCGCTCTTTCTTTATCCCTATTAAATTCAATTTTATTACTATTTGGACTCTAGAAATCAGAGCCTGAGTTCGTTTTGCCAAATCATTCTAGGCCCCATATATTGGGCCAAACTATTCTGCACTATTTACAGGTTTATCTAACTCCTTCCTCAATTCCTCATTAAAGCTAACGCGACCAACTTTTAGCTCTTTTCATGATGTTAATTTTCTTTTCTCCTCCCAATACTCTTAAAACACTTTGGTGATCAATCCCCTACAATCCCTTTCATAATTTATCATTCGACTCGCATAAGTATTAAAAATCGAAATTTTCATTCACGCCGTTTCATTCACAATTTGTTCATTCATAAAGTACTATAAATCCAAAACGCGAATACATTCACACATAAATCAGGCACTCGCGCATTCCCGCACGGACTAACACACTTGTAGCATTTAACTATTTCACAGACATCGTTCTTCCCCACGTTCTTCCACTTGCTCACGTTCCCTTCTTCATTGATTGATGAATTGCTCATGTCGTTTCCGTTACCGCTTTGCAAATTTGGTAACGAGTTGGCAACGTAAGCGAAGGATCGACCACCTTTGGAATTGGTTTAATCTCAGGGCTAATTCCTTTTCAATGCGATGCAAATCGAAACGAACCTCATATGCGATTAGATTGATGGCAATACCCGAAGGTACGAAACGCCCTGAACGGCCAATACGATGTGAGTAAGTCTCAGCCATACGTGAAAAATCGCAATTACTAGCAACATTCACAGCCTATACGTCAATACCAAGTGTAAAAAGATCAGAGCAGACTAGATTTCTGCATAGCCCCTGTCGAAGCTCATGGAGAACACGATTTCTATGCGCCTGCGCCATGTTGGCATGGATATAGTAACAACAATAACCAAGTCCCGTGATCTTCTTAGCCAGCAATTCCACACGTCGCGTTGAATTGCAAAATATTATCGATTGGCTTATTTGCAACTTAGAGAATAACGCATTAAGACGATGCACTTTTTGCTTCAAATGTATGTACTTTTAATGATTGAAATGTTTTAGGCCAATATAAAATTAAATTTTCATCCCTGTATCCAATTTTAGAGCTTGTTTAAGTATTTCGTGTGTGGAAAATGAAACAGCTACCATGGGTGTTGCTCTTAAATAGTTAATTGACATTCCTCAATATAATCCTCGAACGATACCGTTTTCACGGTAAATTAACGTTAATGTTTGCATCATTCCCATCCCAAATTTTGTTGTATCTGGGCTCATCGTTGCGAGTTGCATTCTTCTTCTAGTAACATCCAAGTGATATGAAATTGATCGCGCACCAGCTCCAGCTAAGCCACCACATACCAGTTTTACAGGTATATGTAATACAAGGCCACCAGTATTCCTTTCGCATTTATTGCATGCGTACTTTGGCAAATACTTCATGCAAAAAAAAAAAATTTAAACATCTCGAAACAGTAGAATGACAGCCCGGCATACGGGACCATGCCTGTTAAAGTAGGAAAAAAAACCCTCTGTAAAGTGCACGTATTCCGCCTTCATTGCGGAACATTTCCGAAGCACGCTGCAAAATTTCAGTGTATTTGTGTTCTCCCATTACTTGAAATGCTAAACGAGCCCGAATTGTATCTAGCGGATATGCCAATGTAACAGCCGTCAGTCCTGCACAAGCTCCTACTATAAATTTATCCGCGTGTACTACAACCTTTTAAATGTAGTTCAAACTGCGATAAGTACTTCTTGTACATTTCAAAGGATGTGAACTGCGTGGCTGCGTACGGAAATATCCTAATCATCTGTGCTCCATTGCCTTTATACAATGCCAAAATGATTCCTTCAATATTATGTGCCTGAGACCACTAAACACCCCTAAATGTTCGTAATGAGAGGAATGTGCTTGAAGTAAGATTTTTATCCTATCTAATGGCGCTACAGCAGTTTTAGAACACATCCCAGCAATTCCCTCAGCCAGAAGATTTTTCAGAACGGTTCATAGTTGCGAAAAGATTCAGCGGAAATAACCATTGTGGATTGATAAATGTCTATTTTCCACAAATTAAGTCTGGCTAAAGTTTCACAGGAAATACTATTACTAACATTTCATGAAGAAACAATATAAAGAAAGCCGATAAACTGTCGGTTAAGCTCAAATTTATTTTAAGCACGTTTAGGAAGTTCGATCCAATGTTTTCATTAATTCAGTTCGAGATCGCGTAGCAGATCGGGATAAACAACAGTAATACACGCTTTATTGTCGCGGCTTACGACGAGCATCACCTTGGCGTTTCTAATAAATCCAATAACCACTAACGAATAGCGATACTCTCCTTTCAACGTAGTAAAACCCATACTAAATGCACAAAGTCTTCACTGATTCCATTTGCTCTATGTTGCACACTTTCCTGTCTTCGTCGTCCCTTCGAATCGCTTACGAAACATAATTTGTGTCGCTGGCGGATTCGCACGCGTAGATTCATTAACTGACCCGAGCAATCTCTGGACACGCACAAAACTACCATTAACTGTCCTATACACTCGCACAACTCCAATTATCCAACTGTTGCCTCGAGTCTTTGCTAAATTGCGTTTTTGTCTCTGACTTGAAGCTTACATGAACAAAAGATTTTTCCACAGAACTTCATAGCAATAACAATCCACCAAAAAGTCCCTTTTCTTTTTAGTTCGAAAAGGAATTTTCTTGCAGTCAACGAGATGGGTCGATTTGCTCGATTACGGGGATGCAATAAGTACCGGTTTTCCCAGTACCGTTTTTCGCTCGTGCTAACATATCTTTACCACTTAAAGCGATTGGTATAGCCGCCTTTTGCATAGGCGACGGTTTCTTAAACTTTTCACTCATTCACCAAAACAAAGAAAAAATATAGTCCTTAAAGAAATAATATGAATTTACTCACGTTTTCTTAGCACGTCACCCTCGTCAACCATCCAACCATATTCCTCCAAGGACCACCACGAGCACACAAATCACTTGTTGGCACTGTATCGAATCCGTCTTATCTACGGAGCGGTTTATGGGAAACTGTTCCCTAAAAATATCTTCGAGGCAAACGCAATAACCTCGCTCGTACCATATGGAAATAAAAGTGCCATCTATGTGTGAACATGCGGTGGTGATAATGCACACTCATTTCGGTTATTTTTAAAATTCGAAATTGTTTATTTTTTGTAGATTCGATTAAGTTTTCAATCGAAAGCAATTTATGTTTATAATTATTAGGCGTAATTAAGGCGGAAATAAATCGAAAGAATAGGACAGGCACGCGTTAATTACCCACAAACAAAACAATTTTTAATTAATATTATGGTTGGAAAGGGTAAAATTTGACAAATTTTGTGGGGTTTAAATGATACAATGATTTTATCGTTCCTATAATTTAAGGGGTTAACCGTTTCGTTCTAAGCATTTGCATACCGCATTACACCCAATTAGTTAAATTATGTTCAAAAGATATTGTAATAAAATCACTACACATTAAAACAGTTTTAGAATTTTGTTTCCCGGGTGTTAAGTACAAAAGAAATTTTTCCCTTTAATTATTTTTCATGCGAGAGAAAAAAAAAACGAGTGTCGCGATGAGGAAGATGACTGAAGGGTTACTCCTTGTTGAATTGAGTTGGTGCTGTGTGCCTGTGTCAGCGCTGCTTTTAGAGCCATAGCTCCTAGATTACTACAAAGTTTCCGACTTCAAGTCAAGCCTGAACGGCCAATCAATTCTTCATTTCAATGAAACATTAACATCTGACCTCATACCGAGCTTGAATCTTATTGATTATTTTGTCAGCTATGAAGACTTGTGTTTCATATTTCGCAGGATAAACAACAAGAAATCATGTGGTACTGATGGTATTCCAAATGTAGTTCTCCGACATTTGCCGGAGGTTGCTCTTAGGAATTATTGCATATTGTTCAACAACATGTTGAGCAATTCATATTTCCCAAATGAGTGGAAAAATGCTAAGGTATTTCCGATCTTGAAGAAAGGAAAAGAATCTTCATGCCCCAAAAGCTATCGCCCAATCAGCTTGCTGCCTAACATCAGCAAGGTGTTTGAAGTGATACTCAACAGAGCATTAAACGCCTACATTAAGGAAAATGAGTTGATGCCGAATTACCAATTTGGTTTTCGTGCCAGGCATTCGACCACACATGCAATAACGAAAGTAACCTCAGACATCTGTTGGAAACTAAATGATAGAGAATGTGTTGGAGCATGTCTCATTGATATGGAGAAAGCCTTTGATACGGTATGGTTAGATGGACTAATTTTTAAACTCCTTCAGGACAAGTTCCCCAGACACCTTGTCGCCATGATGTGTAATATGTTATACGGGAAATCGTTTGTTGTAACTGATGGAAATCTGACAACAATGCGCGAGTTCAAGGTCTTGAATGGTCTACAGCAGGGAACAGTTACTGCGCCTCACCTCTTCTCAATCTTCATTCGCAAGCTTTTGAACGGCTTTGATTTTAACGTCTCGCCAATGCGATCATTGGTAGCGTTTGCTGATGATCTGATCATCTATACGGCAGGCCGAAAAGCTACAATAGTTCAGAGCAATCTCCAAAAAATGTTCAATGATGTACAGCTGTACACTGACAATTGGCGAATGAAAATCAATGCGCAAAAGTGTGAAACAATCTTGTTTCGGACAACGCTGCAGGGGGTCAGTCAAGACCTGAAACGTGATTGGAAAGATTTCCACATCATGGCTGGTGAGGGTAGTCTTGAACGGGTTCCACATAATTCCTGTGTTCGATACCTCGGTGTTTATCTCGATCAGTATCTGTACTATACTGAACATGTGAAAATCATGCTCAGTAAGGCACTTAAAGTAGTCATGGCCCTTCGAAAGCTCTTTCATTCCAGAGCCCTTCGAAAGCTCTTTCATTCCAGGTCAAAATTATCTGTTACAAGACACTGGTTAGGCCAGTTTTGACATATGGATGTCAGATCGGGTAAAACCAGAGTGCTAGTACTATGGAAAAATTAAGAGTTTTCGAAAGGAAATGTCTTCGTGCATGTACTGGTTTGTACAGAAAGCCTGAGCAAATTGGAAACATTATATATCGAATAGAAGAATTTATCAAACTGCTGAAGTGACTAGACTCGATATTTTCATATTCAAACTTCTTCGGAATCATATCGCAAGATCTGTGACTGTGAGTGAAAACCCTTGGATTTCACCGCCGTTCCACCCTACAGACGGGTATATAGCGACTTGCCTCGCTACTGGCTTCATTCCTCCAGAAGCATTCGTGTATTTGGACATGAATCGATATGTTTTTGATTCTGACGGCGTCCCAGTCATATATCACATATATCGACGGGCCACCGATAACAAGATAAAATATCCTCCTAATTTGAGTTCACGAGACCAACGATTTCAATGGAGATACTCATTTGCTAGATTCGTTGAAGCTGATCGAGTTGAGACGGGGCAATCTAGGTATTGGTGGCTGAATGACAATGTCTGAATTATTCATGTTTATTTTCAGTTTTGGTGTTTTTCGTTATTTAGTTTTTGAGTTTCAGCTCATTATTGCTACATTTATTGTTATTGTTTATTTTTGTTAAAAATTAGGTATAGGTTAGGTTTATATTATGTTTATTTTATTAGGTTAGAGATAAGGTTTGACGCTTAGGTTAAGAACATTGTTATAGATTTTTATAGTATAAGATAAAGTTTTTATTGCATTTATTAGAATTAAGTTAAAACATATTAGGTGTAGGATCAAAGTTCACTGTAGTGTTAAGATGATAAATAATTTTAGAATAGTGTTGGTTGGTTTTTTCTCCTTTTTCCAATTGAATTTTAAAAATATGTAATAATCTTCATTGATTTGAATTTGCTATAGTTTTTTTTTTTTTTTAAATGTGTTTAATGATAACGTACAAATTTAGAGAGCCACTTGGGCCATTAAGTTTTTTAAATGTTATTGTTTGGATTTTGCTTTATATTCTTTTAAAATTTATAACGATTAGTGGTAAATAAGGCGCTTTTGACATTGACTTTGAACAATACAACTCTCGCCGGGGATGCGAAAGTCTAAAAATGTTAACGGCTCAGCTCGAAAAGGGATGAAATTTGAGGATTATCAACGAAATCCATAACTCACGTCGAGATGTAAATAAACATTACTGACAGTTCAAATTGTCTTCTAAGGGTTCGGCCACATTGCAATTTTAATGTCGAAACCAGCGATTTTTAGACGCAAATATAAACACACTGCGACAAAGCATGCGCAGAACTCATATGTTCATTTGAAGGTATGTCTTTGCCAGGAATAGATGCGCTAACTCATTTGTGCGCTATGCAAGAAACTTCCACGCACGTCAGCGCCAAATGTCCAAATAAAGTGCGCCTGCGCGAGTATCACAAAAACTTCCTACTAAACTGGTTTTTGGAAAAAATCGCAGATTTCTGCGACTGCCGAGCTGACCAAAATTGTCAAAAATCGCAGTGTGCGCGCTTCCACTTAACCATGTGTAACTTGCGACAGTAGTGCGACTTTATAGTCGTAATCTGTTCAATCCCTAAATGCCTTCAGTGCGTAATCCATTTTATAATCACCAGGATCGCCATCGAGTGGAACTCATTGTGAGTGTAATCGGAGCGGGGGGAACTATTCCCACGAGCGGGAAGAACCACTCCTGGAGGGAAGTGAGCTCCGAAACAAGATGTTCCCGATGGGTGGTAAGAAACGTTAAACAAGGTTATTTAAGCCCGGGAAGGTTGGTGCGCTTACTCTTTTTTCAAATTTTTCATGAGCTGAAGTACGACGAAATCAATTGCCAGAGTGGCAGTAGCAAGTGGAGTGTAAGTCTGGCGAATTTAACGGAACACACCAGTGATCGGATAGAAGGAACCAAACTTCGAGGGATTTGTATGAGACGACTGAGGAGTCCCTGCAGAAAGTAACAACCGGCAGTGGCTATATCAAGGAGCGGAAGAACGAGACCACTTGCTAGCGTAGGGAAAAAACGAATGTAAGTGGCTTGTAATTTATTTGAAGCAATTTTGTATTAGAGGAATTTGATAAAAACAAAAGAAATATTAGTGATAAAAATAAAATTCGATTAACGTAGAAACTAGATTTTCTTTTCTTGTTACAATATATTTGATTTACTTTCAGCGTGAAAAGTGAGGCTCGGGAATTTGTAGTGAATCGGCCCTACGCCACTGCCGACTAATAGATATGCGAATTCGCTACCATATGGCTTCCTATCTAACGTTAGTTTTGACGACTTCCCATCCTACGTCAGTTTTGTCTGGGAACGTCAAACGGGCAGTTCATCATTCGTTGTGATCGTGTCAGTGATTTATTAAATCCCGGGAAATAATAATTTTGCATTTTCTCATTTACTGGAATTTAATTCGGAAGTAGTGTGTTCGCTTCAAAATTCGAAGTGATTGCAAAATTGTCCCAAATTTACAATAAAACAAAAAAAAAAAAAATACGGCCAACAGTTTCAAGTTCCTTAAAGTGGAGATAGATTTTCGTGGTAATTTAAGTAGTCACGTTTCGCGTTACCTTTTTCGTTTCGATTGAGCGGGTGACAACAACAATACAGTTATTATACAGCTTACTTGGTTCACTGGCTGATTCTTTTCTTTGCCTGGATATAATAGATTTGTTAATTAAAATGAACGAAAAGAGATTTTATGTGGTTGTGAGGAATAATGACTTTTGAATTAAGCCCGCCTGTAAGGAAGTATTAATCGGTATAACTTTCCACATCCTTAGAAGCTCTTTATACCTGGTTTGATAAGGAATGGAAATCATACAACGTTTTTGCAGAACCAAGAATGAATGTCAACAATGAATGACTACAAATTAATTCATCGAACATGTTCCTCCACTGAACATAGAAACAATATAAAACATCGAATCTATAGCACATGTCGCCAAGATTTCAATCCGAAGATAGAAGAAACAAGTAAATAAGTAAAATAAAGCATCAAGATCATTCTGGAGTTGGGAAATTTCAGAGGTAACTGAATTTACGTGTTTTTTGTATAGCGTAGAATGCCTGTTTTGCGGAAGAAACCAAGCCACTTCTCCTGTACGTCAAGGATGAAAGAAAACGGAAGTTGGTGGTTCTCGGGAAGAACAGGACGAAATCTGTTGAGTTAGAGATGAATTACATGTATTTTTAACCCGACCGAGAGTTGATCGCATTGTTGGTCGTTCGATCGGTGAATAGAACCCAGTGCAAAAGGCGGTCAAACTTGGACGTGAAGTTGAGAAATTGCAAGATTGGTTACACTGACAACTGACAGAAGTGTCTAAGGTATTTAGAGGCACTGTTTCTACTCGAGTTGCATATTCACTGTGTGGAGTTGAAGGTTAGGATTTTAATTTGCACTATTGACCTTGTGCATCTCTCATCTCTAGTGAAATCGCCGCATGATATGTACTGAATTCCCACCCTTTATCTATAGATGCGTAGTGTAATTGTTAATTCTTCTACCGCGGCATTTATTAGACAGATGTTTCCGGGGCTAACGCTCTGACATTCGCAGATGGCCTCTAGTGTGTGACTATTAATACGTGAACGGCACCCACAAGCAATCATTTCAGCGACAAAATAGCGTGTCAATAATTACATAGCTCAGTTTCCTCATGCAGAGGGCTAAGGTAGCCTAGAGCCACAGTAAAGTGACAGTTTTAGTGCCAGATAATAGTTTTGCACTCTTGCAAAATACAGTGCAATCCCTTTTCGGGATCACACAGGAAATTTCCTGTTGCGTAGAATTGTGAAAAACCGAGTTAAGAGACTAGGGCAAAGATCTTTAAGGAAAATTGTGAAGCGAATCTGGATGATTTAGCTTTGTACTCCTTCTTTAGTCCTGCTTTATATAAATCCAAGATTCAACAGAGATTTGAATTGAATACTTACAGACCTTATTAACATCATAATCATAACGTTGTCGTTAAGAGAATAATCGATTAACGATATTTGTTTGACATCAAAGCACAAGAGGCATCTTATCGTATTATATCATCCTATTACTCGCAAAGTCGTCAACTGATATAGCACCTACTATATTTTATATAAAAAGTTGCATTTTTTCGTTCATTATCATTTCTCCAGGCGAGCTATGCAAAGGTACACATTCCTCTATTGTTGGCTGCAATTTAAAATAGCTGTTTCTTCTGTATGAGACTCGTTTAATTTTTGTAACGTAGCGTTAAGATCTTTTTTTTTCACACACTCATCCTACTCATTGAATTAATTACAGCTTACATATTAATTTCTTTGCTCTTAATTAATTATCGATGAAATTAAATATTCTTTTCTTTTTTCGTTTAAGAAATTTGTTGTATACAACAAATAACTACTGCTAAATAATAATTACTATAAAAAATTCTTAATGAAAAAAATCAGAAATAAGATAAAACAGAGATACCACGTAGTCCCTATTTATTGCCAACATATTATTACAGTAGTGTTTGGCGAGTGAAGTGTACAACAGGGTGGGTTTTAAGTTCTTTCTCGTGTTGTCGGTGCTAAGTGATAAAGGGGTAATTAATTCTTGTTTCCCCGGTGAGGAAAACTGCGAGTTTTTGTGTGGTGTTGGCACTGGGTGGTAGGGTGTTTGGAAGGCGACCTCCGCGGCTAAGTGGCTGCGAGCGCTAAATGTTTTAAGGGTAATAATTTCGCTGCGGTCGGTTCTTTTCTCATTCGAATGGCCTTTTGGAGGTTCGTTGGATTGAACGAGTGTGTAATGAATCTTGTGACGCCGCTGGCGACTCACTAATACACCTTGCCACCGAGTGGCTTGGCATCTCACGTCGGTTATGACGGTTGCACATCCCACGTCAATTTAGTCGTGGGCTGTCAACTGGATTCTTTGTCTTGCATGGAGGCCGGCGTGATCGGCGTGTTCGGGCGCGTCATTTGGGAAATTTAGGTTATTAGGAGGCAAGTATAATTTATTTATACGGGTAAAATAAGATACATTGTGCTTAGGTAAAACAGGTTGCGGAAAGCGATTCCTACGACGGCTTTGGATAAAAATATTAGGCAGAACAAGAGAAATTGCACTTCGCGAGCTTCAACCTTCTTTTAATACCGAAATCGGCAAAGTCGCCATCGTCGCAAGCTGCGCGGCGATTGAGGAGGCAGCCACCCCAAGAGGATATTCCGGTGGAGGCAGCGACAACAGCTAAGAGATAACAAGTAAGTGTAAAGTGCGAATGTAGAGGATCTGAATGGGAACGCGAAACTGTGAAAGAAAAGTGCGCGGACGAAAAAAACAAGTCAAGTTTCCGATATTATAGTTGCCGCTTCCTTAATTCTAACCAGCTACCTGTTACGAATCGGGTCGGATGTCTTAAACCGTATCTCGGGGAAACGTTGGGAGTTTCCATCCTGTGCCGAGTTTTCTGACCGCTGTTTTTGTTGTCGTGTTTACTCTTACCGTGGTGCCCCGGGTTGGTTAATTGCGGTCTTGATTTTATTTGAACCTGGTGCTTTGCGCTTTTTCCGGAAAATAAAATTACAGTATTTTCAAGCACTAAATTTGAACGGGCTTGATGTTCATATGCTGGGTAGAACCTTTCGATTTCTTGTCTTGTTGACTGCACCCGCAACCGCATTGGAAAATTAGGTGGCATCTTCCTTCGATAAATTTTAATGCTTCTTGGGAAAGTTTCTGCGGATCGAAATCTGCTGGTCGGCAAACGCAATGACTTGTGTTTTTTATTCACCCCAGAAAAACAAAAGCATAATCGAACAAATTTTAGCTTGTCCGGAATCGGGTATCTGATCGTTTCTTTTCATAAAAGTGTGAAATAAACTTTTCTTCGAAGGAAAATTTGCAAATCCTGAAAATCTATTTATTGCAATATTTCAGTTGGCCGTATATCAAGTGAACCCCAAGTGCTTCGTTCGAAATGTGTGGAACAATGCTAATGGATCACTGTAATGAACCACACTTTAGGAAATTGAAGTGACAGTGTTATAGCGTTCGGATTACAACTGTAACTCGGAACTGCTTATCTAACCTTTACTATCTGCATGGCCATGGGAATTAGCATGTGTGGTGCGCGTACTCATATTTGAAATCGTCAACTTTGAGCATCAAGAGCAGACGATTCACGAATTCAATGCTAGCGAATTTGCATGAAATGCGGAACACTCCCTTAAATTGAGCAACTCTGGGTCAATTTCGTAATCGAATGTATTTAATCTTGCTTTTATCTTCCGTATTATCATATAACCTAAATACTAGCATTTTGCAGCTGTCGCGAGATTAATAATTTTCAATATACCGTAACTTGCGCGGGAAAACCCAGTGCTAATGAATCAGAACATACTCAGTTCTCAGAGTAAACAAGCCTGAATCATACCTAAATACATTATCCATCGAACCTCAAGATCTGCTACTACCCTATCGAAATCATTTGAGTAGACTACGTTATTGTATTGATGCTAACTACCGGATAATAATAAAACTTATTAAGGATTCGGATAAACTATTTGCAAATTCGAGTGAAATTGTGGATCGCCTGCAGATTGATTCGCCAGCAATCTTTCCCAGGTCTTTGAAGAATCGTCAAATTGACAGCAGTTATATGCAGAATTTAATTGCGAGTGGCCTCTACGTGGACGGGAAGCTGGGCCTACACAAACTGCATCGATTCTCGGATCGTTACTACGCACCCGAACATGCAGAACAAAACGGCTGGCGATTCGATGATATTCTACTGAACTTGTTTCTGAGTTTCGACGATGTCGACGACTACGAGAACTGACAGGATAGCGCTTAGGTATATCAACATACGTAAATAAAGGAAATTTCCTTGATGCAACTGCAGAATCAAAGCCACCAAGACCCTTTTTATGGTAACTGCTAAGGTACAGTAACATACGCTGATTTCAACCGATGTGTTGAAATTATTTTTTTAAATTTGTAAACGGAAAGTTTTACAATACTTCCGAAGATCAAGCAAAGAGTCTAATAATCTTAAGCATAATGTAAAAGGGGAATGGCTCAATCTTAATTTCATGTTGAAAGTCAAACCTATTAATTTTCCATTTTCAAATCTTTAAATAGAGTGTGTTTTGAAATTTCCTAGATACAAAAAAACGGTGTGTGACATATATAAAATTACTTCCATGCCCTCTACTGCCAATCAGATAGCTCCGAATAGAGCATTCGAATATTGAATTCATTGTCAACACATACTCTCCATTCTTCAATTTTTAAATTTCGAACCTTTTTTTTCGAACATTGAAATATTTACTCTCTATGCTAGTCAAAATGCACGCTACAATTTTGTTTGTTTCTGTTAAATAATTGTACAATTATGGTTGAGCGCTTCGGAAATGAAATTTTAAAATTCATCAAATGTTTAAACTTAATCAAATTAGCATGATACTATATAAATGTTAGAAGTAGTTAAAAAAATTATTAGTACGAAGTCGTAATATAATTTGCAATTAGATTTCGAGAATTAGTACGAAAACAACGCTTGTATTAATCTTAAATACTTAGTTTTTAAAATATAACGTATTCCTAAATAAGACAATGAAAAAGAATATCCCAACCGAATGCAAACAGCATGAATCCTTGTCATGGTTCATGACTATTTAATTTACATTTAATGATCTAACATGCTGGCATAGGAAAAAAAACCCACATGAATTAGTTACAATTAAATTATTTATAAATCTGGCCATAACAAAAAAGAAAAAAAAATCTAAATAAAAAAATCAGCACCACATTGTTAAGTAGATTAGAATGCATTTACGTATGGAAGAAAATGAAATTTACAATATATATAACAACATGAATTGCTAATGAGAAAAATAGACTCCTCTTTCCGGTAGCTTTGCTTTTCAGCGGGAAATGAGATATAGGGTAAGTATGCCGTCGCGAGGGTAGGGTTTGTGAAAATCCGCTGAAGTCGGTTTCGCGTCGCGCGCGTTACGCGGTACCTTTGTTGTAGCTTTCGTCGGGATGAGTTAACGTAGGATACTTTTCGGTAGCGCGTCGGAAATTCGGGAACGCGAGGTAAAAATTAGATTTTGTACTTTTGACTGGTTGATGAAGAAATACGGAGTAACGTAGAATAGGTTTCCTCTCCGTATGGTTTTGTTTTTGTAACGCGTTTGAAAACGGGCGTGTATAGGTGGCTGAATAATGTAAATGAGCGTAACCCATTCGGAGACCCGCGACCGAAATCCTCTCCAATCTAGCTGGCCGACAAGCAGCCACCGCGTGAATGGGTTATGGTGCACGGATTGGTTGACCGGTTGGTACCGTCCGTTGGCACTACTCAGACTTAACGTCTAGAACCGATGAGAGGTCGGTTCCGCGATCGTAAGAAATAAAAATTAAAAATCATTACAAGTGGTCTTCGGGTGATTTGGTTGGGTCGGTCGAGCCTTAGCTGGAGTAGCCCCACTAAAAGGGGTGGGGACGGCAACGGAATAGGTAAGAAATTCCAATCAATATATAAAATATTCATAATTTTTTTAAAAATATTTCGTGAATTAGAAATGTGGGGTCGGACCGAATATAATTTTAAGTTAGCAAATTAAAAAATTTTTCTTAGATAAATGATTAAAAGAAAATAAGTTTACGCTATTTTAACGTAAGAGATTATTTTATATAAATAAATTGAAAGGTATTATGAAGACTTATTTAGTAAAGCTAAACTTTCTTTTCATAAAAAGATCGAAGAGAGGCTTAATTTTTCGACTCTTTAAGATGCTATAAAATGTAGAAAGATTTTTGGGGGTAACATACTCCCAAAGCAATTGCGTTTTGGTCGGTGTAGCAAGAGAGTTCGGTTACTTCTTCTAATACTGACTACATTTTCATTCCATTTTTTTATTAGGATTAGGTTGAAGTATTTTAAATGAACTAATTTTCATTCTGAGTGACAACAAAAAGTTCTGTTTCACCACTAGTACCAATGACCCATCCTGAGATCTTTATTATGTTGTCACGCTTTATGGTACTTCTGAAATATGCCGATTAGTGTTTTTATGTTTGAAACACTGTCGTCATACAGTTTTATTGTCTATTTTCAGGAAAAAAATCATTGTTGATTCAGCAGAATCCAATTCGAAATTCTGACGCTACTTGTAAATCATGAGAAAAGTAAACTTTTAGAAAAAAAAGAAAACTGACTTCAAAACGGTCTAAAAAGGGTGAAATACAATTTTTGGAATTGGTGCCAAATCAGTTGTCTCGTTTCGAAGAAAAGAAAGAAAATTTATTGATCAATTGTAACAACAGGCAAAAACTGATTTGGCACTACAATAAGCCCGCGTGGTGTCGTGGTTAGAACACTCACCCCGTGAGCCGAAGGTCTCTGGTTCGATTCTCATTGGCGGAAACGAGATTCAGTTCAAGTGATACTTAGGGTGGACTATAAGCTCGTCCAGTTATGATACGTGCTGGTCTAAAAATCAGAACGTATCAACGTGAACGTGGACGGACACACAGCCAAAGCGTGATACTGACTATATCACCTTGTGGAGTGCCGATACATTCGATCATGATAATGAGATACTCCAACTATCTCTAAGCGAAGGCCCGAAAGGGGCTGTAATGCTACTACAATAATTTCAAAAAAAAGTTATTTTATTGTTTAAAGGCATTTGAAGTCTGTTTTATGCTTTTTTTCTGATAGTTTTTACTTCATGAAATCATATACTCTTATGAAATTATGATAATTTTAGTATGTAGAAAATATTAACGCAATTTCTGTTAATTAAAAGTAGTTGATCATAACCTCAACAAGAGAAACAAAACCGTAAGTGTTGATTTCAAATTTAATATCTATCAGGAATAAATAACATCAACACCAAAATAGTATACAAATCGCCTTAATGTACTATATATCATACGAAGTTGGGTTTTCCCAAAAACATGTGAATGCCTGATCACATTTCTAATGTAACAATTTTCAATCATTTTAGTGGGTCTAGATCAAACTCTAGGAGTCTGTAAGCACGTTTTCGACTCAAAACTAAAGTTGATGTACAAAATACTTTTTATTTCAAACATTCCAACTTAAATTAAGTGCTCATCATTAAAAAAAAACGAGAAAGTAATTTTCAAACACTTGAAATTCTTATGATTAGGTTCGTTCTCACTGAAAAACGTGATCGCTTTTCCTTTCTGCATTTGTACCAATCCAAACGATAAACTATAATAGAAAGCCGCATAACCTATAACTACCGCAGAAGCGGAGAAAAATCAGGTCGCTATTCAACCATGTTACTGCTAGCACCATTATATACTTATCATAACCAAAAACAACTCATTTGCCCTTTTAAAAATCGACAAAAGGAAACCACAATAATTTCACATTACAAAGTCCCGTTGAATGCTATTATTTCATAATTCTGCACATCATTGTACCGATTAACTATCAATTAAATGCAAACGAAGGCACTTTACCATCTTTCCCACAGTTGAATTGACGTCACGATGCAATGCGACGATTGAAAGTATCTAAATATGTGCTTTGGATGCTGGATCTACGAGTACAATAGATACATAGATACGCTCTTATGCGGCTGCAGCGCCAGATGGATACTTCAATTACATTTGAAATTTGTAGTGGAGATTGGTGATGTTGGGTTTGATTTGGGTATTGTTAAGACAAGGGTTATCAAGAGAATAAAGGTTGCGTTTGATGTGTGAGAAAATTAGAAAAAGGTTCGATGTGATTCCACCTTTTTCCATATAGACATAGCTGTATTTGATATGTCTCTGAAAACTCTTAAACTTTCCCATGCGTACTTTACATAAAATTGAAAGCATAGGTCTTCGCCGCACCGTCGAAAAAGCACTCAACTCAATGACTTTACAAGATTTCGTCCATTTTGTACAATAGGCTCATATGATTAAGATAGCTGAAAACTTCTCACCTATAACCGCCTGAAGTGGTAAATATCACGATGATAAGACAATTTCAACACTTCCGAATTTGGTAGCTGTTGCGAGAGATAAACATGAACGTCAACATATCTCCCCTATCTTTATGATGTATTCATTCTGCATCTTAAGAAACATTTAAGCCCATTCGCTGAATCTATCATATCTATTGCCCATTGACTTTCACCGTGCTAAATCTTCTTGGCAAATAATAAAACCGACAATAGATAATGTACATTTCATCGAATTGGAGTTAAATTGTTGCGAGGTTGCGGTTTGGATGGCATCAATTGAAATGGTTAAGTAACAACGATCACATCACAATCGTGTCATTAAAAAGTTCAAATGAAAACTCATAGAAGTCACTAAATTATAATCAATTTGTCATAATTAGAAGTAAGCTTAGATTGCGTAAGATATTCTTTCTGCTTTGTGGATAGCATGAAATGTGTGATGCTAATTTAATACTTCAAATTGAAAATTACGAGATGCGGAGACAGATTCAATAAAAGATCCTATTTATAATGCAATATGTAGTTCAAGTCGAAAATTGAGGCCTATTTTTCATCCATAGAGAACGTCTTTATATCTGGACAAGTAAGGTAGACAGAACTACGCTCATTTCAAAAGGGTCTTGTACTTAATCTACGATATGCAGGCACATAGAATGTTTTAACTTAAAAAAAACCGTTCAGGACATATATTCTTGCTTTAAAAGAAAAGCCAGTGTTACTCCATTGCAAGCAGCTACCATTTTATTGCAATATTACTATTGTGTAATCATAATTCCCGTGCAGAGCTTTCGGTTCACCATTGGACGCATCTTCAGGTGGTGGATAGAGGGTGCCACAATCGGCTAGCCGACGAGTATGGGCGCGGACTAAAAAATTTTTGACTTCGTAAATATTAAGCGTAAACCAAAGGGGTACCCCAAGTCAATCGTATATGGTGATTATTTCGCGAGTCATTTTCAGTTCATTCATTCTACTGATAGCGTCTTGTCCTATAATCCTTCTTTTACCCGAACAATACAAAACTTGCTAGAGTCGACAGTGTGAAATACCTTTTTTGTGGTTAGGAGATGAATGTCATTCACGCACAGAGTGTGAAACTCCCATACTTGCAAAAAACACCTCACCTATAAACCTGAGAGCCCAGCCTGGAACCGTTTGAAACATTACTTTGGGCCAGGTCTCGTTATGTTACGCCGTGAGGTGCCTTCAGGCTGGGGGATCCCTCTTCTAACGCAAGGGGAGAAGGGAAGAGGAAGTGCTGGACAAGTCATTCCCCAGCCCCAACGACCCCGGTTGCTGTGAGTCCCTTTTATCTTTTAGGACTGCCCAAACATAACGTGCCATCTGGTTCCATTTATCAACCGCTTCGAGCATTACTGCGACTATATCATCCGGGGTGAGCTCTCCCGTCTCCCTGTAGAGGTCCCTTCGCAGCCTGTCTCATTTTGTGCATGCAAAAAATGTGTGGTAGACATTGTCCTCCTCTCCTGGGCAAAATCGACAATCGGGGGACCGTGACTTACCAATCTCGTGTAGATAAGACTGAAACACCCATTCTCGCTCAAAAGCTGGGTGAGATAGAAGTCAAAAGTAGTAAGTAAATAGCGCGGTGCTCTCTAGCAAGGAGGGCAACAGGTATTACGCCTGCAATAATTCTCACTGCCAAATCGGAGACTGTCGGATACGAAGATGCAATCCTCAATGGTCCTCTTCTCTGTCCTGTGCCAAGCGTTTTTAGATCGTTGCCCCATATTCCTACTTCGTTCAGTAGAACTGAGCCTACAGCACTCATCAAAAGGCGTTTTCTTGACGGACTGGGCCCCCTACGTTGGCCATAAGTTAACTCACAGCCAATACCCTCGAAGCAGCCTTCTCAGCCGTTGCCCTGATTTGCTCAGAGAAACTCATCTACGAGTCGATCAGTAGCCCCAGGAACTTTACCGCTGGCTTCGATGTCTCCAACACTGATCATCCTTACTCTAGAGATTCTCTTTTTTGCCGAGATGAATACTTCGGTTTTCTCTAGGGCTAAACTGAACCTTCTAGTAGTCGAGTAGTCTAGTCCTGCACTTGACGCATTAGCATACCCAGCCTAAGTTGCGCTTGTTCAACGGTGCGTCCAGAGACTAAAGCGGCAACATCATCGGCATGTCCGATCAAGTGTGATTCATCTGGCATCTCCAGTCTCAGTAGCCCATCGTAAGACACGTGCCACAGGCCTGGACCAAGGATAAATTCCTGGGCAACACCCGATGTAACCGCCATCTTTCGTTGCCCCTGTGTCGTGTCGGAGAGCAGGCTTCGGTCTTTCAGGTAGTCCCTCAAAAGCCGCATTAGATATTCTGGAACTTGAAAAGGGTTTTCTAGCGTATCCAGAATATGCACCCATCTAGCGGAGTTGAAGGCGTGCCTGACGTTGAGTGTCACCAACAGGACGATCCGTTGCTTGGTGCGACTATGTGCCTCTGCCTTTTGAACCGCACTCACCACCTCTGCAATCGCATCGATAATAGAACGTCCTGCTCTAAAGCGTCAGTGAGTCTTCCCTTGATGAGTTTCTATAGCACTTTCCCAGCCGTTTCTAGCATGCATATTGGGCGGTATCGGCGATTCAGGATTTCCTCTGCCCCTTGCCAATCAGCACGAGCCTTGCCACCTTCCATCTTACCGAGAAAATCCCATCCCGTAGGCAAGCGTTGAAGCAAATCAGGACAATGGTGATAGACAAGCCACAACACCTCAGCCGGAACACCATCTGGACCTGGAGCCTTCCTCGCTTTCAATGAAAGGACTGCCTCCTCTTGTTCCGGCTGTGTGAAGAGTGGACACTCGACTGCTGTTTCACCCTGGACAGTGTCAACACGGATGGGATGGACGGCGAAGAGTCCCCGCACTATCTCATCCATCTTTCCCGAATTAAGTATGCAAGGCTTTCGTAGGGCGCCAAGTTTCTGCATAACTAGCTTGTAGCCAAGGCCCCACGGATCTTTGTTCAAATTGTCCACTATATCTTGCCAGCAGCGAGCGTTGCTATTGTTAAGCAATTTGCAAAGGCATTTTCAGGCCGACTAATATGCTGCAACCCGGTTGCATGCCTCGTCACGGTTCCGTGCCCGTTGAGCCTTACGTTGAAGCTTGTGACTCTCTCTTCGCTTTTCAGCTATTTCAGTTGACCACCAATACCCTGGAGGCTTGCCGTGCCGGGGTTTTCAACGGGGCATAGAATGGCAGCAAGCAGTCGTAAAGATGCTTATAGTTGAGTTCACCACATCTTGAGCTGCCAATTCTTTCATCTTTCGTTGCTTCTTCTAGTGTGACACCCAGACAATGTTTATAACATCGGTATAAGGGTGCACACAAAAATATGTGAAGTTATTCTATTCATCTTTTCATGTTCAATTCGTGATCAGCTCTCAGAGATAAAAAAAATTATAAAATTCGACGCATTAAAAAAAACTCTGAGTTATAAAATAGCTGTCTCTTCAAGCATCTCGACGATAGGGTTTCAAAAATGCCCTAAAATGCTATGTTGAACTTTACTGGACTGTATTTCAAACGTTATTAATTAAATATTCTTTAAGCCTTTTCTTAAAGACTACAAATGCGTTTGCTTCTTTAACTGAATCAGGAAGATTGTTGTATATTCAGAGCGCATCATTTGTAGCATCGTTCTTCAGACGGTCCGTTCTTGCAAAAGGTATTACGAATTGATATGCATTTCTAGCATTGTACTGATTCTTTTGTGATACTTTAATAAATTGAACTTGTGATAACGATTTTGATTGTAAACATTTGAAGATAAACTTGGCTTTCTCCATTTCAATGATTTGAGGAAAGGTTAATGGTACACCAATCTGGTTTGATGGAGCATCGGAAGATTTAGCATGTTTTTCTTCTGATGTCAGTCTCGCTTTGATCCTTCTCACGCTAAGGAACTCCCCTTTGATTGCCTCTTCTGTCTCGGCCAGATCCATGACGCAGTCAATGTCTCTCATTTCGATCATTGGTATCGGATCGAGTGAGGCTATAGTTGCGCTTTTGCCAAGGGCTTTCTTTACTGCGTCACAGAATGCTTCTTTATTGTCGGCCTCTTCTCTGAATTCGATCAGTATGTGGCCCGACCGCGTTGATCGTACTGCTTTAATGGCAGTGTTAGTGTCTTCAGGCCTTACGTTTCCCCTGATGTCCCACACCACATCCGCGTAGGATCGGCCATCTTGGAGTTTTACTAGCAGTGCCTGCTGTCGGGGTCTTCGTCAGGGCTTCTGTCTCTCCTGCTTTGCGTCAGTTTTTTTTAGGGTTTTGTAAAATAATTTTACAAAACCCTACTAATTTCGCGACCAGTCTGTTCGTCTGTCCGTCCGTCCGTGTGTCACAGCAGTTTTTCTCGGAAACTACTTAAGCTAGAAACATCAAATATGTGGGTAGGTGTAAAGTGGTGATCTCTTCAAAGTTCAACTACAAAAAATTTTTATAAGGTATTTAAGGGGGATCTCCCCATATAGGAGAGTGACCCCCCGAAAAAAAAATTTCATTCAAGGTAGCCGATATGGGTATCAAATGAAAGGTTTTGATGAGAGCTTTTCAAAACAGGTCTTAGTTTTGCAAAATTTGCTTCAAGGGGCGTACAGGGAGGGGAAATGTGTCCCCCCCTCGCGATTGGACATCTGTGGTCCGAAAAATCTGAAAAAAATCAGGAATGTAGGCCTTGGTGAGTACAACAACAACAAGTGCGTTAGAAGTCGCAATTCACTCAGCTTTGTTAGTAATAGTATGATTTATCGATTTTATGTTTTATTGAATAAAATCTTAACGGTACCCTTAAATTCAGTGAAATTCAGCACTTAGATGTCTATTAATCAGATTGATTTATCCTGAAAGTTTCATAAAGATTGAATCACATTTAGCGAAGTTATAGTGGCTTGAATTTGCCTGTATTACTATGGAACAATATGCGCTGCATTTATTACTATGGCAACATATGGCTATGGAACAACATGCGCTTTTTACCGACTCAGACACTACAGTTTTGCTAGGATTTGCATGAAAATTTCGGGAATGATAGGTGTCATATATATCTTTGAGAATCGGTTCAGCAAGTGGTATCAGTAATCGTAAAACAAGAAAGTGGCTGTTTTAAATGCGAAGATTGAATAATTTTGAGTTATTTTTTCCCAACTTCAACGTTTAAGGTGCATGCTTTGAACATTTGATTCAATTTAATGAATGACTGAAGATGAGAGCCTTCAATTAATGCTCATAAGTGAAACAAGTCAAGGAGGTGGGAGAGAGCTCCTAGCAAAAGGGTTTTGTAACCGTTCTAGGATTCCAAAAAATTGGCCCTGAATCGATGATAACAGTACAGGAGAGTGGCCTCTGAAAAAAAAAATTCATCAAACGTAGCCGATATGAGTATGAAATGAAAGTTTTCATGGGAGCTTTTCAAAACAGTTTTTAAACTGTCAGTTTTTGCTTCAGTTGGGGCACAGGGGGGAAATACATGAAAAATGTGTTTCCTCCGCCGCGGATGGACATCTGAAATAATTATCAAGGGAGATATTTATGAGTATAACAATACCAAAAACCTCAGAAGTCGAAATTCGTTCAACTTTTTTAATAATAGTATGATCTTCGTATTTCACATTTTCTCCAATAAAATCGTCTTTGACATGTTTCTTGATTTGATTCGATCTGATGACTGCATTTTGTAAATTGAATACAAAACCCTTCTGACATGAGCGTAGGTCTGTTTGCCCAACTTGTTTTCTTATTTGGCGTCCGTGCGAACTTTACTTTCTGGAACTTTTTGAAGAAATTTCTTTGTGGCTTTCCTCGCTCCTATTGTAAGCACTGTCTGGAACCCGTGATCTGGTGCTCCACGCCCATCGAGTGCCCCTTCCTTCCTTCTTTTCTCGCGATCTCGTTCGATTGGGCTAGACGCCATTCTTTTATTGATTTTTAATGGTGGAGCTATCTGCATGTGGCCTTTAGATTTCGCCCCCAGCGTTTCTTTTGCCTTCTGCTCGTCTTTGGCCTTTAACCAGCTCCTCCGATAGTGCCCTATGCGGTCTAGGAGCTCCTATAGTATATGGAGGCTAGTCTATACTGCTTTGCTGATTTTTTGTGAGTCACATGTAGATTGTATTCTTTTCAGAACATGTCCCACTTTTTGGAATAGCCGTTCTTCTTCGTGTAGCTGGGCGGCAATTGTACTTTGCGACCATCCTTGGGAGAGGTTATCGCTTGCCGTTTCCGAATACAGTTCTTCCGCCACATTTTCGAAGCTGACGATGCAATCACACAACGTTGCTTTATTGCCTGGTCACTCGTTTCTTTTCGTGCCGTTATCTCCTTGTTGGCTTCAGGATGTTTCTTTACTATGTCGGAATTTACTACCCTTGCATTGGTCGCCTCGGTGATGATCGCAGAAGTGATCATCGAACTCTCGATTTTCTTTATATTTTCTTCCACTGCTTGGACGCCTAAAGCGTGCTGCGGAGTTTCTTGCTTTTTCTTCATAGGACGCTCTGGCGTTCGCATGATTTTTTTGCTGCGCCAAAACGCTACAGGAATCTTAGTTTGGACCAGACTGTCTGTTAATCTTCGTTTTTCGTCCATCTTCACTGCCATTGTATTATTAGTCGTTTTTGCCATCGTTAGTACCACTATCGATGTACTGTTAATATCGTGGCTGCAACCGCTAGTTGCGTCATCGTTGTTATTATTTTTTGTTTCTTTTTTTGGGTTTTTTTTTTAATTTTTTTTAAGTATTTTTGGTTGCTCCGGTTTTATTGGGTCCCTCATCAGAGCCACTATCTCCGCTCGTGTGTGTAGTCATCTTTTTGGTCCCATGGTTATCTTTGTAGAGCAGGGAGGCCATGCGAGGGTTGGCACAGGCCCTTATGAGGACAAGTGCTCAGAGCCAGACTAGCGCTAATCGGGAGTCCGTCTCAACCGAACCTACACCACCAACCCAATTGTGCGAACTTCGAACGTACTTCGAGGCCTGCCAAGGTTTTACCGGGACAGAGACGGTTTGATAGTTGAATTGAAGCCGTTCACACACGAGTGTCATCTCGGCGCTGCTGAGCAAAGCAACTCAAAGCATTCCCCCTACGGGTAATACTGCCAGGGTTAAATTCTACCAAAGCTCCAACACCCAGCGAAGAATCATTCGTGTTCAATGCTACAACGATGAGTACAACCATAGTTGGCTTGGCAAGTGCCA
Organism: Odontomyia ornata; assembly: GCA_963969285.1. Classification (NCBI taxonomy): domain Eukaryota; kingdom Metazoa; phylum Arthropoda; class Insecta; order Diptera; family Stratiomyidae; genus Odontomyia; species Odontomyia ornata. The sequence goes on along the minus strand of OZ017738.1, from coordinate 428,432,328 downwards.
CATCTTCTTTTAATGGGTGAACCTAAAAACCAGCCAATATGGAAACGATCAATGTATCGGCTTATACAATGCACGACTTTCAAGGTAATCAATCAGGTTGCTGAAGAAATTTTGATACGAAGAAATCAAAAAGTGACAAAATGAAAAGGAAATTTTCTCAACTGCAAATATTGTCTGAAGTTCAAAATTGACAAAAAGTATGCAAATAAAGAAGAGATATTGCGAAAGCAAAAGCAATGTCAAAAATATTCATGGTAGTTGTTTAGTTTGAAATGTCAACGCATCATACGAATCTAAAAGTGTTAATTTTAACAAAGCAAAACCCCTTTAAACATAAGGAATTTAAGTTCGTGTATGCAACACACATACATACTCACACTTTATCACAAAATTAGTGCTAGCAGACTTCCAAAGAAATCAATGATCTCATTCCCGCTTACCATTTTGCGCTTCTTAATACCCGGCAAAACATTCCTAGACGGCAAGCAACATGAGCACACCCGCGCGATGGCCTATTTGGCTTGATAATTTCAACTAAAAACACTATGCATAATAACACTCACACTGCGGCCATCAAAATAATAAAATTGTTGACAATTAAGACCAGTCCAATTTGAACCAGTTGAGAAGCAAAGTTGAGAATCTTGTCAGATGTCAATGTTACTGAACAACTTTGTTGCAAATCAAGTGAGAATCAAATGATGCTGAGTAAACTGGATATGAATCAACGGTAAATGAAATCCGGGGAAATGATGTGAGGAAAAGTAAAAGTTCGCTGACCTAAAGAAAATGAATTGCCGTTTATCAACGAGATTTAAGGGTGAAATAATAAAAATCCCAAAATTGGCTCGTTCACTCTCTTTTGTTGTTTCAAGATTGTTCTTGAAGGGGTGAGTATAGTTCTAATTTGCACAAATATACTTCTGCTGGCGGAAAGACGCATAGCAAATGAAAACTATTGAGGTGGAAGCTTCGTTTATTTTTTTTTTGTTTGTGGTAAGGAGGTGAATGCTATTTATGCACAGAGTGTAGGACTCCCATGCGCGACTGGACTACCCACTAAACACCTCCCCTGTCAACCTGAGAACCCAGCCTGGAACCGTTTGACACATAACTTCGGGCCAGGTCTCGTTTTGTTACGCCGTGGGGCGCCTTCAAGCTGGGGAGTCCCTTTCCTAGCGGGAGGGGAGAAGAGAAGAGAGATTGCCAGAAGAGAAGTTTCTTTTATTGGCGTATTATTCTCTGTTTGTTTTTAGAAGACAGCAGTGAAGGGACCCCCAATTTAGAAATTTTTTGATGATCTAGGATTGAATTAAAGAATTATTGTATGATTATCTAATAATGCGTATTTGGTATCGATTTGAGTTCGCGTTTTATATTTTAACTATTGAAAATAATTTAAATTTTGCAGTGAAGTGTTTCTAAAATAATAAAGATAAACAAAATATTTTATTCAGTTTTCACGACCTTAAAGACCAGCTGCATACATAGGAAAATAAAGGTGCAGGTATACAAATCTGTGGTAAGGTCTGTGTTATGCTATGGGTGTGAAAAATGGACCCTAACGTAAGCATCCGCAAATATATTGAAAGCCTTTAAGCGACTGGTCCTGAGGCGAATAATCGGAGTGAAGTTAGACGGGGATCAATGGCAAATTCGATAACACCATGAGCTGTATGAAATTTTTGACGAACCAGGGGTCCCAACAATTGTAAGACCGCGGAAGGGCAATAGGCTGGACACATGAGTCGTATGGATGAACAACGGATACCCAAAAAGGTATTCATTGGGAAAACTGTAGGGCGGAGACCAGTGAGGAAACCGAGCAAACGCTAGTCCGGCTCGGTCGACAAATAAAATTCATCGCTGCTCGGATTTTGAAATTGGAGGCCGTGATCAATGGACCGAGACAGTTAGAGGCGCTATTTGCAGGAAGTGAAGGCCCGAGAGGGGCTGTAGTGTTACGAAGAAAAAGAAGAAGTAGAAGAAGTGTTCTGAAAGTATGTGGGTGGCAAGCAAATTTCTAGGGCTGCATAGTAGCCAGCAAAATTTTTTAGTAAGTGATTCTTCCATTTATTCTTGGTAAGGATAGATGCGGCCGTCTTGTTCGAAAGTACTCGCTTCCGGCGACTCCGGGAATAAAAAAGTAGGCGTGTGGCGCCGCACGCCTCATCTCTGTGGGTTGGCTGACATCTCCGTGGTCACGCTGTAGGGGACCAAGGTATCCCCCTTGTAAACTATCCACGTCACATTTTTTTACAATTACAATATCAATAACGAACATAGATGAACACGAAGAAATTGTGTGTCCCCCTCGCGATTAGACACCTGCAGGCCAAAGTATCTGAAAAAAATCATAGAGGGAGTTTTTTTTATGAGCACAATAACGACGAATAAATAAAAAAAAAATCGCTAAATGTTTTTAATACTAGTAAGAATTATGAATTTTAGATTTTCGCCCATTAAATCGTAAAGGTACCTCCTTAAATTCAATGTATCGAGGTCGATTGTCTTAATCAGTAAGCTTTATCAAAATCCAGCCGTATTCAGTAAAGTTATAGCCACTTGCATTTTCATACAATCACAACATCATTCGCGGTCTTCCTACTCTATGGGGCTTTGATCACATCAGATCCTACATTATTGATAGAATCTTCTTGAAAACTTCAGCAAAGATGTATAACTTAAATATCTTTGCTGCCCTGTATACTGAATGATATTCGCAATACTGCAACGAAATGGTGGCCGCTTAAAGGGGAGTATAAGATGATTTGATTTAAACTTATTATATGACATTCGTATGATCACTTGTTAGGGATGATCCATATTTGATCATCAAAATCGACATGCCTCGTCTCAAATTATTAATAGTAATCAATTAGTAATTCGATTATTAGTAAACATCCAAATAACTTATATATTTCTTTATTTGTGAAAAATCTTTCTAATTTTAATCTTGATAATTCTAATACAAAACTACAGAATAAGTTTGTAGACTTTCTGCTATTGAATGAAGAAAATTCATTCACATTTTAAAGAAAAAATGTCTTGCTTTCGACATTGTAGAATATGTATCTACTATATAATTATTCTTATTAATTTATTAATTAAATTCAATGCTTTTCGTCAACTCATCCATCGCATCTGATTAAGAAAGAGCGTAGTAAATGTAAAATTTTATTATAAGAAAATAAGTTCAACTAATACGCGTTATCCCCTTGAAAACAATTCCTGAATTAGATAAAATCGAGAATAATAAATGCGAGTATATCAATGTCACAATAGCTTTGTTTAAAGTTACCGTCTTAAAAAATTCAACTCAGCGCGTCAGCGGTAGATAGAAAGCTTCTTCCATATTCGAATTTTTTAGATATTATCAATAAAGATAAACTCACCCATGAATTTTATATCGTGTTTACAAATAGCTACCGGCTAAATATCTAATATTAGATTCGGATGCGCCATTTTACTATTGTTTTGTATCTAAGCCAACAAATTGAATCTTATGCTATGAGTGTCGTGACTTAAAGTCTTATAATTAGATTTTTCGAGATTACGCAACGAGTTACGACAATGAAAACAATTAAATTGATTAAATTAAGCGATAAAATGGTCAAATTTTATTACGAGCTAAAATCGAGCGTTGGAATTTTCTAGATTTTATTTAGGACTCAACCATGAACTCCAGCAAATGCCATGCATTTAACATTTTCTTGTTTCTCCTTTCAGGACTCACAATGCGAAGTGGTCACATTCGAAACCATTCAAACATACAAAGGACACAAACCCGATCGAACAGTAGTAACACGGGAACGTCGCGATTTTACCAGTCCCGATGTCACCAAATCACCCAGCATTGTACGACTTATGAGTCGTGGCAGCTCCACATCTCCCCCAAATGAAAGACGTATTTCTGCACAAGATGTTAGCTATGAATATCGTAATGGTTTCTTAAGCAATGGTACTAGTAAGTCGGCAACACAATTGAGCCTAAGACAGAAATCGCCGTCCCCAGGATCATTGAAGAAATCAACTTACGGAGAATTTGAATTGGAATGTTTGCGAGCACATAATGAATTTCGAATGAAACATGGCGTGCAACCACTAAAACTGAGCAAGAAACTCTGCAGGTTTGCTGAAGAATGGGCAAAGGTTTTGGCATCACGCGGCAATCCGATACATAGAAGTAATTCACCGTATGGAGAGAATATATTCTGTGCGTGGAGTTCCGCACCAAATGGAGCGATTGTAGATGGACGAGAGCCTGTTGAACACTGGTAAGAATTGAATGTTGTCTTGAAAAATTTTATTTTTTCCAAATTGCAATCAATTTTAATGTGGTTTTAGGATGAAAGTGTAAATGGAACGAGAAATGCAAAAACCAACAACATTTTCGAGTTATCCGTCTAATTTTTCCCAATCCCAGCATTCTGAATAGGTCCCGAAAGAAACATTTATGCATACATAAATAAATATTTACTCTTCTAACCCAGTAAACCATAACTTAATAGAGCTTTGAGAAAAAATTATCTATTTACCCCTTATTGGTGAGAATGGGTGAGCATTTCCCCTATCGAAAACTTTTCAGGCGTCGTGCCCCGCACCCTTTTGTCTAGATGGCAAGACGTGTGAATTGAATAGATTTTTGTTCATTTTTTAAAATAACGCATTACTAATCAATTGAATTGACAGGCAATAGACTTAATGCATAATGCTTATCATTTTTCCTAAAATTTAAATCATGTTCAATCCTCAAAGTTATAGGATTAATTTTCTAAGCCATATGAAAGTATCGTGTGAGCGTATGCAAAATGGTGAGCAATATCGTTTGCCGGAAACCTAGCGAACCATAACTAACCAGTTTGCACACGCTAGCACCATAATTTTAAAAGGTTTAGTTCATTTTCCTACCCCACGCAATAAAGCTTTCAAACATATCCTATGTAATTAAAAATTCGTTCACGCTACTCTCAAAGCACCGAAAATAGTCTTATTTATTTCCAATTCTCTATCAATTATAAACGATGCTACAAAAATAAGCACGTGCAAAATTTATGCTCAAACTTGATGGAAATGAATCCTGCAACTTTGTAAATCAATTGTTGTCAGCATGGGTAATGAATAAAACCAATCGAGTTCAACCAATTTAGCTTTTTTACTTAATTAATTTCTCTCCATAAGCATCACACGTCTACTCGGCTTCGCTCGACTCACTGCATTTCATGACTGGCATCCGTTGCGGACAGTTGTGCAGTTTCTCTAGTGTTGACAGCTCGGGCATCCTGGAGTGACTCGTCCTGAGACACATCTTCACCCAAGGCGGGATCGGAATTAACTTCTGATTCGTCATCCGTTGATTCATTGTTGCTGTTCGCTCCTGGTCCCAAGGAACACCAAGGTTTCAACCGTTCCGCGTGGAATACAGATTGGAACAATCGTTGATTCCGTTGGCAATCTTCTAAATCTCCAATGAGGTATCGGTCGCAATCCAATACCCGATTAATTAAATACGGCTATAATTTTCGAGATTCTTCCAGCTCATACGAATGGTAATTTTTCTCTGCCTCGCTGCAACAATGGCTATAGTAGCAAACCGGTTTAATCTCACCCGAAGATTCTTCTTGGAACAACACCCCGGCCAGCCCTTTGGAGTTCGCATCTGTATGGATCTCATGGCGTTTCGTCTGATCGTACAAGTACTGAATACGCTCGTTGGATAACATCTCTTTCAGACGGCTAAATGCGGCTTCTTGATAAGCATCCCATAGGAAAGTTACATTTTTCTTCAGTAGGTGGGTGATTGGTCGTGCTGTTTCGGCAAATTTTTCAATATACTTCCGAAAAAATCCAGCTAACCCTAAAAATCTTCGAACGTCGTTAACATTTTCGGGTGTTGAGAAATCTTATATCGCTGTTCCTATTATCTCCCCAGGTGCTTTACTGCTGGCGCTCACTCGGTGGCCCAAACAGTTAATCTCACTTTCCAAAAATCTGCATTTTGAGCGGCGGAGAGTAATTCCGACTGCTCCAATCACTTCGGGTATCTTCCGCAGCTTTTCCATGCCTTCGGCAAAATTTTTGCTTTTGATCATTAAGTCGTCGAAAAATGTAATGAGTATCCCAGGAGGCAACATACGCTCAATTTTTTTCATGACTTCCTGGAACACAGCTGGTCCATTTGCAACTCCGAATGACATTCCTAGAAATTCAAAATGCCCATCGTGCGTTATAAAGGCAGTATATTTTCGTGACGCTGGCTCGGCTTCGATTTGGTAGTATCCGGATAGCAGGTCCAGAGTTGTGAACAACTCAGCCTCTGCAAGTTGAACTAGCAGCTCATCCGCTACAGGCATCAAGAAGGGACGTTTCATCGTAATGTTATCTAGTTTTCGGTAGTCTACACATAGTATATCTTTTGAATCTGATTTTTTTTTTATAAGTACCACCGGACAAGCATACGATGATTAACTCGGCTGAATAATGTTTGTTTCCAATAATTCGTTTATATTTTTTTTCACCTCAGCCCTTTTGGCAAAAGGAATGCGATGAGCTCTGTGGTAAATGGGTATGTCTGATATTAACCTGATTTTCAGCTGTCCCAGTTTACACCTCCCAATCTCCGATAGATTCTCGATGAAACAATCTTTGAATTCGCATAATAGTTCATCTAACTTGCGATACTCGTCCTCGTTCAAGTTCTTCTTGTTTTTGATTTTACAAACTCCATCTCCAATTATTAGGCTTAGACGGTGACTTTTTAGGAAACCAGTTCCCACTAGAGCAGCACAAGGCAACATTCCATCTTCCACGATATAGAATGTGTGAAGAAAATCCCTTTTATCAAACTGCATCTCCGTTTTGGTTTTTCCCGTAGAGCGATATTTTCCTCCACCGAAGCCAGAAAATTCGATTTCAGTCGGTTCGACTATCCCAATGGCTGATAATGAACGTGAGCTTTCTTCCTACTATTGCAAGTATTCTTTTTCCCTTGACAGTTATTTTTTTGACGGCAATAGTGGTCCAGAAACAATTGGTAAATTTTCCTCCTCCTATATTTGCAATACGACATCTGACTGCTGTGGTGTTGATCTTCTCGATTGTTGAGCTCTGTTGAGGCATTTGCTCGTTCTATGTCCCGTACGAGGGCAATGATCGCAACGTGAACCTCGTTGTGGATGCGGACATCGCACTGCCAAATGACCTCGCTGACATGTCGGTCCGGTTTCGCGCGTTTCGACTAGCCTACTATTCGACACTCGTACCGACTGGTCACGTAGTGGCACAAATTCACTACGTGATGCACACATCTGATGCGGACCTATAGCCGGCAGAACATTCTCCTCGAAGCGGCTGATCACCATGTGAAATTCTTGTAGTTCTGCGAATTCACTTCCCGCAAGATCATTTTGCAGTGCTCGATGACTGAGGCCTCCTCAGATATACTTTATGATTGCTGCGTCTGACACTTCTCCCCGTCGCCCAATTGCTGTCATTTTATAAAAGTAGTCGTCCAAACTTTTCGAATTTGCACGAATCGTTCTCATCAACTTTAAATGCACATCGGCTTCGTCAATTCGAGTAAGAAAGTCCATCACTAGTTTGTTTGCAAACTCTCGGAAATTTTTAAATACTTGCATTTTTCCGTCATTCCATATTTTTGCATATCCGCACAGTTTTAATTGTGCTGCAAAAAATACCAATTTATCGCCCCAAGCGTAAACCTCCTTCAACTCGCATGTGCGCTTAATAAACTATTCTGTCGCCCAGCCTCGCTTGGTCGGGTCGAAATTTGGCAACATCTTCGTAATGTCGCGGATGGAGAAAAACGTTCTCGTTTGTCGATATGTTGATTCTAGGAATGCCGGCTCCCTTTCCAGCAAAGTGCATTCACACTGTTGAAGGTTTGATAACCATGGCGCCTCATGCTCATGCATCACCTCCTCGGCTTTTCGGGGTGCGCCCGTCTCCTCCGTTAGGGTGATTTCGTCGTCATGACAACTCGCGTTGCCACTTAAATCTCGCACAATTTGAACTTCGGTCATCTGCCTTGGAGTGCTGCTTGCTTCTGGGAAATCTGATTGCACTAACCTTTTGATTGATTCGGGTTTATTTCCCGACGTTGGCAGCCCACGCTCGCGGAACAAGTCTTGTATCTCTTTTTTCGTTTTAATCGCGTACATAGCTGATCCCACTTCTGATCTGTCAGAATGCCAGAATGGGTCATGAATAAAACCAATCGAGTTCCCCCAATTTAGCTTATTTATTTAATTAATTTCTCTCCATAAGCAACACACGTCTACTCGGCTTCGCTGGCGTGCTCGACTGACTGCATTTCACGACTGGCATCCGTTGCTGCCAGCTGTGAAGTTTCTCCAGTGTTGACACTGGCAGTTAAATTTCAGGCAAAGTATTAGGTAAGTATAAGGACATGCTAGTTGAATTTATTGTGGGTGTAGGGCAAGCATTACATTTTATGAATGAAATTCGATTTTGTTCATATGACTACCGCGAGCCCGTTTACAGCGGTCGGACCCAGTTCCCCACCACTCTGGCACACATTTCGACCGGAACGTAGGCTATTCCGGGTTGGGTCTTGTCTTTGAGCTCGCCTAAAGTTGCGGGCTTGTTGGCATAGACCAGCGACTTGATATAGCCCTATAAAAAGAAACACAATGGCGCTAGATCGCATGAACGATGCGGTCATTCGACCGGACCATTTGTCGAGATAACGTGTTCACCAAATTCGCCTTTCAATAAATCAATTGTGATATCGTTGATGTCAAGTTCATCCAATTTTGGCCAAAAATAACCTTCCAACATAGCACGATAGCGCCCTCCATTGACAGTCGTCTTCATCGACAAAAAAATACGGCCCAACCACACCTCCGGCATAAAAATCCCACCAAACAGTAATTTCTTGCGGATGCAACGGTTTCTCAAGAAGCACATGTGGGTTTGTTGTGACCAAAAACATATATTGCCATTGAGCCAGAAATGAGCTTCACCGCTGAAGATGATTTTTCGATGAAATTCATCATTTTCTTCAAGCTTTGCCAGAGCCCAATTGGAGAAGTTTCAGCGTTTCAAATGATCATATGACTTTTGTTCTGGAGTTAATTTGATCTTGTAACTACGTAGGCCAAGATATTTTTGCAAAATACACCACAGTGTTGATTGAGCGATGCTTAATTCTTGAGGACGACGTGGCATCAACTGATTTGGCTCATTTTGAATCGGCTGCAATTTTTACTTCGGTTCAAGCGCTATGACGTCTTTTTGGGACTGGAACGACCTAAAGTGAAAGTTTGGAATCGAATTTATCATCAGAGTGGGACGATTATTACGGCCTTAAATTGGAATAAGCGCTCTTAAAGTTGCGATCACAGGCTCAAAATTTCGGTAGTAATTTTTAATAATTCCCAAACTTCGTGAAGTTTACTATGATAAAATGTTAGCTTTAACTAACGTTTTGACATTAACAGCTAATTGAAAAGTGTAAGGGTGCGTTCGTATAAAGATACGAAATTGTTATGTCCCTAATGGAAAACCATATAGAAAGGGGCACAACAAGATATGGATAATATACAGAACAATATATACTAAATGCTTCATGCCCGCATTGTTGCTTTCAATAGATTTCTAGATATAATAATTTCATTTTCTCCAAGCCTGAATTAAATTGCACTAACCAAGAAATTAATTTTCTTGTTCTTGAATTTAAATTTAAGAATGAATGAATTCTTGCATTCGATCGTACTATAGGCGCAACGATTTTTACTTTGATGACGAAGAAGCGATTTTTATGCGTCTATTAATGTATGTTTTATTTTGGTGAGTTGAGATGATTACACATACTTTCACGCAAATTTATAGAATATGTAAAACATTCGTATTGTCAAAGTATCAAGTGCGTCTATTGGTGTACAATAATTCATGTCCAGTGGACTAGTTAGGAGAAACCTTACACTCAGTGGAACTAAAATAAGTTGCGTGGACAGAACTACGCTCATGTCAAAAGGGTTTTGTGTAATATATGGATAAATAGAATGATTCAATTCAAGAAAAACTATTATGATATGCACAACAAATATTTTATATAGCTGAACCAATTCCCAAACATATTCATGATACCTATCATCCCTGAAACTTTCATGCAAATCCTGTCAGGAAAAAGTGCATATTGTTCCGTAGCCATATGTTTCCATAGTAATACAAGAAAATTCAAACCGCTAAAACTTCGTTGAATACCATTTGTTCTTTGTGAAACTTTCAGTACAGGTCAACCTTATAAATAGCACTGAATTTTATTGAATTTAAAGGGATTGTTAAGATTTTATTCTCGAAAATGTAAAATTGATCATACTGTTACTAACAAAGTCGAGTTAATTTCGACTTCTCATGTATTTGATGTTGTTGTACTCATATAAGCCTACACTGATGATTTTTTATTTGTCTGCCTGTCTAACTAACTTGTTTCTTGAATTTAACTATGTTTATAAATTTGCCATCCTGAATGAAATAAGGGGATCTATGCAATCTAATGGCGCTCCAAGGCATAGAAAAATGAGGCCTGGTTCCAGGCTAGGTTCTCAGTTTAAAAGAGGAGGTGTCTAGATAATGAGTATGAGAACTTCACGCTCAAGACATAAACCCTCTGCCACTTTATCACAGAACAAAAAACAAGTACCTCTAAATTCAATGAAATTATACATCTAGTTGATCCCATATAAGGTTGTTTTAACCCACATAATATTAAAAGCCGTCCGCCTGTATAGCACAAAAGTTTTTTTCTGAAACTGTCAGTCATCAGTTTTTATGAATAGCTCAGAAGTAATTACCTCTTAAAAGTTTTATTGTTCAAAGAGTTTTACGGAGGGTCTTCCAATATTGAAGGCAACCTTTTGAACATTTTTTCCATCAAAGCTAGTCAAACAGTATGCCATGTAAAAGAGCACAATGAGATTTTTTCAAAAAGCGATTAAAATTACCTACTCAGTATCGAGAGACGCAGGATTATTATGTTATATCATAAGTGGGGACCTACCGGTCTCCTCAGGAAAGGCCCGCAATTATACCTCTCTGCATACTCCTCCGCACTTCTGAAAATACCTCTTACCTACCTCTTAGGAGCTCGTCAGCAAAACACCCAGTTTTAAATTTAACAAAGATCTTTTTTATTTGGCTTAAATTGATATAATTAATTCAATTTCGTTGATTTTAACTTTCACGCCGTGGAATTCTCTGCAGGCACTTCTTCGCTTGATGACGGGCTCGTACCTTCTTCTTTATCCCACAACGTGACTCCTTCGCCTGCTCCCGGAAATGGGTCCACTCAGCAGCTGAAGAGGAGAGGCGGGCAAATCTGCGTGGGTCGAGAAGCTCCTTGCGTTTGAGCTCGCTTTGACCTCCGCGCTGGCATTTGCTACTGGCTGCGTGCTCGCTGCTATCCAAGGGTAGTTTTCTCCTGGATAGGGACTTGTCCTTCGTAATAGATCGGGGTCCTACTCTGGCCTCCGCTTGGAGTCCTTGCTCCAAGCTACCTTGTGGGACCGGGCGTTGGTGACTTGTGGGTTTGAGTCTCCTTGTTATATTTGTGTGCTATGGCTCTATTATTTGAGCTATAACGTCTTATTGTTTCACTCCAACACACTTATTTTTATCTTGAACCTACTTGGACTCTTCCATTGTACTCCAGTTTTTTTTATTTAAATGTTTTTTTGTTCTACAGGTTAACTTAATTGGAGTTCTACTGTCGTTCCGTTTTGCTTTGTACGTTGCCTTGTTGGTCCGACATCGCCTGTCCGGCGTGTCGTGGTGGGGCCGCCTTGCCCTTTCTAGTCTGTATTTGCATTTGCTTGCGACGCCGGTACTCCTGACGCAGCTCACTGACCATGAGGCGGAAATTGTCACGCTCTGCTGCAATGGCCTCTGCCAAACTTAGTCCTGGCGGCATCTAGGGCTCTAGGCAAATAGCCAACCAGAGCACCTAGATATGGGGAGACCTGTCTAGGCACTTAGCCAACCAGACCAAAACCAGGCGCAAGGGCAACTGGTTTTTAACCAATCTGTTAGGCAAAGCCAACCAACAGAAAGGTTCTTAGGAAAGTTGTCTAGGCACAAGGCCAACTAGACAGGACCAGGCTCAAGGTCAACTGGTTTTCCTAATAGCTGAGTAGGCGAGGCCAACTACTCGATGCAACTACTGATAGTCGCTTACATTTTCCCAGCCTGCTTCGCTGTTTATATATGTTATTTTTGCTTGCTCAGCAAAATTGTCTTTCCCTAAATCGTCGAAAAAAATTACTTTGTACCTCACTGCTGTTGCCGTTGTCTTCGAAATCATTACGATCAAAGTTTCTAAATAAGGTTATTGTATTGGAACAATGGTACAAGGTTGTTGTCTCTACTGTTATATTTTCTATGAAAACTAGTTTGTTGTATCAACTGTTCTATGTTCTATGAAAACTAGGTTGTTGTATCAACTGTTCTATTTTCTATGATATCTAGGTTGTTGTATCAACTGTTCTGTTTTCTATGGAATCTAGTTTTTTGTTTTCACTGTTCTATTTTCTGCTATATTCGAAAAGTTATGTTGTAGGGGATCAATAATATTCCCTAATCATTAGAGAAATTCCTATAGTAACACCCTAACTCCGTCGGTTTCCAATGGGTAGGTCAGCTTGCAGACGCTGGATGGTCCTGATTTTGCATACTAATGCACTACTGGTCAGTGGCTGGCTGCGTGACGTGGCTGGATTCATCCTTGAAATGTTGATCGGCCTTTAAATAGAAACTCTATAGTGTGAGGTAGTCATATGGCGTGAACGCCCAAAAGCTGGTTAAGGATCATGGCTTAAGCCAACACCTCATGCAGAAACTTGAACCGTGGATACCGCATAGTTATTCGTCCGTAGAATAGATGGTAAATAGTTGGGTGACAACATGCTCCTTGGTAGACTCATAACACAAACTGATCAGCCAGTACTCTACCAAATGTTTACATTCGGTTGAAGAGAGAGCTTTGCTCCAATTTTCCCCGAAATTTGCCGAATATGCGAACACGTGAGCTCTCATTCCACGAAAGCTCTTCCTCCCCGTCTCTTCTCGTTTGTATGTAAATTGAGAGAGCCAACAAACTTCTCCTAGGGGAAACAGACTTTCGGCAGAACAAGAAGAGCTTTTGAGCTGATTGCAACATTCTCTTCTCTAGAGCATTCGCTTGGCTCGCTCGTGAGCTGCAGTCTTTTACTTCTTTTTCTTCTTCTTTTTGCGCCATTTTCCTCTCTGGAGCTTTTGCCTGGCTCACTTACACTCGCTTGCGAGATACTTTTGCTACTGTCTATTCCTTCTTCTGCTTTTTCTTCTGGCGGACTTGTACTTGATTGTGCGATTCATGCCGCTGCCGTCTCTTCACCTCCACCGCATACCCGCTTTATGTTGTATCATGCGAATTAATGTAAAGCGGAACGCTGGTCATAATTTTTAGTATTGATGCCATTAGCTAGCGGCGTGTTTGCTCGTTCACAACATTTCTTCTTCCTACACAAACAATGTTTTGAACGCACAAATGCGCCTCCTTATGCCTTTGCCAGCCAATGACATCAACACTACAATAAAAAGTATGAGCACCTTTCCGCTTTACATTCATTCGCATGATAAGAATTATCAGATTGCTATCAAGCCGTATTACTTCATATAGCGGGTGTACGGTGGATTTTCATTACACTACTAGTATACCTTATGTATACTGGTATAAACTGGGAGCTTGATTTGATGTGTATCCTATATACATCATTAAGGCTACCGGGTAGAGACCTCAACCGCATGACACTTACCTGATACCGTTTTCCATTTCAAACTGGACCAACAAAGACGAGAGTTTATTTTAAAGAATTAATCTTATTTATTTTCTTATTGCCTTTTACATTTACACTAAAAAAAATTGATTAAATTCATTTTCATTGGTTGAATTTGTTATTGCGCATTCCTAATAGAATCGCAATTATCAATATTGAATGCAACGCTTTTGCCTTTCACTTTGACTTGGAATTTCTTGATGTCTGTGGGACTTGTCACGCTTCTTATATGAGCTTCAGCCTATAGAGAGAACCAAAAAGACGAGCTTTGAGATCGGGGCGGCCACACGGCGTGAAACACCAAAAGGCCGGTTGAGGTTGACGGCTCAAACCAACACTTCACCTCTCACAATTTAGTTGATGAATGAGCGTGCCCTACTAACGCAATGCTGTGACACCATTGGAACACTACTTGTATACTACTAGAAAATGCGTCAACAACAATTTGCTTACTAGCAAAGTTAAATTCCTGCTAATCTGCCAGTACTCAACCAGAGCATATACAGTCTTCCACAAAAGTCAAGGTACAGAGAATCGGTAACTGTAAATTGTATTACTGAATCAATATTTTTATTTGAAAACCAAAAGTTATGAAATGGTAATAATACGAGTTCTGTTGAATTTAAGTTTTCATAAATTTAAAGGGATTCGGCAATAATGATCATTGAAGACAATAATTTTTTGTTGGCAATGTCTCTTTTCTACTCCACAAAAGTCTTGGTACAGTTGCAGAAAATGCCCTGTTATTTGTCAAAAGGGGAGTCCCCCAAGTTCATATTATCAGAGTGAGTTAACAACGGTAGGCCGCTGTCTTTAATATCGCGTCCGTATTCGTGGTGTATCTTTTATTTAATAAAATTTTTAAAAAATGAGTCGAAAGGAGTTGAGTATTAAGGAGCGTGAAATAATTATTAATCTGCATTCAAATCAGAGCAAATCATATTCTGAAATAGCTGAACTAGTGTTGCGAAGTCGGTCAACCATTCAAAAAGTGATAAATCGATTAAAGAAGGAAAATAGAGTGGAAAATGTGCCCCAAACAGGTCGTCCATCTAAACTAAGTGCAAAGGACAAGAGAAAAATTTCGCGAATGGTGAAACAAGATCCATTTCTAAGCTGTAGAAAAATCTGCGATGTTCTTGGAGTTAATGATAAGAAGGAGGTTAGCGCAGAAACTGTGCGTAGAGCTGTCGTAGAAGCTGGATTTTCATCTCGTACGCCTAGAAGAAAACCTCTTGTAAGTTCCATAAACAAACAAAAAAGAATAACATTTGCAAAAGCATAACCAATAACGTTTTGGGATAATGTTTTATTTTCGGATGAGTCTAAATTTTATATATTTGGTGTAAATGGGCATAAGAGGGTCTGGCGAAAAGTAGGAGAAGCATTTAATCCCAAGAACACTATTAAAACAGTAAAACATGGAGGCGGTGGTGTTATGGTTTGGGGTTGCATGGCTGCTGCTGGAGTTGGAAATCTGACATTCATCGAAAATACTATGGATCAGAACTCTTATTTAGAGATTCTACGAAACAACATGAAACAAAGTGCAGCCAAATTAGGTATGCGAGAAGATTTCTTGTTTCAACAGGACAATGACCCTAAGCACACTGCGCATAAAGTTCGAATGTGGCTATTGTACAATACTCGCATGCTTGCTACACCGCCTCAAAGCCCTGATTTGAACCCTATAGAGCATCTTTGGAATGAGCTTGAGACAAAAATCCGAAAAAGAGTGATATCAAGCAAGGCGCAGCTTAAGGATGTTATATTGGAGGAGTGGGCCAGAATCAGCAGCGAATTTAATAAAAAATTGGTATATTCTATGCCTAAAAGACTGAAGTCAGTAATTCAGATGAAAGGATATCCGACAAAATATTAAGAAAAGTATAATTCAAATAACTATGCAAGACTATAATTACAATTTGTATCATTTTTCTTTAGGTGTACCATGACTTTTGTGGACTTCATTCATTGACTTTCCAACACATCATATGTAATAATATATTAATACGACAGAATTTTCGTTTTGTTTTACTTGAATTTAAATTTAATGATTATAGTTGAAGTAATACCAAAAAAATTTTATCACTATAGGTTTTTTAAATAAAAATATCAAACAATTTTCATGATATTTATCACTGTACCTTGACTTTTGTGGAAGACTGTATACTAACAAGCATTTTCACCAGCTGATCAACCAAATTAAAAGGGAGGGAAAATTTTCGAATGAAACAAGCGATAAACTTGCACAAGATGGAGAGCACGTTTATCATAATTTGTTTCAATTTGGGATGAAACGTGAAGACGCTATGCACTTGGGACAAAACTTTCAAGCACAAAATCGATTTGCTGTTGTGTTTGCATGCACGTACTTCTAATGAAAGAGGAATCCTTCGCCAATCTAATCAAAATGAAGCTCATCGTCCTGCATTTTATTCAAGTGCCTATGAAGGGCAATATTTGTCGGTTCAATGTCTTTTTTACATTTCCCCATGAAAGTATTCGCGAACGCAAATACATACGAGTACTCAAATTGATCTTTGAAGGTTGAATACCGTTTGGTTGGGAGTTTATTCTATGTGAACTTCCTTGATAGTTCATCCGCTCTGAATCAACAATGTGTTTATATTTGGTCATGGAGCGGGCTTTTCCTCCAATTTCCCCGAAATCTGCTGAATATGTGAACGCATGAACTTCTATTCCATGGAAGGCTCATTCACACCCGCTCGCGAAATACGTTTCCTACTGTCTATTCCTTCTTCTTCTTTTTGCTGATTGACTCGTACTTGATTGTGCGATATATGCCACTGCCATCTCTTCATCTCTACCGCATAGCTGCTATATGAGGTAGCACGACTTGATCGCAATTTTATTGTTCCTATCATGGGAATGAACGTAAAGCGGGAAGCTGCTTATACTTTTAAGTATTGATGCCATTGTCTGGCGAAGGTATGAGGCGGTGCTTTTGCGCGTTCACAACAATTATATGACACCTTTGATTTTATCACACTAATAGTATTATCTTCTTCTTTAGCACTACAGCTCCTCTTGGGCCTTCGGTTCTTGCAAACAGCGTATCCGAATGTCTCAGTCCATTTACCGCGTCCTCCAATTTTGAAATTTGAGCAGCGATGTACTGTCTTCATCCACCGAGTTAGACCAGCGTTTCTTCGGTTTCCCTTCTGGTCTCCGGCCTTCAGTTCTCCCAACGAATACCTTTTTGGGTATCCGTTGCTCGTCCATACGATTCATGTGGCCAGCCCATTGCAGCTTCCGCAGTCTTACAATCGTTGAGACCTCTAGCTCGTCAAAAATTTCATACAGCTAATGTTTGTATCGAATTCGCACATCTAGCTTCGCTCCGATTATTCGCCTCAGAATCCGTTGTTATAACCTATTCCCAGTGTACTCCTGGCCTCTTCCAGTAGTACCCTGGTCTCCAATTTACCCTACTCAACCAAATCCTTTAACCTCCACCTTTCGGAATGAAACACCAACTGTACGCAACGACATTTCACAAGGTATTAAAAGTTTTCACAATGTAATTACAATTATGTTTCTGCTCGTTTGTTCTTAACGGCAGCAGCCGTGTTCCTCTTCCAGCGCCTCCGGAAAGCCTTCACCTTGACTTCCCACCTGAACTGCCGTTCGATAACGCGGGCCTAGTCCATATGGGCTCAGTGCCTATAGGCACCGACGCGTATAAAAGACTCGTAGAAAATACCAGCAATACGAAGAAAAATACTGGAAATTACTGAACTGCGTCCTCGGCTCAATGGCTAGTGACACCGACGTGTATATAAGACTCGCAGAAAACAGCAGTACAACGTAGAAAAATACTGGAAATGACTGAACTGTGTCCTCGGTACAATGCCTAGTGACACCGACGCGTATATAAGACTCGTAGAAAATAGCAGCACAACGTAGAAAAATACTGGAAATGACTGAACTGTGTCCTCGGCTCAATGCCTAATGACACCGACGCGTATAAAAGACTCGTAGAAAATAGCAGCAACACGTAGAAAAATGCTGGACATGACCGAACCGTGTCGTCGGGTCAATGCCTAGTGACAGCGACGCGTATATGAGACTCGTAGAAAATAGGAGCAATACGTAGAAAAATACTGGTAATGACTGAACCGTGTCTTAGGCTCAATGCCTAGTAACACCGACAGCTATATGAGACTCGTAGAAAATAGGAGCAACACGTAGAAAAATACTGGAAATTACTGAACAGTGTCCTCGGCTCAATACCTAGTGATACCGACGGGTAATAAAGGCTCGTAGGAAATAGTAGTAACACGTAGAAAAATACTGGAAATGACTGAACTTCCTCTATCACGAGCCGTTGCTTTTATTGGTTAAAAAGCCGACGCTGCGTACACCTCAATCCAATTATTCCATAAGGTTCGCCAACTCTGCTGACCAAAGTCCCAATTCCGTACAAGAAATTGTTGTGGAATCCGCATGCTGAATAAAAACCCAATTCCATAAGTTCAACCACCGCACGTCCAATATATTACTTTCCTCATTCCACCCCGGTCACAAAATCATGCCAGCATTATCATTGTTTACTACGACCGGAGATCCCAACATCTGTTGTTATAAAATTCGATCTGGAGACTCCAACAACACAAGTTGATAATGTGCGCTTGTATGTCTCGTACGTCATTTTTACGCGGTGCATATTAATTTGTTTAATTTTTTTTTTGTATGTTGGGTTGGTGGACGCTTTCTGCTAGATATTACTCCTCTTAGTCAAGCGGTTTATTTTGGTTTTTATGCGTAATATATGATATTTTGTATGTTTTTACATGTGTTTGCTGCTAAATATGATTTTACTTAGTCGAGCGGTTTGTTTTAGTTTTTTGCGTAGGGCTTGATATTTTCCTTAGTCACGCAGTTTGTTATTACACGTGTTTTCTGCTAAATATGCTTACTTAGTTGAGCGGTTGGTTGTGGTTTTATGCGTAGTATTTGATATTTCGTTTAGTCACGCGGTATGTTGTTATATGTCGAAGTTTTGCTTTCAAACAGGACATGATGACGAGTCCCTAACACCCTTGCTCAAAGGCGTTCAATGTATTTGCGGATGCTTGGGTTAGAGTCCATGTTTCACACCCATAGCATAACATAAGTCTTATCACCGATTTGTATACTTGGAGCTTTGTTTTCCTTTGTATGCAAGTGGTCTAGAAGATCGTCAAAACTGTGTGAAATATTTTATTTGCGAGCTGTATTCTTTGGCGTATTTTGTCTCTTTAATTATTGTTTCTCGTTATTAATAGTATATATTATACAATATTTATATCAACTTAAAACTTTTTTGATTCAAATTGTAAGGGTACTCATAAATTCAGATGGCTGTTTTTAAGATTTGTATGTTTTGCTTCCCCCTAGATTTTCTGGTACACACACTGGATTTTTTGTTCCAGATTCTTAGAGTTATAACGAAGACGTTTACCGCGATATACCTCTGGATTACCTTTGATATACTCGTAAAATTTAAGGGTCAGTTCCGTGTTAGGGGGACTCGATTAAAAGCTTTTGAAATTTATGATAAACTTTCGAGAGATCGCCACTTCTGACTTATCCACAAAATTTGAGCTTTGCATCTTTTATAGTTTCTGAGGAAAATTGCTGTTCTCCACCGATGGCCAGACGAATGGCCAGACAGATGAACGCGAGACTAGTTAGTCTTTGTAAAATTCGTCTTGCAAAGCCCTCAAAAGTTGTACAAGTTGATCTTCAAGAAAATTGGGTGCCCTTGAGCCATGGCTGAGACTGGCACTAGATTTTCAACATTCCATGATATACGAGTAATTACAAATAAAATTGATTATCAAATGTAAAAGGGCAGTGGATAAGATTTCCAATTGATTTAAAAATAAACGAATTAAAATCGTACTTAAAATCAATTAATTAAAATCAATTTACAGTGGCTATATTATTTTAACTCTCGATTATTTTTTTAGGTACAGTGAAGCTGACAATCATTCGTTTGGACGTGAACCTACAACATTACGTACTGGTCATTTTACACAAGTAATATGGAAAGACAGTCGTGAAATTGGTGTTGGACAGGCTAAAAATCGTTCTGGACAAGTTTATGTTGTTGTAAATTATGATCCGCCAGGAAATTTTATAGGAAGTTTTGCCGAGAACGTACCACCAATCGGTGGCTTTCCACTTACACCACGCATTGTTATTGATCGTGTACCTGAATCACCAGAATCCTCATTGTCATCCAGCGGTTACAGTGATGAGATGTGTGATTTCATCACAAAAATCTTGAAGTATCACAATGACTATCGTAGGAAACATAGTGTGCCAGAACTGAAGTATGCATTACGATTTTGAATTCTAGTTAAAAGTATTCAAATCTAATACCATTTTCAGGTTAAATCCAGACCTTTGCCAGCTGGCACAGGAGTGGTCAGATCGCCTTGCAAAAGAGGATCGTTTCGCCTACCGTCCCAACAGCATATATGGTGAAAACATCTACTGTTTATGGTCATCGGATCGCAATGCTAAAGCGAATCCCAAGGATGTGTGTCGTTCGTGGTATGAGGAACATCGTGAACACAACTATAATGTTGAACCGAAAGGTGCCTTCCGTGCTGGACAATTTACACAAATGGTATGGAAATCAACTCAGGAATTGGGCGTAGGACTGTCCAAAACACGTCGTGGTAAAGTTATTGTTGTATGCAATTATCATCCACGTGGTAATACGATTGGAGAATTTATGACAAGTGTACTGCGTCCGCACTGAACTAATTAAATGTGTGCATCTATGAGTTTGCACTGGGAAAGGTTGAGTGCTTATGTGTAAGAGGTAAAAAACTACATTCGCAACGGAAATTATGTAGGATAGGTAAGAATGAAATGGACTTAAGAAATTCAAATGAAATGAAAAGGCTGTTATTTACTCTTATTCATGTATATTGGTCGAATTTAATATTTGAAACATATAACTTTTTGTCTAAAATTTTTAATTGATTGACAATTTTTCAAATCGAACTGAGTTTAAATGAAATACTACGTGAAATTTGAGATAAGCAGTATTGAGTGTAGTTTATCTCTCATTTACTTCATTTTGTATCTTTAGGCTAAGAATGATTGCTAATGAGCTTGATAAATTTTTATTACTACACTTAAGCTTCGTAAATTTCCGAGATAAATCTGAAAAAAATTATGCATTTATAGAAATTTTGAATTATGAACAATAAGGTTACAGTGAGAAATTAAAGTAAAGAACTATCCATTATGCCATATTTTTTGATTGCTTCGATATTTATGCATAATCATGCCATTATGCGAAAGATTGCAAAAATCGGTCCCCTTCCTCATTTTATGGAATATGTTATTTTTATATGAAACCATACAATTGTATTTCTTCATTAGGCTCAAATAAAACCCCCTCCTAGCAATGAGTGGTTGCCTTCTTACTCAGACCGATAAGGAAATCAATTAACGTCACTTCGCGTACCGGAGACAGCTGGTCAGTAGCCCTAAATTTCCGAACACAGCTGTTCAGAAAACTTGACAGCAGCATCTCAGTAGGTTTTGAAATTGTCAAGTATGATGATTCTCAGATGAAATTTAGTCGAAATGATACAAACGAGAAGGATATACATATATTTGCGCGCTAATGTCTTCGATGCATCATATCTAAAATAAATCGCTGACATATTACTGATAAAATTTCAAACGTACATTCATATGAACTGTCAAAAATTTGTGGAAACACACTAGATAGCGCTGATGAGGCTACTTGGAGATGTTAGTTCGCGGCGTGACGTAGTGTTTCTGTTTTCGGTCCTGAGTAAGAAGGCAACTAATGAGTTCAATAACTTCATTTTTCTCGTTGGATATACGAGTAGTCGACGGTTTACTTGAGGCCATCTTCAATGCTTGTCATTATATTGGCGTATAGAATATAATAGCTGAGAACCATATGAAACAACCTACGATATACTTATAGAAAGTTAAATCAGTTATTATAGTTGTCGCCCCAAAACTAATTTCTGGTATGTTCGCTTTGTAAAGTACTTATTACAAAGTCAAAAAAAGTCTCGAGTGCTAGTTGATTCAAGCAAACTTAAAAATCGTTTGTAGATTTTCAACACACAAAATACTTAGTACCCGACTTATTTCGACAATTCTATTCGACAACAGCATCAATCGCTTGTTTCAATATTTCAATATATTTCTTCAGACGAGGTACTTATTCTATTTAATCTTATAGTACATACTATAAATCACCTATGCGGCCTTCCCATATGAAATGAGGTCAAGAATTCAAGATCCTTTTTTGATGATAAGATTAATTTTATACAAAAAATTCATAATTTGAGATAACTTGTTTAGGCACAGTACGCTAACTGCGATAATTTCTTCATGGACAGGATGTTTAGTCCATAATTTTTCAAAAAAACTAGCATCTGGAAACAAAGCTTGAGTCTTGAAAGAGCACTGAATCACAAATGGTTAGCTTCATAGCTTTTTTGAGTATTATTGTAATGTCAACATTTAAAGGCAACTTTTTGGAATCTATTCTTCTTTTTTTGACCACTATTTAGTCAAAGGAAAGCTTGAAGCTTTATGTATGCATTTTTACTTTTCAGTTTATATATGTATGCACCCTGGTTTTTCTTTGGTCGTTTCATAAATAAATCTTTCTTGAGTTTTCTTTTCTCCCCAGTAATGAGTCTTCAATATATATGACTAGTTTGAAATATTTTGGATAAAATTGACCCAGCATACTGATAAAACAAGTTGGGTAAACAGACCTACGCTCATGTCAGAAGGGTTTTGCATTCAATTTTCAAAATGCAGTCACCAGATTGAATAAAGTCAAGAAGCATGTCAATGACGATTATATTGGAGAAACTATGAAATTCGAAGATCATACTATTATTATCAAAGTTGAACGAATTTTGACTTGTGAGGTTTTTGTTATTGTTATACCCATAAATATCTCCCTTGTTATTTCAGATGTCCATTCGTGAGGGAGGAAACCACATTTTTCATGTATTTCCCCCCTGTGCCCCACTGAAGCAAATACTGACTAAGAACTGTTTTGAAAAGCTCCCATGTCTTTGTGTTTTACAAAGACCTACTAGTTTCGCGACCTGTCTGTCCGTCCGTCCGTCTGTCCGTCTGTCCGTGCGTCACGTCCGATTTCCTCAGAAACTAGCAAAGCTAGAATGCTCAAACTTTGTAAAAAGGTCAGAACTGATGGTCTCTCAAAAGTTAAGGCCTTAACAAAAATTTAAAAATTTTTTAAGGGGGTCCCCCTAATAACGAATAGGCCCTTAAACATTTTTTTTAATCAGTGGTAGTCGAATGGGGTATCAAATGAAAGGTCTTGACTAGAACTTCTAGAATCTGAAATGAAAAAATTCATTTTATGAATCAGGGGGTCCAGGGGAAAGCAAAATCTACCCAAAATTTGTGTCCCCCCCTCGCGATTGGACACCTTTCAGCCGAAATATCTGAAAACCACCACGGATGTGGGCCTTTACGAGTACAAGGCCAACAAATACCTTAGAAATCAAAATTCACTCAACTTTGTTAATAATAGTATGACTTGTAGATTTTACATTTTTGCCCATAGAATCAAAACGGTACCTTTAAACTTTTTGAAATTTTGCAATTATATAGACTGATATAAGATATATATGTTCACAAAATTTAATTGAGGTCGAATCATAATCAAGTGACTTATAGCCATTTCAATTATATGGAATCACAACAACAATAACACGTGTTTATGGTTGATAAAGGGTTTTCCAATAAGAGGTGTTATTTTGATATTAAAAGAAAAAAGCCATTTTTTAATATAAATGATCATGTATTTATTTCGTTATAAAGAAAAAGATATGCTGTTAATAGCAAATATTAACATCAGGCAAATAACCACAACGAAACGCTTACAGGACCATATCCTCTTCATGAAATTTTCCATAACCAAATCGCAAAGTGGCTGCCCTATGTCCTCGGTAGCCTCACGAATTTCATCTTTGGGATTTTGAATTGACGCTGGGCTATTGGCGTAGGCCTTCTCTGTCAGGTGGCTCCAAAGGAAGAAGTCGCAAGGTGTTAAATCACAAGATCTATTCAAAATAACACCTCTTATTGGAAAACCCTATATATATTTAAAAGTGACTTAGGCACTTTTATTTTCTTTTAATTTTCATGAAAATTTAAGGAATAGTATTTAACTTGAACATGTTCAATCGGCCAAGCATTCAGATTAAAATGGCGGCTGCATTGTGCTTAGGAAACAAACTGTGTATCTTTTGTTTAAATTTGAACGATTTCATATCCAAGTATTGGATGAATAAT
The DNA here is from genome assembly GCA_963969285.1 of Odontomyia ornata. Taxonomy (NCBI): domain Eukaryota; kingdom Metazoa; phylum Arthropoda; class Insecta; order Diptera; family Stratiomyidae; genus Odontomyia; species Odontomyia ornata. The sequence continues at coordinate 428,408,116 of OZ017738.1, read as the reverse complement.
TCAAGTTATCGATTCACGCCATTAGAAAACTTGTTTCTAACCCAAGGATGTTTTCAAAGACCTTCTGGTAGGAGCACTCTCCTGCTTACTCAACTTGTTTCATACTCATATCGGCTACGTTTGATGAATTTTTTTTCAGGGGCCATTCTCCTGTACTCTTATCATCGATTCATGGCCAATTTTTTCGAACCCTAGAGTTGTTACAAAGCCCTTTTGCTTGGAGCTCTCTCCCGCCTCCTCGACTTGTTTCACTTATGAGTATTCATTGTAGGTACTCATCTTCAGTCATTCATTAAATTGAATCAAGTGTTCAAAGCATGCACCTTAAACGTTGAAGTTGGGAAAAAATAACTCAAAATTATTCAATCTTCGCATTTAAAACAGCCACCATTTTGTTTTACGATTACTGATACTACTAGCTGAACCGATTCTCAAAGATATTCATGACACCTATCATTCCCGAAATTTTCATGCAAATCCTAGCAAAACTGTAGTGTCTGAGTCGATAAAAAGCGCATGTTGTTCCATAGCCATATGTTGCCATAGTAATACATGCAGCGCATATTGTTCCATAGTAATACAGGAAAATTCAAACCGCGATAACTTCGCTAAGTATTATTCAATCTTTATGAAACTTGCAGGGTAAATCGAGGCCTACATTCTTGATTTTTTTTCAGATTTTTCGGATCACAGGTGTCCCATCGGGAGGGGGGGGGGGGGGGGGACACAAATTTTTCGCTCCCTGTGCGCCCCTCGAAGCAAACTTTGCCAAACTAAGACCTGTTTTGTAAAGTTCTCATTAAGACCTTTCATTTGATACCCATATCGGCTACCTTCAATGGATATTTTTTCGGGGGGTCACTTCCCTACATGGGGAGACCCCCCTTAAATACCTTATACAATTTTTCTGTAGTTGAACTTTGAAGAGAGCACCACTTTACACCTACATACAAAATTTGATGCTTCTAGCTTAACTAGTTTCCGAGAAAAACTGCTGTGACACACGGACGGACGGACGGACAGACAGACAGACGGGCAGACAGGACGCGAGTTTAGAAGGGTTTTGTAAAATTATTCTACAAAACCCTAAAAAGCTATACAATCCTGAGCTAAGCATATGTCTTTAGTTGAGGCTATATATAATATATAATTTTCAAGATGTCCTTTTACTACCGCTTCAACCCTCAATTTTTGTTAAAAATCTCTAGTAAAGTCGATGCCTGTCTTTCCGTCCGTTTGACTGACCTACAGTGTATCACAGCAAGCTTTCTCAGGAGTTAGAGAAGTTAGAGTCATCAAATCTTGTAAATGGCTCAAAAGTTGTTGTTTAATAAAAGTTTCATAGTTGAAAAAAAATTCAAAGGATTCAAGGGGGTCAAAATAAGAATGTATAAAATAAAAGTTGTTAATGAGATTTTCCATCATTAGTTGTTAAACGTGCCCTGATGACCACATCATCGTAACGTTATTGCTGATCAAACGATGACATGTAGTTGAAAGTCATCATGAACTTTGTTTTAGCCACGGGACTAATGTCATTTACGTATTGGTAAGTCTAAAAAGTATTGAGCCTTTTTTGTCATTTTTCGATTGAATATTTCTTTTATTTAAAATAGGTTTTATTTAAGTACCTATTGTCCATTATTATCTATGACCTTTTGCCAATTTTTCGGGTAGAGACGTTATTCCATCTGGTTGGAACTTCTGTGGTTTATCGGCGAAAAACTTGGCCAAATGATTTTCACAGTCCCTTTTTGAAGTGAATTTCCTTTCATTAAGGAAATTTTGCAGAGACCGAAACAAATGGTAGTCTGATGGTGCAAGGTCTGGACTATACGGTCAATACATCAAAACTTTCCAGCCAAGGTCTGTCAATTTTTGCCAGGTCATCAAAGATGTGTGTAGTCTGGCATTGTCATGATGAAAGACAACGCCCTTTCTATTGATCAATTCTGGTCGGTTTTTTTGAATTGCTTGTTGCAATCTGGTTAATTGCTGACAATACAGAGCCAAATTGTGTGTTTGGCCAGGTTCCAGCACCTCCTGATAAACAATTCCCTTCCCAACCCACAATACACACAGCATAACCTTGTTTGGTGTCAATCCTGGCTTTGAAGTCGTTTATGATAATTTACCTTTTTTTGACCATGATCTTTTCCGAACAACATTCTCGTATCTTACCTATTTTTCATCGCCCGTAATGATTTGCTTCAAAAATGGCAAAACGTTTGTTCAAAATTTATATGAAATACTTTTTGCAACTCGAAATGTCTTGCTCAACAAGAAATATTCAATAACAAGTTGGGTAAACAGACCTACGCTCATGTCAGAAGGGTTTTGTATTCACTTTACAAAATGCAGTCACCAGATCGAATCAAATCGATTTTATTGGAGAAAATATGAAATACGAAGATCATACTATTATAAACAAAGTTGAACGAATTTCGAGATCTGAGGTTTTTGGTATTGTTATACTCATAAATATCTCCCTTGATAATGATTTCAGATGTCCATCCGCGACGGAGGGAACACATTTTTCATGTATTTCCCCCCTGTGCCCCCACTGAAGCAAAAACTGACAGTCTAACAACAGTTTTGAAAAGCTCCCATGAAAACATTCATTTTATACTCATATCGGCTACGTTTGATGAATTTTTTTTTTCAGGGGCCACTCTCCTGTACTGTTATCATTGATTAACGCCCAATTTTTCCGAATCCTAGAATGGTTACAAAACCCTGTTGCTAGGAGCTCTCTCCCACCTCCTTGACTTGTTTCACTTATGAGCATGAATTGAAGGTACTCATCTTCAGTCATTCATTCAATTGAATCAAGTATTCAAAGCATGCACCTTAAACGTTGAAGTTGGGAAAATATAACTCCAAATTATTCAATCTTCGCATTTAAAACAGCCACTATTTTGTTTTACGATTACTGATACTACTAGCTGAACCGATTCTCAAAGATATACATGACACCTATCATTCCTGAAATTTTCATGCAAATCCTAGCAAAACTGTAGTGTCTGAGTCGGTAAAAAGTGCATGTTGTTCCATAGCCATATGTTGCCATACTAATACATGCAGCGCATATTGTTCCATAGTAATACAGGAAAATTAAAACCGCTATAACTTCGCTAAATATGAAGCAATCTTTATGAAACTTGCAGGGTTAACCAACCTTATAAATAGTCATCCGCGTACTGAATTTCATTGAATTTAAGGGTACCGTTATGATTTTATTCAAGAAAACATAAAATCAATAAATCATACTATTACTAACAAAGTTGAGTGAACTGCGACTTCTCACGTATTTGTTGTTGTTGTACTCATCAAGGCCTACATTCCTGATTTTTTTCAGATTTTTCGGATCACAGGTGTCCAATCGCGAGGGGGGGGGGGGACACAAGTTTTTCGTGTATTTCCCCTCCCTGTGCGTCCCTCGAAGCAAATTTTTCCAAACTAAGACCTGTTTTGAAAAGTTCTCATCAAGACCTTTCATTTGATACCCATATCGGCTACCTTCAATGAAATTTTTTTTTCGGGGGGTCACTCCCCTATATGGGGAGACCCCCCTTAAATACCTTATAAAATTTTTTTGTAGTTGAACTTTGAATAGATCGCCACTCTACACCTACACACAAAATTTGATGTTTCTAGCTTAAGTAGTTTCCGAGAAAAACTGCTGTGACACACGGACGGACGGACGGACGGACGGACGGACGGACGGACAGACGGACAGACGGACAGACTGGTCGCGAAACTAGTAGGGTTTTGTAAAATTATTTTACATAACCCTAAAAAAGTTGAGTAAGCAGGAGAGTGCTCCTACCAGAAGGTCTTTGTTAACATCCTAGGGTTAGAAACAAGTTTTCTAATAGCATGAATTGATAACTTGAATTATTCATCCAATACTTGGTTATGAAATCGTTCAAATTCATGCAAAAGATGCGCAGTTTTTTGATCTAGCTTAAACGCTTTTTCTGAATGGTCGGCCGATTGAATTTATGCATGTTAAACACTTTTCCTTAAATTTCCATGAAAATTGAAAGAAAACAAAAGTTCCTAGGTCTATTTGAAATATGTATCAACCATAAACACGTGTTATTGTTGTTGTAATACCATACAATTGAAATGGCTATAACTCACTTGATTATGATTCGATCTCGATTAAATTTCGTGGGCGAAATATCTTGTATCAGTCTATATAATTGCGAAATTTCAAAAAGTTTAAGGGTACCGCTTTGATTTTATGGACACAAATTTTTGGTACAATTTGCCTTCCCCTGGACCCCCTAATTCATAAAATGATTTTTTTTATTTCAGATTCTAAAAGTTCTAGTCAAGACCTTTCGATTTGATACCCCACCTAACTACCTTTGCTTTACAAAAATTTTTAAGGGCTAATTCGGTATTAGGGGGGACCTCCCTTAAACATTTTTTAAATTTTTGGTAAGACCTTAACTTTTGAGAGACCATCACTTCTGACCTTTTCACAAAGTTTGAGTATTCTAGTTTCTAAGGAAATTAGCTGTGACGCACGGACAGACTGGCAGACGGACTGACGGACGGACAGACAGGTCCCGAAACTAGTAGGTCTTATCTCGGTGAAAACAAATAAAAATTTTACAGAGAGCGGCAAATAAATGCAATGCAAATTTAACAAATAAATTAAAGGAATCATTTACTCTACAATTAATCTCAATGACGCACGACGATGATCCTCGAATGATTCCCGAAAACCAAAAAGATTTTTTAAAGTATTGCTAAATTGTACGCAGCAAAATTACAACAATATAGAAAATATTTCAATTTATTTTCTTTCAAAGGGTTTGCAATAATATTTGGCAAGAGAGCTCGTATAATTTCTTCGGCCGATGAAATACCGTAAATTAGATAAAAATTCATCAAGTCTTTTAGGTAAGGATACTCATCTCCTTCGCATATTTCAAACATTGTCTGTAGCACCAGTTGGCGATAATGAAAGCAACTTTAACCACTGATATGCTTCTTGATGAATCCCTCCGTGTGCAGGACTTCCGATCGTAGTAAATGAGATGCGCGCTCCAGAACCTATTGACGATGCGACCTGGCATGACAGTCACTCAATGCTTCATCAGCAAATCGATCACATATTTTTATTTTAATCGACCAATTAATTGATTCGGCACATGGAAACGGATACAGCCATCCCCTATATGCAAATGCCTCACTAGACTCAGGCTTTTTGTTAAGACCAATGCTGAGAATTGAAACTCGGTCTGAACTTTCAATTTATTCTTCTCCACCAGCTGCTGACGTATATGCCAAAAGTGCTGTAGCATCAGGATTTATGATTAATACACAGTTCAAGTACTTAACTAGTAAATCATTGTACACATATTTACTACCACTCAATTTATTGGCGCGATTAAATAGGTCAGCGCAAGAGCAAGAACAGTTATTCACTGTCGCCAACCGCGAGCTCTTCTTCGCTGTCTCCACAGATTTGCACGGAACTACGACACACGTCCACTGTAAGAACTCCCGTCGTTTGTACGTCACTTCGAGCACAAGAAAATGTGAAATGCAATGCAAATTACAATGGCCAAATGAATTTGGCTACTATCAATGAATTTAAATTGTGTCATGTTTTCACGTACTTTTTCCTTTACCGGCTCGGTTTTTCGCGACGTGCATTCTGCGTAGCGCTCTCTCAAAGACTTCCCGAGAAAACGACGACGACGTCCACGGCGCATTATCCAAATATTTACCGAAATTTTCACTTGCTGAGCAGTGAAAATCGAAGCTGATTTCCCAACCATGTATTGCGAACAATCTAGTTGATAAGGGGGCGCACTAAAGCACGCTATTTATCTTAAAATATCCGCGCTTATAACATTTCTCAAGATTTCGTTTATTGTGGGTTTTAAGACGTGCATAGCGACAATTCTATGCGGATACGACGGCGGATACGGCGTCGCGACGTGACCGCCGTGAAGATGAATAACAGACTCCCCGTTTGTTGTTCGTCGTCGCCTTATAGGACCGCTCAAAAACCAGTCGACGAGCCTCCCATCTACTTTCTATGGTATTGCAAAAGTGCAATCGTGGAAGAGCTCCATTGAAAATTGGGTTGCCGTATCTATATTGCGATTGCAAAATTAAAATGATGAATATTATTTTAAATTTGCAATTGAAATTTGGATCCGCAATATGGTGGTTTTCGAGCAGTTTGCTTAGGCGACTGCTCGATTATCACAGCAGATAACTTCAAATCGAATATTTTTTTGGCTTTTGTACTATCTCTTCTAATTAAATTAATTATTTCTATTGCTAATATACTTTGCTGCGCCTCTTTCTTAAATGTCGTCTTTTATGTTTTTTAAGTTGAGTAAAATGCTTTTGAAGATATCTGTTGAAAGAGTTGCATTTTCATCAGAGGCATCAACAGATGATATTACTTCTGTAATAAAATGAGAATACCAGTCATGATATGAAGCCAAAGTTGGTGAGTTTGCCGTGAACTTACCATTATTAGACTTATTAAAATTGAAAACCCTCCTCGTCAAAATTGAAGGGCTTCGTTGATTTCTCCTTGGCAACTGTGTTGACGTTATAAAACCACCGTCAATATTTTCGCTTTACGATTCGTTTATATATCCATCTATAATGGGCGCTAAAGGAGTACGTCCTTTCATGTTGATTTTTTCTTAATGATGGAACATATTGAAGCATTGATGTAGTAGAGGAATTACTAGTAAAAAAATTTGGCAGTGCATTTTAATTGGAAAGTATTTGTATATAATATCAATATTTTTAAAAACTCGCAATTCAGGAATCTGTTCTGAACATAGCAAAATGCCTAATGCTTCTGTCGAAAATTGTGGTCTAAGACTAGTTCATCCCCATCTGCGAACCCATGAGCAATAATTCTAAATGGCTTGTTTGGTTTAATAAGGCAAAACGAATCAGCTTCTTTTTGGCAATTTAAGTCAAATTCATCCTAGAACTTTTGTCCACAAAATTGAATTGTTGAAGAATTCCTTTTTGAGATCTTATCAAGCGTTCAATACTTGTATATTGAATAAAATTTTCAAAGTTATAAGCTGCAAAATAATCTAGTGCTCCATACTGTTTCACCGAGTCGCATATAAAGCAACTAGTGTACGTTATAACTTACATTTTCTTCTCCATATAGCACCTGAAAAATTTTGACAAAATCTTTCAAAAGTTTTGGAGCAACAGATAAATTCGACACACAAGATTTTTGGCAAGGAAGAACGCGTATGGCACTATGTAACAATAAACAAGTTGAGTAAGCAGGAGAGTGCTCCTAACAGAAGGTCTTTGTAAACACCCTAGGTTTAGAAACAAGTTTTCTAATGGCGTGGATATGAAATCTTTCAAATTTATGCAAAAGGTGCTCGTTTTGATCTAGCTTAAATGATTTTTCTGAATGCTCGGCCGATTGAACATGTTCAAGTTAAACACTATTCCTTAAATTTTCATGAAAATTCAAAGAAAATAAAAGTGCCTAAGTCAATTTTAAATATACTCGTATATAGGGCTTTCCAATAAGAGGTGTTATTTTGAATCGATCTTGTGATTTAACATCATGCGACTTCTTCCTTTGGGGCCACGTAAAAAAAAGAAGGCCTACGCTAACAGCCCAGCGTCGATTCAAGACCTCGAAGATGAAATTCGTGAGGCTGTCGAGGACATAGGGCAGCCACTTTGCGATTTGGTTATGGAAAATTTCATGAAAAGGATATGGTCCTGTAAGCATGTCCTGGTGGTTATTTGCCTGATGTTATGTTTTACTACTAACGGCATACCTTCTTCTTTATATTGAAATAAACATTCGATCATTCATATTAAAAAGTGGCATTTTTCTTCTAATATCAAAATAACACCTCTTATTGGAAAACCCTATATCAAGCATAAACACGTGTTATTGTTGTTGTAATTTCATACAATTGAAATGGCTATAACTCACTTGATTATGATTCGATTTCAATAAAATTTTGTGAACGTATATATCTTCTATCAGTCTATCTAATCTAATTTCAAGACATTTAAAGGTACCGTTTTGATTTTATGGGCAAAAATGTAAAATCTACAAATCATAATATTATTAACAAAGTTGAGCGAATTTCGATTTCTAAGGTATTTGTTGCCCTTGTACTCATAAAGGTGCACGTTGGTGATAATTTTCAGATTTTTCAGCTGAAAGGTGTCCAATCGCGAGGGGGGGTACACAAATTTTTGGTACATTTTGCCTTCCCCTGGACCCCCTAATTCATAAAATGATTTTTTTATTTCAGATTCTAAGAGTCATAATCAAGACCTTTCATTTGATAGCCCACTCGACTACCTTTGATTAAAAAAAATTTTAAAGGGCCAATTCGTTATTAGGGGGGACCCCCCTTAAAAATTTTTTAAATTTTTGTTAAGACCTCAACTTTTGAGAGACCACCACTTCTGACCTTTTCATAAAGTTTGAGCATTCTAGCTTCTATAGTTTCTAAGGAAATTAGCTGTGACGCACGGACAGACGGACGGACAGAAAGGTCGCGAAACTAGTAGGTCTTTGTAAAAAAAATTTTTAACAAAGACCTAAAAATGATATTATATGTCCTCATGGACAGTATCTTTTGGAACAGTAATGCAATTAATGTAATTTCGAGAATCTTCTCATTTATCTTTGCTATATTATTGCCACGGCATTTGGTTTTTTTATTAGCGATTACTGTGAGAAATTTTTTAACAACACTTAAATCAATAAGGTATGAAGGCTCCATTGAAAATTGAGATATCATTCCAACACCAATTATTTCCTCATCTGTTCTTAAACTTCCACTTATGGTTTGAAAAACTACCTTACATTTCATCTATTTTCCGACTTGAGTACACATTGGACAATCATGCTTCCCCGTATGATTCTTCTTCTTCTTAGCACTACACCCCCTCTCGGCCCTTCGCGTCCTGCAAATAGCACTTCCAATTGCCTCGTTCCATTGACCGCGTCCTCCAATTTCGAAATCCGAGCAGCGATGAACTGTCTTCGTCGACCGAGTAAGACCAGCGTTTCTTCGGTTTCCCCAATGGTCTCCAGTCTTCGGTTCACTCAACGAATACCTTTTTGGGTATCCCTTGTTCGTCCATACGATTCATGTGGCCAGCCCTTTGCAACTTCCGCAGTCTAACAATCGTTGAGGCCTCCGGTTCGTCAAAAATTTTATGAGCTCATAGTTGTATCGAATTCACCCCCGTCTAGCTTCGCTCCGACTATTCACCCGAGGACCCGTCGCTCTAAGGTGTTCAATATATTTGCGGATGCTTGGGTTAGGGTCAAAACTGACGATAGATACAAGCCATATGGCAGCAGCGCTTACTACCACACACATGACCATTAGTAGGCCGACTTTGCTGGATAACTTACATGGCGTTATATGAAGAATTGTGGAGATGCCAACAAAAATTCGTGGTTTTGTACGGTTTAGAGACGGATTTCTACAGTGAAATCCAGATGATCCGTGGAGAACACAATAGCGCTCCTAGTGAAGTGGAAATTATTTCAGTTTTTATACCCGTTTGGTTCTTATCGCCTTCCAAAGTGAATTTATAGGAGTTTGTTTACATCTCAACGCTGAGCTATCAGTCGAAGGTGCAAAACGTGGGCTTCATTTGCTCGTATTGGAAAGTTTAGGAGCACAATGGGCTATACAAGGTAAATTTATAGCATGCACGGAATGCGTTCGGCACGTTTTTTATTCGGAAAATAGTATATATGACGAAATATAAGCATTTGCTAATGCCGCGGTTGGGTGACAGCTACCGGAAGCTTGTCCATAGTAGGCCGACTAATACATATGCAAATTGCTACCGTATGGCTTGTATCTATCGTCAGTTTTGGTTAGGGTCCATATTTCACACCCATAGCATAACACAGGTCTTATCACAGATTTGTATACTTGGAGCTTTGTTTTCCTGTGTATGCAGCTGGCCTTCAAGATCGTCAATACTGAATAAAATATTTTATTTTCGAGCTGTATTCTTCGGCGTATTTCGTCTCTTTCATTGCCCGTTTTCGTCATTTTGGCGACTAAATACACAAATTCGCGAACATTCTCGATACTGTATCCGCCAAGTGTGATATTTTGTGCATTTGAGGTATTTTTCCTCGACTGCGTCATGAGCTTTGTTTGATTTTCATTGATTTGTAGCCCTACTAGTTTTACTTCGCTGTCGAGTTTCAGGAAGAGCTCTTTGGCAGTTGTTAACTACCGTGACAGAATGTTGATGTCGTCCGCATAGGTTACTACTTGGCTCGACTTGTATAGTAATGTACCTGATGTATCGACAGGTAGCTTCCGTATCACGTACTCCAGAGCCAAATTGAATAGTATCTTTTATTTTAACACAAAATTGATTCATATTCAAAAACACAGAAATTTATTATCTATATCAAATTAATATAATTTCAAATATCTTCCATATACTGTTGCCAAATTCTTCAAAAGCCTAGTCTGATAAATTATTAAATTTAGCTTTGTGACTCTAAATTTGAAAAACAAGGCAATGTCTCACTGAAACCAGTGCTACGCATTTATTACAATTTAACAGCTTATTCTAGAACGCACAATATTTTTAAGCCGTTCTGTTTTTTTACACTTTAAATAAAACTATGCTTAGCCAACAACTTTGGATGTTAGTTCTTCATACTATTAATATTTTTTTAATATTAATAGAGTTAAGGTGTATTCACATGAATAATATTTGTACCTTTACAGAATCACTTTAGAATATTAGAAATAATATAAAATGAAATTCTTAAAAATCGAAATTGATGAGAGAAAAATAATTATAATCAAGCAATATAAATTTCAAAATGAAAACAAGCCTATCATTTCCAAATAAGTACATGCTCGTACATACGCATAACCAATCCGTACTACGAGAAGAGAAAGCAAAAATTGATAAATGTTGTGCCATTTAAATCTTTACCAATAAATTGACGAATCTTACTGAGGTTTAAGTTGGCGTCTGAATATTAAGATTAAATAAATAATAAAAAAAAACAATATGAATAAAGTGATTAGTCCTAATCAAGCGCCTTCAATAGAATTGAACGAAATGATAAACTTAATAGATATTAGAAAAGCAAAACTATTTTTTGCATAAGCTTTACACAATTTACTACAAAACCTGGAACGGAAGGATTAAATAAATTATCAATCAATAGCCTTAAAAGTAGTTTTTATATACTTTCTCGTGAATCGCGGTTTTCTATAGTCATCCTCAATAAATTGAAGTCATCAAAATTTTGGCACAGAAAAGGCAGGATCAACATATTTTGTTTCGTAGTAAGATTCTGAAAGCAATATCAGGAACCAAATAAATTAGATACTCAAAAACCATAAAATACAAAAAGCAGGATGCTTGCAAAAGCAATGAAATGATATAAATAAATATAAAGCATTCACTTCCATCTACCTCTTCAAAGCCTAACTAGGAAGGATTCATAGCACAAGTACACCTTTTTGTTTTTTGTAGAGCGACCAGAATTTCGACTGACTTCAATTTATAGATCCTCAAATAATTTAACAGTCCAGTCACAATAATGAAAGCAAATAAAATTGAAAGTTACCATGTTTTTGTACAATATAAAATTTATAAAAAATAATTATAACCCCATATCCAAAATAAATCTAATATTGCATTTGAAATAAATTTCGTAATTCCTTACTCATTGTCATAATCAATTATATATTACCTCAATATAATTTGGTAGGATAGATTTGATGAGTCTGTGACTATTGAAATGTTTTATACGAAATGATTGTAATTTGCTGTAGTACCTCAAAAAACACTTAGAATCAACAAATTAAATATTGTAGATAAACCAAAGTTTAGATTTTAAAGTGAATATTGCAATGATTGAAAAGAAAATTTACTTCGAATCTTTATCATTAATATAATCACCATCAATTATAAATACCAACACACATATTTATAAAGTGAAGATACTGTTTAGATTTTAAGATTATAATCGCAATGTAATTATCGCTATCATTTATTACGGCCCAGTACGTTTGACTAATTATACATATGGTCTGGTGGAATAATTAATATGAACTATGTAATTATAAAATGATCTGGGAAATCTTGATGAATAAAAAAAAACAATGTTACTCAAAATGTGGATTTTTTAAAAATTATTATTTTGTATAAAAGTATTGCTACATGTTCACAGAATTCTGCGAGCTACTGTCGCAATTGTTTTCACAACCATTAAGAACATCTACAAAATGAATTTACTCGAAACTCCGAGAACCCACCAAGCATGATCAACATCTGAAAGTGACGTCACTCCATTCATTAATTTGCTCGAATCTACCACGTACCTCTCGGTAGAACATTCGCCAATGTACGAGATATGGGTGAATAAGTAGAGACCCTATATAGAGGCGAGCTGAATGAACGGGGGGATCATTCATTCGACCGCGATAAAAACTGCGATAGTGTGTGGAAGCGATATTGTTCGAGTAATAGAAAAGTGATTGTGAAGTGATCTTAGAAGATAATTGCGATAGAAATTTATGGACAAGTGGAAGTTAGATTTTAATAGTGAAAATTAAAATTGTGAAATAGACCAAATAAGTGATTGTGCATTTTTAAGTAATTTAATAAACTCTTTTAATTTAACTTAAAAAGACATTGCGTTTTCACTTCCCCGGAACATTACAATTATTGGCCGCGAACCATAACACGTGACAGTGGTGTTAAGAAGTGAGAAAGAAAATTTTGAGAGTGAAAACTTTAAAACATTTTTAAAGTGCACAATAGTGTAATTTAACGTAGAACTGGTGGAAAAGTAGCTGAAACAATAAAAATGCCAGGAAACTTTCATCTAAAAATCGATAAGTTGACCATATCGGAGCTCAAGGAGGAGTTGGAACACCGGAATTTGGCCACACAAGGTACAAAGGCCATACTGATTGCACGCTTGTGTGACGCGATCGAGTCGGAAGGCGTGAATCTGGATTCGGGTGAGCTCTCAGATGCAGAAAAATCACAGAAGGTGGAGAAGTAGAAACACCAAAATCACCAAGTCTGACTGTGAAGCTAGATAAACAACCAGCGAAGCTAAATGAACAGTCATCCAATTTAGCTGCGAAGCTTTACCAACAAGCGATCGAAATCAAGGAAGTGCAAAAACAGTCAACCGAAATAAAAGCGGAGCTCGGTAGTCTGAACAACCAAATTAAATGCGTTGAGGAAAAGGAGGAGAAGGTCAGCCATATTGAGGAGAGAATTAACTATGAGATCAGCCAGGTCGAAGAGAGAATGAACCATGAGATGGAAAACATGAAAAAGGAACTGGAAGCAGCGAAGGCAGAAGTAACCATCTCACCAGCTACACTTACAACCGCAGCGCAAAGCTCATCCAGAAATGTGAAAGCACCAATATTCGACGGGCAAACGGTGCGGAGTATTTACAAAACCCAGTTTGAAGCCGCTGCTAGGGCAAATCACTGGAATGAGCAGCAACAAGCAACTGCATTAATTCTTGCTCTAAGAGGCCCAGCTGCCGAGCTTTTGCAGACGATCCCCGTCGAGTTGCACTCAAACCCGGCTGCTATAATGAATGCGCTCGACATGCGTTATGGAGACGATCATCTGAAACAGATTTATCGGTCACAGTTAAGGCATCAGGTGCAGAAGTCTGGTGAAACCCTACAGCAGCTAGCCCAAGACATCGAGCGACTAGCTTTTTTGGCTTACCCAGCGTACGACCCAGAACATCGAGATGATGCAGCAACGGAAGCATTCATCAGCGCACTAAAGGGCCCGGAATTGCAACAAGCCGTGCGTTTAGCTTAAAAGCAAACGGTTAAGGACGCATTGGCTTACAGTCTGAACTTTGAGGCAGCGAAAAATGCGAGTCGCACCACTGCCCGAGTTCGCGAAGTAGTGGCAGATGAGTGCAGGTGTGAACACGTCGAAATTGAGCGAGAGCCGCAGATAAATGGTGCGCCTAGATGCTGGAATTGCGGAGAGAAGGGGCACCTGCAAAGAGACTGCAAGAAGCGAAGAAACCCGAGCTATTGTCCAGGGTGTGCAGCTAGGAGAAGATCTAGACCGGGTCCGGAGCCCAGAATGGAAACCCTTCAAACGGAGGGGTGGGGAAACATGTAAGAGCCAACTTCGTGGGGCAGAAGTTGGCTAGGAGGATCGGCGTCCCCAGCATCATCATCACTGTATCAAGACTACATCGTGGAGAAGCGGACTTATGCCTTCCCGGTCAAGTTGACGGAGAACACTGCATCATAACCATCGACACTGGCGCAACCCGATCGATCATCCGACCAGACCATGTGAGGCAACAACTACTTCGAAAGGGCAGGATTTTCTCACTACGGGCAGCTATGGGAGAAACTGCACCTATCCGTGGAGAGGTCAACCTCCAGATACAGTTGGGAGACCTTGCGTTCCGACATGATTTTTTGGTCGTGAACATTATGGATGATTGCATTCTCGGAATGGATTTTCCGCGACCACATGGAATCACGTTGGACTTGGGCAAACGTGTATTAAAATGTCAGAATGTCGAAGTATTGATGGAGGGTCCCAGCGTCCGAATTCCCAAGACTAATGTACCGACACTGATGTACTGAAATCTTCCGAGAGCATTGTACGGGCCAAGCTCGATGGTGATTCTGAAGACCACCGATCTTATCTGATAGAGCCAATGAAGACGTCCGCATTGCGCAGTTTGATTGTAGGACGAAGCCTTGTAGGATCTTTAAGGAACGGATACGTGCCGGTTAGAGTCCTTAACACCGCAGACTCAACAACGAGCATCAAAGCGGGAGAAGTCATCGGCAGCTGCCAGCCTGTTTCCACCATCACCTCTTTGGAAGCTACTCACGACCATCATTGGAAAAGGAGGCAAGACACCGACAAAGCCCGGGAATCCATGTCTGCAATATTGAAGAAGGTCAAATTGCAAGTGCAGCTATTCAAACGAGCCTCTGATCTGGTCACCAAGTACAGTGACATCTTCTCAACAAGCCCGGATGACCAAGGCTGAACGAGTATGGTAACTCACGTCATAGATACACAAGGGGCCAAGCCAATTCGACAAGCACCAAGACGTCTTCCTATAGCCAAACAAGGAGAAGTGAGCGCACTGATCTCGGACATGGAAAAACAAGATGTTATCGAACCTTCTGTCAGTCCATGGGCTGCACAAGTAGTCCTAGTAAAGAAAAAGGATGGTATCACTCGTTTTTGTGTCGACTATAGGCAGCTTAACGACGTCACTAAGAAAGATAGTTACCCGCTCCCACGCATCGATGACATTATGGACACTTTAGCCGACGCAAAATGGTTTTCTACACTCGATCTCAAGAGTGGGTACTAGCAGGTAGAAATCGACAAGAAGGACCGAGAGAAAACCGCATTTTCAGTTGGGACTGGATCGCGGCAATTTGTGGTGATGCCATTTGGGCTTTGCAATGCTCCAGCCACTTTCGAACGCCGATGGAATACGTGCTACGTGGCCTAACCTGGAAAACTTGCTTGGTGTACCTAGATGACATCATCGTCGTCGGGAGAACGTTCAAAGAGCATGTGTGGAACTTAGAAGAGGTTTTGTGCCGATTGCAACTGGCGAATTTGCAACTTAGTCCCGACAAGTGTACCCTTTTCGCAGCTGAAGTAAAATACCTGGGACACGTCGTATCACCAGAAGGGGTCAAAACAGACCCTGAGAAAAAAATGAAGCCATGAAAAGCTGGCCAACACCAAACAACAAGCGCCAACTACGAAGTTTTCTGGTCTTAGCGACCTACTATCGAAGATTCGTCAAAGACTTTGCCAAAAAAGCTAAGTGTGTCTATCAGTTAACCGAGAAAAATCGTCCGTATGTCTGGAATGAACAATGCCAGACAGCCTTTGAGACCTTGAAGGAGAAGCTGTGTGAATCACCCGTGCTGGCATATCCAAAACCCGGAAAAATGTTTGTAGTTGACACCGATGCGAGCAACGGCGGTATTGGAGCTGTACTCTTCCAGCAGATCGATGGCGAAGAAAGAGTCCTCTCGTATTACAGTCGAGTTCCTTCAAAAAGTGAGAGGAACTACTGCGTGGCCAGGAAGGAGCTATTGGCTATAATAGAGGCCACCAAGCAGTTCCACTAGTACCTATATGGCCAGAAATTTGTTCTTCGAACGGATCATGCATCATTGAGATGGCTGCTCAACTTCAAAAACCCCGAGGGACAAGTTGCGAGATGGATCGAAAGATTGCAGTCATACGACTACGAAATTGTTCATCGGAAGGGTGGAGTTCACGGAAATGCTGACGCCCTTTCCCGCTGTCCATGTCCAGCTGACTGCAAGCATTGCCGAAGGATTGAGGAAAAGGAACCGCCCGTTTATCTGCGATTGATAACGACCGAATTCGATGAAGGTTGGTCACCGGAGGAGATTCGAAATGCCCAGTTAGCCGATGAAGACATCGGACCATTGCTCGTATGGAAGGAGACAACTGGGCGACCTGAGTGGGAAGACGTTTCAATGCATGGCGCAACCCTGAAAAGCTATTGGGCACAATGGAACTCCCTTCAGGTAGAGGGTGGCATATTCAAGTGGAAATGGGAAACGGCGGATGGCAGCTCTTATAAGTTGCAAACTATACTTCCCAAAAGCTGAATCCACGATGTAGTTAAGGAGATGCACGAAGGATCCTCGGGAGGCCACCTTGGCGTTAACAAGACCTTAGCGAAATTGCGGGAAAGGTTCTACTGGCTCCATGCTCGACAAGACGTAGAGGACTGGTGCCGCAGATGCACAATTTGCGCTTCCGTCCTCTCGGCAGAACATTCGCCAATGTACGAGGAATGGGTGAATAGGTAGAGACCCTATATAAAGGCGAGTTGAATGAATGGGGGGATCATTCAGTCGACCGATATAAAAACCGCAATAGTGTGTGGAAGCAATATTGTTCGAGTAATATAAAAGTGATTGTGAAGTGATCTTAGAAGATAATTGCGATAGAAATTTATGGACAAGTGGATGTTAGATTTTAATAGTGAAAATTAAAATTGTGAAATGGACCAAATGGTGATTGTGCATTTTTAAGTAATTTAATAAGCTCTTTTAATTTAAGATAAAAAGACATTGCGTTATCACTTCCCCGGAACTATACAATTATTGGCCGCAAACCATAACACGTGACAGTATATTAAAAATCATCCGTGACTTTATGGAGGTGGAAAGGATGGAAAGGTGGGAAATCATTAGCCGATCGCAGTTCCGGCGCAACGTGAGCTGAGCTCGTCCTAATCGTCATCAGTAAAGATATAATTTGCCTGTTAAATAATGCATACATTTGTACTAGGCGTTCTCATGTTGTGTTAGCTCATGACGCGCTCACCTCCAATTTTTCGGGAACAATCTTAGGGGTTCGGCCACATTGTGATACGTTTGTTGTATCGAGCGATTTTCAGATGCAAATATGAACACACTGCGGCAAAATTTGTAAAGAGCTTTGAAGATAGTCTTTGCCAGGAATACATACGCTCCAGTTTGGTCAAGACAATCAGTAAGAATTTAGGTATGATGAATACACAAAGAACGGAGGCATTTTTATTACTAATGCGAAAGGCGCCTTGCACATCGCAGGAAAAAATTAATACTGACAAGCGCAAAAAAAACGAGCATTAAAATAATTTAAATTTGGTGGAGATACTAAAGATAATCCAAATTAACTAGCATCTTAGTGTGAAATTCCCTTAAAATATTACGTAACTCCTTCCTCCCTTTCTTTAAGTATTATCTTTATTTTATTAGCTCATATTTCGTTTAATGCAACTGTCAATTTATCGCCGCTTCAATGATTAGATCAATTGTAGTATATTAATCGAGCAGTCACCTAAGCAAACTGCTCAAACACCGGCATAAGGCGCTCCATTCACGTTCAATAATATTGCGCAATATTTATGATAGCACAATGCTATTGAACGTCTAGGGATAGTATTGCACAATGATTAAATAAGAAATCAAGCGAGCTTAAATTTCATTGCACAATACTATTTATTGCGCCGTGTGTGTGATATTGTGCAATGATTGCGCAATATTTATTTCAGTTTAATTTTGGCAGTGGTCGTGAAAGGGTCACAAGCAATATATTTAAAATGACAACCGAAAGTGTGAAAGGTAAGAACGAGTTTTTATTGGAGTGCATGGACCTATATCGTGAGTTGCCAGCGTTATGGCAAGTAAAAAACAAAGTGTACCATGACCGGGGCTAGAAAAATGGAGCAAATGGTTTGTTGATAGGGAAATATAGGGAGATGTTTCCGCTAGCGACAAAAGTAGATGTGAAAAAAAAATTTAACAGTTTCAGAACAAACTAGCGCAAAAAGCTGAAAAAAAACAGTCAGTTCTATGAAATCTGGAGCCGGTGCGGATGCAACGTATGTATCAACGTTGTGGTACTATGATAAATTAAATTTATTGTGTGATCAAGAATTACCGTTAGGTCCAGTGTCTTCAATTGATACACCTGATGGAGATGAGGATAACGAGGAAAAGTCTGTAAGTATTTAATTTTGAAAAATAAAAAGAGTCAAAACCTTCGTTTTAATTTTGCGTCTTAAATTTTATTTATCGTAAACGATTTACGACCGCTGAAGAAGACCGAACGATAACGGTCGAAAGTCGATTACAACAAGTAAAATTTAAGACGCAAAATTAAAAGGAAGGTTTTTACTCTTTTTATTTTTAGAAATGTTTTGCGAAAATAAAATTAATTCCGAATATTTAATTTCGTTTTATTGAAAATCCATAATCTTAGTCTGTTGGTTACATTAATATATCTAAAGTTAAAATTAAACAAATTTATTTTGCCTTGGAACCGCACTCTCGATATTGAAGTATTCATAGAAATCTTTTCTCGCTTTTTTTGCCATTTGACAATTTCTCTGATTGATGTTTTGTAATGGAGTCATTGGAGTTATTGACTGCGCTGGTGCCTGCACCGTTTCAGAATCAACATTTCGTAGGAAATCAAGGCTTCAGATAAAAACGAAGAGCACTTTCGTGAGAAATTATGAAGATAACAGCATGCTAGAACAACCTTTCATACTTTTAGTAGATGCACAGCAAATTATCTTTGAAAAACTCCGAAACGGGTTGCTAATATTCCAAATGCGCTTTCCACCAGACGTCTCACATGGGACAATCGATAGTTAAATATTCTTTTTTCTTTCGTCAGTCCACTCTGACTGTATTGTTTTAACAAGTTTGGTCCCGTAGAGAAGGCGTCATCTCCGACAAAAACATATCGAAGGGTACGTGTTGGATCATTTACAACTGCAGAACTTGGAATTTTTAATGTGCTATTCCTCAATTCCTTTCCAAACTCAGTATTTTGTAGAACACCTCCATTTGATATGCATCCATTGGTTCCAACATCAACCATAATAAATGCGTAGTTGGCGTTTACGATAGCCATTAATATAATACTAAAAGTTTTTTATAACTGTGACAGACGGATCCTGAGGTGGTTTGTTAACTTCCTCGTGCTTGCCGTCTATTGCACCAAGTACATGAGAAGCGTTCCACTTGATTTGAAAACATTTTGCAATACCTTCCTATTCTTGGCTTGTTTTCGGCAACTGAAAAAGAATATGGTGCTTAATTAGTTCTTCTTTTATTTCTAGAAAACTCAAGATGAAGACTATACAAACAGTGAAAATCCAACATCGTCTAAACATGCTAATAAAAAAGCAAACAAAAGCGAACAAATTTTAAAACTAGCATATGCGCGCCTAAGTGAAAGAAAGGATGAATTTCATTATTGGACTATGGTTTGTGCTGCAGATCTAAGAAAGATGGAAAAAACCCAACTCCTTTATGCAAAGAAGGCGATTGCGGAAATTATAATGGAAAGTCGATTGGGACTGCTACATCGTCACTCAGTAAATGAAAATGCCCCTGACAACTCTCCACTACAATTTTCTGCATCACCTTCGCCAGTACCATCACAATCACCATCATCGCAAATAAATTATATTCCATTACCGTCGTGCAGCAGGCCGACGCCACCACCGCTAGCATATGTGCAATATACCACAATGCAGACATCATCGCCATCACTGCAAATTTCAACAGAAAATTTCGATCAGCAATTAGAAATGATAGAAGTCCCCTCACAAGGTGTATTTTATGTTAATTTCAAGCATTGCTCAGAATTAACACAATATATATCTTCATTTAAAGACTATAAAATACGTGAAAAATAAGTTTCGCGACAGGAAAGGTTATTTCTTGTTATCTTGGAAAGGTTTTTTTTTGTTATCTTGAAAAGATTTAATTTATAATACAATAAATATAAATAAAATTAAGTAATACATAATATAAATATAGATTTCTTACCTTAAGTAATCCTTGAGAACGTGTTTTATCGCTTCACAGGTTTCCATAATGATAACACCAAGAGCTTGTGGGGAAATAGCACTGCTGAATTTGAGATCCTCGAAAGTGTTTCCTGTTGCCAAATAACGCAACGTTATGGACAATCGTTGATACGGTGAAATGGCTTCCCTCATAAGCGTGTCCTTTTTCTGTATAAGAGGTTTCACTAACTTAAACAATTCTTCAAACAACATTCGCATATAATTTTTAAAGTATTTTTCTTCAGTTAAGGTCAAGTCCTTTAAAAGCCTTTCGTGGGTATACATTGGCCTTCTTTTAAACCACTCTTTAACCCAAAATCGTTTTCTTTTTCTTTTTTTAATAAAATAACCAGCGCGGCCGCTGCCAAAACTTCGTCTTCAGGCATGTTCCTTGCAAGAAGGAACTTACCCGAATGAATGCCTAGTCAATTTTGTTGCGCAATATTATTGCACCCGTGTGGTGCAAGAACGTGTTCAATTATTGCGCAATAAAAATATTGCGCAATAAAAATATTGCGCAATATTATTGAACATGAATGGAGCGCCTAACATGGATATAAATTTTAATTGCAGATTAGAAAATCTCATTATTCAAATTTATGGTTTTATAAACTATAAAATTTATAGAGAAAAAATATTATAATATTATTTTTTTTTATAATATGGTTTAATTTTTCTTTACATTTATATTCTTCATGATATTTTTCTTCTTATGATTTAAATTTTTCCATTTATTATTATTTTATATTACTTTAATAATTCAAAACTGCTATTAGAATTCAGGCATGAGAACACTGTTATAATGCAGCTCATCCACGAATTGCATTGTCGAATGCCATCTACAGTGGAGGAGCAAGACGCTCGTCACAAACTACCGTTATGATATGTACTCGTATAGTATGATGGCTGAAGAAATCTGCTTGGGCGGATCGAGACAGGGGGTCTATTTGAGGTCGCTACACAGCGCGGATGCCGCGAGAAAAGGCGAGGAAGCGGGCGTCAGTTCGTGAGTCATTGTCATTTTTTGTGATCTATTCGTAAAATATTTCGAAAATGCCAGAAAATAGATCGAAAAAGCATTGTTGAATGTGGTTTGGAACGTATTTTCCTTGAGTGTGTGGTACTGACGTGCATTCATTCGACAGCGATGGTGAAGTTCTCATGTTGAAGCTTATTTCCAAGGAATGGAGGAAAAAAGAATTTGTAGGGCAAAGTCACACAAAAAGTGCCGTGAATATGAACATCGTAAGATGGTAATGATGGAAATTGGACAGTATAGTGAATAAGCAGCAGGAAGTGGAAATTTGGACGAAATTGATGTGAAAAGATTTCCGGTGTGTTGCCGAGCGTAAGTGTACAGTCGAGCGGCTCAGTGAAGTATAGGGAACTAGAGCTAAAGCCAGTGAAAAGTTGTGTACGGGTAACTTGAATCACTTTGGCGCCCAAGAACTAATTAGCAGGAGAGCTATTTCGTGTTTTAGTGTGTACCGTTCACTGTCCGAGGGGAAAAGCGTCGATAAATATGTGTCGCATTTCCAATGGCAACAAAGAAAAAGTGGGCGCAGTTTTGGTCAAAATGCATTGAAATCGCATAACTGCGATTGAAGTCCTCAATTTTGCTGCAATCGCTGCAACCACTCTCAATTTTCAATCAGCCGACGCAGCAAGTTACAGCGTTGGGGAAAACGGAAAATCGACAAAGCTTGTATTCAACAGGCTAATGAAAAGCAAAAAAATGATCTTCGGTTGAAGTAGTGATTCCGCAAGCATTTAGCACGGCTTTTCGAGTTGCTGAGCGAATTAGAAGATAACAGGAATAAATAAGCCCGGTCGCTGACTTGGACTCTAAGCGCAATATGTGTTCACAAGCTTGCTGGCTGAACTTTCCATAGCGGAGTGTAGAGCGAGTGTGCCTACGTGATAATTTTGCGACTGCTTAATTTAATAAATTTACTATTGTTGGCTTCGGCTTTGTTGACTCCGGATATTAAATTTTAGCCTTTCAATTGTTGCGGTCTAGGCTAGATTGAAGTGGAACTTGTCACTATACCTTCTCGGACCTCCCCGATAGATGCAATGGATCAAGAAACTGGGAGCTCCATATAAAAAAAATTGGAACCACTTGTTGATTTAGTTGACCCAAAGTAGCTTGTCTCGACATCATGTATGATCAAGGAAGTCGATTTGTATATAAGCAAAAGCGTTATTTGGAATTTTTCTCCCTTCTATGTCAATTAAGTGTCAAGCGTAGTAATTTTGTGCAAGCATTCGTAGCGTGCTTCAAAATGGAATTTTGGAATAATTTTTCAGGCATCATACACATCATCAGCGGGCGCTCATCGAGGATGTTGGGTGAGTACCTCGTTTTTATACTACTAAAGTGAAGAGAAGAAATTAAATTTAAATTTAAAATGAAAAAAAGCTGTAAGCCTCACATTATAAATAAAAAAATAGTTTTTGCATCTAGATTAATAGAGAGAAGAAAACACAACGTAAGCTACTCGCCTGACTAGATTTTAGTGCTACTGCTAGTTTCACTTGTTTATTTTTTCTTATTATTGATTATTCTTAATTTTTATACAAGATATTGATGTCAGACAATACATGCTAGTTTATTTTCGTTTAGATTTTGCTTAACGAAACATATAAAATGAAAACGTAGAAAGTTTTAAGACTACATTTAAATTGAATAACACTACTTTCAAATTTTTTGAAGAAAGCAATAAAAGCAATAAAAAAAAACAGTGTTGAATTAAGCTTAAAACTCGGTCTTTTCTTTCGCCAAACCTGACTGGGTATGGGACTCGCCACGTTGGCTGTCCCCTCCCCTATAATGAGCTAGCCATCAGGCGAGCTCACCCCTTTTTAAGTGTTCACAGGTGCTCTTGAATGAGTAAGGTGGCCGTCTGCTTGCACGCCTATTTATGGCATAGGGTTATGTGATTCCCTCACATAATACTATAACATAAATTTGTCATGTTTGTATTTTTCATTAAAAAAAAACTTCATGCAAATTATGATTTTGTGGATGCCCGACTCTTATTTTTGGGCCATAAGTATCGTCAGTAAAGACGAAGTCCACTCAAGTCCGTCTGTTTTCTCCCGGGCTAGTTTGTTACTGGCTTTAAGCAACTTCCACCTTTGGTAGATTACCTCGGCAGTTGACCCGCATTATATCTTTTCAATTCGTGAACGCGAAATTTTTTGTTGTTGGTCTTTTGCTGGGGAAAAGAACCCACCTCACGACATCACAATGCTAGCTTGCCAGCTCATTCACGCGTTCTCAGACAAGGCTAATCTCGGCGAAGCCCACCATCTTCTTTTACCGATGCAGTAGACCATCGCTGCAGTCTTCAACGGACATTTTATGTAACCCCTATTCACTAAAAAATTTTATTTGGGATAACGCTGCTGGGGGCCAGACAAGACCTGAAACGTAACTGGAAGGATTTGTAAGGATAGTTCAGATCGGGTTCCACATAAATCCTGCATTCGATACCTCGTTGATCATCTCGATCAGTATCTGTACTATACTGAACATGCGTGCGTTCAATGGCACCTCACGTTTTTTTTTGTGGCAGGGAGGTGAATGCTATTTATGCTCCCCTGTCAACCTGAGAACCCAGCCTGGAATCGTTTGACACATTACTTCGGGTCAGGTCTCGTTTTGTTACGCCGTGGGTGCCTTCAAGCTGGGGAGTCCCTTTCCTAGCGGGAGGGGAGAGGGGAAGAGGAAATGCCAGAAGAACGATCCCCCAGCCCCAGTGCCCCGGTTGCTGTGAGTCCGTTTTATATTTTAGGACTGCCCGAGCATAATGTGCCCCCTGGTTCCATATGTCAACCGATTTGAGCATCACCGCAACTTTATTATCGGGGGTGAGCTCTCCCGTCTCCCTGTAGAGTTCCCTTCACAGCCTGACCCATTTGGTACACGCAAAAAATGTACGACAGGCGTTGTCCTCCTCTCCTGGGCAAAAGCGACAATCGGGGGACCGTGACTTACCAATCTTGTGCAGGTAAGACTGAAAAGCCCTATGCCCGCTCAAAAGCTGGGTCAGATAGAAGTCAGTCTCACCATGACTTCAATTTAGCCACGGTCTCACATCCGAGATGAGGCGCGCAGTCCATCTTCCCTTCGTCCGATTGATCCAAGACTGCTGCCAATCATTGAGCGAGCGCTGTCTCTCCTCGCGGACAACCATCTCCCCCGCATCCTTGTTTCGGCACAGGTAAATAGCGTGGCGCTCTCTAGCAAGGAGGGCGACAGGTATCACGCCTGCAATAACTCTCACTGCCGAGTCAGAGATTGTTGGATACGAAGATGCAATTCTCAGTGCTCCTCTTCTCTGTACCTGTGCCAAACGTTTTCGGTATACCTCCTTGCTCAGAGCGTCACCCCATATCTCTGCTCCGTACAGTAGCACTGACCCTACAGCACTCATCAAGAGGCATCTTCTTGTAGGCTGGGTCCCCCTGCGTTGGCCATAAGTCGACTCAGAGCTGATATTCCCGAAGAAGCCTTCTCAGCCGTTGCCCTGATTTGCTCAGAGAAACTCATCTTCGAGTCGATCAGTAGCCCCAGCTACTTCACCGTTGACTTCGATTCGGCTCGTAAGTCACCAATACTGATCGCCCTTACTCTAGGGATTCTTTTATTTTGTCAAGATGATCACTTCGGTTTTCTCCAGTGCTAAACTCAGCCCGCGAGCAGCCATCCAGTCCCTCACTCGGCACATTAGCATACGTAGCCTAAGTTGCGCTTGCTCAACGGTGTGTCCAGCGACCAGAGCCGCAACATCATCCACATAGCCGACCAAGTGCGACTCATCTGGCATCTCAAGTCTCAGTAGCCCGTTGTAAGACACGTTCCACAGGTCCGGACCAAGGATAGGTTCCTGGGCAACACCCGATGTAATTTCCATTCTTCTTTGGCCCTGTGTCGTGTTATAGAGCAGGTTTTGGTCCTTTACGTAGTTTCTCAAAAGCCGCTTTAGATATTCTGGAACTTGAAAAGAGTTTTCCAGCGTATCCAGAATATCCACCCATCTAGCGGAGTTGAAGGCATTCCTGACGTCGAGTGTCACCAACAGGACGATCCGTCTATATGGCTCTGCTCTTTGCACCGCGTTCGCCACCTCTGCAATAGCATCAATGGTAGAATGTCCTGCTCTAAAGCCATACTGCTGAGTAGATAGGTCCCTAGCAGCACGAACCCCGTCAGTGAGTCTTCCCTTGATGAGTTTCTCTAGCACTTTCCCAGCCGTGTCTAGCATGCATAACGGACGGTATGCAGACGACGATTCGGGATTTTCCTTCCCCTTGCTGATCAGCACGAGCCTCGCCACCTTCCATCGTACCGGGAAAACCCCGTCCCGTAGGCAAGCATTGAATATACTGAGCAGTAAGTCAGGACAGTGGTGATAGACAAGCCACAACACTTCAGCCGGAACACCATCTGGACCTGGAGCCTTCCTCGCTTTCAATGAGAGGACTGCCTTCTCCAGCTCCAGCTCCAGCTCGACTGCTGTTTCACCATGGACAGCGTCAACACGGACGGAATGGATGGGGGACAGTCCCCGCACTATCGCGTCCATCTTTTTCGCGTCATGTATACAAGGCTTCCGTAGGGCATCAAGCTTCCGCATGACCAGCTTGTAGCCAAGGCCCCACGGATACTTGTTCACATTGTCGACTAGATCTTGCCAGCAGCGAGTCTTGCTCTTGTTAATCACTTATATGCTGCCACCCAGTTGCATGCCTCGTCACGGCTCCGCGCCCCTTGAGCCTTACGTCGAAGCTTGTGACACTCCCTTCTCTTTTCAGCGATTTCAGTTGACCACCAGTACACTGGAGGCTTGCCGTGCCGAGGTCTTCGACGGGGCATAGAAGTGCAGCAAGCAGCCGTAATGATGTTCATAGTAGAGTTCACCACGTCTTGAGCTGCCCGTTCTTCCGTCCCTTCCGAAGCTCCCTGCAGCGGCTCACCTGCTGTG
This sequence comes from Odontomyia ornata, assembly GCA_963969285.1. Lineage (NCBI taxonomy): Eukaryota > Metazoa > Arthropoda > Insecta > Diptera > Stratiomyidae > Odontomyia > Odontomyia ornata. The sequence continues at coordinate 428,381,674 of OZ017738.1, read as the reverse complement.
AGCACCTTGACGAACCTCTCGACGTCCATCCTTCCGATGTTCCATCCAGTTGTAGAAGGCCGAGAACACGGACGTCCGGTATGGTTCCCTCGCCAATACGGCGGAAAGTCGGCATATTTCCGGAGTTTAGTACGACGAGGGCCGTCCTGGCTGCCATTCCCAGGATTCGTTTTCCCCGCACATCGGTCTGAGGCATGCCCCATTTGATTGCCTTAGCGTTAAAGTTGCCCCCAACGAGCACTTTGTCCTCTGCGTTTGAGACAGCGCCCTCCAAACCATTAAGCTTGGCTTGGAAAGATGATATCGATTCATTAGGTGTTAGGTACACACTAAAGAAGGTGGTCACTGAGCACTGAACCCACACGAAACTATCCCCGTGTCCACAACTCTCCGCTTGAAAGTCACTGTTCCGAACCCAGATGGCGGCAGTACCAGTTTCATCAGAATACCATAATGCAGGACTTTTATTATGATGTTGCTCGCTCAGCAGCAAGAAGTCGGCTTTCGTGTCCCTCGCAAACTGCTCAAGCAGATTTTGGGCGGTTGAACTGCGGTGTAGGTTTAGCTGTAGGATGCGGGTCATCGGAGTTCTGATTTTGCCTTGGCTAGGGCTTCCTGGAACACCCAGCATTTTCCTGATCCCAAGACGTGTCCAAAATCAGGTTTTGGATCAGCATCCTTGCAAAGAATACAGTGTGCCTCCTTCGTACACTCTTTTCTTTTATGTCCCATTTCACCGCATTTGTAACACAGGGAACTCCTATCGGGTCCTTTGCATACTTGTGTGGTGTGACCATAACCAAGGCATTTGAAAGATTGAAGAGGCGTTGCTTTTCGCCGTATCCTACAGATAACCCATCCTATTCGTACTTTGCCCTTGTTCAGGAATTGTTCGGCGTCCTTTTCGGTCAAATCAACTATGGCCATGCGTTGTCCCCTGTTGTTTTCTGGTGTCAGTCTCGCTTTGATCCATGGCACCTCACGTGAACCCTTTCAGTACTGCTGTACATTATAATGTACATTTTTTTCATCACCATGTGTAGTCGATACTAAGGTAAATACCGATTGTTAGTCGTAACTATTAGTTATTCTAGCGGTTTTTTGTTCTATTTCACTCATCAGTTGGCAAACCTGTGGATAATAGATCGCCGAATGTCAGTTTCTTGTATCTGTTTTCCTTGCTTGTCATGGCGTGTTCAATTGGTGGGCTTATTTTTTTCTATTCACTCCAATATTTGTAAATACTTCCGCCTCAGAATTTTTGCTATAATTGAGCTGAATGTATTATTTAGTTTTTAACTTTTTTTCAATTAAGTTTTATCGCTATGATAGTGATATGTAGGTGAACATGTTTGTGTACATTACAATGTACAAAAGTACTCACAGAAGTAGAGATGACGTGAATTCTAAGCTTTATATTTCCGTTTATTTTATTATTGATACTTACTTCCAGCATGCGTTGGAAGAATTATATGGCAGCGAAGATAGCCAGAAGCTCGCGGTCGTAGGTGGAGTAACGCTGTTCTGTCTCGGAAAGCTTTCTCGAGAAAAAACCGAGCGGTACCCAATTATTGTCATCGCGTTGCTGGTCCAAGGCTGCGCTGATGGCGGTGTTGGATGCGTCGGAGCGTAGTGCCAACGGATGTGAGGGTGAAAGGAAAGCGCCTGGGCGATTCCTTGTTTGCAGCATACAAAGGCGGCTTCAGCATCCGGTGTCCAAGTGAGTGGTGCTCTCTTAGTTGTAGAACCGTTTAACAGTTCCGAGAATGGTGCTTGGGACTTGGTAGCGTGTGGCATGTAGCGGCGATAAAAATTCAGCATCCCGAGAAAACACCTCAGCTGGGGGAACGATGCGATGACTTCAGTCTTGGGGGCTGGTGGTCGAAATCCTGTCTCGCAGATATGGTATCCGGCAAATGAGACCTCGGATTTTTCCCAGTTGACTTGGAGCTTAGCGGCTTGCAGCATAGAGAGAAACTGCTCAAGGTGACGGTGGTGGTTGTCATAATATGTCATCTTGGTAGACGCGGACGAAGTCGAGCTTCCTCAGCAGATGGTTGAGTGTCCGCTGCATTGTTTGGGCCACGTTGCGTAGGCCGAGAGCCATTCCTACGAATTCAAAAAGGCCGAAGGGCGTGGTGACGGCCGTTTTGCAGATATCCTCCGGTGCGACCGGGATTTGGTAAAATACTCGCTGGAGGTCAACGACCGAGAAAACCGAACCCTTGGCCTCCTGGATCAGATCCTCGATGATAGGCAACGGGTAACGATCTGGTCAGGTGTGGGCGTTGAGTTGCCGGTAGTCCCCAGTAGCTCTCCAACGGCCTCCGTCCTTGGGAATCATGTGCAGGGGGCTAGCCCATTGACTCGATAAGGGTCGGAAAACACCTCGTTCCGACAGAAAAGTGAATTCGGCTTTCGCTGCGATCAGGCGTTCTCCGGCGAGGCGGTGCGGTCGTGCGAAGACAGGCGGGCCATGTGTCACTACCTGATGATGCACGGGTAGATCGGCGATCGAAGTGAACTCACCGGGTTGGATGGGCATGTTTTCGTGTTTGGCGATGAGCTCCTTGTACAGGTCTTTGGCCATGGCACCTGCACTTATGCTATGCACAACTGGAGTGGAGCCAAGGACGCAGGCTGTTGAAAGGTTGGTGCGATCATCCAAAAGGCGGCGGTTTCGAACGTCGATGATCAGGCCATGATGATTTAGTGCATCGGCTCCTAGGATGGCTGTCTGAACGTCTGCAATGACAAAAGGCCACTGGAATGGGCGGCGTAACTCAAAGTCCAGTGTGAGTTGCTTGGTGCCGAAGGTGTTGATAGGCATACCATTGGCTGCCTGTAGCACGAGGCTCCGCTTCTTAAGAGGTCTGGCAATGAGGGACCTCGGAATGAAGGGCAAGGCAGAGCCGGAGTCCCCTAGGAACCGAGTCTTGGTGCTACGGTCGGAGATATAGAGGCGTTTCTCCAAGATATTGCCGGCGTCGTCCACCAGGTACAGTGCTGGCGAAGTTAGTTTTCCGAGCGTCTTACGGTGGTGTCTTGTACTGGAAAGGTGCATGGCTGCCTGCAGTGGATAGCTAAGGCTACATGCTTGCTGTGGTACCAGCAATATCCCGTGCATGGGTCTGGACCTGGAGTGGCAGAGCATGGCCTTCCTTGACGGCTGTCTCATAACGAGGAGCGCCTGCGCTGTATATTGGCATTGACGAATGGTTGCTGCAGTGCATCATGGGTCAAATTTGCCAACTGGGTAATCGTTAAGCGCAGGGCGGCTAACTTGGCGGCGACCTCGTCCATGGAACTACGCGTTGAGGCGGGGCCAGATGAGCATGTAGTTGGGTCCATGGACGTGGCCATAACTGCCGGGCCCATGTCGTGTGCGTCATCTGCGACCGCGGCGAGCTCCTTCAGCATCTGATTTCTAATAAGCAGCAGGATGCGTCGCGTCTGCTGCGGCAGGACGCCGAGCCATTTGACCCGCAGAACGTCATCACTGACTCGTGTGCCAGCAAGAGAGCGCATGTGGCACAGCAGCTGCGATGGTCGTCTGTCCCCGAGCTCAACGCCTGTGAGGAGCTTGTGTAATTGGGTGTCTGGGGAATGCGTGAAACGCAAGAAGATAGCCGCCTTGAGGCTCTTATATTTGTCGAGTTCAGGTGGCGTGCGGATAATGTCGGCCACCTTGGCGATTGTGTCGTGGTCCAGTGAGGAGACCGTGAGGTGGTACCTGGTTGAGTCCTTGTGGCCTGATGCACTTGAAATTGGGACTCAACCTGGAAGAACCACAACTCCAGGCTGGCGCGCCAGAAGGATGGTAGCTTGCAGTAGCCAACACCGTTGACCTGTTGAGCTAGTGACTGTTGTAAAAAGTCGAACGGTATCGGTCTTGTAGACGGGGGTGGTCGGCTTTGACCTGCTGTTCCTGGTTGGCTGGGCGGCTGCTCCAGTGAGAGCAAAAGCACTGGGTTGCGCGCAGCATCCTCGTCGTCGTCTCGTCCAAGGACCATGTTTTTTGGTTGTTGTCGGGTTCACAACTTTAAAAGACAACTTTTACTCTTAATATATTTATTCCTTTTACTCTTGATAAATGTCGGACGACGGACGACGACGAAGATGATGATGAATATCGCTGTTGTCGTTCGCTTGCTACTGATGTCGTTATTGTTGTTCGCTTGCTACTGATGTCGCTATTGTTGTTCGCTTGCTACTGATGTCGCTATCGTTGTTCGCTTGCTACTGATGTCGCTAGCGTCGTTCACTTGCTATTGATGTTGCTTTCGTTGTTCGCTGGCTACTGATGTCGCTAATGTTGTTTGCTTGCTACTGATGTTGCTATCGTTGTTCGCTTCCGGTCCAGCTCTTGAGAAACTCTCTGGCGATGTGGGAAATTGGCCAGCAGCCGAAAATCTCTCGGGGGACGAGGACCTGCTTGCGGCGTGACGGATGTCCTGACGTTGGAGTGATCCGTGGCGCCACACGTGTATTATTCCATAGTTTTAACTTGTCAAATGTCAAAAAATGACAGCTTCGAAAGTGACATTTACCGAAATAGCGGGCTATTCAAAATAACACCTCTCATTGGAAAACTCTTTAGAATGGAATGACCAACATTCGCTTATTCAGCCACAAATATTTTGGAATTCACCACCTACTGTCGGTGAAGATATTCTTGCTATGAATCCATCGGAATATTTTCACGAGTATATTCCCGACAAATTATTTGATACAAAGTCAGGAATGACGAATATTTATGCGATCCAGAGTGGCTCCAATTTTATGGCCACCAACCCCAAAGATATAAAAAAATTCATTGGCTTCCACATCCTTGAGGGTAATCTACAATATCCAAGAGTACGGATGTATTGGGACAAAAAAAAAACAATATCCGTGAACAGATTTTTCAGTTTAGCAAGCCACTTGCATCTGGTGAATAATTCACAAGTTCCTAATGGCAACACAGACAGGTTCATAAAAGTTGGACCTATTTACGAAGCTATTAGGAAAAGGTGCATGGAAATTACATCAGTCGACCAATGCGTTTGTATAGACGAGCAAATTGTTCCATTTAAGGGCCATCATCATTGTAAGCAATATACGAGTACGAAGGGAAAGCGAAATCGTTGGGGATTCAAACTGTTAATTTTGAGTTAATCTAGCAGCCTAATGTTAGATTTCTAGCTATACCAAGGAGCAACAACCAAAATAAGTCATGTGAGTGAACTAGGTCAAAGTGCTGCAATTATGGTTCAATTAAGCAAAAGACTGCAAGCCCCTGGGCACATGTTATTTTTTGATAATTATTTTTCGTCTTATAATCTTTGCGGTTATTGAAGGAGAATCAAATATGGGCCGCGTGCTCAATAAGAATGGACCGATTTTCAGGAAAAGGATTGAATAAGAATGTAAATTCTCTACTGCAGAAGCAAACAAGAGGCCATTCAAAACAATTTGTTAATAAAGAGCAGTGTGTGTCAATGGCCTCAAATTTTGTAGACGAAGGAAAACCCGATTTTTATAAGCGTTGGAACAAAAAAACGAAACATTATGACGAAACCAGCCGTCGAAAAATAATAAAAAAATATAACACGTCCATGGGAGGAGTTGACAAGGTAGATTTTCTGACATTATATCGGATTTTTTTTTGAAATCTTAAAAATAGACGCTACGCATGATATTTCATGCAGTAGATCTGGCGCTAACAATAGCTGGGTGATGTACTGCAAGAAATATAAAGGTGAACCGAAGCATCGACTTGACATGCTACATTTTAGACAGGAGGTGGCTGAAGTTCTACTCAAGTCAGGAATTACCGTTCAAATCCATTGAGTGTTGCCCCTCCACTACATCTCCATTGTCACCTCTTTCCTCACCAGTAATAGATGTTTGACCCATGGCGATGGTAGCAAAGGACCATTATAGTCATTTCCCAGACATGAACAAAAATAAAGAGGCCACCAGATGTAAAAACATGGGATGTGGTGGAAGAACTCATTGCTTTTGCAAAAAATGCAATGTGCATTTGTGTTTGAAGAGAGAAAAAAATTGTTTAGTTGAGTTTCATTCTTAAAATTTGTCTTGTCTTTATTTCCACATTTGACATGTAAAATAATTTGGTGCTAATATAAAAACTTGGTGATTGTAAATCGTTTTTCTTTTGATTGGACTTTGAGTTCTTTTGTAATTTATTTTGACAAATTTAAATTTCGGTAATATGCCTTTGAGTACATTTGTACATTATAATTGTGGCACCTCTACCGCGTCATCCAAAAATGACGAGAAAACCACGCAAACAAACACTTGTCCCAAGAGAGATCTTTTCGATCGGGACATCGCAAAACATCGAAAAAGGAACAAAGGAAGTTTCATTCTATTCAGTCCTGTCCGAGACGCCAACTCTATCGCGTGCTTTTCAACAACGCTTCGACTGACGACACCATTAAGCAGCAGAGCATTATTTTACATACACGACCATTCCGATGCGAATATCGAAATCAATGTGAATTCTATTTTATGTTTTGTTAGTTGCTATCCGTGAATAAAGACATTACGTTGTATTTGGCCATGATTTTATATTTTAATGTAACGCCGGGCGCACAATAAGGATTCTGAATCCACGCACCTCAAGTTCGTACACTGGTGTCCCCGTTTTTCTTGGAAAGTGCGGCAATCTAAAACTGTACCACAATCGTAATATAGTGTTGTGATAAACAATTATTACTTCATCGAAAACCGAATTCACAATCGTAAGTGTTGTTTTGAGTTCTCCACGATAGCAAAGCAAGAAGGTGACATGTCACGCTTAGAAGCCGAAACAAAGGCCGCTGTATCGAGCATCATAGCTGCGGCTGCACCAAGTTCGAGCAATAGTCAGCTCGCGAGTCAGGTGAATATTGTGGGGCAATATAATCTTCCACAATTTTGGCATGCCAGCCCAGATCTCTGGTTTTCGCAAATTGAATCGCAATTTCAAGTGCATCGAATCACACAAGACTCTACGCAGTACTATTTGGTCGTAGCAACGTTGGGTCATGACACAATATTAGAGGTGTCCGACATTATCCGCTCGCCTCCGACAGCAGAGAAATACGCTGCTTTGAAAAAAACCATCCTTGCCCGTCTCACAGACTCACCGGACGCACAGCTCCACAAGCTTCTAACGGGAGTGGAATTCGGAGACAAAAGACCCTCACAGCTATTGCGTCACATGCGCTCATTAGCCGCCACACGTGTTAGCGATGACGTTCTACGAATCAAATGGCTGGATTTACTTCCGCAACACACTAAACGCATGTTGTTGCTTATAAAAGGGCAAACGCTTGAAGAGCTCGCAGCAGTCGCCGATGTGGCACACGATTTCGGACCGTCAGTCTTAGTCACGTCACATCAGACAGAGTGAAACTATACAGCGTTCACATCGTCTACGGAAGCGACCGACCACATCACGCAAGAGCTTGCCGTTTTACGCCTGGCGATCTTTCAGTTATCAAACCTGACACGCGATGCGTTGCAACGTTCGCAACACAACCCTAATCAGCACTGACGCTCTCCATCACGCAACAACTAGCATCCACGCAGCCGTTCAATTACACCCGGAGCAACTTCTCGTTCCAAATATTGTTGGTTCCATCAAAAATACGGAGCCCTCGCCGTGAACTGCAGGTAACCGTGCACGTTTGTCTCAGCAACATCGACAACCCCGACGGGAAACTAAACCTGCCGGCGGCCTATGCGGCAGCTGCCCCCGGCACATCGTATGAATGCCGCCTATGCATAAAAGATGGAAATACAGTGACCCAATTCCTTGTCGACGCTGGATCGGTTGTTTCCATCATACCAAAATGTATCATTTCGAAGCCACTATTTAAACAACCGCTTACATTACGAGCAGCGAATGGCACACCAATCACCACATACGGAACACAAGAACTTACTTTAAATCTCGGCCTACGTCGGCCCTTCAGATGGAAGTTTGTGATAGCTGACGTGCAAATGGCTATACTTGGCGCAGATGCCCTCAAACACCATGAACGGCGATTACTCGACGGAGTTACAAGTGTATCTACACCATGCATTATTGGACCGGAACCAAACGTACACGCTGTCAACATAATATTACAATGTTCCTTGCCGGAACTCATCAGCAAATTTGCGTGTACATCTGCAGCTTCCGGTCAAATGGCTACAATCTCAGATTTACCGATCAACTACCATATTACAACAAAAGGCCCACCAGTGTTCTTTCGACCACGCTGTCTCGTAGGCGATCGACTTGCAGCCGCAAAACAAGAATTCGACACATTAGCCGCACGAGGTGTTGTTCGCCCATCCTCCAGCCAATGGGCCAGCCTATTACACATGGTTTCGAAACCGAACGGTGGATGGCGTGCAACAGAAGACTATCGCCAATTAAATCTCATCACACGTGCAGAACGATGCCCACTTCCAATAATAGAGGATCTTCTTCAAGAGGTCGAAGGCAAAGTGTTTTCCGTGATACACCTGCAAAAGGCGTTTTTCCAGATCCCAGTCGCTCCAGCTGACGTACCCAAAACTGCAGTGACAATATCCTTTGGGTTGAATGAATTTATTGGCATGCCAATGGGACTCCGAAACGCAGCACAAACAATGCAACGAGTCATGAACCAGATCCTCAGGAAACTAGCTTTCCCTCAAAGCTATCAGGACGATATCCTCGTATTTTGCACGGACCACGAGCAGCACCAGAATCATCTTCAACAGCTATTCAAGATCTTGCAAGAAGCCAATATACAGATAAACTGGAGCAAATACCAGATCGGACTAACCGAAATCACATTCACAGGCTATCAAGTTTCTGAAACAGGTTTTCGTCCACCAAAACCAAAAACAGAAGCAATTATCGAGTTTCCACGATGAGAACAGTCCACTCAACTCAGGCGCTTCATAGGAATGTTGAACTATTATAGATGCTGTATTCCACACGCAGCCGATATTCAAGCACCTTTGAACGACATGTTAAAGGGTGTAACGAAAAAGAAAGCCAAGCGGTCATGGTCGACTGAATCAGAAGCTGCATTCGAATTGTGCAAACAAAGCATAGTTTCAGCTACAACAACGACTTTCCTAACGCAAAAGCAACCATTGCTTTTAAACATGGATACTTCAAATGTAGCAATCGGAGCAGCATTATATCAGCAGCACCCTAATGGAGCCTGGATTCCATTAGGATTTTTCTCGAGAAAATTGTTGGAAACCGAGAAGCGTTATTCTACTTACAATCGAGAGCTTCTTGCAGTCTTTGCAGCTGTCAAACACTTTCAGCGCATCCTGGAAGGCAGAAAGTTTACTATATGCTCCGACTACCGACGTCTCTCATTCGCTCTCTCCCAACGTTCCGACAAAGCATCACCTCGGCAATGCAGACAACTCGATTTCATAGCCCAATTTGATGCCCAAATTACATACAAACCCGGAGATGACAATGTCGTTGCAGACTCTCTATCACGAGTTGAACCAATTGATGTACCTTCAACTATCAACATCGAGGTCATCAGCCAAGCACAACTTTCTGACGAACAATTGCCGTTCCTAATGAACAACCCCCGCTTCAAAGTACGCCGTTTAGATGTCGAGGGACAATCGATAGTTTTCCACGAGAAGGACGACAGCATTAAAACTTATCTGCCCGTCATACCTCGCCGCCAAGCTTTCAACGCCGTCCACGAACTATCACACCCACGAGGAAGAGCCACAACCAAACGCTTGGAAACGAAGTATTTTTGGCCGGGTCTCCGGAAAGATATCCTCCGATGGGCAAAACAATGCGTACCTTGCCAGCACTCAAAAGTACATCGCCACAACCGCGCAGAGCTCGGAGATTTTAAACTGCCGGACAGCTGTTTCGATCATATCCACATCGAAATGATAAAGCTGCCACTATGTCAACGTTATGAGAACTGTTTGAAAATCATCGACCGATACACCCGCTGGCCACAAGCCATCCCAGTTATTGACACCAAAGCCTCTACAGTTGCGCGTGCTCTCTTTGATCAATGGATAGCTATTTTCGGAACACCTCTAACACTTTCTTCGGACCAAGGACCGCAATTCAAAGTCGACTTAATGCAACAATGCAGTCGCCTCTTTGGTACACAACATATCCGCACGATGCCCTACCACCCGCAGGCGAATGGCATGGTAGAGCGTATGCACAGAACGCTCAAAGCAGCCCTCAAATGCACACCCGAAACGCCATGGATTCATGCTCTCCCAGCAGTCCTATAAGGCATGCGAACAACGTTTAAGGAGGATCTACAAGTTTCACCAGCCGAAATGCTTTTTGGAACTTCTCTTCGAATTCCTGGTGAAATTCTCAACACAAACAAAACGATTTCAACCAGCCCGCAATATTTCGTCGCAGAACTCCGACGACTCCTCAGAGCCATTCGTCCTGTATCTGGAGCCAGACATGTGAATCACCGCCCGTTCGTTTTCAAGGACCTACGCAGTTGCGAATACGTTTTTCGCCGTGTCGATGCAGTCCGCAAACCATTGGAGCCACCTTATACCGGAACCCATCGCGTCATAAAAAGGTTAGACGACAGGAATTTCATAATAGACGTCAATGGAGCCATCAAGACAATCTCCTCAAATCAGCTGAAACCAGTCTTTCCAGAAGACGAACGCTCACAACAACACGAACGAAATCAATCGCATTTGCCACGAGCACGAGCACCGGCAACCCAAACGCAAATTATACCACCAACTCCGCCACAAGAGGAAATGCCTTTCGCATCCAACGAAAATCAAGCAGCTGTCAAATCGAAGCATGTGACATTTTCATTCCCTTCGCAGAGCACGAAGGTCATTGGAGAGGGGGTAGCTGTGGTGCCTCTACCGCGTCATCCAAAAATGACGAGAAAACCGCCCAAACAAACACTTGTCCCAAGAGAGATCTTTTCGATCGGGACATCGCAAAACATCGAAAAAGGAACAGAGGAAGTTTCATTCTATACAGTCCTGTTCGAGACGCCAACTCTATCACGTGCTTTTCAACAACGCTTCGACTGACGACGCCATTAAGCAGCAGAGCATTATTTTACATACACGATCATTCCGATGCGAATATCGAAATCAATGTGAATTCTATTTTATGTTTTGTTAGTTGTTATCCGTGAATAAAGACATTACGTTGTGTTTAGCCGTGATTTTATATTTTAATGTAACGCCGGGCGCACAATAAGGATTCTGAATCCACGCGCCTCAAGTTCGTACATAATGTACAACCTTAAATATAAGTAAACGTAACAGATATCGACATACAATAATTTTCTAAAATAACAAAAAATATATTCACTAGATTTCAAACAAAAAAATTTTTTTCCAAGGTTGTTATAATTTGGTACTGAAGGGGTTAAGGTGAGGTTACGCTAGCAACCGACTGGCAGATCTCTTCACAAGTTTAAGCAGTCATGGTATCACAGCGTAATATTGTATTAATTGCTTGGAATGATTTCGCCCAAAACAAAGTTTTTGTTATGCTTCAAAGCTTTCCTTCCATGCGTATGTATCTATTCTATGCATAGCAGTATCAATTTTTCCACTCTTGATGCAATGCTACTTGCGGATATTTAATCAATCCTACAATTTTATCATGCTTTAAATTGCTGGTTGGTATCTCGAATAAATGTTTCCAAAAGCTCGATAAGCAATTTCCGTGGAATTTCTCAAAAGATGGCTTATTGACATGTAACGTTCGTCGTTTATTTGAATTTTTCTCAGCTGAAGAAGTTTCAAGTTTTGTCTTACGTTTCTTTTCCACCCGTGCAAAATTTCTTAATAGAAAATAGTGAAAATGGAAGATACTTATTCACCATTTCGCATCATGAAAATGGAAGTGGACTATGCGTCGGTTTGTGATGAAAAAATTCCAATCGCGAAAAAACTGGCCAAGAACGAAAAAACGTTTTCCGAAGCTATCGAAATGTTGTTGCAAGTGGAGAAAGACGCGAGAATGGTGAGCGCTTGGTGTAAGATGCCTTACTGTCTTATATAAGTAGAAATACTTGGTTTAAGGGTTCCGATTTGGCATCAACGATTCGAGTGCTGATTGCCATCATGGAAATTTGCTCTGATCAAGGAAATTGGAATGCTTTAAATGAATACATAATTATTTTGTCGCGCAAACGGTCACAGTTCAAGGAGGCCATTAGCAAGATGGTGCAACACTGTTTCCTGTACTTAGCCGTTCTGCCGAGTTTGGATGTTAAGCTCAAACTGATAGATACGCTACGATTAGTAACAGAAGGCAAAATTTATGTCGAAGTAGAACGCGCCCGGCTAACAAGGATGCTAGCAAAGATAAAAGAGGATGCCGATGATTTGAATGCAGCTGCAGCACTTATGGCTGAATTGAATGTTGAAACTTATGGCAGTATGGAGAAAAGGGAAAAGGTATCAACACTTTCTGTTTCTGATACTCGTTTTCAAAAGGTTTTCCTTAGGTTGAATTAATTCTGGAACAAATGCGCTTGTTCATTTTAAAGCAAGATTTTGAAAAAGCTCAAATCTTGTCGAAAAAAATTCACATAAAATTTTTCGAAGATTTGCAACACGAAGAGCTTAAATTGAAATATTATAAATTGAAAATCACAATGGACAAAGATTCTTCGTTCTTGGAAACTTCACGCCATTATCAAGCTTTGTTTGATTGTACTACACTCGATGAGACTAAAAAGAACGAACTCATAATGAACGCTGTGATTTATTGCGTATTGGCGCCATTTGACAATGAACAGACGAATATGATGCAAATCCTTTCAAAAAATAAGAAATTGAAGGAGATAACGCTATTTAAGTAAATTAATTCGTTTGATTGTCAATGCTTCCTAAATTATTTCTTAATTTTAGCAACATTTTGGAGTTATTCATATCAAATGAGTTGATTGATAATGAAGGTTTTGAAAAGCAATTTCGCACTGAACTACTCAAAACAGCAATTTTTGATCAGAGAAAGGCTGGAGGGATCAAACATTGGAGTGAAATGAAAAGCAGAATTATTGAACATGTGAGAATTTTTTTGTATATTTTAACGGATTTGTTGCTATTAGTTGAAAACGCCATGATTCGTTATTCGAAAATATTTGATAATTAGGTTTAGTTTTTCTGATTTATTCGCGTTTTTTTTATTTTAAAAGATTTTTTTAGCCCTATAAAACATATATTTTTAAAATTAAATAGTTTAAGCGTAAAACACCTTAAATTTATTAGCTATGAACAATTTCAGAATATTCGAATTATATCATACTACTATACTCGCATTTATTTGGGTCGATTGAGTGAACTGCTGAACGTTTCCAAAAAGAAGTGTGAAGACTATATTACCAAATTGGTATCGTCAGGTACACTATCAATTAAGATCGATCGTCCTACGCAAATTGTAAGCTTCACACCGAAAAAGCAATCTTCTGATATTCTGAATGATTGGTCTAAAAGTGTTGATAAATTCATGAAACTCGTTAACCATACGGCACATTTGATTAACAAAGAAGAATGTCTCAATGAGGTTTTGCAAGAGTCGTAAATATTTGGGTGTTCTCTGAAGCTGACTCATATTAATTTAAATATATTGTTACGCTTGTATTGGGAGTTGTTCTTTTATTGCATCCATTTAATGTTAGATTTTTATTATTTATTATTTATGAATATCCAGATTTTTCGCTATACAAATGTTGAGCTAATTGTTAGTGTGTAATGGAAACCTTAAGTGTATGACTTATTAGTAACGTTTCAGTGGTAAGTTTGCGTAATTATTTGGATTTTGCAGTTTTATAAGGTAAACTGTCTAGTAAAAAAAATGCTTCGCAGTTTTTTGCTGTTTCATATTTGAATTAAAAAATATATGTAAGCCAATGATCGCCTTTATTGATTGTTTATACGAAGTAAGCAGGCAAAGTTTTCCACGGTTAGCATAAATAAAGCGCTTTTGACTTTGACTTCGACTAACGGGGGTTTAAATCGCTCCAGTCAAAAGTTTTCAAAAAATGTAATTAATTTTTTAAAACGTCAGTCCAAAGTTAATTTTTAGTGGAAAAAAAGCATATACCACAAACAAATTCGGGACTGCTGGTAGGAGCTCGGCGGCTGCCCAACGTTGGGGGAACCCGGAGAGGCATCAAATACGAAACTGGCGGCGGTCAACAAAAAAAAAAAAAAAACAAACGCAATCAAGAAAAGTACAGATAGCGGTTTTATACTTCAAATAGTCGAAGACAAGAAGAAGTAACAAAACAACCAAAAAGTGCTGGAGCCGCTAACTTTAGACAAAACTATTATGCAGCGCTAGAAGGAATAACAGAAGAAATGGAGGTTGAAGAATATGTTGAAGGTAATTTCGATAAAGAAAAAAATATAGAGTTTATTTAGTATTTAAAAAAAAGGAGAAGAAACCTACTCATAGTTCTGCTGAGCTCTGAAAAAGCAGCCAACCAGGCAGAAAAAGCTCCGCCAATCAATGTATAAGGACAAAGGGGAAGAGATATGGTTCGGCTATTGGCAGCCGAAAATAAATTAAGTAATCTCGAAATCAAAAAAAGTTAATACAGGAAAATTAACTATTAAAACCAAATCACTGGTTGATTTAAACTCAGCACGCTGAATTTTGGGGAGGTCCCATACTTTACCTACACCACAAAAGGTGAAAAAAATCAAACCTTTTTGTTGAACGGTCTGGATTGCGGAAAGAATACGGTCGACCTTCTTCAGATGCTCAGCGAGGCTGCACCAGAAATTGAATTTATTTCTGTCAGAACCTTTACAATGTGAAGATCGACCGTAGAAAAGAGGAATTTGTCACTTTATCTGCGAAAAATTTCAAACAAAACCAGTCCAAGTGCCCTTCAACAAATAAGGTACTTGAATTTCAGAGCGGTAAGGTCGGAGTACTGTTACGTGCGAACTCTTAGGAAAAAAAAAGAATTAACGAAAACGAAATTTATCACTAATCACTGTGATTTATTATAACTTTAATAAATTTTATAACACAATCTTCCCAAGTTAACTAACAACTTATGAATTGCCGGACTTAACTCTATACGTTGTTCTTGAACAGCGACTTCTAGTATGTATATGAATAGCAACGTTTAGTATCTGAATAGCGACGTTTTTTATCTGAATAGCGACGTTTTGCCACGGCTCAGGTTAATTTATAAACTAAGATTGCTTGCGTTGCAATGCGAGACGGAATTTGCAAAACTTGGGAATATTTCGTGAGAATGGAAATTTTCCCAAGCAAAATTAAAACGTTGACAAAATGTTTAGTTCATGGACACGGTGTCACGTGGCAAAACGTATGATATGCAAGCAATTGCATGCGTGTAACAGTACCTCCAGAAAAAAGAATTCATCCAGTGTTACCGGTGTCAAAGATTTGGTCGTTCGGCTGCCAAGTGCGCCATGCACTATCGCCCAGTCAAATGCAAACATGCTCATGTCCCTGGTGAGTGGAAATTGGCTCAGACGGAGCCTAATAAAGCATTATACTGCGTTAACTGCGGCATATCTACTCATCCAGCATCATACCGAGGACGCTCTAGATATCAAAATGCAAAAGTTAAATACGCCGCAGACTAATACCTTCCAACTTGGTTAAGGCCGGAGTATCATTTGCAAATGCGGCTTGAGGACCAGCAGATAATGCTGTAAATACTGTAAGTGGCAATAATGAATTGCTTCTAAAGTTTACTTGCAACTTAATCCTTAATCGAACAGAATCTTAAAATGATTGAAACATTAACTATGCCTTTTAGCGTTAAATCCCATACCGCATGAATTGTTAAAGAGATGAAATAATTTTTTTTATTACAAAATAGTGTTTATTTATGCTTACATAGTGAAATAAAAAAAAGAGCTTATCCAATATATTAGCAATTTCCACAGGACGCCGTGTATGGCTTCGTATTCAGTCCATTGAGTGAAAAATCGATATTTTGAGCGATACTGGCATATTCTTCGAGTATTTTTCTTCCAAATAGGGAAATGACTGACCCTGTCAGAGCGTACTGAATCCAAAGGAAGCTCTTGAAGTCTGGCAGGAGTCTTTTGAGGCTTTTTTGCAGGGACTGGAGACTTAGAAAGCTAATGGGAGAGCCGCCTCGGCACGATGCCGGTGTTCCAGAAATGCTCGATAGACGACTTCGTTTTTTGGTATCGGAGCTTTGCCCGCTTTGCGCAAGTGTTCTGCAACTTCGAATTTGAAATCAAATAAAGGCATGTATTGGCCTGAATCGATTCGACGCTAAAGCAACCAAGCATTGACGATGCGTAAATCCACGATGTGAAAAAAGATTCTCTTGTGCCACTGGTGAGAGCGCAAATAAATTCTGTAATAGCCAGGCATTGAGTTAAGCAAATCGACGCCAACCATTCATTATAAACGTCGACGGCTTGAGGAGACGTTATATCTTCATATTTTTGTCTCTTGTTGAACATAACGATGTTTTGTTGTTGTCAGTTCCCTTTCCGCATAAGCTGAAAGTAAATTGACATTTTTGTTGTCAATTCAGCAAACAAAACTTAGCTTCACATCTTCTATGACTGCTACTTTTTCTTTTATACTGCCTCGTCCTTGCTTTTTGAATTCTTTTTCAGAGGGCATATTTGAGTTTGGCACTCGGCTCAGTCTTACAGCTCCTCAAGGTAGCATCTCACTTTTATACAGATAAACTTAGAGTTGTGGGCTATTAAGCGTGCTAGTTATAATAACAAATCTTTTATTTTGATGTCGAGGAATAGTGGAAATCAATCTGGTAACCACATTTGAACTAACATCAAGATCAGGTGCATCTGATGGATATACATATGTTGCTTTGTTCTCCTGCAAAAATGTAAAAATCATAGCTAAAACCTAATACACTGCTTAGAGCTAAATTTTTGTAGCCCCACTTGTTTAGTTTTTCAGGATTACACTGCTTCAATTTGTGACGGCATTTAGTGGGAATAATTTTCTCGTCCGCTTTCAAAAACCCCTCTTTTGGTACTAATAATAAGCGGTCACGAATTTTGCCTAGTAAAAGCCGAATTTTGAATAATTTATCATGTCCATCTTTGTCACGAGGTATAAAGTTGTGATTGTCATTGATATTGAAATATCTTTTGATAGCGTGTAGTGAAATAGGTATACTATAAATGTCAGCGAAGGCCTGCAGCGATGGTTTGCTGCCTCGACAAAAGAGGATGGTAGGATCCACCGAGATTAACCTTGTCTGAGGAAGCGTGAATGCGCTAGCAGGCTAGCATTGCGGTATCGTTTGGCGGGTTCTTTTCCCCAGCGCAAGACCCACTACAAACATTTTTTTTGCTTCCACGAATTTCAAAAGATGGTCAAATGAATATCGACGGGAGTCGAGAAGGGGTTAGCTATTACGGGTCAAAGAAAATTTGCTAGCTCGGAGGACAAACCGGGCCTGGATAAAAAAAGACGGACTGCGTAGTTATCGACGATACTCATGGTCCACAAATAAGAGTGGGGCATCCAGGTGGAAGCGGTGCCCCTTCGCACCCTCCCAACCGGATCAAGTTCCAAATGTGGACGTGGCCATCTATGTATTTGCCATTTAAGTGAAAAATTCAAATCAACATAATTTTTATGAATTTTCCCCTTGAATAAAAATGTTATGTGATGGAATCACATAACACCATACCATAAAAGGGCACGTGAGTAGAAGGCCACTCTATCCGGACAAGACCCCTATAACGCATCAAAAGGGAGGAGCTCGCTCGACGGCTAACTCATTATAGTGAAGGGGCTAGCCATCGTTGCAAGTCCCATACCCGGTCAAGTTTCAAATGTGAAAAGAAAAACCGATGTTGCATTATTTTACCAATTCTTTATTTTTATCCAAAGATTTACAGTGAATGCGTTACGCTTTCATTTGCGGGAATAAAAGAAATTGGTGAAAGATTTGTCTTTATAAATGCAAGGCAAGAATTTACGAATATTTAATATTAATTGAAACGAATAGAAAAAAAATTATTCCGCGTGGTCTTGTGGTTAGAGCACTAAGTCCGTAAGCCGATGGTCTCTGGTTCAAGTTTCGGTGGCGTCAACGAGATTTAGCTTGAGTGATTCTTCGGACGGACTATAAGCCCGTTCAGTTATGATACGTGCTGGTTTAAAATCAGAAAGTATTGCAGCTGGATGGACGGCCACATAGCGATAGCGTGATAATGATCATATCGCCTTGTGGAGTGCCGATACATTCGATCATGACAATGAGGTACTCTAACTATCTCTATGCGAAGGCCCGAAAAGGGCTGTTGTGCCAAGAAAAGAAAAGAAAGAAAGAAAAGAAAAAAATTAATTTATTTTTAATAAAATCTTTTAAAGTATCTATTCATTATATTTATCCAAAATTTACTATAAATGCGTTTCGCTTTCATTCGCGGAAAGAAAAGAAATTGAAGAAGGATTTGTCTTTATGAGCACGATGCAAGAATGTGCGATTATTTAATATTTATTAAAAGGATAGGAAAAAAATGTTTATTTATCGTTGACAATAGACTTTAAATGTAAATTATTATCAAAAGAAATAACTTGTATAGTAAAAATATAGACAACTACAAAGAATATTTAAACTCACCCATTCTTCTCCGACGAGCGCTTGTATTTGGGGCGGGAGAGGCCTGTAACTTATTGAAGCGGTAATTACATTAACATTTTAACGTCTTCGTTTTCTTTTTCGTCGATTTAACAAAGCGTGCATCGCTTCCTATTTTACAATTATCTAGTGACGTAAAAATATCTGCAAATACATAAGTTTGGCGTGACGTTGCGGAAGAGAATTGGCTGATGTAAAGGGATGATGATAATTGCTTTCATGCGTTTTGCATTTAACAAGTGGCCACACAATTCTGTATTTCCTACATGAAGTGTATGATCCTTGGCTAAGTTGAATACTAACACCTTCCCTCGCTTTGGCAGTACTCTTTTTATTCCCAGTCGAATATGCTTTCCTTTTTATCCTTAATGCCCCCAAATTACCACACTTAAGATACCTTAATTTTTTTAGCACTGTTAAAATTGTGTTTATATTGACTTTCCCTTCTTAATTTGCTTATAAGTCTTTTACTTAACCAGCCGAAATGGGATCATCACCGGATTTATATCTTTAAAGAACAACATTTTCCATAGGCGTGGCGCATTCACTTTCATATTAATGTAATTTGATATATCCTAAACACTTATTGCAATGTTCCCAACTCAAGATGTAATTCTAGTGTCAGGCGTAATGGATATACTCGGTAATTTTTAACGTTATTAGTGAATTTTTATGCGGGACTCGAACTTTCATAGTTCTCCAAAACTTTATTTGTTTATATTTTTCTCACTTTAAATCCTTCACATTATCGTTTCAAGTAATGCAACCTTATTTTGAAAACCCCCGTGCTCACTTTCAACCTTATTGTATTGTGCACCGCTCTGGCATTGGTGCACCGCTAACCAGTCCGTCCTGCTCGACGTTTAAAATGCGAATTTATCACTGTTTGCAAAATTGCACTTATTTGAAAATGTGACGGTGCCCAATTTTAGGGAACGCGGCGTTTGTTGACACTTTACAACTGAATTCAGATGGAAATAGCAGAAAATTCGATTGATTAAAGTCACTTAATTCGATATCGTCTCCGCTAACCTATCCGGCTCAGCCTTTTCCAGGAGACTTCTATGATCGCTGTCACGGTTCCATGCAGACTCCCCTTCTTTCCTGCCGTCGTCCACTTCTCGGTGTCGCACCATTAAATTTTCAAGCTTTTAGTTCACCCACGTGGATGGCTGTATGATTTCAGTATTCTCATATCCGAAATTTCAATTGGCAGTTTTGAATTTAAACATTAATAGAAATAAAAAAAGTAAAAATTTCAAATGATAATTTAAAGATAAATATCATAAAGAATATAATTAGAAGGAAGAATATAAATTTAATATAGAAGAAAAATGATATAAAATTTACATTTAATGAATATAAAAAAAAATATTTTGTGATTTATAACAATGAATGGAAATAATTAAATTTTTTTTTCAAATCTGCAATTAAAATTTCGGATAAGTATTATGAAGGTTTTCAAGCAGTTTGCTTAGGCAACTGCTCGATTGCTACAAGCTTTGAAACTGTTGCACGTCATTACCACATAAACCTGAGACTATCCTAATTGTTTCGGCCAACATGTTCTCGCCACACAAGACATGAAGATCATGATGCCAATGAATTGTATTATAGAATTTCGTCTTCTGTTATTCTTGCTGGTTAGTTTACATTTTCTTGAATAGACTTCAGATTAGACTACTCAGTAATAAATTCCATAATATCGGATGTGAATAAGAAATTAAAGACCTCTGCTGGTTAATTAAATCCGGTAATTCTAAGTTACCTTTGAATTAGAAGTTGGTTTCGTCAGAAGCTGGCATTTTTCCTTTTTACCAAAACATCGAGTCCTTTTTAACCTTTTTCCCCTTAGCTTTAATTGTAGATGCAGTCTGTAAATTTATCAAAGGCGCATTATCTTCGTCAAAAAATCAGATTCCGATTCAGGAATGATAACATCACTGTTAGAAGAAATATCATCGTCGCTCAAGCTGCCATCGCCAGATATGATATTCACATGCCTGGAATTGCCATAGAAATGCGCAGGATCCATTTCTCAAATAAGCAAAAAAGTCGTGCCATAAGTTTTGTCACACGTACATGGGCAATTTTTGTATAAATGAAAAGGAGTTTTTGACAAAGCAAAATATATTTTATTTTGGCATACTAATGGAAGTAAAATAAGCAACAAATTATTCAAAGTGGCCGCCTTTAGCCTTTACACAGCTCTTTAATCTATTGGGCCAGTCATCGATAGCAGTACACACTGTTTCTAGCGGAAAATTAGCTACTGCTTCTGTCAAAGATCACTTAAAGCTCTCGATATTTGGGTGTCGTCTCGTGCACACCATGGACTCTAACTCCGCCCTTAGTTTGTAGTCCACGGGATTCAAATCTGGGCTCCCAGAAGGCCATTCCGTAGCCCTTATAAACTCTGGAATATTGGTTTCCAACCACACTTGTGTGGTTCGAGCTTTGTGGGCTGGCGCAGAATCTTGCTGGAAAACCCAATGTCGGTTGTTGAATAGCGTAGAGTTCAGCGGCTTCACACATCCCTCCAGGATGTCCGTTTGATAATTTTACGCTGCAGTTTTTACGCCTTTTTCGCAAAAATTAAGCTCGGTGACCCCTTCGTAGCTGACACCCCAGCATACCATGACTGATGCTGAATAATGTCCTCGCTGTACCCTAGTGGCAACTTCTCGGGCTTCCCTGGAGCTGTGGGCATACACCTTATCATTTTGGCGGTTGAAATGTTCCTCCACTGTAAAAATTTTTTCATCGGTAAATAAAATTTCTCGATGTTTGTTGTTGCCGTACCGCCGAAGGAGCTCTTTCGATCTGGTGCTCCTAATTTGCTTCAACTGCTCAGTCAGCAAATGTCCCGTTGATCGTCGAAAGGCACTCATCCCGAGGTCCGATTTTATGATGCGAGACATACTTCGGGTGGAGATGTTATCTCTCCAGCCATGATTCGTTATTTACGAAGCGGATTTCGACGAATTCGACTCTCGACCACTTTGATGGCAGCAGAAGAACGTACATCACGCGGACGTCCAGAACGAGGTCGATCTTCAATAGTCTGGATCTTGTTATATCTCTGGATCATACGATACACAAATCTTTGCGTTATTTTTAACGGGCACAACAACTTGAAAATTTCACTTGCGGATTTTCCACACTTATGTAGTGCAATCACTGCAATTCGGTTTTCATTTACACCCCATTCCATTTTCACACGTTAACGAACAAACTTTAATGACCATCAACTGTCAACAACATTATGACGTTTATAAAACTGGCCGATATTGAAATGTCACTCATAAAATAAAGGTGTTGCCAATGTGAGAAATTATGTGACAGAACTTATGGCAGGACTATGTATATGGATACATAGTACTTTTTATTCTAGCGCATATGAAGCCATATATGCTAGATCGAAGAAAAGCTAAAGCAAATTCAAAAGAAGCAAGATATTGATATACATAAACTATGATCATATTTTAAATACTTAGGAGATATAAAGATATATTTTTTTTAAACGTTTTACTTACTGTTTTGCATTTTATTTTGAATCACAAAAGTTGTACTTTATTTTCTGATACCGGCCAATTGCCCCGTTGCATATAACCTAAAATATCATTGACAGATAAAACTGGCCACAAATATAAAGATTATGTTCCGTTTCACGATGAAATGGTTCTTGGAATGTAAGTTTGTTTCTTAAGACTGGATTATCCATTAGGCTTCAAAAAATAATGCAAAGTTCTCTATCCATATATGGCTGCGTATGCGGTAAGGTGTTAAATCTTTCAAATGTCTGAAAATAGCTTGCCCTCCGGTCACATTCCCATTGATAGGCTTTGTCTTATCTCAATCAAAGGCAACTCCATTGTTACTCTACATGGACATGACTATCTTTTTGAATTCATTGTTAAGCAAAGGCTGGCTGACCTCATGCTTTTTACCAAGACGCACCTCATTTTATGGTGCTCCATGGCATTCAAACATTTTGAATTCGTAAGAAACGCCCAAAAGAATGAAAAAGCGTCAGGCATCGATGAGATTCTAGTGAAGCTATTCACAAAGTCATCCAGCACATTTAGCAACAAAAACGTATGCCGAAAAGTGCAGTGAATCAATTATATTCCCTATCCACAAATAAGGGGACAAGCTACAGTGCGAAAATTATGGAGGCGTATCACTACTTTGTACGGTGTACAAAATATTTCCAAAGACCTTAGAAAATAAAATAGGATCATACGCCAACAGCATTATTGGGGAGCAGCATGGTGGTTTTAGAGCAGGTAGATTGACAATAGACCAATTGTTCACAGTTAAGCAGGTACTTGGAAAATGCTAGGAGTTCAACGTAGGCGTTCACCAAATTTTTGTGGGCATTAGGCAAGTATACGACAGTATTGATCGTAACGTACTGCACTAAATAATTCTTTGCTTTGGCATTCCAGCCAAACTAGTCCATCTTACCAAAATGATAATGACGTCAACCACCTCCCAAGTCCGCATCAATAACTAACTCACCGATGCCTTTGAAACAAATATCGAACTAAGGCAGGGAGATGAGCTGGCCCCATTGTTATTCAATTTGACTTTGGAGTACGTCGCAAGAAAGTTACTAGCCGGTATACGTGGTACATGACTATAAAAGCCAAGCCAATTAGTAGCCTATGCGGACGATATCAACATTAATTAACCACTGCCAAAGAACTCTTCCTGAATCTCGACAGCGCAGCAAAACTAGTTGAGCTACAAACAATGAGAAACAAGCTCATGACGTAGTCGAGGAAAAATACCTCAAATACATATAACCTCAAATACATAAAATATCAAACTGGGCGAATACAGCATCGAAAATGTGAGCGATTTGTGTATTTGGGCGCCGAAATACCGAGAACTAATAATGGTTGAGACGAATACGCCGAAGAATACAGCTCGAAATTAAAATATTTTATTCAGTTTTGAGATCTTGAAGACCAGCTGCATATATAGGAAAGCAAAGCTCCAAGTATACAAATCTATGATAGTACCTGTGCTATGCTATGGGTGTGTAACATAGACCCTAATTTTGGAGAAGGAAAAAATTCTTTAGTCCTAATATCTGTTGCCCAATCAGCTTGCTGCTTAATACTTGCAAGGTGTTTGAAGTGCTACTAAACAAAGTATTAAATGCCTACATTGAGACATATGCGTTGATGCCAGATTGCCAATTTGGTTTTCATCCCAGGCATTTGACCATACATGCGATAAAGAAAGTAGTCTCAGACATTTGTTGGAATCTAAAAAAACAGAGAATGTATTGGAACGTGTCTCATTGATATGGAAAAAGCCTTAGATGCGGTGTAGTAGGATGGATTAATTTTAAACTCCTTCAAGACAGGTTCCCCAGGCACCTTGTCGCCATCATATGCAATATGTTGCACGGGAAATCATTTTGTTGTAACTGATGGAAATCTGACGTCAATGCGTAAGTTCAAGGCTTTGAACGGTCTACAGCAGGGAACCGTTATTAGTCTCTGCTTTTGTCAATTTTCTTCCGCAAGCTATTGAACGGCTTTGATTTTGACGTCTCGCCAACGCAATCATTGGTAGCGTTTGCTAATGACTTGGTCATTTATACAAAAAACATGTCAAAACATGTTAAATGGTGTGCAGCTCTACACCAACAATTGGGGAATGAAAATCAATGCGCAGAAGTGCGAAACAATTTCGTTTTGGGTAGCACTGGGGCTGGTCAGTCTAAACCTGAAACGCAACTGGAAAGATTTCCACATAATGGCTGGTGAGGACAGTTTGGAACGGGTTCTACACAGATCCTGTGCTGGGTACCTCAGTGTTGACCTCGATCAGTATCTGTACTATACTGAACATGTCAAAATTAAGTATAACGTTATCTGTTTCAAGATCAAAAGTCAAAGTTATCTGTTTCAAGACATTGGTTGGACAAGTTTTGACATATAAATGCCAGATCTGGTACAACTAGAGTACTAGTACTATAGAAAGGTTAACAGTTTTCGAAAAAAAATGTCTACGTGCATGTACTGGCTTATAAAAAAAGCCTGAGGCCAATTTGAAGCACTTTATGCCGAATAGGAGAATTTATCAAATTGCAAAAATGATGAGAGTCAATACCTTCATATTGAATCTTCTTCAGAATCTTATCGCAAGATCTGTACAAATTTGCAAAAATCCCTGGATACTTGTCTCGCTACTGGTTCCGTTCCTGCAGAGGCATTTGTGTATTTGGACATGAATTGATATGTTTTTTATTCTGACGGTGTCTTTATTATGTATCACATATATAGATGGGCCACCGATAAGAAGATAAAATATCCTCCGAATTTGAGTTCACGAGACCGACAACTCCAATAGAGGCACTCATTTGCTAGATTCTTTGAGGCTGGTCGAGCTAAGACGGAGCAATCTAGGTATTGGTGGCTGAATGATAATGTCTAAATTGTTCGTGTTTTTTTTTTCTGATTATGTTTTTTTCGTTATTTTGTTTTGAGCTGCAGCTCATTATTGCTACATTTAGTGTTGCTTTTGTTTATGTTTAAAAATTAGGGATAGGTTTAAATATTTAGGATAGGTATATGTATGTCATGTTTGTTATATTAAGTTTAGAGGTAAAGTTTTGTCCCTTAGGTTAGAAATATTGTGTTAGAACTATATTAGTATAGGATAAAGTTTTCGATTGAATTTTATTAGAATTAGGTTATAACCTATTGTTACATGCACGAATAACTCAGCGAGCTACTGTTGCAATTGTTTTCACAACCGTTAAGAACCTCATGATCAACAAAGTGAATTTACTCGAAACCACGAGAACCCACCAAGCATGATCAACATCTGAAAGTGACGTCACTCCATTCATTAAGCTGCTCGAATATACCAGGTACCTCTCGGCAGAACATTCGCCAATGTACGAGAAACGGGTTGAATCGGTAGAGACCCCATATAAAGGCAAGCTGAATGAATGGGGGGATCATTTCATTAGAACCACAAAAGCAAAAACTGCGAAAGTGTGAAGCGAATAGAGAAGCGATAGTGTTCGAGTAATAGAAAAGTGATTTTCGTTGATTGTGAAGTGATTTTAGAAGACAATTGAGATAGAAATTTATGGACAAGTGGAAGTTAGACTTTTAATAGTGAAAATTAAAATTGTGAAATAGTTAAATGAGTGATTGTGCATTTTTAAGTAATTAAATGAACTCTTTTAATTTAATTTAACAGACATTGCGTTTTCACTTTCCCGGAACATTAAAATTATTGGCCGCGAACCATAACATGCGACAATATTATGCGTAGGAGAATAGTTTACTGTTCGATTAGTATTGTGATTGATTTTTTAATGGCGTTGGTTGGTTTTTTCTTCTTGTCCTATTGAATCATAAAGTATGCAATAATTTTAATTGAATTGAATTTGATATGGTTTTTTGATTAAATGTTTTTTTAATAGATAACGTATAAATTTAGAAAGCTTTTTGGGCCACTAAATTTTAATATTTTTATTGTTTGGAATTTGCTTTATATTCTTTGAAAATGGATAACGACTAGAATTGAATAAAGTTCTTTTGTCTTTGACTTTGACTAGAAAGAATAGATGCTAATGAGGACGTAAAATACTGAATGTGGAATATACTTCGAAATCCTAGTTCGCTTTGCATGATTTCAAAAACGTTTGAACATGTTGTAAAATTTTTTGCGAATATTGATTGTTAAGCTTATCATATTTATGTCATTTTTGAAGTGCTGGAAATTTGCCAAGCTTTGAAATCAAAGCCTACTTAAAGCAACAATTAGTTCATTACTCCAAAGCGTTTTATTAGATATATTTATTCGGCACGCACCTATGCACAAAGGAATAAGAGAAGATCTCCGTTTGAAGCTAAAACTACGTTTAATCACCACCCAAACTAAAGTTCACAATAAATGCTTGAAGAAACACGTGCACTATTCCGTTTAGTATTTAAACGCAAATTTAGGCTATTCACTCTTCTTGATTTTTTTGAAAAGTTTTGGGTTAAATAATATATAATTACACGTCCACTTTTTAAGAAAAAAGACAACTGGCCTGCGGATATCAAATTAATAAAGCTTCGAAATTACAATATTCTGAAAACTTTAATCTGCTTACAGAATTTCTACGTTGTTCGAAGAAAGGGAGGTCCCCAAGACGTGACTGCTGCTGGATATTCTTCACTTCTAGAAGTTCAAATTCACTAAATATTCGTTAGTTTGTTTCAAAACTCCTATTTAATTCCCTCTGCTTCTCGGTCTCCTACCATCTCGTTAACATTCCAATACACGCGCGTCATCTCACAGATGACCAGTTCTGTTTTTTCGTCATAAGTTTGATGGAGGGAGGGGAGCCTGGTCCCCCACCCTAGTATTCCTCAAGCTCACCTAGCTCTACAGTTCAGTTGCCGGTGTGCGTGCGAGAGAATCTCACAGATGACACGCGTGTAGCCCAGTCATATTAGGTAAAAGAGGGGTCAACCTCGGAATGAAAGATAATAAGCTGCAAATTGGTATGAACCTTTGTTTTGTCATTCTAAATGTTGTCTCAAAAGTCTAAATCGTTATCGTGTTCGCGTCTCAAGATATTCAAGGTCAAAGGTCACAAAAATCGGTTTTTCGCGAATATCTGGCTTCCTATCGGTTAAATGAGATTTGCATTTATTATAAAAGTTGTAGGCTATAAAATTCCCTACAACTTTTGTTTAAACTTTTTTTTCATACGACCAACCGTTTTGAAGGTAGAGCGCGAAGAGTGCACATCGTACAGTCATATACGGCCTAATGCAAGGTCAAGCGTGAGTTATGGTTATCAGTACGTTATAAAGTCAATTATTTACTTGGAAATTATAATTATTAAACAATGCCTATTATTTATGTACTAACTATTAATTATTTATATTTAATTAAAGTAAGTAACTTGATTATTTATATATAATTATTCATATTTAACTATTTGACAAAACAAAGGTTCATACCAATTTGCAGCTTATTATCTTTCATTCCGAGGTTGACCCCTTTTTTTACCTAATATGACTGGGCTATACAACTTTTCAAAAACTTTGGTGAAAGTTGGAGCCGAATTGCGACCTCTAACGTGGTCAACAATCTCGTTATATACATACACACATATACAGATATATCCATATATATGCATATATATATACATATGTGTATATATATAGATATATATATATAGATATATATATATATATATATATATATATATATATATATATATATATCTATATATATATATATATATATATATATATATATATATATATATATATATATATATATATATATATATATATATATATATATATATAGCCCAGTCATATTAGGTAAAAAAAGGGGTCAACCTCGGAATGAAAGATAATAAGCTGCAAATTGGTATGAACCTTTGTTTTGTCAAATAGTTAAATATGAATAATTATATATAAATAATCAAGTTACTTACTTTAATTAAATATAAATAATTAATAGTTAGTACATAAATAATAGGCATTGTTTAATAATTATAATTTCCAAGTAAATAATTGACTTTATAACGTACTGATAACCATAACTCACGCTTGACCTTGCATTAGGCCGTATATGACTGTACGATGTGCACTCTTCGCGCTCTACCTTCAAAACGGTTGGTCGTATGAAAAAAAAGTTTAAACAAAAGTTGTAGGGAATTTTATAGCCTACAACTTTTATAATAAATGCAAATCTCATTTAACCGATAGGAAGCCAGATATTCGCGAAAAACCGATTTTTGTGACCTTTGACCTTGAATATCTTGAGACGCGAACACGATAACGATTTAGACTTTTGAGACAACATTTAGAATGACAAAACAAAGGTTCATACCAATTTGCAGCTTATTATCTTTCATTCCGAGGTGAAAGCCCTAATATGACTGGGCTAGTGTAAAAATGTATGTTTTTCATAATGCCCGATTTCGGATTTCTACCTTTCACATTTTTAGGTCTTTGTAAAAAAATTTTTTACCAAGACCTACTAGTTTCGCGACCTGTTTGTCCGTCTGTCCGTCGGTCCGTCTGTCCGTCTGTACGTGCGTCACAGCTAATTTCTTCAGAAACTATAGAAGCTAGAATGCTCAAACTTTGTAAAAAGGTCAGAAGTGATGGTCTCTCAAAAGTTAGGGCCTTAACAATAATTTAAAAAAATTTTAAGGGGGTCCCCCCCTAATCACGAATTGGCGCTTAAAAATTTTTTTTAATCAAAGGTAGTCGAGTGGGCTATCAAATGAAAGGTCTTTATTAGAACTTTTAGAATCTGAAATAAAAAATCATTTTATGAATTAGGGGGTCCAGGGGAAGGCAAAATGTACCCAAAATTTGTGTCCCCCCCCTCGCGATTGGACACCTTTCAGCCGAAAAATCTGAAAATTTTCATGAACGTGGAACTTTATGAGTACAAGGGCAATAAATACCTTAGAAATCGAAATTCGATCAACTTTGTTAATAATAGTATGATTTGTAGATTTTACATTTTTGCCCATAAAATCAAAACGGTACCTTTAATCTTCTTGAAATTTTGCAATTATATAGACTGACATAAGATATATGTATATGTTCACAAAATTTAATTGAGATCGAATCATAATCAAGTGAGTATAGCCATTTCAATTATATGGAATTACACCAACAATAACACGTATTTATGGTTCATATAGGGTTTTCCAATAAGAGGTGTTATTTTGATATTAAAAGAAAAATGCCATTTTTAATACAAATGATCGTATGTTTATTTCATCATAAAGAAGAAGATATGCCGTTAATAGCAATGATTAACATTGAGCAAATAACCACTACGACACGCTTACAGGACCATATCCTCTTCTTGAAATTTTCCATAACCAAATCGCAAAGTGGTTGCCCTATGTCCTCGATAGCCTCACGAATTTCATCTTTGAGATCTTGAATCGACGCTGGGCTATCGGCATAGGCCTTCTCTATCACGTGGCTCCAAAGGAAGAAGTCGCAAGGTGTTAAATCAGAAGATCTATTCAAAATAACACCTCTTATTGGAAAACCCTATATATATTTAAAATTGACTTAGGCGCTTTTATTTTCTTTCAATTTTCATGAAAATTTAAGGAATAGTGTTTAACTTGAACATGTTCAATCGGCCGAGCATTCAGAAAAATCATTTAAGCTAGATCGAAATGGCGGCTGCACTGTGCTTATGAAAGAAACTGTGCATCTTTTGTATAAATTTGAACGATTTCATATCTAAGTATTGGATGAATAATTCAAGTTATCGATTCACGCCATTAGAAAACTTGTTTCTAAACCTAGGATGTTTGCAAAGACCTTCTGGTAGGCGCACTCTCCTGCTTACTCGACTTGTTTTATTACAATTTTTTGAT
This sequence comes from Odontomyia ornata, assembly GCA_963969285.1. Classification (NCBI taxonomy): domain Eukaryota; kingdom Metazoa; phylum Arthropoda; class Insecta; order Diptera; family Stratiomyidae; genus Odontomyia; species Odontomyia ornata. Next base: position 428,351,629 of record OZ017738.1, on the reverse strand, counting down.
ACCTTGTGATAACAATATTTTTTAAGAAATGTGATAGGCGCATGGTCATCTCACAGATGACACGCGTGTATTCATGCTATTCACAATGAGAACATTTTTTTTCTTCAACCATTTTCGTTCAGATTAATGTTCTTAATTATTTTATTCGTACAAAACTGTGAGATCATTAATGGAACCAGCCCATATGCTGGAACCAGCTGAAGTCCATCGAGCGAAAAATGCTATTAAGTTGATAGCTAAAATGCTCGGGTGAAAGAACAATGTAGTTCTTTCACTTAGGACAACCAGCATTCCTTAAACAAAATTTCTTATTTTATTTTGTTTTTGGTGTGTTTGTTGACTGAAACTGTGTTTTCTTTTTTGTAGATTCAATATGGGGACAAAAAAACTCTTTGATCTGAATAACCCTGAAGACATCTTACAAATTCATCAACTTCTTCTTGATGGCTGCGACCTGAGTGATGATGAACACTTTCAAGAAGATGACCCTGGATCTCAAGCTTCAGGGCCCTCAAAGCTTGTTGCTGAAGTTCCTGAAGAGGAATTTAACACTGATGCAGTAGAAGAGATCGAAGAACGGGAAGAGAACTCAGATACCAGTCAAAGTGATTCGGAAGCATCGACTGACTGTGATGACACTGAGCCTGTTTTTGTTTGTCACCATAAGAGAGAAAAAAAGGTAATTGATTCAATTAAATGGAAAAAAACTCCCTTCCCCAGTAAGAAGAGAGGGACCCACAACTTACTAAAAAGACTCCCTGGCCCGATCAGCCAAGGAAAGTGCACAGAAACATTTTTCGAATCATGGGCTTTCTTATTTGACAACAGCATGTTGGAAATTATTGTTTCTTTCACAAACCAATATATCGATGTCATCCAATACAATTATTCACGACTTAGAGGCGTTAAGAAGACAAACAAAACAGAGATCAAAGTGTTTATTGGCCTAATCTACATAGCTGGGATACATAAATCCGGGAAGCTGAACCTGACAAACTTATGGGCAAGTAATGGTTTTGGAATTGAGATATTCCGCCTCACCATGGGTATCAACAGATTCCGTTTCCTACTTATGGCTGTAAGATTCGATGACAGGCAAACCAGAGCAGAGCGAAAAGCACAAGATTGACTCGCCCCAATTTGTCGAGAACTGTCAGGTGTGTTATCACGTGGGAGAAGATGTCACCATTGACGAGAAACTGGAGGACTTTAGGGGTGGATGCAACTTTGTTCAATACATTCCCTCAATCAATCAATCAAAAGCGCTTTATTTAATACTAATCGTTATAAATTTTAAAAGAATATAAAGCAAATTCCAAACAATAACAATAAAAAACTTAATGGCCCAAATGGCTCTCTAAATTTGTACGTTATCATTACACATTTAAAAAAAAAAAACTATAGCAAATTCAAATCAATGAAGATTATTACATATTTTTTAAATTTAATTGGAAAAAGGAGAAAAAACCAACCAACACTATTCTAAAATTATTTATAATCTTAACACTACAGTGAACTTTGATCCTATACCTAATATGTTTTAACTTAATTCTAATAAATGCTATCAAAAACTGTATCTTATACTTAAAAAAATCTATAACAATGTTCTTAACCTAAGCGTTTTACCTTATCTCTAACCTGATATAATAAACATAATATAAACCTAACCTATACCTAATTTTTAACAAAAATAAACAACAACACTAAATGTAGCAATAATGAGCTGAAACTCAAAAACTAAATAACGAAAAACACCAAAACTGAAAATACACACGAATAATTTAGACATTGTCATTCAGCCACCAATACCTAGATTGTCCCGTCTCAACTCGATCAGCCTCAACGAATCTAGCAAATGAGTATCACCACTGGAACTGTTGGTCTCGTGAACTCAAATTCGGAGGATATTTTTTCTTCTTATCGGTGGCCCGTCGATATATGTGATATATGACTGGGACGCCGTCAGAATCAAAAACATATCGATTCATGTCCAAATACACGAATGCTTCTGGAGGAATGAAGCCAGTAGCGAGGCAAGTCGCTATATACCCGTCTGTAGGGTGGAACGGCTGTGAAATCCAAGGGTTTTCACTCACAGTCACAGATCTTGCGATATGATTCCGAAGAAGTTTCAATATGAAGATATCCACCCTCGTCACTTCAGCAGTTTGATAAATTCTTCTATTCGATATATGATGTTTCCAATCCGTCTCAGGTTTTCTGTACAAACCAGTACATGCACGAAGACATTTCCTTTCGAAAACTCTTAATTTTTCCATAGTACTAGCACTCTGGTTGTACCAGACCTGACAACCATATGTCAAAACTGGTCTAACCAGTGTCTTTTAACAGATAATTTTGACCTTTTGATCAATGTATTTGGAATGAAAGAGCTTTCGTAGGGCCATGACTATTTTAAGTGCCTTACTGAGCATAATTTTCACATGTTCAGTATAGTACAGATACTGATCGAGATAAACACCGAGGTATCGAACACAGGATTTATGTGGAACTCGTTCTGAACTACCCTCGCCAGCCATGATGTGGAAACCTTTCCAATTACGTTTCAGGTCTTGACTGACCCCCTGCAGCGTTGTCCGAAACAAGATTGTTTCACACTTCTGCGCATTGATTTTCATTCGCCAATTGTCAGTGTACAGCTGTACATCATTGAACATTTTTTGAAGATTGCTCTGAACTATTGTAGCTTTTCGGTCTGCCGTATAGATGATCAGATCATCAGCAAACGCTACCAATGATCGCGTTGGCGAGATGTTAAAATCAAAGACGTTCAATAGCTTGCGAATGAAGAATGAGAAGAGCAGAGGCGCAGTAACTGTTCCCTGCTGTAGACCATTCAAGACCTTGAACTCGCGCATTGTTGTCAGATTTCCATCGGTTACTACAAACGATTTCCCGTATAACATATTACACATCATGGCGACAAGGTGTCTGGGGAACTTGTCCTGAAGGAGTTTAAAAATAAGTCCATCTAACCATACCGTATCAAAGGCTTTCTCCATATCAATGAGACATGCTCCAACACATTGTATATCATTTAGTTCCCAACAGATGTCTGAGGTTACTTTCGTTATTGCATGTGTGGTCGAATGCCTGGCACGAAAACCAAATTGGCAATTCGGCATCAACTCATTTTCCTCAATGTGGGCGTTTAATGCTCTGTTGAGTATCACTTCAAACACCTTGCTGATGTTAGGCAGCAAGCTGATTGGGCGATAGCTTTTGGGGCACGAAGATTCTTTTCCTTTCTTCAAGATCGGAAATACTCTAGCCTTTTTCCACTCATTTGGGAAATAAGAATTGCTCAACATGTTGTTGAACAATATGCAATAGTTCCTAATAGCAACCTCAGGCAAATGTCGGAGAACTACATTTGGAATACCGTCAGTACCACATGATTTTTCGTTGTTTATTCTGCGAAATATGAAACACAAGTCTTCGTAGCTGACAAAATAATCAATAAGATTCAAGCTCGGTATGAGGGCAGATGCTAATGTTTCATTGAAATGAAGAATTGATTGGCCGTTCAGGCTTGATTTGAAGTCGGAAACTTGTGCTTCAACGACCTCTGAAAAAATTTGGTTCCCTCTCTCAGGGTTTGGTAGATGAACCAATTCAAAATGTGTTCCGATCAGGGCAAGTTTATCCAATCCTTCACAAATAATCCTGTTTCTATTTCTATCCGGAGTCATACTATCAATTTCGATACCAGCCCTATCGAGAAGATTTATCTCATCACTAGTGACTTCAAGATTCGATACCTTCACTCGAGACTTCTTGCGGAATATGCTATTCACTTTCGCAAACACGCCATCTGGATCCTGTGGGCTAATAACCCTCAATTTTTCCGCCCATTGATTGCTGACCTCACTCCTGAAGTATGACCGGATTAAGTTCCGGACATTCTTCAGGTGTAATTTCAACAAAGCCAACGAGGGATGGTTGTAGTCCAAAAGTAGTCGATAAATATTGTTGACGCGTGTGAGAAAAAGGCTTTTCAATCTTTTCAACTTTGCGATGGTTGGTGTTTCATATGCTTCCATATTGTTTCGATGTTTTATCTTGGGAACTAATTTCTCAATCGTTTCCAACGTCAGCTTCTCTAACTTCGACGAATAGAGACCTATTTCATCGTCAGTTAGATTTCTGTCATTGGGAACCATTGACCATCAGAAGGGGGACTTTGCTTCTGGTACTCCCGATTAAACTTCTTTTGAAACTTTCCCCAGTCTGTTTTTTTAAAATTCAACCGATGATTTTCATGTTGAACTGGAATTAGGAAGAAATCATCCCTGTGATGATTGATTTCCATTACGATTGCGTTATGGTCGCTATCATCAGGAAGCACCTGCAGTTTCCGTTGAGGACTATTAAAGTTGAATTCGAGTCTTGCGTCAGCAATGCAAAGGTCCAAATATGAATTTGTCCTAGGGTATGTTGGGAACTCCGACCCATAAAGATTGCACGTGTATTCAATTTGGTTCTCTGTTATCCATGATTTCAGGAATACACCTCTTGGATTATTGGTGGCGTTCAGCCATGATGTATGCTTGGCGTTCAGGTCACCAGCAAGAATATAATAGCTATGCAGCCTGTTCAATTCGAGTATTTCAAACAAGGAATTGAGTTCCTCCTTGAGCTTGAGAACAGTTCCACCAGTTGCATAGGCAGAGATAACGAAGAGGTTATCCCCACCTGGCAGTGAGATTTTGATCACGGACACTTCAAGAGATTCAAAGCTTTTGAATTCGACTTTTTCAATATTTTGGAAACGATAGAGTCTTCTAACCAATATCCCGGTGCCACCTCCCCCATCACCTATTACCCTATCGTTTCTTATGAATTCAAAATCCTTGAATGTCATGGAGTGCCATGAATTGAGGTGGGTTGGGTTGGTTAGAAGCAGGATGTCAGGCTTTTGTCTGGCAATTAATTCAAGGAGATAATCACGCCGATGTAAAGTAACAATGGAGTTGACGTTGATCGAGATGAGACGAATCCTATTCATGGGAATGTGGCTGGATGACAACTTATTTTGAGGCATTTGAAAGTCCTAAACGCTGAAAAACAATGTTAATTTTCGAATCTTCTTTATCGATTCGCTCTGATAAGGAATTTAATTGCTGTAAAATTTTGAGAAGCAGCTCATTATTGCCACTTACATTATTTACACTATTTTCCGCATTTTCTGCTGGTCCTCTAGCGGCTTGTGCAAATGATACTCCGGGCTTGACAAAGTTCGGAGCTAAGACACTGCGGTGTATTTGTGTTTGCTTTGGAGCAGATTTTAATCTTGCATCCTGATATCGGGAGCATCCTCGATATGATGCCGGGTGACCAAAAACACCGCAGTTCACACAATATAATTTCTCTTTTGGCTCCGTCTGAGCCAATTTGCACTCACCGGGAGCATGCACGTCTTTGCATTTAACGCATCGGTAATGCATGGCGCAGTTGGCAGCCGAATGCCCAAATCGTTGGCAGCGATAGCACTGGTTGATTTCTCGCTTCTGGAGGCGTTCCCACCTCACCACTCGAAAATTTAAATATCTTATTTGCTGAAGAGCGCTTGGACTGCTCTTATTTGTTATTTGTACCAAATAAAGCGGTAAATTTTTTTTTTCTACCGTCGACCTTCTTGTCGCGAATGTTTTAACTGAGATAAACTTAATTTGTGGTGCTCGCTTTTAGGGTATAAGTGAACCTGCCCAGAATTCAAAGCATCTTTCGCTGATTTGAAATCAACCAGTGATTTCGTCCTAATTGACAGCTTCTCGGAATTTATTCGTTTGATTTCGAAATTTGTCAACTTGTTTTCGGCTGCCAACAGCCGAACCATGTCCTTTCCGCTTTGACCGAAGACATTAATTGGCGGAACTTTCTCGGTATTCTTGGCTACTTTTTGAGGAGGACCAGCAGAACTACGGGCTGGTTTCTTCTCCTTATTTCTACTTTCATTATTTTGATTTTTTAAATATAAGATAAAATTATCATCTTTATTACCTTCGTCTACATCCATCTCCTGTTGGAGTCCATCCAGCGCCGCAAAGTAGTTCTGGCTTTCGTTGGTGCCACCAGCACTTAATACCTCTTCAGTGATTATTTGATTTGCAGCTTTCTTCTGTTTTTAGATTTTTCGTATCGGATCACTCTCTTGAACTTTTTTTGCCGTCTTGAACATTTCTTCGTACGTTTGAATTCTTGCCTTTAGCTCTTCGATTTCACTTCGAAGGCGACACACCTCCTGTCTATCCTCGAGCACTTGTGTTTTGCGACCGGCATCTGCGGTATCCTGGGTGCTCGTGTGTCTCCGCTTGTTGACACTTGCCAATTTCACACCGTCACTTTCCCCGGGGCCCCCCAACGGAGGGAAGCCGTCGGGCTCCTCCATACAGCAGTCCCGAGTTGTCTTTGGTTTGGCCTTTTCTTGGTTTATGGATACGGTTGGTCGATGCCTTCGACGATAAATTCTTCCCCAATAAAATCCAAACTTGCTTTTGACTGGCTCGTAAAAAATTATTTCAATATTTTGAAACTGACTTTTGTGAAAAATTAATTAATTTTTAAAATTAATGACAGGAGCGATTAAAAACACGTCTACACGCAACGAGTGCTAGACGTAGAATCCATTCCCTCTAAGCCTGCAAAATAAGGCATCAAAATTTTAGCAGCGTATTATGGGCTATCGTACGTGGGGACTCTCAAAAAAAAAAAAAATGGCAAATCTCAAAAGAGATGAAAGATTTGAAAAATGGAGAAGCGTACTCAAGTATTTTTGCATTTAGTAAAAATGGAACTATGGTTTCATATGTACCACAAAATAAGAAAAAGAATGTGCTTTTGATATCTAGCATGCATACGGATGGAGCAATCGACGAAGAAAGTGGAGAGAAAAGAAAACCCGAGGTGATTACGTATTATAATCACCATAAAATTGGTGTGGACATGGTGGATAAAATGTCCGGTGCTACAATGTCCAAAGAGGTACAAGAAGGTGGCCAATGGTGGTATTTTACGCAATTTTAAATGTGGCTGGTATCAACAGCCAAGTCATCAGTCTGGGGAATGGTCAAAATGTGCCAACTCGCCGACTTTTCCTTCGTGAACTGGGGAATGAGCTCGTTAGAGATCAGTTGATTATGCGAGTGCAGCTCAACAATTTGTCACGCACCATGACCTCACGTCTTCGATAACTCCTTCCCAATGATCAAATACCACCACGAGCTTCAAGCAACTCAGCAGCTACTGATGCTGGTGGACGCCAGCGCTGCGAATTTTGTTTGGAAAATAAAACAAGACGATACACCAAATATTCTTGCAAGGAATGTGGCCAATATTTATGTCTGCAACACTAAGCTTTTTCTTGTGCTGATGGATGTAACGTGGGTGTGGGTAATGAAAGTGATCCAGAGTGAAATTTAAGTTTAATTTTTTAAAAGCAAAGGGCTCTTGGTTTTTTTAGTATTTTTTTTATTGGTCATTTCCATTTGTTTGAGTAACTTCCCAAGTTCTAGAAATGAGGCTCAATTGTCAATGTGTTCATACATTTTACATTATTATTATGTTCTCTCAAACTATCTTACAAGACTGATAAGAATTGTGTTCCTATGTTTATTAGTTGATTTACCTTTTGCAAGCCAGTAATAAGGAATAAAATTGAAACTAAGCTACCGTGGCAACTGTGTTACAAAAATTTAACATTTTTGAAGGTTTATGTCCAGATGATTTTTTTCAAATACAAATTTATGAACATTTATGAACTTTTTCATTTATTTATGCACCATTATTCCTGCAAAATTGCGAAAAAACAATTATACTATTCACTTTTGACAAATGAGTGAACAGTCATCTGACAGATGACACGCGTGTATTTATGTCTCACTTGGGGCGCATGTATTGGAGTGTTAAACTCCACCATTCAAATGTTCTGGTAATTACTACCTCGAGATCCTTTTACACCTCGCATCCACGGAGAATTCTTTAGCCGCCGTCCCCCGGGGAACTGAACCTTGTGTTACGTCGAATCTCGCACGTGTAACCATCAGTGGCTGTTTAAATGTATATATTAATTGTTCACTCCAACCTATTGGTGGTACTGCTGCTTGGTGCATTTCCGTGCAGTTATTGCACTCTCGGATACTTCTCATTTCTCTTTTCTTACACGACGAATGTCAACTTTGGCGGATGACAGTAGTCAGTTTGTGTCAAATATAATAATTAAAACGTTTAAAATATTTTATCTGAGAATTGGAAAGAAGGGAATCTAGCATTTCTCGATTGGACGAAGGGAGAAACTTGTGCAAATATTGCATGACTAGGAATTTTCTTTTTTCGATTGAGGAGAACTAATTCATTTTCCTTTTGTGGAAGAAAATATTCACGTGTCGAAAATTGTCAAATAGCAATTCAAGGATAAAGATTATTTTCAAATAGAAATTCGAAGATATTGCGATCGAGAATAACGATTTAATTTTTTTTGTGTGGAAGAAAATATTTGCGTGTCAAAAATTTTCAAATAGGAATTCGTGAATATTGTGAAAAACTTGAAATCTGCTAAAATTCCTGCACAAGTTGGAATCGGTAAAATCAAGACAAGAGAATGCAAGAGTCTCACAAATAGATGCTTCAATAAATTCATCGAAAAGGAATTTTAAGAAATAACAACGGGCCAGAACTTAGTTACAATGTCAGTTGTAGATAATTGTATACCTTAAAACTTTTGCATATCCATCCGGCTCGTTACGAATTTCATACAGCTCATGCTTGTATCGAACTCACCATTGAACCTCGTCTAGCTTCACTCCAATTATCCGCCTCAGGATCCGTCGCTCAAAGGCGTTCACTATGTTGCGGATGCTTGGGTTAGGGTCCATGTTTCACGCCCATATCAAAGCACGGGGTTAATCACAGGTTTGTATACTTGGAGCTTTGTTTTCCTGTGTATGCAGCTGGTTTCCAAAATCGTCAGGACTGAGTAAAACATTTTATTTGCGAGCTGTGTTCTTTGGTTTACATCGTGTCTTTCATTCTTGGTTAACGTTATTTTGGTGCCAAAATATACTAATTCGCCCACATTTTCGATATTGTATTCGCCAATTGTGATATTTTGTGTATTTGAGGTATTCTTCCTCGACTGCGTCATGAGCTTTGTTTTATCAGTATCACTTCTGACCTTTCAAAGTTGGAGATTTCAAGCTGCTATAGTTTCTGTGAAAATTGCTGTGACACACGGACAGGCAGGATGCGAAGCCCTAAAAACAAAATTAAGATTCGGTAGTAAAAGTCCATTATAACAAACTAATTTTCCTGACTTATGTCCTTAATTTTTGTTCATAGAAGTTGGAAGTTTTCTTGCATCCTTTCCACCTACGAGTATGTTATGGCCCGGAAATCAATTACAACAAACTTCTTATAGTTGTAGTCAGCAATTTATTCTTTATTTAAAAGTACCAAACGACAGATATACTGTAAAGTCTGCTGGACTACATTAATGTTCATCGAACGATACAATTTTCCCATTGATTAGAAAGCTGGCCTGGGGATCAGTTCAGTATGAACATCATAATTTGATAATAGGAAATGCCTCTGAAGTAACCAAATCCTTCCAGCTAAGCATGCATTTTGTTATTTTGCCACTGGATGTGGAAGGGATGACTGGAAAATATTAGGGGAGAAATTGATAAGGTTTCGGCATGTGACATGCGCTGGATATTGAAAGAGAATTTATAACTCCATAAGGGGTTGTACTCGTATGTTGAATAAGATCTCTTTATAACTTGGCGGGAAAGAATTGTTTCAACGTTTACACACCTGAGGGAGGTTAGTGAGCATTTGCTACAATGCTAGCTGGCTACTAAACGTGAAGCACGTGCAAGGATTCATTGCCGGAGCTTAACGTTTCTGTTCTACTCATTTCATATGGAGGAGACCGTGATGAACTTCGTATTAACAATCACTTGAAAAATTTTAATGAAATCAGTTTTCTGTTTTGAAGGCATAAAACATATTAATTTTCAAACGAAGTGTTACATTCTTTCTTTTAAAATGTTTTATATGAAATTCTAGTGTGAACAAACTTGAATTATTCGTGATTGAAATTAGTTTTCATCCCTCACAGAATATAAGATTTTTGCCTGAGATAAAATATTCGTCCGTAATAAAATATACACAACGTTTCCTCTTGCTCGCAACTCTAAAAATCAATAATGTGCCAATGTGATTTACAGTCCTTATTTCATATGCTTAACTTTCTTACCTTTACTTGAATGAATCTTATTTAAGTGCTTGCTCGCAAAATTTCTCAACAAACTTTACGGATGCGTGTTGGACTCCTCTTTCCCAGAAATTAGTTAATTATTAATGGAAATCGACTAATTCTAGTAATAAAAGTTACAGTGTTAAAGTTTGATGAATCCTTAGAATGCCGTAAGTAGATTAAGAAGGCAAGTGGCAATGCGGGTAAGAAGTCGTTATTGGCTCGTTTTCTTTAAGTGCTAGAATTGTGGCTTTCTCATTCTGCCTAGTTTGGATCATTAAGAGCTTTTCGTAATAAGTTATTAACAAACATGAGCTTAGAAAAATTTAGAGCAATTAATTAATGAGATACGATAAGATTATATGTTGTGTTGAAGGACGATATATTTTAAGCGTGGAAAGTGTTAATGCGAACACTCATTAAATATTTACAAATATGTAAACTAAATCTTCTTTGCAGTTCATTATGAATATTTTAATGATATAATGAATATGAAAAACGTTTTAAAATGTAAGCATAAAATTAACTCCTGCGCGCATTATTTCGCTCATTGTTATCTTTAAATCCACAGGGGGAATGCCGGTCGACAAGAACACTCTTGGAGGCTAGCATTCTTTGGTGAGCGCCGCCCCCACGGACCCGAGGATATGGGGGGCGCCGTGAGGTTCCCTCCTGGGATGACACGTAACGACTCTAATTGGATCTGGAGTACGCTTCGGACAACGAACTGGAAATTATGCTTTGGGCTGGCGGATGTGATGGTTTGGACTTAGTTGCTAAGCACAGTAGCGCCGAGGTGAAACTCGTGTGGGAACGGCTTCAATTCAAATATCATACCGTCTCCGCCCCGGTAAAACTTTGGCAGGCCTCGGAGTACGTTCGAAGTTCACACCATTGGGTTGGTGGTGTATGTTCGGTTGAGACGGACTCCCGATTAATGCTGGTCTGGCTCTGAGCACTTGTCCCCATAAGGGCTTGTGCCAACCCTCGCAAGGCCTCCCTGCTCTGTAAAGATAACCATGGGACCAAAAGGCGACTACACACACAAACGGAGATAGCGGCTCCAAGGGGGGATCCAACAAAACTGGAGCAAACAAAATCAAAAGACCAAAAGCATCCAAAAAAAGAAACAAAAAATAATAACAACAAAGACGCAACCAGCGGTTGTAGCCACGATGTTAACAGTACATCGAGAACGGTACTAACCACGACAAAAACGAAGAATAACACAATGACAGTAAAGGCAGACAAAAAACGGAGAATAGCAGACAGTCTGGTTCAGACTGAGATTCCTGCGGCGTTCGGGTGCAGCAAAAAAATGATGCAAATGCCAGAGCATCCTATTAAGGAAAAGCGGGAAACTTTACAGGACGCTTCAAGTGTTTGAGCGGTGGAAGATAATATAAAGAGCACCGGAAATTCGATTATCACTGCTGCGATCGTTACCGAAGCGACCGATGTAAGGGTTGCAAATCCCGACAAAGCAAAGAAACATCCTGCAGCCATCGAGGAGATTACGGCACGAAGTGCAACGAGTGACCAGACACCGCGTCATTGCCCCACCAACGTCGAAATTGTGGCGGAAGTACTGCATTTGGAAACGGAACGCGTTAACCTCTCCCAAGGATGGTTGCAAGGTACAATTGCCGCCCAGCGATACGAAGAAGAAAGGCTACTCCGAAAAGCGGGAAAAGTTCTCAAAAAAATACAATCTGTATGCGACACCCCAAAAATCAACAAAGCAGTAAAGGTGGGGCTACTTGAACTAGAGGAGCTCCTAGATCGCATAGGCCACTACCAGAGGAGCTGGTTAAGGGTCGAAGATGAACAAAAGGCTAAAGAGGCGCTTGCGGCGAAATCTAAAGGCAACATGCAGATAGCTCCACCATTAAAAGTCAATGAAAGAATGGAGTCTAGCCCAATCGAAGGAGATCGGGGTAAAAGAAGGAAGGAAGAGGCACTTGATGGGTGTGGAGCACCAGATCACGGGTTTCAGACAGTGCTCATAAAAGGAGCGAAGAAAACCACAAAGAAACTCCTTCAAAAAAAGCCAGAAAGTAAAATTCGCACCGACACCCAATCAGAAAAAGGAACTGATGGAGAGGCGAAGCCCCGACAAAGACCCCGGCAGAAGGCACTGCTCGTAAAGCCCCAAGATGGCCGACCCTACGCGTAGGTACTGCGGGAAATCAGGGGCAACGTAAGGCCCAAAGACACCAATACTACCATTAATGTAGTACGACCAACGCGGTCGGGCCACATTCTGGTCGAATTCGGAGCAGAGGCGGCCGGCAATAAAGAAGCATTCTGCGACGCAGTAAAGAAAGTCCTCGGTAAAAGCACAACTATAGCCCCGCTTGAGCCGATGACAATGATCGAAATACGAGACATTGACTGCGTCACAGATCTGGCCGAGGTAGAAGAGGCCATCAAAAGGGAGTTCCCTCGCGTGAGAAGGATCAAAGCGAGACTGGCACCAGAAAACAACAGGGGAAAACAAATGGCCGTAGTTGACTTGACCGAAAAGGATGCCGAAGAATTCCTGAACAAGGGCAAAGTATGAATAGGGTGGGTTGTCTGTAGGATACGGCAAAGAGCAATGCCTCTTCAATGTTTTAAACGCTTTGGTTATGGTCACACCACACAAGTATGCAAAGGACCCGATAGGAGTTCCCTATGTTACAAATGCGGTGAAATGGGACATAAAAGAAAAGAGTGTACGAAGGAGGCCCTAGCCAAGGCAAAATTAGAACTTTGATGACCCGCATCCTGCAGGTAAACCTACACCGCAGTTCAACCGCCCAAAATCTGCTTAAGCAGTTCGCGAGGGACATGAAAGCCGACTTCTTGCTGCTGAGTGAGCAACACCATAATAAAAGTCCTGCATTATGGTATTCTGATGAAACTCGTACTGCCGCCATCTGGGTTCGGAACAGTGACTTTCAAACGAGGAGTTGTGGATAGTTTCGTGTGGGTTCGGTGCTCAGGGGCCACTTTCTTGAGTGTGCACCTAACGCCTAACGAATCGATATCATCTTTCCAAGCCAAGCTTGATGCTTTGGAGGGCACTGTCTCGAACGCAGAGGGCAAAGTGCTCGCTGGGGGCTTCAACGCTAAAGGAATCGAATGGGGCATGCCTCAGACGGATCTGCGGGGAAAACGTGACGTTCGCCTCGGAGTTTTTAGTACGGAGGATACACAACTGGAAAGTATTAGAGGACTACTCAGCCAGTGATCATCAGTGCACTCTGCTTGAGATAAGTGATGCTGTCTCCCGACGTCCATGCTCTCAGCTTTCTACAACTGGATGGAATATCGGAAGGATGGACGTCGAAAGGTTCGTCGAGGTGCTCACAGCAGGTCAGCCGCTGCAGAGAGCTTCGGAAGGGACGGAAGAGCTGGCAGCTCAAGACATGGTGAACTCTACTATGAGCATCATCAAAACTGCTTGCTGCGCTTCTATGCCCGTAGAAAACCCCGACACGGCAAGCCCCCAGTGTACTGGCGGTCAACTGAAATCACTTAAAAGCGAAGGGAGTGTCACAAGCTTCGACGTGAGGCTCAACGGGCGCGGAACCATGACGAGGCATGCAACTGAGTGGCAGCATATAAGTTGGCCAGGAAATGCCTTCGCAAACTGATCAACAGTAGCAAGGCTCGCTGCTGGCAAGACCCAGTGGAAAATGTGAACAAGGATCAGTGGGGCCTTGGCTACAAGCTGGTCATGCGGAAACTTGGTGCCCTACGGAAGCCTTGTATACATGATGCAAAAAAGATGGATACGAAAGTGCGGGGACTCTTCGCCGCCCATCCCGTCCGTGTTGACGCTGTCCATGGTGAAACAGCAGTCGAGTGCCCACTCTTCACACAGCTGGAACTGGAGGAGGCAGTCCTCTCATTGAAAGCGAGGAAGGCTCTAGGCCCAGATGGTGTTCCGGCTGAGGTGTTGCGGCTCGTCTATCACCATTGTTCTGACTTGCTGCTCAGCACATGCAACGCTTATCTACGAGACGTGGTTTTCCTGGTACGATGGAAGGTGGTGAGGCTCCTGCTGATCAGCAAGGGGAAGGGGAATCCCGAATCGCCATCTGCATACCGTCCGTCTTGCATGCTAGACACGGCTGGGAAAGTGCTAGAGAAACTCATCAAGGGAAGACTCACTGACGCGATTCGTGCTGCTGGGGTCCTATCTCCTCGGCCGTACGGCTTTAGAGCAGAACGTTCTACCATTGATGCGATTGCAGAGGTGGTGAACGCGGTCCAAAGAGCAGAGGCATATAGTCGCACCAAGCGACGGATCATCCTTTTGGTGACACGTGACTTCAGGAATGCCTTCAACTCCACTAGATGGGTAGATATTCTGGATACGCTGGAAAACTCTTTTCAAGTTCCAGAATATCTACGTAAAGGATCGAAGCCTGCTCTACAACACGACACAGGGCCAACGAAGGATAGAAATTACATCGGGTGTTGCCCAGGAATCTACCCTTGGTCCGGACCTGTGGAACGTGTCTTACGACGGGCTACTGAGGCTTGAGATGCCAGATGAGTCGCGCTTGGTCGGCTTTGCGGATGATATTGCGGCTCTGATTGCTGGACACACAGTTGAACAAGCACAACTTAGGCTAGGTATGCTAATGCACCGAGTGAGAGACTGGATGACTGCTCGCGGGCTCAGTTTAGCACTGGAGAAAACCAAAATTGTCATCTTGACAAAAAAGAGAATCCCTAGAGTAAGGATGATCAGTATTGGAGACATATAAAATGAATTGAAGCCAGCTGTGAAGTACTTGGCACTACTGATAGACTCGAAGATGAGTTTCTCTGAGCAAATCAGGGCAATAGCTGAGAAGGCTTCTTCAGGAATATCGGCTCTGAATTGACTCATGGCCAATGTTGGGGGACCCAGCCCATCAAGAAGACGCCTCTTGAAGAGTGCTGGAGGGTCAGTGCTACTGTACGGAGCAGAGGTATGGGGTGACGTGGTCAGCAAGGAGGTATACCGAAAACGTTTGGCACAGGTACAGAGAAGAGGAGCACTGAGAATCGCATCTTCGTATCCAACAGTCTCTGACTCTGCGGTGAGAGTTATTGCCGGCGTGATACCTGTCGTCCTCCTTGCTAGAGAGCGCCGCGCTATTTACCTGTGCTGAAATGAGGATGCAAGGGGGGATGGTTGTCCGCGAGGAGAGACAGCGCTCGCTCAACGATTGGCAGCAGTCTTGGATCAATTGCACGAAGGGAAGGCGGACTGCGTGCCTCATCCCGGATGTGAGATCGTAGGCAAATTGAAGGCATGGTGAGACTGATTTCTATCGGACCCAGTTTTTGAGCAGGCATAAGTGTTTTCAGTCTTACCTGCACAAGATTGGTAAGTCACGTTCCCCCGATTGTCGGTTTTGCCCAGGATAGTTGGACAATGCCTGTCACACATTTTTTGCGAGTACGAAATGGGTCAGGCTGCGAAGGGAACTCTATAGGGAGAAGGAGAGCTAACTCCGGATAATAAAGTTGCAGTGATGCTCGAATCGGTTGACAAATGGAACCAGGTGGCACATTATGCTCGGGTAGTCTTAAAATGTAAAAGGGACTCACAGCAGCCGGGAGCGCTGGGGATCACTTTTCTGGCACTTCCTCTCCCCCTCTCCTCTCCCGCTTGGAAAGAGATTCCCAAGCTTGAAGGCACCCCACGGCGTTGCAAAACAAGACCTGGCCCAAAGTAACATTCCAAACGATTCCAGGCTGGGCTGTCAGGTTGACAGGGGAGGCATTGTGTGCGTAGTTCAGTCGCTTGCGAGCATAGGAGTCTCACTTTCTGTGCATAAATAGCATTCACCTCCCTACCAAGAAAATAAATTGTTATCTTTAAAGATCATTATGATTTGTATAAAACAATACTTTTATTCTCCAAACCAATGTTCCTCCAATTTTTCAGGAAATCGTCAATAAATTTAATTTAAACAAATATATATTTCTGAGGTAAATACAAGCAGGAATTACAATGGAAACTGTTCACCGACAGCATAAACCGTTTGTACGCTAAATCATCAGAATTGCAGTTTAGAGCATAGAATGTTCACCTTAAGCTAACGAACCAAACAATACAAAGAAAAGGAACAACCGAGGAATGGCTAGACAAAGTAAAAAGGGCGTTTGAATTCGAAAAAGATTGAAAAAGAAGAATTTTGAGCAAAAAACTACAACACCCAATAAATCAGCGAAACAGCATACTCCGACGAAGCGTAGATACAATAAAGGACTTCGTAGTCTATTTATCATCGGAATCATTCACGGAGAAGCAACTGGAACTACTTAACAAGGGTTGGAATTTCGCAATAAGTGACCAACATCTACTGAAGGAAGACATTGTGATAGACGTAGAATTCGCCATCAAATATCTGCCGACGAATATAAACAAGTAGTAAGGGAGGAAACAATAAAAGCCGTGAAAGCAACCAATTGGAACATCAGGAACAATGAGTAAAGCGTTGTGAAGAAATTGAAGGAAAAGCCGGTGTTCTACCTTAAAGCCAACAAGGGGAATAAGATTGTTGTAATCGACAAACCAAAATATGACCAACTAGTTTTCGAGAAGCTGAATAGTGGAGAATATCACGGATTGAGGAAAATCCCTTTGCCGGACTCAATCAAAAGAATGGTAAAAGCCCTGACGGATAGCCAGGAATTGATACCTAGCAAAATTGCGTTAAGGGTTACGTATGCAGCACTTCCACGAAAGATCCACAAAGCAGGTAACGAGATGCGTGAAATCATAACCTGCAATGACGCCCCCACAAGCAAAATCGCGACATTTCTAGTGGAGGAATGCAAAAAATGTGAAAAACCTTCTAGCAACTACTCAGTGAAAAACAGAGGTGAATTGATCGGGAAGTTAATGACAGCAAAGTGCATCGAAGCAGACGAAATACTAGTACCTTTCGACGTGAAAGCACCAAGTGTCCCAGTAAAGCAGGCGTTGGCTTTGTTCGAGGATTGGCTAACTAGCCAGAGTGATTTCAAAACATTAAAGAAGCGGCTAAGATGTTTCTACAAATTGGCAACTCTTTGCAAGTCAGAGACCTGTTTTACCTTCAGAGGACGATATTTCAAGCAGAAATCCGGCGTGGTGATGGGGAACCCATTGTCTCCCCTCCCGAGTGAAAGTTTTATGGGATGGGTAGAACAAAGAAAAGCTAAAGAGGGCGTCTTTCCTAGGATGTAGATCCATTATGTTGACGACGTTCTCGCGATAGTGTAGAAGGATAAAATTGAAGAGGCATTAAAGAAAATTAATGAAATACATAAAAATATCACCTTCACAATGGAAGTGGAGAGCAACAACAAAATACCTTTTCTAGGCATTGAAATAATAAGAAACAAGTTGGGTAGACAGACCTATGCTCATGTCAGAAGGGTTTTGTACTCAACTTACAAAATGCAGTAACCAGCAACGAATAAAATCAAGAAACATGTCAAAGACGATTTTATTGGAGAAAATGTGAAATTCGAGGATCATACTATTATTAACAAAGTTGAAAGAATTGTGACTTCTGAGGTATTTGTTTTACTTATACCCATAGATATCTCCCTTGATAGTTTTTCCAGATTTTTTAAAAACACATTTTTCATGTATTTACACCCCCCCCCCCTGTGCCCCCACTGAAGCGAAAACTGTCAGTTTAAGAACTGTTTTGAAAAGCTCTAATAGGGAACTTTCAGTTGATATTCATATCGGCTACCTTTCATGAAATTTTTTTCAGGGCCCACTCCTCTGTACTGTAATCATCGATTCATGGCCTATTTTTTCGAATCCTAGAATGGTTACAAAACCCTTTTGCTAGGAGCTCTCTCCTGCCTCTTTGACTTGTTTCAATTGTATGTACTCATTTTCATGATACCTATCATTCCTGAAATTTTCATGCAAATTCTAGCAAAGCTGTAGTGTCTAAATCGATAAAAAGCGCATATGGCTCCATAGCCATATGTTTCCATAGTAATACAGGGCATATTGTTCAAATCGCTATAACTTCATTAAATACTATTCAATCTTTATGAAACTTTCAGAAAAGATCAATCTTATAGAAAGTCATCTGTTTGCTAAATTGTATTGAGTTTAAGGGTACCGTTTGGATTTTATTCAAGAAAACATAAAATCGATAAATCATACTATTACTAACAAAGTTGAGTGAATTTCGACTTCTCATGTATTTGTTGTTGTTGTACTCATAAAGGCCTACATTCATGATTTTTTCCAGATTTTTCGGATGGAAGGTTTCCAATCGCGAAGGGGGGGTACGCGAAAAGTTCGTACATTTCCCCTTCCCCTGCCCCTCGGTATTTAGAAGGCAATTTTAAGACTTGTTTTGAAAAGATCTTATTGAGACCTTTCCAATGACACCCTACTCGACTACCAATGGTGAAAATTTTTTTTTGAGGGGTCACCTCCCTATACGGGGAGACCCCCTTTAAACCCCTTTGAAAAATTTTTCCACCCTTGAACTTTCAAGAGGTCACCACTTCTGACCTTTTCACAAAGTTTCATGGCTGTAGCCTCTATAGTTTTGGAGGAAAAGTGCTGTGACATACAGACGGCCGGACGGACGGACGGACGGACGGACGGACGGACAGACGGACACAGGTCGTGATTGCAATAGGGTTTTGTATTTTAGTACAAAACCCTAAAAATAATGTTTGCGAGTTTTATATTTTCGAGAAACCCACGAATACTCAGAGGACGATACCAGCCATATCACACCACTCGCACCAAACCAAGATGGCAACGTTAACAGTTGGATATACAGAATGCTGACGACTCTGTTAACGAAACAGCGATATGAGCAAGAGAAGACATTTATTTTGAGTACAGCGAAGATAAACGGATACAAAGAAAGCAAAATGTTGTCAATACAAAGGAAAATGGAAACAAGACTAAAAGCGGCGTCACCAACCACTCTCCATGAACAAAACCGGAACATATAACAAAATCAAAGAGCAGCAATTACGTATTCAAAGATCTTTGAGAAGATTGGGAAAAGACATAACAGCGGTACCCACGAGCCGGAAATTTAAAATGGGATCCAGACTAGGTACACCGAAGGATAGGAAGCAGAAGGAGGAAAAATGTGGCATATATAAAACTACCTGCCAGCTATGCCAGATATCGTACATTAGACAAACCAAGCGATCAGTCAAAACAAGGTTCAGTGAACATATCAAGGAAGCAGAGAAGCTAAATTTCAGGAAAGCACCAAGTGGTACAGCCAAGTGTGCCGTCGCCAAGCATATTGTAGAAACTAGTCATGCAATCAATTGGGATGATCTAGAGGTACTACAAGACGTGAGCAGCAATCGGAAATCGGACGTATATGAGAGCTTTCGGATTATTCGACAACCAGAAAACGCACGGCTCAGTGAAGATGTGGGCAACGGATACTCAAGGATACTAGAGCTAATTAAATCCAAATAATATTTAAAATTTAATAAACGAATTATAATAGCGGTAACAGAACAAAAACGCAATAAGGAAAAAGCAATAAATGATACCTCTTAAGTAGGGATACTAAAATGTAAAAAGGATATAGATTGAGTGATAGGTCTTAAAGACGAAAACAGGTAAAATGTAAGGGATATAAAAAAAGGATAATATTTGGAACTAAACCGTACCAAAAAAAAACTGAAGAAGGAGGAACTCTTACCTCCGAAATATATATTTGTTTAAATTAAATTTATTTGCGTTTTTCTGGAAAATTGGAGGAACATTGAATTGGAGAGTTTTTTAATGGCGCAAAAACACTGAGATAAAGAAGAATTCTTTTATATCCATACAATCAAGACTCTATTTGGTTTTCTCTGAATAAAGATTTTGTTGGGAAAAATGCTTTGCAGTAATCAAAATGTTATGTTAGTATGATATCTCAGCGATCCTAAGTGGCTTAGGAAAAAACTTACCTCGGAAAGATTTTTACAAAATTCTATTGAAATCCTAACTCGGGTCCATCTGTCCGTATGTCTGCCCGAGAGAGAGAGAGAGAGAGAGAGAGAGAGAGATAGTTTTTAGTGGGTTCTTCCCATATAGAGGGGATGAACCTTACAAAGTTTTGTCAACATAGGCAATCGACTGGAGTGTCATATAAAAGGTGTAGTAATCGAGAAGTCCGTATATGTGAACTACCAAGAAAAAGATAAAACACGCTGAGTTTACAGGAATAAGCATAGAACTGACACCGGTAGATCCAACTGGGACTCCACGAGCTATTCAAGAATAGCCATATTTCCCAAAATATAGTTATCAAGATTTAGAATCAACATTAGGCACATCATCGCGTATGGGCTCAGCGGGACTTGCTTCGATGCAAAATAAATAAAGCTGACAAGCTCCATGTCGAAAATAACGATCAAAGATGTATATTCATACGAAACATACACTCCTATTTGCTATAGAAATAAATCATTTAAATGATAGTCAAGCCATGAAGATGACAAGATAACACCTACTAATATTCAGATGCAACACATAGTCTCGCCGTAACACAATAAGACGCTGTTACTTCCATAGACCTACGGAAAGCTACAAGCGAAACTCACTAGCACACTGCAGCTAGGTATAGACCACAGGAAGGTCGTTGAAACGATTCAAATAATATGTATGTAGTTATAATAAATGAATCAAAAAATAATTGTGGCTGTTTATCACTAATATGAAGGCGGTCCCCAAAGTACCCGACTTGACAAAGAAAACGGTAAATAAATTGCAAAAATGTTTTTTATTGTTCAATATATTCTCCTTTCAGCTCGATACACTTTTCCCAATGGTGTTTAATAGCTTCGATACCCGCTTTATAGTAGGAACAGTCAAGCTCCTTAAAATAGCCATTAACCGCAGACTCCACCTCTTGATTGTTGGCAAATCTTTTGCCGGCGAGCCATTTTTTCAAATTCGGAAAAAGAAAATAGTCCGAGGGGAGCGTGAGCAAGCAGTTCGAACTTTAATTTATTCTTTGACTTTCAGTCCACTGATTTGACCACTCCTTGGTCTCAGGTGTAAAAGTATGCACCCATGTTTAATCCATGGTTATGAATCAACGCAAAAACTCGGCTTTATTACTGCGAAAAATTGTCAAATACTCGATGAAAACATCCTCATGTTGCTGTTTGTGCTCCATTGTTGTTGATTGCCAGTTTAAATCTTTCTGTGTTCTTTCTAGAACTTTATACGGTCCGTCATATGGAGGCTTCAAAGGTTTTCTTACGCGGTCTACACGCAAAAATACATGTGAGCACGTTGTAAGATCTTTGTGTACGAATACTTTCCGCTTTTCGTGGCGCGATGCAGTTGTTACGCGGATTTCCTTGATATGCTTTTGAACATACAGTTTCAGGTCCGGTTACATATCTTCGTCGAAAAAGAATTCTCTGGGTATTCGTTGCGTTGTTCCGTAGACTAATACTGCAGATGTTTCTCCGATGTCTTCTTTAATGCTAGTGTGAAGTCCTATCCATTCGTGTTTATAATGGCCGTGATCGGTGCCAACGCTCCACCATGCCATTTGCTGCAGGATGATATGCAGTTGTTGTTTTTTACAGGCCACTATATGAGTAAGTTATTGAAAAATGAGGGATTCAAACTATGACCCCTTGGTCCAATGTTAGCAAAGTACGTGCTGTTGCAGTACAAAGCAGTAGCAATTTTATCAGCAGTTATTGTTTTTAACGGAACCGCCTCGGGCCACCTTGTGAAGCCATCAATCGTTGTCAAAACATATGAATATCCTTCCGAAAGTGTTAAGGGTCTAACGATGTCGATGTGGACATGACTGAATCTCACATCAGGAGTTTTTATTTACCCAGCTACAGGTCTGGCGTGCCTTCCTTTTTTGCTGCGCTGGCATGTAAGGCATGTACGAGCCCAATCCAATATATCTTTCGGCACACAAGGCCAGACATACTTCTTAGCTATTGCTTTCATCGTTGAATGTCCGCTGGGATGAGAGAGGTTATGACCTGAGACGGATTGGAAACATTATACATCGAATAGAAGAATTTATCAAATTGCTGGAGTGACGAGGGTCGATATTTTCATATTGAAGCTTCTTCGGAATCATATCGCAAGATCTGTGACTGTGAGTGAAAACCCTTGGATTTCACAGCCGTTCCACCCTACAGACGGGTATATAGCGACTTGCCTCGCTATTGGCTTAATTCCTCCAGAAGCATTCGTGTATTTGGACATGAATCAATATATTTTTGATTCTGACGGCGTCTCAATCATATATCACATATATAGACGGGCCACCGATATATCATATATCACATATATAGACGGGCCTTCGAACTTGAGTTCACGAGACCAACAATTTCAATGGAGATGCTCATTTGCTAGATTCGTTGAAGGTGATCGAGTTGGGACGGCACAATCCAGGTATTAGTGGCTAAATGGGCTCTTTCAGAATGGATGCGTGGACGCGTGAAGCTACGTGTTATTTAATAAATTTATAAAAGCGGAGGCCATGTTCAATTTCAGGACACAACACGATGAATATCACGATTTCAATAAAGTTAAATTGCCTATTTTAAATCCATAGAAAATTCACAGTACGCATAATCTTCATAGAATAAGAATAAGCCAGTTGACAACACTATAAGAAAAATATGCGACTAAAAAGGATATTCAAATTTGGAATATATTTTTCAGAAAGCGGAAAATTACGGAGGTTCTTATAAATCCAATAGAAATTTGAATCGACAAACTTTAACAATCATAAAATACATTTTTCATTCCAGTCTTTGTTACCCCGTGCACAATTCAAGGCTAAAGCATCAATTCTCAATCGCTTATCTCTCCGTCTTCGCTTTCATGTTATCCGCACGACGTTTAACGATCAAATGATCCTTTTGACACATACACTCGCAAGACGTGTATCGTATACAAAAATAGGTTGGCTGAACTATGCAACGTGTAAACATAAGAGCGTAAGCGCGAAACCTGTTTGGATATGGGTTTTTACCATTCCCGTGTGAAAGAGCCCAATGACAATGTATAAATTATTCGTGTTTATTTTCAGTTTTGGTGTTTTTCGTTATTTAGTTTTTTGAGTTTCAGCTCATTATTGCTACATTTAGTGTTGTTGTTTATTTGTGTTAAAAATTAGGTATAGGTTAAGTATATGTTATGTTTACTATATTCCGTTAGAGATAAGATTAAACGCTTAGGTTAGGAACATTGTTATAGAATTTGTTTTAGTCTAAGATAAAGTTTTTGATTGCATTTTATTAGAAATAAATTATAACATATTTGGTGTAGGATCAAAGTGTCACTGTTTTGTTTAAATTATAAATAATTTTAGGATAGTGTTGGTTGGTTTTTCCTCCTTTTCCCAATTAAATTTTAAAAATATGTAATAATCTTAATTAATTGAATTTGCTATAGTTTTTTGATGAAATGTGTTAATGATAACGTATAAATTTAGAGAGCCATTTGGGCCATTAAGTTTTTTGATTGTTATTGTTTGGAATTGGATTTATATTCTTTCAAAATTTATAACGATTAGTATTAAATAAAGCGCTTTTGACTTTTTGAGAAAGGTTATGAGTTAGCTCAAATACCTTCCTGAGTATTTTTGAAACGTATGGTCAAATCTCGTTCATTGAAATATCACAATAGATCGATGTATCATCGACGGTCAATCTTTTATTCCGAAAGTTGATGCTTGAGTTACCCTGGAGTAGACATTTGAATTCTTCATCATCCTCCTGAGCTGTTGCCAAAGAATCCGATTGTCGAATTGTCGTTTAATTTTTCGAGGACTACTCCCATTGCTGTATCGGATGCATAGGTATCGATCGCAAGAATAGCGTTTTCAAATGGATGTTTACATTCCTTAAAAGCCGATTCCGCTTGTGGAATCCTTTTTTACTTTTTGTGTTGCTCCAATCAGATATTCGTGTAGAGGTGCTTAAACAGATGCTGCATTTTTCAGCGATTTCCTGTAAAAATTGACTGCTTCTAAGAGTTTTCTGAGCTACGATATGGTTGATGGCTTTTTAAACGTTAATATTGTTTCTACACGGTCAGGAAGAGGTTTTATACCGTTTTTATCGATAAGGCAACCCAGAAATTGTACGGTTGAAACCCCCAATGTGTATTTGCTTATGTTGATTGACAATCTTTATTCCTTAAATCTGTTCAACACAAGTTTCTAATGTTCACGGTGTTCATCATTTGACTTGGACGCAATGAGAATGTCGTCGATATATTCATAACAAAAATTCAAAACACGTAGAGCGTTATCGATGTACCGTTGGAATGCCTGCGCGGCGTTGTGAAGCCCAAATATCATTACATTAAACTCGTCGAGTCCGAACGGTGTTATCACTGTTGTTTTGGGAATATCTTCCGGTGCTACTGGAATTTGCTTGTATGCCATCATTAAGTCCACGGTTGAAAACACGGTGCGTTCGTGAAGGCTGTGAGTGAAATCACTAATGTGACCTATAAGGTGCCGGTCCGGGATGGTAATAGCATTGAGGCGACGATAATCCCCACAAGGTCTCCATAGTCCAAGTCTTGTTAGGCAGCATATGTAATGGGCTTGCCTACGGGCTACGCAAAGGTTGGCAAATTCCGTTGAAGCATATATTCGAATTCGGCCTTTGCTTCATGCAACTTTTCTGGAGGTAAGCGTATTGCTGTTTCAGCGAACAGTGTTCCTTGCTTAGAATATGATGGTAAATCCCATGTGCAACAACCTTTTGGGCAATGGAGGCAATTGTGACATCGACGAACTCTAGAAGGATGTCTTCATAATTTACGTCTTTGTTTATAGTCGAGATACATGTCCTTAGCTCATCCGTATATAGTTTTATCGTGACCAGATTGGTTTCACGATCCATTAATTTTTTCCTGTGTGGGTTAACTACTAAGCCAAAATGTTGGAGGAAACAAACTCCGATTGTCGGTTGCCGTAAGTCTGCAATCACAAATTTCCATTTAATTGGTCCTATGGCCGTAGGTTTTGATTGGTTTATTGTTTGCAGCATACAGTTGGAACTTCGTGGGAATATTCTGATTTTTGTCTCGTAGAAGGACTGATACGTTAGTTCTGGTGTCAATAAGGAATCGGTTTCCCCTTTGTTGGTCGTGAATTATAAGTTGGCGATTATGATGTGGTTGTTCATCCTCGCTCGCTGCAATCCGGGACGGCGAAATTAGTTTCCCGCTTTGGATTTTTCTTCGACTGTCCACTGACATGGTTGTCGACAATTTCTGGTGCGTTGTCCGAAGTGTTTATGGTAAAAGCATTATCGGTCGTCTGATCTAGACTTTGATCGTTCTCTTGGTCTGCGAGACGTTGATTTTGATCGAGATCACATCCGGATCTCCAGGCGGTCAATTTGACTCAATATTTGTTGTAGCACTTCGCTACATACATTATCTGGCTTTTGTATAGATGGAATAGTGGGTGGCTGCTGAAATTTCATCATCAAATCGGCCTTCTTTGCGAGTTTGTCAATGTCGGGCTTGCTTGAAATAGCCAACAAAACCCGAATATTTTCTGGTATCTGCTCTAAAAGAAGCGATCGTAACATGACGTTTGTCACCTGTTGTCCTACAGTATTTTGAAGATGTTGCAGGTAATGTGTAGCTTCCCTCCATTCAGATTTAGTCCTTAAAATAAGCGTCTCAGTTTCAATTTGCTGGACTCTGCAAACGTTGTTAATATACGCTCCTGAACAGCATTATATTTGTTTTCCAACGGTGGGTTCCTTACGATGGGGATGATATGCAGTAATATTTTTGGTTCGGCATATTGTATCACATACTTGAATTTTGTTTCATCCTGCGTAATGCTATGCGTGTCGAATGTGGCTTCCACTTGCTCGAACCAAGACTTGAGGTCCAGTCTAAAAAATGTCGGGAATTTTGTTATTCGCGATGCATCTACAAAAAGATTCGCACTTGCTGAAAGTCTGGGCGCGATGGGCGGTAAATAAACACCAGGACTCTTTGAAGCTTTTGGGGTTTCCACGATAGCACTTGGTCCGGTAGCCATTTTCGACAGTTAATTGCGTCACCGAGAACTTTGTTTGAGTCAATACTCGAAAAGACTCAATATCACGTTGGAAATTCACCACTGTGGGGGTTCTGACACCACTCAATAATAAAAAGAATCCCAAAGTCAATAAATTAAATAGAAGGAAGGACGTTGAGCGCTCGTGTGTGTGTGTGAAAAAAGGAAGTTATCGCTTTTTTCTTAAAACGATAACAGCACTTTGTTCTGTACGACACCTCAGCTGTTATTGTCTTGTCGTTACACTACAAAAACAGCACCAACATCTAGTCGCGGCAGCTGCAAGCATTAAGTCCACAACATGAGAAACACTTTGAAGTCAAAAGAAATCGATCTCAAACCTACCTGCAATTTAATCGACTGGCTCGCAGAAGTGGCTGAAAAGTATCGACTCCAAAACGGTACTTTGTTTTGGACGTTATCATATGAAGATGGATTTTTATGTTCGTGAGGATAGTTTAAGTCAAACGACATTTAGTTAGAGTAGCAATAATGCTGGTTAAAGCGAAAGATAAAGAAACATACCCAGCAGATGTTGGTGAGTTGGGTACAGTACGGACTACATCTACACGAAGAATAAGTCTCATCTTTCCCGTTTGGATCGCTAAAAGACATAACTTGAGATGTGTGCCGAACACACCATTTATCCTTGCCCATGGTGTTGTAGGGTAGCCCGGGAAATCCAAACATTAAAAATTGAACAACCATAAATTATAAACAATTACGACTGATTATTAAGCCATGTTTAGCAGCTTTCAGCAGTAGCCCCAACTAATGCACCAAGGAATCCTGAGTGGAGTCAAATACTAGAGCAGCTTTGATGGCCTAGTGTGCTACGATATAGAAGATATTGACGCTAGTCTAGCTTCTGCATAGAGGTATTCATATTCAGCTCCAGAACTTGGTACTGTAACGAGTAGATACTAAGAAAGGGAAGGTAATTGACGTTTCGGTCATGCACGGCAACCAATGGTAGAAATAAAACAGAAACATGCTACACAAAAATACGGAGAAAGGCTCCGGTGAACATGCATATCCACATTTATTTTGGAGTGAAAAAGGTTGGAGCTGCGGATATTCAAAGACCCGAAAATCCAATGGTGGTACTGAAATCCACGATTCCAGGAAGTATTTGGCTGTCTTTGCTGAAAGGTTTTTTAAGGAATGTGGAATCTCGCCCAAGGCTAGGAAGGCCCTGACCATGGAGCAGAAGCTCTCTTTGTTCTGGAAACCAGAGTTGGAAGGAGGTTTTGACTAGAGTAATCGATTATGGAACATGTGGAGCAAGAATTGAATGGGATTCTTCTTTGGCGAAACCTATCTTATAGACTCGCAAGAATAATATGCTACGAGCAATTAGCAATGAGGTTAAATCTTTTTTTTTTGGAGTAGTGAGAACAATCTAGGAAAAGCGGTTGGCAATTTTGGCGGAATTTACCTTCTGAACCTGTAGAGTTGCGAAAAAAATATTGCAGTGAGAATGACAATTTGCGGAAAGTTTACCAGAGGCCCATGTTGACGAGAGTTTAGAGCAAAAGTTGGCTTTGAATGCTGTAGTGCATTTAGGAGACAATTTCTTCTATTGTCGGTTACTTTTACAAATTAACGTAATTATAAAAGAAAAGTAATAGTGGGGCCTTTTTTTAAACGCTGATCGAGAAATTGTGAACTTGGCTCATTAGTGCTGTTTGTAACTATTAGGTTCGCAACTTATTTCCGAAAGTAGAAGTAAAAAGGTGCCAAGGTAAAAATCCCCGTAGGCAGCACCAGCCGGAAAGGTAAATTTCTCGTATGTAGTGTAAGGTTTCGAAAAAGAAATTGGCTTATCTACTACTGGACTTCTTATTGCAATTTTTGTAGCACTTCATGGGTATTTATTAACAGAAAGGATCTGCCGCCGTTTGTATTTGGAGACCCTTCATAGAGGCGCAAATATTTTGCTCATTAAATTGAGTTGCACACGTATGGATTACATATTGAAAATCGGCGGGTAATAAATTGTTATAAAC
Organism: Odontomyia ornata; assembly: GCA_963969285.1. Classification (NCBI taxonomy): domain Eukaryota; kingdom Metazoa; phylum Arthropoda; class Insecta; order Diptera; family Stratiomyidae; genus Odontomyia; species Odontomyia ornata. The sequence continues at coordinate 428,323,277 of OZ017738.1, read as the reverse complement.
ATATTTATACTCGCTTCGCCCTTCTCTCATTTGCTGTTTATATATTTGACAGTGGTTTTCAAACAAAGGTGATAACTTTTTGGCTTAAATAGCTCAAATAGTTAATTTCAAAAGATTTCCATAAAAGTTCAATGAGCACTTGCATTGCCATTAATATATACATTTTCGATTCTTTTCTGAACCATCAGGGGCCGTTATTTTGAATTTTTATTGAAAACGGCTGCTAAAATTATTAAGCTGTAAATTTTCGAATTTTTTATTTGGTATCTGATTTGCATAATTAAATTAAATTAACTTGCCTTAATAACTTATAATTTCAAGTTATATCGAAATCTGTTGAGAAACTTTGCTGCTAGAGGGCTACAGAAACAAAAAAAAATGTTTATGTCACCCCCCTGTATGTGGAGACCCTTTAAACACTTTAAAATATGTTCTTACACTGCGAATTTCAAGAAGCACCACTTTTGACCTACGTAGAAAATGTCCTCATTCTAGCTCATGTGGTTTGCGAGAAAACTTGTGACACACGAACAGACGGACGGACAGACAGACAAGTCGCGATTTTATAATTGTTTAGGGTATTGTTCAAAATATTTTACAATATTTGAAAAATATTCTGATTTATGAATACGTTCAAGATAAGTCTTTAAAAACGTTTCCATGAAAAAATTCATTGTTTCAGTTGCTACTAAAATTGCGAATTGCGCTTGTTCCTGACCTTTGGGGGCCACCATTTTGAATGCATGCATTTGATTTTGGTGCGCTAGGACCTCATCAATCAATATGCCAAATCTCGTTCAAATCGGAGTTTGACTCTAGACAGGGCTAAATAATTCAATTTTTAGTGAAAAAGGCAGCTTAAAAATATTGGGTTTTAAATTTTCACTATTTTTTTCATTCAATTTTAAAAATTTTCTGCATAATACAAGAACATAGTACAGAGATCGATAATCTCAAGTTTCATCAAAATCCGCTGGAAAATGTGACCGCTAGAGGGCCACGAAAACCTGAAAAAAACGCATATTTAAAACGCCGCCATTTTGAAATCTGCACATTCATGATCATCAAAATATCAAAAACTGTAGATCCAAGTAATGCCTACCTTGAAACCAAGTTTAATATATATCAGATTTTAGAAGCCTTTGAAGATTTGAGTTTCTACTGGCCGCCATTTTGTTTTTTGTGACCTGACCTCCAAGTTTTTCATGCAATACTTTAAATACTCATAATTTCTATCTAAATGCCAAATTTCATGAAAATCTGTTGAGAGCTTTGACCACTATGACAACAACAAAATTTTGCACGTTTTCCGACCTTTGAGCGGCCGCCATTTTGTTTCTGCCATACTGACTTTGGATTGTTTATTGTGAGATTCATCACATACATCAATGAACCTTTGTACCAAATTTCATCCAAGTCGGAGCTATACTTTGGTCAGAACAGAAATCACGATTTTTCGTCTAAAATGGCCGCCATTTTGTTTTTTCCCAGCCGATATAGCTGGTTCACGAACTTAACCGAAACATTAACACAATACACCTTTTCTGAAAATTTGGTGTAAATCGGAGCAATATTGCAACCTCTAGCGTGGTCACAAATTTCGTTATATCCCATATATATATATATATATATATATATATATATATATATATATATATATATATATATATATATATATATATAAATATTGTCGCGTGTTATTGTTCGCGGCCAATAATTTTAATGTTCGGGAAAGTGAAAACGCAATGTCTTTTAATTTAAGTTAAAAGAGTTTATTTAATTCGTCAAAAAATGCACAATCACTTCAATAACAATTTCACAACTTTAATTTTCACTATTACAATTCTACCTTCCACTTGTCCATAAATTTCTATCGCAATTGTCTACTTAAAATCACTTCACACTCAAACAATCAATATCGCCTGTACTTCGCGTATCGCAGTTTTCTATCGCGGTTGTAATGAATGATCCCCCCATTCATTCAGCTCGCCTTTATATAGGGTGTCTAATCATTCAACTCAGTTCTCGTACATTGGTGAATTAGCGGGAACATTCCAGCATGAATGAATGGAGCAGTGACTCACTTTCAGATGTTGTTCATGCTTGTTAGGTTCTCGTGGTTTCGAGTAAATTCATTTGTTGATGTTCTAAATGATTGTGAAAACAATTGCGACAGTAGCTCGTAGAACTATTTGTACATGTAACAATATATATATATATATATATATATATATATATATATATATATATATATATATATATATATATATATATATATAATGCTCTCCGCAATAGGTAAATTTCTCTCGAGAAATTTACCTAAAAACGCCGTTTTTGGTTCCTTTTTTGTCGCCTGATTAAAGGAAATTGATTATTCGATGGGAAGTTTTGCTACGTGATTTTTTCCTCTTTCAAGATATCAACGGTTCTTATAGAAGTTATTTACAGTGAGTTGGCATCTCGCTCACCGACTCAAGGGGAGCAGGATGACCGAGTGGTACCAGGCCCATCTTCAACAAGCTAACCGGCAACAAGGCACTCCAATCGGAGCACCCTTCATCGGTGGAGGCTAATATGGGATAATTGGTTTATATGGCTTAATAAATAATGATGGTCAAAATGTTATATTCAGCGGTGAGCGGTACAGAGGCATGATTACTCACTTTATGGTGCCTCGATTGGAAAGCATTAATGTTGCTCGTACGTGGTCTTAGTAGGTTGGCGCTGCATACCACTCAGCACACGCTACAAGAAATTTTCTGATTGGTCCATTTGACGAACGATCAACTTCACTAAATGGCTCCATTAACTGGCCACCGCGTTTGTTCGATTAGACACCGTTAAGTTAATTTTTTTCGAAAATATGCAAAGTCAAATGTCTACGCCATGAACCTAGAAACAGCTGAACACTGGAAAGCCAACATTTGACGCATCATTGTTAAAATGCAGCGTGATTTACTGTAAAGATTGTGTGAAAATTGGACCTCTAGATTACGCCACGTATGCGCCAGCCACAGTTGTCACATAACTAAAATCATCTTTGAATATTAACTATAAAAAATATCTTTTGAATTAAACCAATTTTATGGACATTAAATACATTTTTCTTTGTTTTATTTCAATTTTTAATTCACCGCCTCTACAAAAATACCATATACTGAGTAACTTGCATTTGATAACATTTGATATTGTTTTTCGACTAGTTTCTTGATTTTATTTGTAGTACTACAGCCCCCGCGGGCTTTCGCTTAGATATAATTAGGGGTATGGGGTCAGTGCTAAATGCATTTTCCACATGGAAGCCATAGTCACCACATTACTATCAACTGAATGAATGCGAATTGTACGCGCAAGGCTCCGTTAAACTTATGACATTCTTTTCTTTGCATTTAGTGGTAAGTTTTAATTTTTAAGGTTGTTTATTATTCGTTCAATAATCATAATAAATCTATTCATACTGCTTGAAAAATTAGACCGCAATCAGGCTCTGACATAGATGAACAACCTTAAGACAATTTCTTTCATCTATGGTGCTCCCTGACTAAGCAACTTAAATGTCCTTGAAAAATTTAGCCCATTCTTCCTTCGAACGCCAGTATATAAAGCTGTATCAATCGTCATTAAGAACTATACGTCAACTGAAAAGAACAACAAAATTCAACACTTCTAAATCCGAACACAATTTTTCTGGATTTATATAGGCTTAAGCCGTTGAAAACGATTTTCCACCTTCAAAATTCTACCAAACATTTCATATTTACTCATCGAATCAAGGATATCGATTGATGGGAAGCATGTAACGAAAAGAGGATGAACAAAGTGGAACAAATCACCACGGACGTCGTACTGAAATCCCTGATGTTGTTGGATAAATTGATTCTACAAATATCTGATTCGGAATTTTGAATGGATGGGGTAATCTCTTTCCGTTACATATATCATATTTATCTGCCATGTGTTGACTCCATTTTGGATGTTACTCGTATATGTTGTCCTTGATATCTTTCTTTGTGCTATTTATGTCTCCGCTTCATTTTGATCTTTTGATTTTTTTAAATTCAGTAGGTGGATAGGAGATGATAGTGAAAGGTAAAAGAATAGGTTGATCTTAGGTGGGAGTTGAAAATCCCTAAAGATTGTGAAGTTGAATTGGCGAAAGTGATAAGGGTTTGGTTTGATATGTTTTAGTTACAGCAAAAGTTTTGATTTACTTAGCAAAGATCAATATTTTCATATCGAATGAGACTTGGAATTTGTTTGCTCTTTTTAGGGCTTTGTGAAACGAATTTTACAAAGACCTACTAGTTTCGGGTCCTGTTTGTCCTTCTATTCGTCCGTCTGTTCATGCATTACTGCAAGCTTTTTAGAAACTATAGGAGAATAATCTAGCTCAAACTTTTGGGAGAGGTCAAAATTGGTAATCTCTCAAAACTCATATCTTACTGAAAATTTCTAAATTTTTTAAAGGAGGTCCGCCTTTATACCGAAGTGACTCAGCATTTTTTTATTAAAAGTGGTCGGATCAGATATCAAATGAAAGGTCTTGATGAAAATATTTAGAACCTGAAACAAAAAAGTCAGTATAGGGAATCAGATAATCCAGGGGAGGAAAATATACGCAATTGGACACCATTGAGCCAAAACATTGGAATTAGTCAAAAAGGTGAAAAGGCAACAAATACCTGAGGAATCGAAATTCACACAAATTTGTTAGCAATAGTATGATTTATGAATTTCTCTTTTCGTTTCGTGAAATAACAATGGAATTACAATTAATAAGACAAAAAAGTGTTTGCCATATCAATACAACTTGCGTCTGATTTCGTGTAGTTTGGAAATTTTTCAATCATATTAGTGCCGACTCCGCAAAGTGCGAATAGGGTAGTAAAAAATTCTCACGATAAGGTGACGGGACTACTTCACTGAAACTCCATCTCTAACCAAAACGCAGTGAACAATTTTTATTATTAGAAAAATATTATCTTATCAAATATAATTAAAAACTTTGAATGTAGCCAATTCAACAGATTCAAACTGTGTAAATCCATGCACCCCATAACACCCTCATCTGGTCTCTCCGCACTGCATTCTTCCTCTGACCAAGTCGCTGTCGAGATAGCTGCCTTGCATCTAGCGATTACGCAGCCAACAAACTTGACTCGAGAGGCGCTTCAGCAACCACACGCTTGCACCAACACATTGCGGGAGTGGTCCTCTTCAAGAAACACATACCCATTACAACCCTTGGATCTCAACAGCTCACCATAGATTTCGGGCTTCGCCGACCACTCCACTGATCGTTCGTGATAGCAGATATCCAAACAGTCATTCTAGAAGCCGATGCGCTAAAGCATCATGGTCTACTCATCGATCTGCGTAACCAGTGCCTCTTGGACGATCTTACTAAGCTCTCCACAGCCTGCGTCCTCGGTCCAACTCCAGCTATGCACAGTATTAGCTCCGTCACTAAAGTGGAAAACACCATTGGAGACCAGTACAAAGGGATAATCACCAAATATGCAGATGCACCCGCCAAACCCCGGAAGTTAGCCAGATAGTCCCCAATTGCCCACCATTTTTCACGAGACCACGTCGCCTCGTGGGAGAACGCCTCATCGCAGCCAAAGTCGAGCTCGTTATCTTGCTGGAACGAGGCATAATTCGACCCTCATCAAGTCAATGGGCCAGTCCTGTGCACATGGTGCCCAAGGACGGTGGCATTTGGCGAGCTACTGGGGATTACTGTCAACTCAACACAAACTTGACCGGACCGTTACTCACTGCCCATCATCGAGGATTTGATTCAGGTGGCGAGCGGCACTGTTTTCTCGGTAATCGACCTCCAACGTACTATCTACCAAATTCCGGTTGCTCCTAAAGACGTATATAAGACGGCAGTCACCACGTCTTTTGGACTTTGCGAGTTCCTGGGGATGATTTTGGGTCTATGCAACGCAGCTCAAACGATGCAGCGGATTCTAAACGATCTGCTGAGGAAGTTGGACTTTGTTTGGGTCTATCAGGACGATATCCTGGTTTTCTCGGCCAGCCACGACCGTCACTAGCGCTACCTCGAGCAACTTCTCTCCGTGCTGCAGGCAGCGAATCTCCACGCTAACTAGCATAAATGCCAAGTCGGTCAGCTTGAGGTTGTCTTTACTGGATACTACGTTTGCGAAAATGGATTTCAACCACCAGCCCCTAAAAGGTTGTACAGCAAAGAAAGCACTACTCACGTGGACACCCGATGCTGAAGCGGCTTTTGAACACTGCAAGCAAGGCATCGCCGCCGAGGCAGCCACGTCAACTTTTCTTTCACCTTCGCACCCATTGGCACTCCGCACTAACGCATGCAGCACTGCCATTGGCACGGCCTCAAACCAACAATGGGGCGATGGTACTTGGGTACTGTTGGGTTTCTTCTCGAGGAAGCTCTCTGAAATTGAGCAACGCTATTCAACGTACGACCGCGAGCCCCTTGCGATCTTTGCTGCCATCAAGTTCTTTCAGCGCATCTTGGAAGGAAGGCAGTTTTTTATCTATACTGACCACCGGCCGCTTATATTAGTTCTGACGAAACGCTTAAACAAAGCATCACCCCGCCAAAGTAGGCAGCTGGACTTTATTGCCCAGTTCGACTCGTGAGTGCACCACACACTAGGGGATGACAACATCATCGTGGATGCACTTTCATGTGTACAAACGGTCACAATACCCGCCAGAATCACAGCTCAAGTCATCAGCGAAGCACAGAATACAGACGACCAGTTGCCCCACCTTCTGGAGAGCCCCCGTCTCAAACTGCATCAGCCGGTCTTGGGTGGGTACTCAGCGTACTATGTGGAGTTTAACTGCACCATTAAGTCTTACCTACCAGTTGCGCTCCGCCGTCAGGCTTTCGATATCGTCCATCAACTGTCCATCTAAGTGGATGTTCCACCTCGAAGCGCTTAAATACTTCTGGGCGAGTCTGCGGAAAGACGTATCCCAGTGGGCCAAGCAATGCATACCTTGTCAACTGTCGCAGGTCCACCGCCACAACCGCGCCGAGTTAGGAGATTTTAAGACGCTGGATGGGCGCTTCGACCACATCCATATCGACTTGATCAAGCTGCCACTGTGTGAAGGCTACGAGAAATGCCTCATCATTATCAACCGCTTCACACGGTGGCCTCAAGCAGTGCCAGTGCGTGACATCAGAGCCAGCACCGTCCCTAGGGTACTACTCGACCTCTGGATATCAATACTTGGCCCGCCACTGGAGATCACATCGGACCAAGGACGCCAGTTTGAAGCCAACTCCCTGAATCAGCTCAACCGCCTCTTGGGCAACAACAACGTTCACACCACACCATACCACCCTAAAGCCAATAGCATGGTCAAACAGATGCACCGCACCCTCTAAGCAGCGTTAAAATGCTTTCCGGAGACACTGTGGTTACAGGCACTTCCACGGATCTTGTTGGGTCTACTAACCACATTCATGGAGGACCTGCGAGCCTCTCGTGCGGAAATGGTTTTCGGCACCTCATTTTGGATCCCGGGCGAGTTTATTACACCTTAAAATGCACCAGGTGGCGCCACACAAGATTTAGGCACTGACTTACGGCGTCTCTTTAAATCGATTCGTCCTGTCACGTCACCCAGACACTCGGTTCACCAACCCTTTGTTTTCAAAGACCTAGCCAGCTGTGAGCACGTGTTTCGCCGCATTGATGCTGTAAAGAAGCCACTCAACAAGCCATACTCCGGACCTTATCGAGTCGTCAGAAGGATCAACGCCAACACCTACGTCATAGACGTAAACGGCCTCATCAAAACCCTCTCCGCCGAACAACTCAAATCAGCCTACCTGGAGCAATCCGATGCCCATCCAGTGACACCGCAGCCATACTCAACACCTCCACAGGCGCCTACAACACCACTTCTGCTACCCTCGGAAATGGCACAACCAGCGCAGATTTTGCCGGAACAACTACTCCAGCCATCCAAGAAGAGAGTCACGTTTTCACTCCCTTTGACGCATGCGAAGGAAATATGCTTGAGCCACTCTTCTCGCCTCTCATGAATTAACATACATGAAAGAACCTAGGTAAACGCCACTACTGGTTCGTAGTCAACATTATCTTCAACATCATCAGCGACAACGTCATGAGCATCATCATCGACATCATCAACATCATCACCAACAACCCCATCATCATCATCAGCAACAACGACACCATCATTCATCATCAACAACAACGACATCATAATCAATAATGACGATATCATCATCTTCATCTTCGTAGCCGCCTACCTCGTCGTAAAAAAAGAGTATACTAAATTCTGTCATTTCGAAAGAGTAAAAGTTAAATATAGAGTAAAAGCTAAAGAAGAAAATTTTTACTTCCACAATTCTATCTTTCAATAATGTTTTCCACTACCGATTTATTTGTTTTTAGAGCTTGCTGTTGCTTGTCACCACTTGCTCTGTTGATTTATCTTCTAAAATAAAAGTTGAGGTACCTAGAAATCCACAAGAAGCAGCTGAAGCTGTTAAATTTTCCAACAAACAGAGTCCCAGCGCGTCCTCGGTCTTGCCATTGAATGTCTTTCTTGTGCTCTACCCTTTAATATTCTTTTGGTAAACCGATTTTCTTTCATGCTTTCAACATGCCCACCCTTTGCAATTTGCATAACTTTATGTAAATAAATACCGGAAGCTCGTCAAATGGTTCATACATTCCATCTTTGTATCGTAGTCTCCACTTTGAACGCTGTTTCACTGGGCCATGCATTTTTGGAAAGGCTTTGCGTGAAAATATGTTTACCGTCTTTTTGGATTCCCTCGTCAGGGTCCGTGTATCATTTCACTTCACTAATTTTGGCTGTGGAAGCTGTGGACCTTGAAATGGGAAGCATGGAGAAATAAACTTTAAATGTGGCGTTTGTATGGTTCAAGTTGGCTCCAAGATATACGAAATTGTCCACGCTTTTAAAGTTATACTCTCTTAGGATCAGGTTTCGTCAGACTGGAGTGTTCCTCGGTTGAGTCATGAATTAAGTTTTTGTTTCATTGATTCGTGGTCCAATTCAGTTTGTTACAGATTCTAGGCTCTGAAATACTCCTTTGGAATTTGAGTTTGACAGTGCCATCATATTGACATCGCTAACATACGCTACTAATTATGTGAATTTGAACATTCGTGCACCAAAGGCTTCAGCTATTATCTTTCTGATGACGTGTTTGAGCACAATATCAAAGAACATCGGTCCCTGGTCATAAAATCGTACACAAGTAGATACCCTTAAGTTCAATGTTATCTATGCGTTTCTATAGAGAGTCCCAATATTTTGTACCATTCATAAAAATTTAAGCATACGAGGAGTGATAGTTAAGTAATGAGACTAATTTTATTGCCACTTGTGGTAAGCCTGCGACCTACATAATTTGCTCGCGGAACTTCAAGTATGTCCCAATATAACATCGCCCAACAGTGGCAGGTCAACAACCATCCAACAGCAAACCAATCGAGCATCGACAGCATGGATCAGCAAATTCCAATAGAGAACATTGCCCACTAGATTAACATTGGGGTGAATGGTTGCATTCTGAAAATTAGCAAATATATGCAACTAAAATGGAATTTCCTGAACGTTTGCGTGAATGAATGAACTTGCATACCAAAATGAAATACAAGCTAATGAAATTTTATGTATAAAAATTACTGTAAACATACAATAAAAGTTCTGTGATGAATAGAAGTTGAACAAGGGAGTTTTATTGCACATTTTCACATTACAGCTGCTTCAAGAAGCAATTTTTTCATTTTCAGAACATTGGTACGTCAAGTCGGATATCACAGGACTTAGAAAGGAACCCGTCTCGAAGACCCTCAAGGATACCGTATGAAGGAGGAAGTTTCCACGCATCCCTGAAGCCAGCACAGGACTTCTGCCATTTAAGGAATCCCAGGGTACAATAAAGTAGTGGTGCCTGGTATTATTTAGAGCATTCGCCGCAAGACATTCATCCCAGCTCAATTCGTATGTATTGTGTCTCAAGGACACGAGTAACATATACGTGAAGACAATCAAAGACATGGCCAGCCCAGCAGTGTTGCAAAAATTGAGCTTCGATAGTATAGCCCGTGTTGTGATAAATTTTAAAAAAGACGGTTCTAGCCAACACTCTCTCTAGCCTATTTTGAAGTGAGACTAGCCCGCTTGGAAAACAAATGGAGAGCTTGCGAAGAGATGCACGCGAAAGTCCATGCAGAACTGAGAGAAAAACGCGACCAGGGGCTCACAGCCAAATACAACGAAGAGTATACTTACATCGAATATCTTGTCTTGGAGCATCAAATCATGTTCAAGGAAGGGATCTAAAAGTTTCAGGCTACTGGTCCAGAACAGTTGCAACTATCTAACACTACTAGTGAAGAGGGTCATGCCTTTACACCAGAACTGCATGCAATACGGAGCAAGGTTGAAATATCGAAAGGTTCCTGCATAAAATCTTTAGCTCCACAGATTGACCCACAAGGAACGCTCAGTGTGGGTGGAAGGCTTCACTATGCTACAATCAGCAAAAATGCAAAACAACCAACAATCTTACCTCGAGACTCTTTTGCTATGCTTGTTGTCGGACAGGCTCACTTAACAACATTACATGAATGGACACAATTAGTACTGGCAACCATTCGTCAGCAATATTGGATTACTAACGCCCAGTCGTTTGTGAAGAGCATATTGCATGAATACTTCACATGCTTTAGATCTATTGCTTGTCCCGGAAGTCAACTAATGGGACAGCTACCACTTCCCAGATATCAAATGGAAAAACCGTTCGCTTAGGCTGGATTAGACTAAGCCAGTCCAATAACTTTTATATGGAACGGCGACGTGGATCAAAAGCCTCGAAAGCCTACATTGATGTTGTCGTTGGTTTATCCACTAAGGCTTTCCATCTTAAAGCAGTAAATGAACTCTCCACAGCAGCGTGGATTGTAGCCATCCGTCGGTCTATTGCTGGAAAAGGGTAATGCCATACTATTTACAGCGACTGTTGAACCAACTTCCAAAGTAGTGAAAAGCAGCTGAAGCAAGCTTTCAAAGAAGCTACAAAGCATTGCGAAGAGTTTCTTCTAAACGAGGAGATTCAATGGCAATTTTTTCCTACTGGTAGTCCACACTTTGGTGGACTCTGAGAAGCTGGGTTGAAATCCATAAAGCGGCATTTAATAAAAGCAATTGGCCAAATATTATTAACCATTGAAGAGCTGTACACAGTATCGGCGCAAGTTAAAGCATGTCTTAGTTCGCGCCCTCTTTGTGAGGTCAGTAACGATCCAACTGATCTCGCCGCGATCACGACAGGACACTTTTTAACAGGATTCAATCTGTTTGAAATACCATCCATACCATCTGACAAACACGTTGGCCGCAAATGGGAAAGCGTTCAGCAAATCTGCAAACACTTTTGAGACAGGTGGAAGCTCGAGTACCTCGATCGATTACAAGAAAGGCTAAAATGGATGACGATCAGACCCAATCTGCAAGCAAGAGAACTTGTCCTCATGAAAAATGACAATTTTCCATCAACAAACTGGCCTCTTGCAAGAATGATAGAGGTACACAATGGACCTGACGCGTTGCTTCTGTCTAATTCCACGGCAGAAAAACAAGGCGGCCCGTCACTAAAATTTGTTGTCTGCCATTTGCCAACACAAACCCAGAGGAACCAGTCAAAACATCGAAACAATCACTGCAAGCAATAGCGTGTCTAACAACTACAAGGAAAACAAAACGCAAAAGATCAAAAATAGCTCCAATCCGGGACACATGGTCGGAGTATTTAGCTACACACTCAAACCAAACCCAACCCGTACCACCAGCGATCACCCCAATGAAGCCTCGAACCTCAATATCAGCATCCAACCTGCTCTTTTCTCTACTAGTAGTTGTTTGTGCACTTCCACAAATAAGTTGCAATATGACAGTAATTCAATTGTCACCCGGTGCCTATATTGAACAACTCGGAACTGCTTGAATTTACAGAAGAGCCTTAAAAGTGCAGCTTCAATTAGCATGGGACAACTTAAGGCATGACCAGGCCAATGTGGAAGCTATCGTCGCCAAATGCCGCGATTTCTGTGAAGCCAGTTCAAGTGTTTCAACCAAAATTGGATATTCGGAACTTGTGAAATATCTCGATAAATACAAGGATGAGATTCTTCATAAAACGTCCACCTTAAGATTGCTACACAATAGACGATGACGAGGTGTATTGGGGAATTTAATGAGAACAATTTTTGGCGTGAATGATGAAGTTTATGAGGACATCAAAGGGCTTTCAGAGGATCAAAGAAAACTAACCGTTCCATAGACAGTTAATCAAAATTAATGCTCAAATCCACTGAAATGCTAAGGATAGGAAAGGAAAGGATCAAAACACAGCTGCAACGATTGCAGAGCCAACTCCAACGAGGCTTAGACCGTATAAACAAATTTAGCCACTGGTACAAAACAATCGACCACAACAAACTCAACATCCGTCTTTTAGTAATATTCAACCGAGCTGAGAACTATCTAGACGAGGTATATCATAAGTACTTTAGTTTGCTTTCCAGCATATCCTCACGATCTTGCATCTGGGATTCAATCGACACCAATGACGCCTTAGGAGACATCAACCAAGCTAACGCACTACTCCCAGATCACTTGCGAATCACATGCCAAATGATGGACCAAACTCACTTCGATCTGAATAAGAGCAACCTGATACTAACAACGTTCCTTTTCATCCTTGACACACGTCCATATGATCTGATTAAACCCACGCCAGTACCCTCGAATCTAAGAAACAACACCTTTCATATTCCATCATCAATTTTGGGTTTAGGGATGCATCAAACTACGACTATATAGTTGCACTTCTGTCGCAAGCTACACATGGTTAAATAGAAGCCCGCACACTGCGATTTTCAACAATTTTGTCCAGGTCAGCAGTCGCAGGAATTTGCGATTTTTCCTAAAACCAGTTTAGCAGGTAGTTTTTGTGATACTCGCGCACGCGCACATAATTTGGACATTTGACGCTGACGTGCACGGAAGTTTCTTGCATAGCACACAAACGAGTTAGTGCATGTGTTCCTGACAAAGACATACCTTCAAATGAGCATATTAGTTCTGCGCATGCCTGAAGTTCCTTTGCAAATCTTGTCGCAGTGTGTTCGTGTTTGCGTCTAAAAATCTCTGGTTACGACAGGAAAATCGCAATGTGGCCGAACCCTTAAACTACAACCTGCAGCAATATTTCGAAATTACGCCTAATAAACTTTCATGGGTAAAGGCCAATCAATACGTAGTGGACATCAGCGTGCTCTACGACGTCAACACAAAACCAAATTTTGTAATCAACGAGATACATAAAGTATTTGAAAGAGATACTTGTGCAATCCACACCTTCAGACATTAAGGAATAGTGTGGAAACAGCTATATGATTGCAATACTTGTATGTTTGCAACTCCATCAACCGTACCTGGACAAAGTATATGTCAGGGTTACCGGCAAAAAAATTATCTTGAACGAGACAGTTGAAACGAAGCTCACTCAAGACTGCAGTTTGAAAATTGAGGACTCTCTGTTCACTGCTACATGGATGACATCCACTAGAAATTTGTTAGTTTATGTCCTTCCGCATGCACCAATCTTCAACCAGACCATAAGCTTACCATCCGTCCCTAAACTCTTAGCTCCAGCTATCATCAAATCGGAAGAGTCCTTTGGAACTTATATTGAACAGGAGCAATCGCTCTTTCATGATATCCAAACAATGTTTTGGATGACGATCCGACAACATGGGCCGAGTATTACTATCTCCATCATCATCACGTTAGGAATAGTCGTCGCAAGTTTTCTTCACATCCGCCGTTTCAGAGCAAAATTTTCTTTAAGGCGGAACCGTACATGGTATAAGTTACTAACATCAAATACATCACAATCTAACTAAGAACCTTAAAGGTTCTTGGCGAGCGGCAATGTTAGGAATAATGCTAAAACAAAAACATCAAACGTACCACCAACAAGCGCTAATACATCATTTGCTCGCGGAACCTCAAGTGCGTCCCAATATAACATCGCCCAACAGTAGCAGGTCAACAACCATCCAACAGCAAACCAATCGATCATCGAATGCATCGATCAGTGAATTGTTCTTGCGAACAAAGCCAAAATATGTATGAAAAAAAAAAATTGATTTTTGTATATTTTACTGCATTTTTAAAAAGAAACATGGATTGCGCCGACCCTATAAAACTAATATTGCAGTTTCGAAATCCACTCAACGTGAATTATGGACACCCTTACGGTGGCACCACACTGTATTCAGTAGCAAAATAATAGCACGATCAATTTTTCCTTTCCACGTTGGGCTAGTTCGTCTTTGATCTTCAATCGTATCTAGTCTCAATATTTTACGAGCTTGTAGGTGTTTGAAACAAAGCATCCATATCTCATCTCATGATCGATACGTGGTCAAGTCTTATCCACTATTCACACACTATTAGTCATTAATGGACTAAATTTCACGTAGATGATTTTTTCAAAACGGAATATTTATATACTCTCAAAAGGCGCACAGTAATTCTTTTCATTTTAGGGTTTTGTAAAATCATTTTACAAAACCTTACTAAAATCGCGACCTGACCTTCCGTCTGTCCGTGTGTCACAGCACTTTTTTTTGCAAACTACTAAAGCTAGAAACATCAAATTTTTTATGCAGATGTAAAGTGGTACTCTCTTCAAAGTTTAATTACAAAAAGTTTTATAAGGTATTTAAGGGGGTTTCCCCATATAGGGGAGTAGCCTCCGAAAAAAAAAAATTTTATCAAAGGTAGCCGATATGGGTATCAAATGAAAGGTCAGGTTTTAATTTGATACTTTTTGCTTCGAGGGACGCACAGGGATGGGAAATACACGAAAAATTTGTGGCCTTTCTCTCACGACTAGGCACCTGTAATCCGAAAAATCTGAAAAAAATATGATGGTAGATGTTTATGAGTACAACAACAACAAATACCTTAGAAATAGAAATTCACTCAGGTTGTTAATAATAGTTTGATATTCGAATTTCACATTTTCCCCGATAAAATTGCATCAGCACCCTTAAACTGAACGAAATTCAATATTTGTGTAGTCCTACCAAGGGTTCTTAAGCTAAGTTTAATGAAAATCGAATGATAAACATGGAAGTTATAGCCGGTTGAAATTCCTCCAATTACAACAACAATAACACAATATTTTGGTATTTTATTTCCATCGAATCAGTCACTGCAGTTTTGACTTGATCTTCTATATAATTTTCCAATAAGGTCAAGAACATTAATATTTTTGAAAATTCATGATTTGAGTGATTTTTTTCGGTTTGCAACAAAATGGCGACTGTTGAAAGTAGATAAACAATGGATTTTCTTTTAAGGGGTTAGGTGGGTTTCAGAGGGTAAAAATAAGCGTATTTTCATCATTTTTTTTAAATACATACAATCATATATTTCATTCAAACAATTCAGCATATCGAAGGTACATATTTAAAGACTGTTTTGTGAAATTTTCATGTAAAAATTCCGAAAACTCAGTCGTTGACAACTCATGTCCCGTGACGTCTCAAAAAAAGTGATCTTGCCGTGGACATCATAACTCATAATTGGATTATCTAAAATCAAAAAACCAAAAATATTTCGTTAGTATATGTATAAATCTCGTTATTGAACGAAGGAAAAAAAATAATATTGAAATTTGAATTTTTGACAGATTTAGATAAAAATAACACATTTTTCGGTTAAATTTTCGCCATATTTTGGCTTGAAAAAATTATTTATTATAAAAAAAAATATCATTCATTAAGTAGATAATGTTATTCCAAAGATGTGTGCAAAATTTGAGCCAAATCGGTTCATAACTTTTCGAGAAATCGCGTCCACCGACTTAAAAAATAGAGTTCTGAGATAAACGCGTTTAAAGTTTTGAATTAAAATAACATGCGAAAAATTTTTTTTTTTCAACTTACATCAAATCATCGATTCCGGCACCATAAAGCAAAGTACCTGCTGCTGTGGCAATATCCAGGGCATCCTTTTGTTCTTGCCTGTGACGAATTCTCGCTTCACGAGTCGTAGCGTCAGCTTGCATTTCGGCAATGAGTATGCGGTTCGCATCTTCATTTCGGGCATAGTCATGGCTGTTTCGGCCAAGCTTCAAGTCCATGCCATGCATAAAAAGCAATAAAGCGGAAATTCCTTCGTTGACAGTTCCAGCAGCTACACATGCAGCAATTTCTACTATTTTTGAACCAGCAGGAAGTATTTTTGGAGTAATTTTCCAAATTAACTGGTTCAAACTTTCATTATTGTTTTGTGTAAAACCACCAACACACCTCTCCAAGAGCTCTTCTTTGCTGAGTTCTTCATAAATAGGCTTGATAGCTAATGAAACGTCACTTGTTAATGGTTCGTAGTCATGTTGATATGATGACAGAGTGTTCATTGCTGAAGCACACTGCCAAGTGCACCATGAGTTAGGATCTTTTGGACAATTTTCGTGCTGTGGGTTTTGTCTGTGGAGATATAGTGATAAAAAGTTGCCCATATAGCATCTCTCATATTTTGCACCGAAAAACAGTTTCTTCTTATAGCTAGGCCATAATAAACTGTCAACTTATCAATTAATTTGCCTGTAAGTTTGCCTTTGCCAGACAGAATTTTTTTTCTCCTTACTTTACCTGTCTTAGTCTTAGATTCTTCTACAGTTTTATTGACCAAATCACGTAATCGCTTGCCCATTCTCTTCTGCACATGTCCTACGCATTCTTTTTTATTTATAATATCATCATCGCCATAAACTTTGCCATTAAGAACTCCGGAATATGTTTTGGAGTCCCCGTCACCAATATAATTTGAGTACCGTAGGCCAAATTTTTCAGAAGAGCGTTGAAACATCGCAACGATTGATGAAACTTCCATGTTACCAGCTGGTCCTTGGTGATTGGCACTACATTCATTTTTGGCAAAATGATCTTCCTTCCACTCATCAAATTCTACTGTGTTCAGTTTTTATTCCACACTTCGCATAATTTACAATATGAAAATTTTACAAAAATATCCAATACTTTTCCGCTATAATAACCAATTAACGAAGACACACCGTATAGTGATGAAAAACCGCGCTTTTTCCAAGTACCGTCATCTGATACAGTTACATCTATCGTGTTATCAATACCAGTTTCATTACGCGTTAATTTTTTTCTTCCTCTGCAGCCGATGAAAGAAGCGTTTCAGCAACCACCAGAACAGATTGATGAACTTTCTGAATATAAAAATCATATGTTGACTTATTCAAAAAACGACTAGTCATATCCATCAAACCACAGAATTTTTTACATCCGGCAAGTCTTAAGCCTAATATTCGCATCACAAATATAAAACTACGATTTATTTCATAAGATTCACCGATTTTTTGACACGATAAAATAGATCTAGGCAGACATTTTTCACACTCTACAATAATTTTGAAACCAAGGCCAAATTTCACAGACTGTTTAAAATCCACTTTGCCATTACATATTTTTTTCCACTCCGTTTTCATTTATTATATTAGAACACTTCACGAAAGTAGATAGTGTTGAAAACACTAAAAAAAAGTCGATGATGCAGAGTACCGTCCTCTGGCACGTCTTTATCATGTTGACTTTTAAGTTTTTTCGCCGACGTGCTGGAAAAAGATTCGTCATCTATCTCCGTAGTTTTTGGATTAAAATATTGATTTCTTTTCTTTGGTCTATCTTTTCTTAGACCAGTAGTTTGTCTAACAGATCTTGTAACCTTACTCATATTTTATTAATATTAAAAATTTAAAAACACTTATAACCTCAAATCAACCTATTGGCTCAAGAAGCAACAATAAACTAACAAAATATTCAAAACTTGTTTGAGTTGCCTTTGAATTATAAAAGAAAGTAGGAACGGGCAGCCTAACAATAGCTAAGCAGCTGCTTCTGTATATCTGCGAAGCGCTGCGCTGTCGTGGCCTGATGGGCGGAACTTCCGAAGTGTATATCTCCTAGAATTTTACTCGGATCGATTTGAAATTTTAGGAGAATATTCTAAACATATTGGACTATTTAATAAAACAAAAAAAAAATCGATTTTTTGAAATTTTCAAGCCCACCTAACCCCTTAAACGCACACATCTCTTTGACATATTTCTTGACTTTATTCGTTGCTGGTGACTGCATTTCTGAGAATTTGGTCTGTTTACCCAACTTGTTGTTATTTAGACAAAGCAGACTTAAAGTGTATTTAACTTCACTAGTATCTGTTTCGCCTCATTTACAGTTCAACATAAATTGAATGCTAATTCATTCAAAAAATTCGATATTTAATTTGCAAGTATTCCCCTCTTGACATACGAATTATTTTGCATGCATTCACTCGCTGCCTATTTATTCCACCTTGTTCTGAAAAAAGGTATGGGAATCTAATAAAATGTATGTGCTAACCGAGATACATCAAGCTTTTCTAACGCGACCTCTTCCGCTGGTTGTATCCCGTCGAGTCCCGCTTCTTAGGGATTCTGCTGACCTCAACGAGCCTATTCCTGGCGGTAACGACAGACCCTCGTTGCAACAATCTAGCAATTGCTTTGCTAGATTGTTTCGGAATGGGGTTGCCATTATCGACTTTTATTTGTTAAGCTTTTATTTTTTCTTCGGAAAATTTTTTTTATCGATAATGTTAGCGGTGATAGTGGTGGAGTTAATTTTGGGTTAGTTATAATAATATTAATTAGTTCGTATCAAATTGTTTGTTTATTATTATGAAATGGTCTTTTTTCGTAAAGGTCCCTCGAGCAGTTTGCCTAGACGGACTGCTCGATTACTACATATAGCATACATATAATGTAGGCCTCGCATCTCGCCTAAATTCACCATGCTGCTTCTGGTATTATCAACTAAATATTATTATTTTTTCGTTAAAAACAATTTTTTGTATGACACAATGCTGCCTTGCGTACTCCGAATCTCCTGAGATAGTTAAATTAATTTGTTTGAACCATTACTTCTATGTGAATTTATTTTACGGTGTCTGAATTCATGTTCTCCGATATCTTCCCTTATTGTTAAGTATGTTACTATTTCAGGAATTTTAGCAGAGTTCAGTTTTAAATTCGTTGGGATCTTGTAAGAGTAAAAACAAAAATACTCCAGCTTACTTCTCCAATGTACTTGGCATCAAGAGTGGCAAAATCGAGATCTGGCTCATCGACCAATGTCGATATTGAGTTTACATGGGAATCAAAATCAAGATTTGGGAAATAAACTTACTATTTAGCCATAAATACTTATAATTGTTTCTAAAATGGCATACGTGAGATTTTCAACAAAAATGTCTCTTAGCACCGTCATTACTCTTTTTACACTAAAAGATTAATTCATTCTTAGAAATATTTTTTCCTGAGAGGAATTCAGTGCTAATTTTGACAAAACTATTTCCTCGATTCCTGAAGACTAATTAAAAATCAATTTGAAGAAAAACAGCGCTGTTTAGGCTCATTTTTCGAAAATAATCGGTAATATTTCGATCATCATTGCTAAAAAGAAATTTTAAAGGTCACCTCTCTACATAGAGAAACTCACCTTAAGAACCTTTTAAACCTTTTTATACCCAAACTTTCAAGATGTCATTATTTGATATCTACTTACCAAGTTTGGTGTTTATACAATGGCTTCTATATGTATGTACATTTGGAGAAAAACTGTTTTGACAAGCGGACGGACAGAATGGTGGCTGTTTCAATACGTTTTTGTAAGCTAATACAAACCCTTTTAGACTATCTTATCTAAGCAGTTAAAGTTTATCAAGGAAATTTGCGTGACGAACCAAGAACATGATAATACTTCTATCTTTGACCTATATTCCCATATTCTTCTTGGTAAACTACCAAAATAACTCAACAGTCCTTTCTTCTGGAAAGACTTAGTTTTCCTGGAAAGGTATTCGTATGCTTTGAGAAATTGTTGACACTTCTTCCAAAGCTTATGTTCAACTGATATACAAAAAGCTCTTATACTGTAATACATAGATTCGAGAGCTTTTAAATACATTTAGGGGTAATGTTTACGCTGAAATTTACCACTTGATTTGAACCGGTCAGTAGTGAACGGTCACTCGTGCTCGTTTCATCTCCTATCAGCCGTTAAACTCTAGTTGATTTATCAACAGTATATTCATTTCCCGAAATTATTTTTTAAGGATTGAAAGCCAATATTAAAGCTTTAAGGGTTGAAAGTCAATTTTTATAAAATTTTTGAGCCCATTTGGGTGTTGGAATAATGGAGCAAAGTTTATATTTCCCTATTTAACTGAGTCACATGGATATCGAAATGATAGTGCTGTCTAGTGGAGTTTTCAAGGTGCAGAATATAATTGAACAATATTATGCTTTCAAAGATTAATGCGCAACATTTTAAATAGATCCGAATACTATAGGATATATACCATGGCTTCGATTCCAGCCTCAATATAACGTATTTGAAATGTGAAGAGTTTTTCAATTGTAATTCGAGTACTATTGCTCTCCATACTTCAAATCATCGTCTAACTTGGTAGAAAGACAAGATTTAATCGATATTCACTGTCAAAAGCGAATTATTATTATCATCATCAGAGACATCACCGTCATTATAGACATTGTTGGTTCAAGAGTAATCAGCACCATTAGATGTTCTGTAAGTTGAGATTCTATGAATGAATCAATTAGTCCATTGCATTTGAATGATGGTACTATACTTTAATATTGAATGACGTGCCCTACTTGTCTGAGTTTATTTTGAAATTCATAGGAATTTTCATTGATATGATTCTATTGGTTTTTGGTTGTTAATAATGGAGAAAATTTAACGTGAACATTCATTGGGCCTACATTGAAAATCTAATTAAAATTAGTTTTTAACGAACTAAAACAAACCTGTTAAATTAAAATAAAATTCAAAGTATATAGTTTATAATTTTTAAATTTGTCAAGTGGAACTCCTATAATCGGAAGGAGGAGGGACCAAATGAACATGTATTTTAATTTTGCTAAGTAATGGTTGAGAATTAAAAAATAAACAAGTTGGGTAGACAGACCTACGCTCATGTCAGAAGAGTTTTGTACTCAACTTAAAAAATGCATTCGCCAGTAACGAATAAAATCAAAAAACATGTCAAAAGATTTGCTCGTTTAAAAGAAGATCTTATCTGAACATTTTTAAAAGATCAAAACAAAACTGCTGTGTCTGGTTCGATAGAAAGTTCATAAAATACCAACAAAGTGTATTATTGCTGTTTTAATTGGAGACATTGTAGCAACCACGGAAGTCACCGCAATTGCAGACATTATGTAATTAGCAGAGAGGTGTGTAGCCCGGGGTAGCATACTGAGGCCGGCTAGCACTCAGTCGTGTCGTGGGTCTTCCGGGACACCCTCTGCTCGTGCTGAGTCACCTTACATAAAAACTAGCACAAAGGGAAAAGGATGGGAAACGGAGAGGTCATTTTGAGAAATGAAAAATGATGGGTTTAAACTGACATGGCCGTTTTATTTAATTCAAGAATTCTAATTACAACCAAAAACTTTGCAGGATAAAAAAAAAATGCCGAAAACGAGTAAAAGGCCCTTTTGAGAGTTAAACAAAAGAATATAAAGGAAAATATAGCACAATAAAATAAGCTTCTAAAAAAAATAATAAAATTTGGAAAATTTTAAAACAAAGTACCAAATTGATACTTACTTCTTTCCTTGCAGAACTCCGAGCACCCGGTGAAATACACAAAAAGAAGCGTGGGGCCACTGAATATCAGATTTTTAAATTTAAGACTACAAAAAACTAAAAATGCAACGGCCCTTTTTCAAGTCTCCAATCCGTCGTACCAGCGTACTCGCAGAAAAATTCACCCTAATGCACCTGGTCCTCTCCACAATCTAACAAAACTAGTTTTGTTTGTTTGTTTTTCTCTGAATAATGAATTAATTAATAATTAATCTCGAAGTTCAGCACAAATTCGCACTAATTTAATCTTTTCGCAAGAAGTTTATTACCCACCACACTTTAATTACACGTTTTATTGCTATAAGCAAATTGTTTTATTCCACTATTCACCATTCACAAGTGAATTTTTAAGTCAAACTCCGTTAGCTAGTGAATCACACTATCCAAATTTTTGCATATGTTCTGTGTCACACCACACACTATCGCACAAGAAAAGCAAAATTCCTCCCCAAAATCAACACTGTTATTTGCTGAATTCAAACTCTCAAAAAAATAAATCACCTCAACACCGAAAAATATAAACCTTCCTCTTCTTCACCAAGTTCAATCTCGACACCAGTCAAATACCAAACAACAAAAATCAATTTTATTCCACTCCGAAAACTTCCTCGTCTTTTCCAAATCAAAATCTGACTGCCCCAATCCTCACAACTTAGGCTCCTGTCAAAAGTTTTCAAAAATTAAATTAATTTTTTAAAAACGTTAGTCCGAAGTTAATTTTTATCGGAAAAAATCTTATATTGTCGAAGTAATCGACTCAGGAAATTTCTATCGAATATTTTTACTTCGATTGGTAACGAAAAACAAATTCACAAAGAAAATTTCGCCGCTGGTATGGAGGAGCCCGACGGCTTCCCACCGTTGGGGCAACCTGGGGAAACGACGAATACGAAACTGGCGACAATCACCAAAAGAAAACATAACGAAGAAAACTCCGTAGATGGAGGGTGCAAGCTGTAAATAATAGCGGACAATCAACAAATGGCCAAATTGCAGAAAGGAAATGATGAACTAAGGCAAGAGATACAGTCTCTCAAGGATCCTTTCAAGAAAGGGATGAAGCCTCAAAAGACGCAGCCACAAAATCAATGGCAACAGGTAACAAAGCCGAAGAAAAGTGCAAAGCAAGTAAATCCAGAGGAAGTTCTAAGTGCTGGTGGCACCAACGAGAGCCAAAATTATTTTGCAGCGCTGGAGGGATTAACCGAAGATATGGAAATCGAAGAAAACATCGGAGGTAATTATAATCAAGATAATGACGTTAATTTTATTCAATATTTAAAGAACGAAAATAAGGAGAAAAAACCAGCCTGCAGTTCTGCTGGTTCCTCTGAAAAAGCTTCCAACAAGACAGAAAAAGTTCCGCCAATCAACGTGTTCGGACAAACCGGGAAAGATATGGTTCGGCTATTGGAAGCCGAAAATAAACTGGCCAATTTCGAAATCAAAAGAGTTAATGCCGAAAAATTAACTATAAGGACGAAATCACTGGTTGATTTCAAGTCAGCCAAAGATGCGCTGATTTCTGGGGAGGTTCCACACTTCACCTATACCCCAAAAAGTGAAAAAAATCAGACCTTCTTGTTGAAGGGTTTGGACAGCGGAGAGGATACGGTCGATCTTCTTCAGGTGCTCAAGAAGGCTGCACCAGATATTGATTTTGTTTCAGTCAAAGCCTTTGCGACAAGAAGGTCGACCATAGAAAGGAAGAATTTACCACTTTACTTGGTACAAATTGCAAATAAGAGCAGTCCAAGTGCCCTTCAACAAATAAGGTACTTGAACTTCAGAGTGGTGAGGTGGGAACGCCTTCAGAAAAGAGAAGTCAACCAGTGTTACCGGTGTCAAAGATTTGGACATTCGGCTGCCAATTGTGCCATGCACTATCGTTGCGTTAAATGCAAAGACATTCATGCTCCCGGTGAGTGCAAATTGGCTCAGACGGAGACTAAAGAAAAATTATACTGCGTTAACTGCGGTGTTTTTGGTCACCCAGCATCATATCGAGGATGCTCCCGATATCAAGATGCAAAAGTTAAATTTGCTCCAAAGCAAACACAAGTACACCGTAATATCATACCTTCCAACTTCGTCAAACCCGGAGTATCATTTGCACTGGCCGCTACAGGACCAGCAGAAAATGCTGGAAATAATGTAAATAATGTAAGTGGCAATAATGAGCTGCTTCTCAAAATTTACCAGCAACTTAATTCTTTATCGGAAAGAATCGACAAATAGGATTCAAAAATTAACTTTGCTTTTCAGCGTTTAGGTCTTTCAAATGCTTAATAATAACTTGTCATCGAGTCATATTTCCATGGATAGGCTTCGCCTCATATCGATCAACGTCAACTCTATCGTTGCTATACATCGATGTGATTATCTCCTTGAATTTGTTGTTAAGCAAAAGCCTGACATCATACTTCTCACTGAAACCCACCTCAATTCATGGCATTCCATGGAATTCAAAGATTTTGCATTCGTAAGAAACGATAGGGTAATAGGTGATGGGGGAGGTGGCACCGGGATATTGGTTAGAAGACCCTATTGTTTCCAAAATATTGAAAATGTCAAATTCAAAAACTTTGAATTTCTTGAAGTGTCCGTCATCAAAATTTCACTGCCAGGTGGGGATAACCTCTTCGTTATCTCTGCCTATGCAACTGGTCAAAATGTTCTCAAGTTCAAGGAGGAACTCAATTCCTTGTTTGAAATACTCGAATTGAACAGGCTGCATAGTTATTATATTTTTGCCGGTGACCTGAATGCCAAGCATACATCATGGCTAAACGCCACCAATAATCCAAGAGGTGTATTCCTGAAATCATGGATAACAGAGAACCAAATTGAATATAGGTGCAACCTATATGGGTCAGAGTTCCCGACATACCCTAGGACAAATTCATATTTGGACCTCTGCATTGCTGACGCAAGACTTGAATTCAGCTTTAATAGTCCTCAACGGAAACTGCAGGTGCTTCCTTATGATAGCGACCATAACGCTATCGTAATGGAAATCAATCATCAAAGGGATGATTTCTTCCTCATTCCAGTTCAACATGAAAACCATCGGTTGAATTTCAAAAAAACAGACTGGGGAAAGTTTCAAAAGAAGTTTAATCGGGAGTACCAGAAGCAATGTCCCTCTTCTGGTTCCTAATAACAGAAATCTAACTAACGATGAAATAGATCTCTAATTGTCGAAGTTAGAGAAGCTGACGTTGGAAACGATTGAGAAAGTAGTTCCCAAGATTAAACATCGAAACAATATGGAAGGATATGGAACACAAACCATCGCAGGATTGAAAAGATTGAAAAGCCTTCTTCTCACCCGCGTCAACAATATTTATCGACGATTTTTGGACTACAACCATCCCTCGTTGGCTTTGTTGAAATTACACCTGAAGAATGTCCGGAACTTAATCCGTTCATACTTCAGGAGTGAGGTCAGCAATCAATGGGCGGAAAAACTGAGGGGTATTGGCCCACAGGACCCATATGGCGTTTTCGCGAAAGTGAATAGCTTCTTCCGCAAGAAGTCTCGAGTGAAGGTATCGAATCTTGAAGTCGCTAGTGATGAGATAAATCTTCTCGATAGAGCTGGTATCGAAATTGATAGTACGACACCGGATAGAAATGGAAACAGGACTATATGTGAAAGATTGGATAAACTTACCCTGATTGGAACACATTTTGAATTGGTTCATCTGCCAAACCCAGAGAGAAGGAATAAAATATTTTCGGAGGTCGTTGAAGCAAAAGTTTCCGACTTCAAATCAAGCCTGAACGGCCAATCAGTTCTTCATTTCGATGAAACATTAACATCTGACCTCATACCGAGCTTGAATCTTATTGATTATTTTGTCGCTATGAAGACTTGTGTTTCATATTTCGCAGAATAAACAACAAAATGTCATGTGGTACTGACGGTATTCCAAATATAATTCTCCGACATATGCCTGAGGTTGATATTAGGAATTATTGCATATTGTTCAACAACATGTTGAACAATTCGTATTTCCCAAATGAGTGGAAAAAGGCTAAGGTATTTCCGATCTTGAAGAAAGGAAAAGAATCTTCATGCCCCAAAAGCTATCGCCCAATCAGCTTTCTGCCTAACATCAGCAAGGTGTTTGAAGTGATACTCAACAGAGCATTAAACGCCCACATTGAGAAATATGAGTTGATGCCGGATTGCCAATTTGGTTTTCGTGCCAGGCATTCGATCATACATGCAATAACGAAAGTAACCTCAGACATCTGTTGGAAACTAAACAACAAAGAATGTGTTGGAGCATGTCTCATTGATATGGAGAAAGCCTTCGATACGGTGTGGTTAGATGGACTAGTTTTCAAGCTTCTTCAGGATAGGTTCCCCAGACACCTTGTCGCCATGATGTGTAATATGTTATACGGGAAATCATTTGTTGTAACTGATGGAAATTTGACAACAATGCACGAATTCAAGGTCTTGAATAGTCTACAGCAGGGAATAGTTACTGCGCCCCTGTTTTTCTCAATCTTCATTCGCAAGCTATTGAACGGCTTTGATTTTGACCACTCGCCAACGCGATCATTGGTAGCGTTTGCTGATGATCTGATCATCTTTACGGCAGACCAAAAAGCTGCAATAGTTCAGAGCAATCTTCAAAAAATGTTTAATGATGTGCAGCTCTGCACCGACAATTGGCGAATGAAAATCAATGCGCAGAAGTGCGAAACAATTTTGTTTTGGACAACGCTGCAGGGGGCCAGTCAAGACCTGAAATGTAATTGGAAGGATTTTCACATTATGGCTGGTGAGGGTAGTTCAGAACGGGTTCCATATAAACTGAACATATCAAAATCATACTCAGTAAAGCACTAAAAGTAGTCATGGCCCTTCGGTGACTCTTTCATTCCAGATACATTGATCAAAAGGTCAAAGTTATTTGTTACATGACCCTGGTTAGGCCAGTTTTGACATACGGATGCCAGATCTGGTACAACCAGAGTGCTAGTACAATGGAAAGATTAAGAGTTTTCGAAAGGAAATGTCTTCGTGCATGTACTGGTTTGTACAGAAAGCCTGAGACAGATTGGAAGCACTATATATCGAATAGAAAAATTTATCAAACCGCTCAAGTGACAAGAGTCGATATCTTCATATTGAAACTTCTTCGGAATCATATCGCAAGATCCCTTGGATTTCACAGCTGTTCCACCCTACAGACGGGTATATTGTGACTTGCCTCGCTACTGGCTTCGTTCCTCCAGAAGCATTCGTGTGTTTGGACATGAATCGATATGTTTTTGATTCTGACGGCGTCCCAATCATATATCACATATACCGACGGGCCACCGATAAGAAGATAAAATATCCTCCGAATATGAGTTCACGAGACCAACAATTCCAATGGAGATATTCATTTTCTAGATTCGTTGAGGCTGGTCGAGCTGAGATGGAACAATCTAGGTATTGGTGGCTGAATGACAATGTCTAAATTATTCGTGTTTATTTTTTGTTTTTGTGCTTTTTCTCGTTACTTAGTTTTTTAGATTCATCTCATTATTGCTACATCTAGTATTGTTGTTTATTTGTATTATAAATTAGGTATAGGTTTCAATATAAGGTATCGTTTGAATATAATTTTGTTAGTGGGAGTTAATGAATGAAATGTTTTGAGTGGGAAAATTGAAATTGTTAGTACGTATTATTTTTTTTGTAGTTGGAAATAAGGGAAAAGGGTAGGATTGTGATGATGGGGAAATAAAAATTGAAGGGAAAATGGAAAAATGTAAAAAAAATAAATAAATTTATAGAGGAAAAGGTAGAATTGCCCAAAGGAAGGTGGAAGTGTTACGGCGGCAATTTGAAGTTGCGAATGGAAGAAAGTCGGTACGTCGGAATTCGCAACAACATTTCAAATGGATATAACTTCCATGAATATGATACTGTTTTGTACTCACGATTAGTTTACCGCGGGATTAAGGAATACTGGCAATTCAGTATTCCTAGGCAAAATTTCTTCAACGAGTTTTGGATTTTATTCAACGAGTAAATGTTAAGATTTTGTTTACAAGCACAGAGTTTATTTATAAAGTCTTATACATAAAAGTTACGAATTCGCAAATTAAAATTGAAGTTGCTACTTGAGCCGACAAATTGAATCTAACATTTCAAAATTTTTTACTATAAGCGATTACACATTTTTGCAGTGGGAAACTGGAGGACTATGTTTGGTTAACAAAAAATAGGAAAGGATGTTGCAAAGTACATATTTTCTTTCCCAATTTTTTTTCCTTTTTTTATAGAGAGAAACCAGATCAAAAGGATACGGCGCCGAAGACAGATTCACTATCGGAGGACTGAAATTTTTATTGCGAGGAAAAACGCTGCTTTTAAAAATACAAAATACTTAATAACGAATGCTATGGTCCTTTTGTATGTTTTTTTTTGTTATAATAGTGAGTAGCATATTGCAGACTAGACTAGGAAACTCCCGGGAATTAGGAATTGTTGAAAAATAGACGGAGATGGAACATACTGCCCCCTTTGAACAGTCTTGTTCAAATAATGAGAGTTACGTCTAACATATTTTATTAGTGTAATAACAAGATGATGTTGAGTAAAAATAATTTTGAATGGTAAGCTCGATTAGATAATGTAATATGATGTGTGGTGTGTGTGTAGTCTAAACATAATGTGTAGAAGATCGATTCTACTCAATGGGCAAGAGACAAAGTCTTTTTACACATCGTTTGTAGACTCCGTTGTTAGTCCTTAGCGTAACTACTCGTACAACGCCATCATCTCCTGAATGGGTGGCGATGATTCTTCCGAGAGACCATTGTAGAGGCGGCAGGTTGTCTTCCTGGATGAGAACTGGCTGGCCAATTTTGATGTGATCCACGAGGTTTGAATGTTGATTATTTCTGGTCAGTAGCTAGTTAAGATATTCCTGTTGCCATCGTTTCTGAAAGTGTTGCCTCATCTGTTGTGCGTGTTGCCATGCAGACAACCGATTTGGCGGTAAGTCTGTTAAGTCTATCTGTGGAAGGCTTGTTAATGGACCACCAATAAGTTGGTGACCAGGAGTTAAAGGATGCAAGTCATTGGGATCAGAGGACATGGGAGACAAAGGGCAAGAATAAAGGAAAGCCTCCATTTCTATTGCATATGTTCCAAGTTGCTCGTAAGTTAAAAGCGTTTTTTCCATGGTAACCAAGAAATATTTCTTAAACGATTTTACGGCGGTTTCCCAGATGCCACCAAAATGTGGAGCTCTAGGTGGATATTTTTTCATTATTCAAGTGTTGCCGTATCAATATATTGTGCTCTTGTGACATGATTGTTTTAACTAATTCGTTCAATTCACGATCGGCACTGACGAATGTTGTAGCATTATCAGAATATATATTTTGGGCCTTTCCTCTTTTAGCAAATAAACGTTTCAAGCTGGCAATGAATGAATCGGTAGTAAGGTCTCCAACTAGTTCTAGATGGACTGCTTTACTGTACATACAAATAAATACTGCCACGTATGCCTTAATTTTATTTCGGTGGTGAAAGCGTTTTTCCTTGATAAAAAATAGTCCGCAATAATCGACACCAACATTGAGGAAAGGGCAGGGGTGATTTACTCGATCTTTTGGCAAGTTACCCATCGTATGAGTGACGAAGCGGGGCTTAACGCGAAAACAAGGAACACTTCGTGTATTATTTTTTTGGTAATGTTTCGACTATTTAAGGGCCAAAAGTTTTCTCAAACAGAATACAAGGTGTTTTGTGCACCGGCGTGTTTCAATCTTATGTGTTCTTCTAGGATTATTGTGCGCGTGATATGATATTCAGCAGGTAAAAAAATTGGATGCCTTTATTGTATAGGTATTTTGGCTTTTAAGAGCCTGCCGCCGACGCACAAAATTTCATTTTTATCTAAATAAGGAGTAAGGGGAATGAGACTACTAGTGGAGTCAAGTGCGTTCCCTCTCTGCAATGCTTCAATTTCTTTAGAAAATGCGATCAACTGCTCGCACTTTATTATGTTGACTAATTATGCATTCATTTCAGTTGCTTCTAAAGGACCAATCCTTTTCTTCTTACTGTTTTTTGAATTGTGGGCGAAACGTCATAAATATCCGATTATGCGCTGTAACTTAGCTATATTGCTATATCGAGATAGCAGGCTGTTGTCGTTGACAAGAAGTTGAAAACATTGTTCCGACTTTGGGATAGTTTTAAACTCTGGTACATCGATAGACATTGATCAAAAGGTCAAAATTATCTATTTCAAGACCCTGGTTAGACCAGTTTTGACATATAGATGTCAGATCTAGGACAACCAGATTGCTAGTACTTTGGAAAAATTTAGAGTTTTTGAAAGAAAATGTCCTCGTGCATGTACTGATTTGTATAAGAAGCCTGAGATGGATTGGAAATACTTTAAATTGAATAGAAAAATTTATAAAGCTGCAAAAGTGATGAGAGTCGATATGATCATATTGAAACTCCTTGGGAATCATATCGCAAGATCTGTAACTGTGAGTGAAAACCTCTGGATTTTATAGTAATCGAGCAGTCATACAAGCAAACTAATCGAAAACCTTCCTATCTCCTACCCAAAATTGTAGTGGCAGCTGCAGCCGCAGCCACAATTAATCAACTCATCAGTCTCAAATGTCACAACAACCCCATCAACATCATCAACCACCCGTTGGAGTTCAATCCAAGCGACCCATCATAACTCCTCACACATTGCAACGACATTTTGAAATTCATCATCGACGGATACGAATAGTCATCGCTAGTATTTATGAATTTGTCGTTTTTCTTCGCCGGCTTGTTGTAATTTGATTTCATGAGTTATATGTTTGAGTTGGTCTGCCGACTTTGTTTCAACAGTGATTTGTGGAATTCTCAATAAAACCAATATCCTACCTACAATAGAAAATATGGCAGATCCCGGCTAAAACAGTTGACTATCACGACAGGTGTTCTGAAGCGGTTAACAAAGGAGAAAAGATCATATGAAAAGGAAGCTGAACAAGAAAAAGGTCATGTTGAAAAGTTAAAAGCCGAAAATGGTGATGAGCATGTTATCAAAAAAAAAAACAGGAAGAAGTTCTATGGGAATCATTGATTATGCTGCCTGACTGCCAAAGGAGACTCGCTAAAGCCTACACTGATCTCAAGAAATTGGTGAATAATGGAAAGGAGCTCAAAGAAACAAAAGAATATGAAAACGCATTCGCTGTGATTGAAGATGCAAAAGCTATGATGGTAGCTTAATTTTGTTTTTTACTGCATCCATTTTTTTAATTTAAAACATATTTTACACAAGACAGTGAACTATGGTCTTCAAACAATCTAGAATAAACAAAACAATTTACACTTTCCTATTCCTTGCTACATTTCAAACTGAATAACTCCAGAAAACATGAGCAGAATTCATAGCAGTACGCTTCCACTACCGATCCCAAAAAAATGTTTCCCTACAGCGAGCTAATGAAGAGCTTAGACAAGTAATTCTAAGTATAAAACAGTTGGAAGATATTAAACGAGTACTAAGAGAAGGTGTTAGTGAGTTTTCTGCAGAAAATTGGAATGGCAAAATAAATGCAGCAGAATCCACTATATAGGGTTATCAATTTTACGCTTGCGAAAGTAAAGCTATATAAAATACATAAAATACTCAGATGGAAACAAAATTTTTTATTCAATATGAAGATTGAACCTTATCATTATACGTGAAATACAACATCATCCAAATGTCTTTCACAGGACCTTTTACAGGCCTCAATCCTTTTGAGGTAATTTTCAATGACTTTTCGGCACATTTCCAACAATATCTCGACCATAACTTCACGAATATTGATTTTCAATTGCTCAAGATTTTGAAGATTGTTCGCGTAAACGCTGTTAGGTCGCTGGATCTTGCGGGCCGATTGATATCACTCAATCTCGAAGCTACGCGTTCTGGAAATTTCTCTTGCAAAAGTGCTCGATTAGCCTGTGTTGTGTGGCTTGTGGCTCCATCCTGTTGGAACCACATATTCTCCAGATCATAATCTTTAATTTCTCACCAAAAATAATCGGTTAACATCCGTCCATAGCGGTCAGAATTGATTGTAATGGCTCTTCCTTGATCGT
The DNA here is from genome assembly GCA_963969285.1 of Odontomyia ornata. Classification (NCBI taxonomy): domain Eukaryota; kingdom Metazoa; phylum Arthropoda; class Insecta; order Diptera; family Stratiomyidae; genus Odontomyia; species Odontomyia ornata. Next base: position 428,291,294 of record OZ017738.1, on the reverse strand, counting down.
TTTCAAAAAACTATGGGCCAATAACACCACCTGACCATAATGCACACCAAACGGTCACTTTTGCCGGATGCAAAGGCCTTTCTGTGATCACCTGAGGATTTTGAGAACCCCATATGCGGCAATTCTGTTTATTTACGTAACCACTGAGCGAAAAATGAGCCTCATCACTAAAAAAAATTTTGTTCGAAAAATCGTTATCAATGGCTTGTTGCTCAATCACACAATTCGCATACATTCTGCGTTGTGTTTGATCTTCAGGCTTAAGTTCTTGACTGAGTTGGATTTTGTACGGATGGAGATGCAAGTCCAAATGAAAAATCCGCCACAGTGAGCCGTAAGACAAGCCCAAATGTTGAGCACTTCGAGGAATCGACAAATTCGGGTCTTCCTCCACACTTTGAGCAATGACAGCGATATTTTCAGCAGAACGAATGTTGCAATGATGCACAAGCCTTGCAAAATCAATAACCGATCCAGTCTCTTCAAATTTTCTCACTGTGTTCGAAATTGTTTGCTGTGTAGGTCGATTATGTCGACCGTAATTCGCTCGTAAAGCCCTAAATGTTGATACAGCAGAATCACCACTTTTATAGTAAAATTTAATAATTTTAACGCATTCTTCGACTGTTAAACGATCCATATTTCTAATTGGCAAACCTTCATCCAAAAAAACGCTTCGGGTGACATTTAATTCTGACAGATGTCAAATGGCAGGGTTATACTTTCCCAATCACGAAATGGATAGCCCTGTACTTGACATAAATGTAAAGTTAAATAAAACGATGATCAAACCGTACGTGCTCTTAAAATTCTATCAAGAAAATGAGTGGGCAAATGCCATAGAACTTGACGTCGTAAATCTCGTATGAAGTGTGAACGAAAAAATATCTTATTATGTCGAAAAGAGTTGCACAAAATCATTGACCAAGCCATTAACGGCTTGCACCACAATAATTTAGTACAAGCCTCAACAATGATCATTGCAGCAGCAACATCAAATGCAGCAGCAGCAACAAGTGCATTCCAAGCACGACACCAGCATTCCCAACCACAATAGATGCAGGCGGAAACACAAACGCATAATAAACGATTTCATGAGAAACGCAAAAGGCAGATCATGAGTATATGACCACCGTGTAACAGAAAAGTTGCACCAAGAGCAACGACGACAAATGAACATGTACCATGAATACATGTAGCAGCAACAGCCGCAACAAGTTGAGAATGAAATACGACAGCGGCACTTGCAATGGAGGCAGTTTGAATTGGACATCAGAAGAAGATGGAAGAGGAATGAGCGGTTCCAAATGAGGTGTAGAAAATAGCGGATCGTGGACGACAGTTCATACGATAGCAGATTGAAAAAAGTTCGAGCTCGTCACTGTTTGTGTTTTTGGTTGTTTCCAGAATTTTTACGTGTTCGAGTCTAAAAACTGTGAAATTGAATGTGCTTGTTGGGAAAGTCCCGTGTGACGGTTTTCTCTAGAGCAGAGACGAATAAGTTGTTTGATGGATACGAATCGAAGAGTGAAAAATGAGAATGTCAGATTAATTATATTTTCCATGTGGAAAGCGTTATGAAACGCTCGAAGAAAATCTAATCGTACCTTGCATGAAGGGGGCCGTGGATTACGGTTTTTGCAAGGATAACAATGTGTAGTGAATGTGTGCTCGAGATATCAAACGTGTGTGCATGAAGGGATTGCAACGGGTGGCGATGGATTAAGCTTTCTCTCCATGCTACAATTATTTTTCCCATTCCAAGTGTGTACCAACAGTGAACATCTGCAATTGTGTTTACTAACTTCAAGTGCCTTTTAATGATAACATTTACAACGTTAAACGACGCTTGTAAGAATCATAAAGATTCATATTAAATGCGGATGATTTCTAAGTGAACAGTTCTAATAGTGAATTGTTAAAAATTAAAAAAAATATATAGTAGCGAAAGTGTGCTAAGTTTGAATTTTATTCAGAATTGTGTTGCATCACTAGCTGTTTGATCATAGTTTCAGATCACAGATTCCCATACTTCATGAAAATCTGGTTGCGGAGAAACGAGTTCTTGCAAAGTCTTCCGATTGTTCAACTTAATCGATCGTGCAACAAAACTTGAAAGACAATAATTTATTTAAAAACAAAAAATGAAAAATGAAAGAAAACATCTACAAAGTTTTACCTTTTAAATGTTGATGGTTTTAGGGAAACGATGATCTACAACAAAATACAAAATCTACAAAACGCAAAACGCACCGGATGTGAAGATACCGGGAGAAGAAATAGTTTTTTTTAATTAATATTATACTTTTATGGAGTTTTGGTTTTTTTTCAATAGCCGAACGGAAATAATAAGCAATTTAAAGAAATTCATATCCTTCCAGTTGCTGGGATATCTACGTCGCTCTCGAGCGCTCGTGGGGATGTGGGTAAGTACTCTTTTGTATATTTTCTTTTCAAATCATTTTTTTATGTAAATTTTTTGTAGTTTCCTTACCTATGAATTTTTGCATGTATTCATTTTGTTACCTTTTCGTCATATTTTGAATAAATATTTATATTTATCTCCCCTAAATAATATCAATACGTTAAACGTGACACAATTTTGTAAACAAATAAAGAGCATTAAAATTTGATTATTTCTATTTTTAACTGAGAACAAGTTGAGCAAGCAGGAGAGTGCTCCTACCAGAAGATCTTTGTAAACATCCTAGGGTTAGAAGCAAGTTTGCTAATGACGTGAATCGATAACTTGCATTATTAATCCAATTCTTAGATATGAAATCGTTCAAATTTATACAAAAGATGCAGTTTCTTTCATAAGCACATTGCAGCCGCCATTTTAATCTAGCTTAAATGATTTTTCTGAATGCTCAGTCGATTGAACATGTTCAAGTTAAACACTATTCCTTAAATTTTCATGAAAATTGAAAGAAAATAAAAGTGCCTAAGTAAATTTTCAATGTATATATATATATATATATATATATATATATATATATATATATATATATATATATATATATATATATATATATATATATATATATATATATAGGGTTTTCCAATAAGAGGTGTTACTTTGAATAGATCTTCTGATTTAACACATTGCGACTTCTTCCTTTGGAGCCACGTGATAGAGAAGGACTATGCCAATAGCCCAGCGTCGATTCAAGATCTCAAAGATGAAATTCGTGAGGCTATCGAGGATATAGTGCAGCCACTTTGCGATTTGGTTATGGAAAATTTCATGAAGAGGATATGGTCCTGTAAGCGTGTCCTAATGGTTATTTGGCTGATGTTAGTTTTTGCTATTAACGGCATATTTTCTTCTTTATCATGAAATAAGCATCCGATCATTTGTATTAAAAAATGGCATCTTTCTTTTAATATCAAAATAACACCTCTTATTGGAAAACCCTATATTAACCATAAACACGAGTTACTGTTGTTGTAATTCCATATAATTGAAATGGCTATAACTCACTTGATTATGATTCGACCTCAATTAAATTTTGTGAACATATATATCTTATATCAGTCTATATAAGATATATATGTTTCAAGGTACCGTTCTGATTTTATGGGCAAAAATGTAAAATCTACAAATCATACTATTATTAACAAAGTTGAGTGAATTTCGATTTCTAAGGTATTTGTTGCCCTTGTACTCATAAAGATTCACGTTTGTGATAATTTTCAGATTTTTCGGCTGAAAGGTGTCCAATCGCGAGGGGGGGGGGGGACACAAATTTTGGGTACATTTTGCCTTCCCCTGGACCCCCTAATTCATAAAGTGAGTTTTTTATTTCAGATTCTAAAAAAGTTCTAATCAAGACGTTTCATTTGATAGCCCACTCGACTAACTTTGATTAAAAAAAATTTTTAAGGGCCAATTCGTTATTAGGGGGGACCCCCCTTAAAATTTTTTTAAATTTTTGATAAGGCCTTGACTTTTGAGAGATCATCACTTCTGACCTTTTCACAAAGTTTGAGCATTCTAGCTTCTATAGTTTCTGAGGAAATTAGCTGTGACGCACGGACAGACGGACAGACAGGTCGCGAAACTAGTAGGTCTTTGTAAAAAAAATTTTTACAAAGACCTAAAAAGCAAAAATCTTTCGAATGCATTATTCATAGTGAAAAATGTTTCAATTTAAAATGAAACGACACCAATCGACATGTCAGAAGTAAACGAAAATAAAGAAATGTTGAATTAAACTTATACCCCGGTATTTCCATTCCTTCAAGTTTGACCGTATATAGGACCCGCAACGGTGGCGGGTTTTTCAAATAAAATGGGCTAGCTACTGGGTGAGCTCCGCCGTTTAGTTGTGTCTAAGGGCTCTTGCCGGGTAGAGTGGCCTTCCGCTCCCGTGCCCTTTTATGATATAGGTTTATGTGACTTTGTTGCATAGCTCTATAACATAAATTGGTTACGCTTGTGCTTCTCATTTGTGGGGAAAAGTCATACAAAGTGCTTTTGTATGAGTTTTTCACTCAAATGGGAAACACATGGCAATGTCTACGTTTAGATCTTGATCCGGTTGGGAGGGTGTGAGGGGGCACCACATCCATCCGGATGCCCCACTCTTATTTGTGGGCCATAACAATCGTCGTAATGACAAGGTCTCCACCAGTCCGTCCATCTTTGCTCGTTGCCACTTGTTCTCGGAACAAGCAAATCCAACCCTTATCTAGTTACCTCCATTTCTCGACTTCGGTCGACCTTTTCTGTGACCCAAGAATTCGTGAATGCGAAATTCTTTTGTGGTGGGTCCTTGTGCTGGGAGAAAAACCCGCCCCACAATACCGCAACACTAGTCTGCCAGCACATTCACGCGTCCCCAGACAAGGCCAATCTCGGCAAATCCTACCATCCTCTTTCTCCGAGGCAGCGGACCATCGCTGCAGTCCTTCACGGACAATTCATATATCTACGTTCATAGTCGTTCCACTTTACAGACGGGTATATTGCGACTTTCCTTGCTACTGACTTTGTTCCTCCAGAAGCATTCGTGTATTTGGACATGAATCGATATGTTTTTGACTCTGACGTCCCACCAGGAAAATTTGGAGCAATTCTTTATGGATAAAATATGGAGGCCTCCATAATAGCTCTAATAAGAGCAGTAGTGGAGAAAAATATTTCCGTCTCCGGAATAGCTCCTGTTGGAGGCATTCACAAGGAAAAATTTTTAATTCTTCGAATTTGTTCTATCGGAGGAAAATGATATGTGAAATGCGTTTCTGGCTTACGCAATAATTAAGATGCGCAGTGTCTATTCAAGTGCGGTCCTTTGAAGGCGTGTATTCAAATTGTGAAGTGCAAATTTAATAGCATATAGTAGAAAACAACCATATCTACATATATTAGGTACGACAAACATTTTTGCATGCGTTACTTAAAAAAGAATATATTTTAAATATTGAAATGTATCTACGCATAGCGTACAACGGAAGGAAATTATTTGGGATCTTCCAGATGCCACTTTAGGCGCCTCGTTAGAATGGAGATGCTAAAATGTTCGAAAAAATCGAATAAAAGTATAGAAATTGAAATAGATATTGCAAGTGCTTCATCCTCTGCATGTACCAATCGTCAAGTTCTATCATGTTCGTGGGCGGAAAATGAAACCATTGCTGAAAGTGAGAGGTATTTCACCGTGGCTGAAAATTTAAGGAACTGGGCTATAAAACAGAATATAACAAGAAATGCTTTTGATGAACTACTTATTATATTGAAGAATGAGGGAATGGATGTGCCTTCAAGTAGAGTAGAGTATTATTATTTTGGATTGGAAAAGGCACTTTCAGAAACATTGGTCTCCGAAAAAATAAGCGGAAATATTTACGTGGATATCTTTGCTGATGGTGTGCCATTGTACAAGAGCTCTTCAATAACATTGTGGCCCAAACTAGGCTGCCTATCTGATCAACGAGAACTACCACCGTTTTTAAATTGCAGCATATATAGGACCGAGTAAACCACCAGATGTTGGGAAATATTTAGAAAAGTTTGTAGCCGAATATAAGCAAATTAAAAATACCGGCGTAACTATTGGCACTCAATACTAAAACGTACAAATACGTCTATTTATCTGCGTTTCTCCAGCCCGCACGTTTCTTACTGGAACCGTCGGTCATACTGCATCTCATGGTTGCGGGAAGTGCCAACAAGAAGGACGTCGAATAAATAATCGTTTGGGCTAAAGTCTAAAAAGTGAGACTTTGAGGACCGACGACAATTTTCCGCCGTTGAAAATTGTCGTTGACAAAGAGTTCCACCTTCAAAATTTTCGTGATAAAACTCACCCATTAGAGGAAAAAGATATAAATATGGTTTCTAATTTCCTTTAGATGTCATGCATCTAACTGATTTGGGTGTTGAAAAAAAAAACTATGCTGACAATTTTAGGAGCCAAACGTAATAGTAAGGCGAATCTAACAAATGAAAGGAAAAAGAAGTTGGATAAACGTTTGGTTTTAATGAGAAAATTTATACCAAAAGAATTCAGTACTAAGCCACGGACATTAAATGAAGTATGTACATCGCTGGAAAGCCACTGAATCCCGTCAATTTATTTTAAACAGTGGCATTTTAATATTGAAGGATATAGTCGATGAAGACATTTATTTCAACTTTCTGTTGTTACACACTGCATATCGGCTGTTATCTTGTCCAGTTAATTGCATGAGCAATTTACAATGCGTTCAGGAGATGCTTGAAACGTTTGCAGCAGATTTTGCAACACTTTATGGTCGAGAAAAGATTAGCTATAACGTTCATAGCTTAATGCATCTAACTGAATGTGTTAGAAACTATGGCAACGTTGATGACTTTACTGCCTATAAATTTGAAAACTATTTACAGGTTCTGAAGAAAGATTGCAAGAAGCCAAGCCACATTTTACAGCAAATACACAATAGAACGATGGCAAGGATTACTCAAAATAAATATCCGAAAACTGAGAAAACTATAAATTTACAGCCTACGAAATTGAAATTGGGTAGCTTTATACTAACGGTAAAACCTCCTGACAATTTTGTGTACACAAGAGACATGATTCCCCTCAAAATTCAGGGATTTTCTGTCGAAAATGATAAAACATTTATAGTTGGCCAAAGATGCATTGATGCTCAAAGTTTATTTGATTTACCTGTTAATTTCAAGACGTCTTTAGGCATTTTCAAAGGAACCAAAATTGATGAAAGAGATGAAAAAGTCGAACTAGATCAAATATTTTGTAAACTTTTTTGCGCGTTACAAGATGACTATCTAGTTTTTATGCCGATATTAGATCATTGTGTAATATAATATGGACAGCTGAAAATTGGATTGTTACTTTCAGAGCTATGGAGAATGCAAAAAAAAATTTCGAACCAGCAGAACCAGACTACTAGTCCCAATTGACATATCACATATATAGATGCGCCACCGATAAGAAGATAAAATACCCTCCGAATTTGAGTTCACGAGAACAACAATTCTAATGGAGGTACTCATTTGCTAGATTCGTTCAAGCTTGTCGAGCTGGGACGGAGCAATCTAGGTATTGGTGGCTGAATGTCAATGTCTAAATTATTCATATTTGTTTTCTGTTTTTGTCTTTTTCGTTACTGATTTCAGAGTTTCAGCTTGTTTATGTTAAAAATTATGGATACGTTTCAATGCTTAGGTATATGTTTTGTTTATTATATTAGTCATAGAGATAAAGTTTAACGTTTAGGTTGGGAATATTGTTATAGCATTATCTAGTATAAGATAAAGTTTTTGATTGACTTTTATTAGAATAACATAATAACATGTTAGGCGTCGAATAAAAGTTCACTGTTTTGCTAATTATAAATAATTTTTGAATTGTGTTGGTTGGTTTTTTCTGTTTCTTCCAATTGAATCATAAAATATGTTTCTTCCAATTGAATCATAAAATATGTAATGATTTGAATTAATTTAGAGAGACACTTCAGCCATTAAGTTTTAGGATTTTCATTGTTTGGAATTTGCTTTGTATTCCTTTGAAATTTATAACGATAAGGATTGAATAAAGCGGTTTTGACTTTGACTTTGAGCAATAAATTCATCCACATCGCGTACTTTATATGAAACTCCTGAAAAAATGTCCGGAGACTTCCAATATATCAAAGAATTGCTTTATAAATTCAATGAGAGCTTTATAAATTCAATGAGTAATGAGCAAGAACTACAAGACACAAGTACTCATAATTAAGGCACTTGGCATCATCTTACACTTTCACACATAAGAATAATTGAATGATTTTTACTTACCTTTATTAACAACCGATTAAATTAAAAGAGACTTTTTATCATTATAATTAATTTTTTTTATTAACGCAATTATTAGTTAAATCCTTTTCTAGTTGTTGCTTTAATTTCTAATTGCCAATCATTCAGAATAGCGACTATACCAACGAAATTCACATAATCTACATTTCTGCACATTCTTTGGCAGAAAATTAACATTTCTTTATATGCTTTACACTATCTTAAATTGTTTCCACTTTGTCGTCAATTAATGCTTTATTTAACTATATAATTCATCATTCATTTTCATCTAAGGCCATTTATTTAGTCAGAAGATACAGTTCTTAATTTCTTAGTGTGTTGGTTGTTGCTTTCAAAATTCAAATAGAAAATATTAAAGATAAGCGAATGGAAAAACCTAAGAGAATTTCAAAAAAATCTTTAACAAACATCATCACGATAATTTGAACAAAGATACTTGTATTATTAAATTTATAGCCTAATTATTTAAAACGCTATCAATTCTATAATTGTTTTAGATAAATCTATTTACACCAGACAAATGTCGCTATTTACAATATTAACATGACGTTGTAAGTAATGTAATTGATTCACGTACTCAGCTTATTAGAAAACGAGTGATATTTTGTATGTAGGCGCTAATTGTGAATTTTATCTACTTAATACTAAACTAAAGTTGCTTAAACTGTGTACTTAGATAATAAATATTTTTTTATGAATGTATTGTACATAATTTTTACACGAGATGATATAAAGTTGAACTTTTTGTTTCTAGTCAATTGTTATCAATGTGTGTTAAGATTAATTTTGCATTTTCAGATCTTAGATCTTTTCTTTTATTTTAGCTCAACTAGATCTAACGATAGATATAAATATTTATAGCTATGAAATTTCAACCAAATTGAATATAAGGTTTGTTCTGTTTGTGATTATATGTACATTGGGTTTGGTTTTCATTTTTCTTGTGGCTTTATACATTTTTTTATACACTGTTCAATGTATTGGAATTTGTTTTAGTAGTAAAGCGTTCACAGTATACCAAAGCGTTGTATGTATGTTTTCTTTTTTTCAAATCTTTTTAAATTTATTTAATTAAATTCACGGACTTATAAATATTTGTCTATTTACAAGTTATTCTGGAAAATAATTGTGTTGATATTTATGTGTTCAATAAACTTATTCAAAACTCAGCATTCAAACGTTCTTATTTGTAATGTGATATTCTTATAAGAGCAAATATATACTTAGGTAAAAGTATGGTTATTGTTGTGGTTATTGGAGAATTAATAAAGAGCTGTAATCCCAGATTAAGCTGAAATTTTATTCAAATTTAAGGTGCGGCATTGAATGGAACGCACTTACTTATTAAATTTTAATTTAAAACAAGTTTTTGGTTGTGCTCACCGATTTCAAGGTCTCCAGGGCAGTTGAGCAAAGCTGTTTGCAGCTTCCTTTGGTCTACATCTTTTCTGTGGCTAAATTACTGTTGCCAATTCTTTGTTGAACATTTACAATAATACTTTGCTATGAGGTTTCATCACATATAGAAATAAGAGATCTCAGCCTTAACTGACATTTCAAAATTATGGGACCAAAATTAAGGTGATGGTGCTCAAAGACCAACTACTTGTCAGAAGTCCTCACTTGTTACTCCAGAAACGATAAGACTATAGCCAAAAGCTGCTACACAAAAAAACGTGATACACGAGCTCCAAAATTCACTGCGAGTGAGATTTCTGATGAAATAAATATTAATCACAAAAGTTGAAAGAAGGCAATTATAAGATGAAGCAACAAAAAATTCTTCAGGATAGTGGGGGTGAAACTGAATATGACAATAATCATACCAACGATGTTGTAGTCAAAAAGAAAGCAATGAAGTATAAACCAAAGAAGAGAAATGTACAAAGTAAGACAGAAAGAGAAAAAATAAAAGGAAATAAAACTAAGATCAAAATGCGCACTCTCCATGTGGGGCTTTCAGACCCACATCAGACGCGAAAACACTGTCTAGGTTTCGCCATCAACCAACATTAAAATTGTTGTGGACGGTTTTAATGTAAAAGTTGGCCGAGAAACGTTGTATAAAGAAGCAACTGTAAGGTACAGCTTCCATGCACAGAACAGCAACTACGATGCCTAATGGACTTCGATATAACCAGAGGCTTCACAGTAAACTCTACATACTTGCCGCAACGAGACATCTACAAAAGACCGTATTCATCCCTAGTCGACCATATATTTAACAAAATCGACCACATTCTTATTTAAAAAGGAGCATGATTCTTGACATGCGCTTGTTCCGTGGTATTGTTTGCGACTTAGACCACTACCTAATAAAGGCAGAGATACACAAGCCAAACGATAGCTCAGTGACGAAAATCACATCAATATCCTCACAGGCGGGAAAAAGTAATGACGACATCAAAATCATGTAGGCAGTAAGAGATGCGGTGACAAATGTGGCCGGAGAAGTCTTGAGGCATCGACCAGAGAAAAGTAGGAGCAATTAGTATGACAAAAAATGCAAGGAAGTGGTTCGAAAAAGAAACAATGTGTACAAAGAATACAACCAGCCGACAGCTTGAGCCCAAAGGGAACAATATAGCATCCTCCGAAGACAAGCCAAAAAATGTGCTGAAAAGAGAAACTACTGACCATCAACACCAAGATCCAACAGGTAAACAAAAACATGTTTCTACATGAAGTTAGGTTGGTAGATGTCCCATTGAAACAACTAAGAGAGTGCTTTAATTCAAAAAAACAAAAAATCCCTGCAAAAGTGCACAAGGAGCATTCATAGGTAATCCAGTTGAAATCAAAGACAGATTGTTTCTGTATTTCCAGAATATATTCACAGTGCCCCCTAAAGCCACTGAAGCTGGGAACATTCGAGAAGCAGAACCCGAGGTCACAGTTTCACCATCAACTAAAGCTTAAGTTCAGGTAGCAGAACGTGATCTCAAAAAAGATGAAGCCCCCAAAATATCAACTCCAAATAGAAGTCTTCATTTCGGTAAATATCTCCTTCGAATTATATGCAGCAAAGCAGTTAACAGAAGACTGATGAAAAAGTATGATATGTTCTGTACTGGCTCCTGGAGGCCAAGACCTAGCTTGGGGAGTCACGCCATAGATGATGATGATGTACACAAAAAGAGAGACAAGTTAAGGTGTGGGATTAATGGAGGCATCGCTTTATAGTGCGCGTCTGATACTTTTTCCTCAAAAATTTTAGAAAGTAAATAAAAGCTGTACTATGTAAGTTCTATAGGAGAATATCATGGAAGCTTTCAAAACAAATGGTCTACAATTGACTAAATATTTTCAGTTGAGCAGGTGCTCAAAAGGTGCTTGAAATAAACTTTTGGCATGCATCAAATCTTCGTAGCCTTCATAAAACCCCAAAACAAAATAATGTTTGACTTTGACGTCCCAAGAAAACTAGTACGCATGGTCAGAGTCACGGTGCTAAGCACAGAATTGTGAGGTCAAGATAGATGAGATTCTTCAAATAGGGGGATGGTGAAGATCATGAAAGGCAACCCTTCAATATTTTTCCGGAATCTCTTTATGTTTTGCTCCGCAGGAAATTCATATTCAGTTATGTTATAGCTTTGTTGCACAGCATTGAGCTTCATATATATATATATATATATATATATATATATATATATATATATATATATATATATATATATATATATATATATATATATATATATATATATATATTTATGTATATACAATATATAAATATAATATATATATATATATATATATATATATATATATATATATATATATATATATATATATATATATATATATATATATTGTTACATGTACAAATAAGTCTGCGAGCTACTGTCGCAATTGTTTTCACAACAATGAAGAACACGAATTCACTCGAAACCACGAGAACCCAACAAGCATGATCAACATCTGCAAGTGACGTCACTCCATTCATTAATTTGCTCGAACCTACCAGGTACCTCTCGGTAGAACATTCGCCAATAAACGAGAAATGGGTGAATAGGTAGAGACCCTATATAAAGGCGAGCTGAATGAATGGGGGGATCATCATTCATTCGACCGTGATAAGAACTGCGATAGTGTGTTTCGTAATAGTGAAGTGATTTAGAAGACAATTGCGATAAGAAATTTATGGACAAGTGTTAGATAATTTTCATAGTGAAAATTAAAATTAGTGAAAGTGTTAAATTGTTTATTGTGCATTTTCGTAATTAAATAAATTCTTTTAACTTAAATTAAAAGACATTGCGTTTTCACTTTCCCGGAACATTAAAATTATTGGCCGCGAACCGGAAAACACGCGACAGTGGTGTCAAGAAGTGCGAAAGAAAAATTTTGAAAGTGAAAATTTGAACATTTTTATAGTGCACAATAGTAAAATTTAAAGAAACATTAAAAATGCCACGAAGCTTAGACTTAAAAATTAATGAATTGACCATATCGGAGCTCAAGGAGGAGTTGGAACAGCGGAATCTGGCCACACAAGGTACAAAGGCCATACTGATTGCACGCTTGCGTGACGCGATCGAGTCGGAAGGCGTGAATCTGGATTCGGGTGAGCTCTCAGATGCGGAAAAAGGCACAGAAGGTGGAGAAGTAGAAACACCCAAATCAAAGGAGCCAGAAAATGCGCTGATGCAAATGTTAATGCTGATGTCATCCAGTCTGACTGCGAAGCTAGATGAACAGTCATCCAGTTTAACTGCGAAGCTAAGTGAACAGTCATCCAATTCAACTACGAAGCTTGATGAACAATCAGCGAAGTTAAATGAACAATCAGCGAAGTTAAATGAACAATCAGCGAAGCTAGACCAACAAGCGATCGAAATCAAGGCAGATTTTCAAAAACAGTCCACCGAAATAAAAGCGGAGCTCTGCAGCCTGAACAAACAAATTAAAGGCGTCGAGGAAAAGGTTTACCAGGTCGAGGAAAAGGTCAGCCAGGTCGAAGAGAGAATGAACCATGAGATGGAAAAAGTGAAAAAAGAATTGGAAGCAGCGAAGGCAGTAGTAACTATTTCACCAGCCCCGCTTATAACCGCAGCGCGAAGCACATCCAGAAATGTGCAAGCACCAATATTCGATGGGCAAACGGTCTGGAGTATTTACAAGACCCAGTTTAAAGCTACCGCAACGGCAAATCACTGGAATGAGCAGGAACGAGCAACTGCATTAATTCTTGCTCTAAGAGGCCCAGCTGCCGAGCTTTTGCAGACGATCCCCGATGAATTGCACTCAAACCCGAATGCTATAATGAATGCGCTCGACATGCGTTATGGAGACGATCATCTAAAGCAGATTTATCGGTCACAGCTAAGGCATCGGATGCAGAAGTCTGGTGAAACCCTACAGCAGCTAGCCCAAGACATTGAGCGACTAGCACTTTTGGCTTACCCAGCCTACGACCCAGAACATCGAGATGATGCAGCAACAGAAGCATTCATCAGTGCACTAAAAGACCCGGAATTGCAACAAGCCGTGCGTTTAGCTCAAAAGGTTAAGGACGCATTGGCTTACAGTCTGAACTTTAAGGCAGCGAAAAACGTGACTCGTACCACTGCCCGGGTTCGTGAGGTAGTGACAGACGAGTGCAGGTGTAAGCGCGTCAAAATTGAGCGAGACCCGCATGTAAATGGTGCGCCTAGATGCTGGAGTTGCGGAGAGAAGGAGCACCTACAAAGAGACTGCAAGAAGCGAAGAAAACCGAGCTATTGTCCAGGGTGTCCAGCTAGAAGGAGATCCAGACCGAGTCAGGAGCCCAGAATGGAAGCCCTTCAAACAGAGGGGTCGGGAAACATGTAAGAGCCAACTTCGTGGGGCAGAGGTTGGCTAGGAGGATCGACGTCCCCAGCACCACCATCACCGTGTCAAGACTACATCGTGGAGAAGCGGACTTATGCCTTCCGGGTCAAGTTAACGGAGAAAACTGCACCATAACAATCGACACTGGTGCAACCCGATCGATTATCCGACAAGACCTAGTTAGACAGCAACAACTTCACAAGGGCAGAATTTTCTCACTACGGACAGCTACGGGAGAAACTGCACCTGTTCATGGAGAGGTCAACCTCCAGATACAGTTGGGAGACCTTGTGTTCCGACACAATTTTCTGGTTGCGAATATTATGGATGACTGCATTATCGGAATGGATTTTCTGCGACCACATGGAATCACGTTGGATTTGGGCAAACGTGTATTGAAATGGCAGAATGTCGAAGTACTGATGGAGGATCCCAGCGTCCAAATTCCCAAGATGAATGTAGTGGTATGCACTGACACTGATGTACCGAAATCTTCCGAAAGCATTGTATGGGCCAAGCTTGATGGTGATTCTGGAGACCACCGATCTTATCTGATAGAGCCAACGAAGACGTCCGCATTGCGCAGTTTGATTGTAGGACGAAGCCTTGTAAGATCTTTAAGGAACGGATATGTGCCGGTTAGAGTCCTTAACACCGCAGATTCAACCACGGGCATTAAAGCGGGAGAAGTCATCGGCAGCTGCCAGCCTGTTTCCACCATCACCTCTTTGGAAGCCACTCACGACCATCATTGCAAAAGGAGGCAAGACACAGACAAAGCCCGGGAATCAACGTTTGCAATATTGAAGCAGGTCAAATTGCCAGTGCAGCTATTCAAACGAGCCTCTAATCTGGTCACCAAGTACAGTGACATCTTCTCAACAAGCCCGGATGACCAAGGCCGAACGAGTCTGGTAACTCACGTCATAGATACACAGGGAGCCAAGCCGATTCGACAAGCACCCAGACGCCTCCCTATAGCCAAACAAGGAGAAGTGAGCGCGCTGATCTCGGACATGGAAAAACAAGGCGTTATTGAACCTTCTGTCAGTCCATGGGCTGCACCTGTAGTTCTAGTAAAGAAAAAGGATGGTAGCACTCGTTTTTGTGTCGACTATAGGCAGCTTAACGACGTCACTAAGAAAGATAGTTACCCGCTCCCACGCATCGATGACATCATGGACACTTTAGCCGACGCAAAATGGTTTTCTACACTCGATCTCAAGAGTGGCTACTGGCAGGTAGAAATCGACAAGAAGGACCGAGAGAAGACCGCATTTTCAGTTGGGACCGGATTGTGGCAATTTGTGGTGATGCCGTTTGGGCTTTGCAATGCTCCAGCCACTTTCGAACGCTTGATGGAATACGTGCTACGTGGTCTAACCTGGAAAACCTGCTTGGTGTACCTGGATGACATCATTGTCATCGGTAGAACGTTCGAAGAGCATTTGCGGAACTTAGAAGAGGTTTTCTCCAGGCTGCGACTGGCAAATTTGAAACATAGTCCCGATAAGTGTACCCTTTTCGCTGCTGAAGTAAAATACCTGGGACACGCCGTATCAGCAGAAGGGGTCAAAACAGACCCTGAGAAGATTGAAGCCGTGAAAAGCTGGCCAACACCAAACAACAAGCGCCAACTACGAAGTTTCCTGGGTCTGGCAACCTACTATCGAAGATTCGTCAAAGACTTTGCCAAAATAGCTTAGTGTCTCCATCAGCTAACCGAGAAAAATCGTCCGTATGTCTGGAACGAACAATGCCAGACAGCCTTTGAGACCCTGAAGGAAAAGCTGTGTGAATCACCCGTGCTGGCGTATCCGAAACCCGGAAAAATGTTTGTAGTTGACACTGATGCATGCAACGGCGGTATTGGAGCTGTACTCTCCCAGCAGATCAATGGCGAAGAAAGAGTCCTCTCGTTTTACAGTCGAGTTCTTTCAAAAAGTGAGAGGAACTACTGCGTGACCAGGAAGGAGCTATTGGCTATAATAGAGGCCACCAAGCAGTTCCACAAATACCTATATGGCCAGAAGTTTGTTCTTCGAACGGACCATGCATCGCTGAGATGGCTACTTAACTTCAAAAACCCCGAGGGACAAGTTGCGAGATGGATCGAAAGATTGCAGTCATACGACTACGAAATTGTTCATCGAAAGGGCGGAGCTTATGGAAATGCTGACGCCCTATCTCGTCGCCCATGTCCAGCTAACTGCAAGTATTGCCGACGGATTGAAGAAAAGGAACCGCCCGTTGATTTGCGACTGATAACGGCCGAATTCGATGAAGGTTGGTCATCGGAGGAGATTCGAAATGCCCAGCTAGCGGATGAAGACATCGGACCATTGCTCGTATGGAAGGAGACGACTGGGCGACCTGAGTGGAAGGACGTTTCAACGCATGGCGCAACCCTGAAAAGCTATTGGGCACAATGGAACTCCCTTCAGGTGGAGGGTGGTGTACTCAAGCGGAAATGGGAAACGGCGGATGGAAGCTTCTATAGGATGCAAACTATACTACCCAAAAGCCGAATCCACGATGTGGTAAAGGAAATGCATGAAGGATCCTCGGGAGGCCATCTTGGTGTTAACAATACCTTAGCGAAATTGCGGGAAAGATTCTACTGGCTCCACGCTCGAGAAGATGTAGAGGACTGGTGTCGCAGATGCACAATTTGCGCTTCCGTCAAAGGTCCAAAACGACGACTGAGAGGACAAATGCAAACCTATAACGTGGGGGTACCGTTTGAAAGGATTGCTGTTGACATCGCTGGACCCTTTTCTGAATCTGAATGGGGAAACCGATACACGCTCGTTGTAACTGATTATTTCAGCAAGTGGCCCGAGGTCTACCCCATTACCAACCAGGAACCAACTACTGTAGCCGAACAGCTAGTGTTAAATTGGGTCAGTAGGTACGGTGTGCCTTGCGAACTACATTCGGATCAAGGCCGAAACTTTCAGTTACTAGTTTTTGGCGAAATGTGCGAGCTGCTCGGGATACGGAAAACGAGGACAACACCGCTGCATCCCCAATCTGATGGAATGGTCGAACTTTTCAACGGCACGCTCAATAAACACCTTGCCAAGATGGTTGACGAGAACCAAAGGGACTGGGACCGACATATCCCACTATTTTTGATGGCGTACAGAGCTGCCGAACATGCATCGACGGGCCAAGCCCCAGCCAAAGTCATCTTTGGAAAGACTTTTCGTCTGCCAGCTGATATAAAGTTTGGAACACCCCCCGAGAAACCCCAAACGATCTCGGAGTACGCAAGTGATCTAAGACAACGGTTGAACCAGATACATCGGACAGTGCGAAAACACCTCGAATCGGCTACTGACCGCATGAAGACCAGGTATGATCTAAAGGCTAATTCTACTGGCTTCCAGCAAGATGACTTGGTGTGGCTATATAACCCGCAACGGCGAAAGGGTAGGTCTCCAAAGTTGCAACATAACTGGGAGGGACCATACCGAGTCACAAAGCGAATCAACGACGTCGTATATCGCATACAGGAACACCGTAAACCGAGAGCCAAAATGAAAATCGTGCATCTAGACCGTCTTGCTCCATATTACATCCAGGGAGAATTGACTACAACTGGCGACACATCTTTTCGGGGCGAAAAGAACTGAGGTGGGGGCAGTGTTACATGTACAAATAAGTCTGCGAGCTACTGTCGCAATTGTTTTCACAACAATGAAGAACACGAATTCACTCGAAACCACGAGAACCCAACAAGCATGATCAACATCTGCAAGTGACGTCACTCCATTCATTAATTTGCTCGAACCTACCAGGTACCTCTCGGTAGAACATTCGCCAATAAACGAGAAATGGGTGAATAGGTAGAGACCCCATATAAAGGCGAGCTGAATGAATGGGGGGATCATCATTCATTCGACCGTGATAAGAACTGCGATAGTGTGTTTCGTAATAGTGAAGTGATTTAGAAGACAATTGCGATAAGAAATTAATGGACAAGTGTTAGATAGTTTTCATAGTGAAAATTAAAATTAGTGAAAGTGTTAAATTGTTTATTGTGCATTTTCGTAATTAAATAAATTCTTTTAACTTAAATTAAAAGACATTGCGTTTTCACTTTCCCGGAACATTAAAATTATTGGCCGCGAACCGGAAAACACGCGACAATATATATATATATATATATATATATATATATATATATATATATATATATATATATATATATATATATATGCCATTGTTTGCTTCCAATATTCACCGTATTTGTGTTACGTTGGATATACATAGAAAGGCTATGTAAAATCGGGACTGACCAACTTTGTAGCAGAAACTTACATTGGCTCCACCTTATTGACGGCATTATTGGGAGTGGCTAACTACTCAAAGAAACACTTGTCCTTTATCAAATCCGTTAGCAAATATAAGAGATGGCATAAAGAACAAACTGTATACCGACGTATATACATTTTTCAAATTTGCCCACCATGAAACCTCTGTTACCATATTTTGTTACCTACAATATTAAATATTTTTTCTAAGGAAGTGAACTAACTTTACGATTCAGTGGCATGTTGATTTAATTAGCCAGTATGAATGATATTTTACCATCATCAGCTTCGAAGCATCCATTATTACCTATTGTATTGGGGACAATATGCTTGTATTCATGCGATAAGTTACTTAGCTTTCTCTTTGATTATTAATGTGATCAAAATCCATCACCTAAATTGCTACCTGCATATTATAGCTACTTTACTGGTTAACAGTTTCACGGATAATTGAAATTTATGATTTATGAGTCTACGCAAACAAGAAGGGGAAAGAAATTCGTTATTGGTCTTTGCATATCGCTCGTTATGCATACTAGACACGGCTGGGAAAGTGCTACAGTAAGTCATCAGGGGAACACTCACTGTTGCAATTTGTGTTGCTGGGAACCTATCTCCTACGCAGTACGGCTTTAGAATAGGTCGCTCCAATACTAACACAATTGCAGAGGTGATAAGCGTGGTGCAAATATCAAAACTGCACAAAGCGACGGCATTTTGTCGGTGACACTTGATGTTATGAACATCTTTAACTCCACTAGATGGGTGGATATTCTGAATATGTTGAAAACGCCTCCAGACTATCCACCTGGATCCTTAGCAAGGTCCAGAATATTTTGTGACTTCTGAAGGACTTCCTGAAAGACAGAATCCTGCTTCATGACACTACGTAAAATCAAGCTGCTGAGAGAGGAAATATCAGATGAGGCGTGTCTGACCGGCTATGCGGATGATGTTGTGACTCTAGTCACTGAATGCATAGTTGAACAAGCGCAACATAAGTTAGGTATGCTAATATGCAGTGTGATTGACTAGATGACTACTTGCTGGATCAATCTAGCGCTGGGAGAGACCAAATTGGTTATCTTATCAAAGAAGATAATCTTTAGAGTAAAGATTATCAGTATTGGAGATATACTAATCAAAATAAAGCCAGCAGAGAAGTATTTGAGGCTAATGACTAACTCAAAGATGATTTTTTCTGAGCAAATCAGCACAGCAGCTCTTTTAGGAGTATCGGCTCTGAGTTAACTTATGGCCAACCTAGGTGGACCTAACACATCAAGAAGAAATATGGGGCGATGCTCTCAGATAGTGGTGCAACGGAAACGCAAGGCACAGGTACAGAGAAGAAGAGCATTGAAGATTGCATCTTCATACAGTCGCTGATTCAGTGGTGAGAGTTATTGTAGGGGTAACACCTATCACTCTCCTTGCTAGAGAGCCCCGTGTTATTTACCTGCGTCAAAAACGAGGACGCCAGGGAGACCATTGCCCGACCCACGTAGTGTCTGACACCGAAGGCTAAATTGAAACCATGTTGAGACTGACTTCTATCTTATCCACCTCTTGAGTGGGCGTAGGTGTTTTCAGTCTTAACTGCACAAGATTGGCTAGTCAAGGTCTCTCAACTCTAGAATTCGCCCACGAGATAAAGACAATGTGTGCCACATATTTTTTGCAGGCAAAAAATGGAACAGGCTGTCACAGGACCTCTACAAGGAAACAGGAGTGCTCACTTCGGATAGTTTAGTCGTGGTGATGTCCGGATCCGTTGACAAATGGTACCATGTAGCAGATTATGTTCCGACAGTCCTAAAAAATAAAAATGACTCACAGCAACCAGGGATGTTTGGGTTCTTATTCCTCTTTGTTTGGTTTTTATTTCTCTCATCCCGCTGGAGAAGAGATCCCCAGGTTATAGCTGGCTCACAGTGTAGCAAAAGGAGGCCTGGCTCAAAGCAGTCTGTCAAATAGTTCCAGGCTAAGCTCTCAGGCTGACAATGGAGGTGCTGAGTGTGTAGCCCAGTCGCTCCCAAGCATGGGAGCCCCACATTTAGTCCGTAAATGGCATTCACCTCATCACTGGCCTTGACAAACTATGCAGCCATGCTGAAAATCACAATCGGTAAAATGAGATACTTGATAATGCTCTCTGCAGAAAGGAAGAGGCAACTGTATTTTGACGGTGACTGAAGAGCCAGAATTTGATCCCTGAGAAAGGCTTGTTGAACTATTAAAAAATCGATTAGGAAGTAACAAGAAGTGTAGACAAACGAATAATCAAACAGCTTATGTTAAACGTGTTAGGGGAAAAATTTCTCGATCGCTAAGATGTTAAGATAATACAGAATTCAAAAAGCGCAACCACATATTATGTTATTCTTGTTCCATTCGCTTGTTTTCCAACATTTCGAAGTTTGACACTGTCACTTATAGTTGTGATGCATTGTCAAACAGATCATAAAATTCTGAAAAAAAAGTAATTAAAAGCAATCTAGTAGATGCACCGCGCTTCATCGCTGAGACAACTAAGCATCGTATTTTCCCATGTAATATTTGATTACATTACTGGTCAGATGAAAGAAGATGATAGAAAATATGCTGCTCCAATCCATGAACGAAAAAAACGACTTTTTTCTTGTGAAAGGCCACAATTTGAGATGGGATAGAAGTTGAATTATTTGAACAAACCATAACGTAGGAATATTATCTCATGTTATTACTAAAATGCATTGGATTTCTTTCAGATATGTCATGCATTTTGTTAAAATGACACTTTGTCCAAAATATTTATGGTAAAATATGCCGTACGAATAGGCATATTTTACCATAACTATTTTAGACATAATTAAAATTCAGAGAATTCAAGAGATATTGTGAAAATACATTAGCAAGAAGAGTTGTTGTTGTAGCACTGCAATCCCTTTCGGTCCTTTGCTTAGAGATAGTTGGAGTATCTCATTATCATGATCTAATGTGTCAGCACTCCACAAGGTGATATGGTCATTATCACGCTTTGGCAATGTGTCCGTCCACCCAGCTACGATACGTTCTGATTTTAAACCAGCACATATCATAACTGGACGGGCTTACAGTCCGTCCAAAGAATCACTCGAACTGAATTTCGTTGCTGCCAACGTGAGTCGAACCAAGGACCTTCGGCTTACGGGATGAGTGCTCTAACCACTACACCACGCGGACTGCAAGAAGAGTTGTCACATCAAATTTCCTGTGAAAATTTTTGTTGATTTAGTTTACCTTGAGCCTTGAAGGTAAGGTTTTGTTTTGTCTAAATTGGCAAAATGAGTGACCTTGGTACTTTATGTTGGTAATCAAAAATTTACGGGGACTTGTACTTGCATATAGACATACACATGTCCACCACTCTTCTTCTTTTGTTTTTTTTTTTGTTTTACTTTTTTCCCCACAATAACCTCTCACCAGTTTGGATCATTTGCTTTAATAGAAATAAAGTTTATTTTGATGCAAATGATTTCTTTTCAAATACTCTGTGCTTCCCAGAAATTCGAACACGTTATGGCTCAGCCATGCAAAATATGCAAGGCATGGATCGTGAACGGTATCGGGCTGCTCAAACTGCTCGACGAGTTCAGGATAAAAAAGCTAGACCAAATTTAATTTCATCGAGCAGTCGATTCTTCTCGAGATGTATGGACAAAACTCATGAGTGCTTACAGATCAAAAGGGCCCGCACACAAAGCACCACTGATCAAGCAGTTAGTTCAGCACAAGATGGCCAAGGACAATGACACCCATTCATACCTTTCCGAATTTTTTGACGCCAACAATAAACTGCAAGCCATGAGCGTCGATACAAGCGGCAGCTTATTGGCAATAATGCTATTTTATAGTTTGCCATAAAGCTTTGAAAATTTTCGATGTACCATCAAAACTCGTGACAAGTTTCCGGACGTCGAATCTCTCCAAATTAAAATTGTTGAAGAGAGTGACACTACACGATGGAGCAAAAGCCCAACAAGAAACGAATTGAATGCAATAATTGTAAAACAGCAAACGGGAAGCAAAATGTTCACCATGTATGAACAAACAAAGCTTAAATGTAGGTATTATGCCAAACGAAGTTTGTGGCGAAAAATGTCACCGAGACCCTTGATAAGCAGCTAGCTCCCATCTTATCAGACACATCGCTGAAAATAAGCAACAAGCTTAGGGTGGAAGTGAAAGCAGCAATTAAGACCATGGCGAAACAGATTATTGAACATCAAGCCTGGCTTGGAAGAAATGATTGCCAGGATGCGTCAGATATAAAAAAACCAGGCTCAAAACAATATTCAGGTTGGAAAACCAGAATGAAGAGAAAAAATAATGAAAATCTCTTGGTCGGTACTATAAGATGATTAAAATACTATGACAACCAATTATAAAGCATCGATATAAGTCTTGCGAACAACAACACAAAACAAACATACAAAGTAGTCAAAAGTCTGAAACGGGGTTATTGATCCAAGACCACACACTGTCGCGATAACTGGGCATCATATTTCAAGAAACTCCTCAATGATCCATACACCTCTAGAACATCGGAACCTATAGATATTTCCGGAGAATTTCCCTGGATCAGAAAGCTACCGGTCGATACAAGAGGTATGTTGCTATCATAGATACAGAGAGTACTGGATCCGCAACCGGTCGTGAGAGCCGAAGCAATTGGCAACCTTCGCTAAAGTTGTGTGAAGTTGAGATTTGAAGTGATATGCTTTTATTTTAGCACTCTATTCACGGCGAAACACGTTCACATTTAAAAAGTTTTTAATTTTAAAGATTGTGCGTACGTAATTGGAAATTTAGCTCACTGTTTTAATTAAAAATTTACGAAACTTCTATCCGCTTTGACACATGAGTTTTCCCGCGTGTTTCGCGCTCTTTTCAATTTTCTTTTGCTTTGACGTTCGAGTTTTCTGTGAGAGTCGTTTGTTGTTTGTACTCAAACTGTTTTCCGAATGATAACGAAGGTGCGATCGTGCGCACGTGAAATGAAATTTCGTTGGTGTGCGCGGGTTTCAGTGGGGAAAGCGATTCTTCTGAAGAGAGAAAAGAAAAACCTGTCTGAAAAAAAGGAGAAGCAGAGGGAATCATATAGTTTCGTGAGCGTAAGTTATTTATAACTTATTTATGTGGCAAATTGGCTTCTTACATGGACGAGTACACAGATTCTCCTTGCTCGTCCATTTGTTTATATGTCTTTGGTTGATATACAAGTCGAGCCAAGTAATAGCCTATACGGATGACATCGACATTTTGTCACGGTCATTAACAACCGCTAAAGAACTTTTTCTGAAACTCGACAGCGAAGCAAAACTAGTAGGGCCATAAATCAATGGAATTAAAATTAAATTCATGATGTAGTCGAGGAAAAATACCTTAAATATCCAAAATATCACACCTGGCGAGTACAATATCAAAAATGTTGGTGGCGTCGTGTATTGAGTCTTCAAAATAACGAGAAACGCCAATGAAAGAGAGATAATACACCACAGGACACAGCTCGCAAATAAAATTTTTCATTCAGTTTTGACGCCTTGAAGAGTAGCTGCCTACACAGGAACGCAAAGCTCCGAGTGTTCATAATTGTGATGAGACCTGTGCTATGTCAAGCATCTGTAAACATATTGAACGCTTTTGAAAGATGGGTCCTCAGGTGGATAATTGGAGCGAGGTTAGATGAAGACCAATGGCGAATTTGATAAAACCATCAGTAGTACGAATTTTTTGACGAGCCGGAGATTCCAACAATCATAAGAGACTCGCTATTTAAATTGTATGGACGAGCAACGAATACTCAAGGAGGTGTTCGTTGGCAGAACTACAGAGTAGAGACCAGTGAAAAAACCGAGGAAACGGTGATTTAACTCTGTTGACGAAAAGAGTTCATCACTGCTTGGATTTTGAAATGAGAGGACCTAGTTGATGGACCGAGCCAGTTTTAGGTATTTTTTTGCAGGAAGCGAAGGCCCGATAGAGTCTGTGATGCTACAAAGAAGAAAACGAAATAGTTACACAGCTGGGGTAAAGTAATGCTCCGCAGAGAATTTATGGAGATGCTGTATTTTTAGCTCGTGGAACCTTTTATGTTTAGCAATAAAACAATGCCTACTCAAGTGAATTGAAATCAAAAGTTTTACCATTCAAATAGTTTTGAAGGGAGCCGAACAAATGATAGTCTGATGGTGCTAAGTCAGGGCTATAGGGTGGATTTGGCATCAGTACCCAATTGAATTTTTGACGGTTATCAAAAAGATGTGGGGTCTAGCGTTATCATGATGAAGAGTCCCGCCTTTGTGATAAGCCAGTTCAGAGCGTTTTTTCTTAATTTTTTTCGTTTAATTTCGATGGTAGACGACAATAGAGTCGCATATATTAATGCACTTGGTGAGGTGGATTTCCTTTAATTCGTGAGAAACCCAAACATTCAGTTTGTTTACGTAACCAAGCTATTGTAAGTGCAAGTAAGTGGTTGGATTTAATATTTCGAGCTCCTCTGCTATCTCTTGTTGTCATACGCCGGTTAGTTCCAATTAACACCATTATTTTGGCGTCATCAGAAGTGATTAGACAACTAGTATGTGGTGCATCTTGCGTATTAAAATTTTCAAAATGAAAGTGAGCAAACCAACGCTGATACTAGCGTTCAGTAAAGCAGTCTGCAACATAAACCTCACACTATCTCTTTCGAACCTGCACCACATTTTTGCCCTTTCAGAAGTAAAATAATAGAATATCTCGATAATGCCGCCTTTGATTGTTCATTTTTAAGTTTATTGTTAACGAACTTGTTGTTTACTAAGGACGCTTAGTTTTTGACTGAAGATAGTCTGAAGTCTAATCTTTTAAAAAGTACGAGTATATAATAATATATACTTGAAATATGCAGTTCACGACATGGCTTATCGAACGAAGCAATAATATGGCTTATGCTTAAAAACTCATTTCAAGTTTGTTTCGATAGATGGTTAGCCTAAAAAGAGTTTGCCCAACCGTTAGCCATCTAGGGTTAAAGCATATTGACATCAAATACCATTTCATCCGGGAAGTTTTGTAATAAAGTATCTACCGATAGAATGAATGGTAGCTGACATTTTAACAAGGGCGTTACCTGGACCAGAACGTACATTATTTCCACCTTCTAGGTGTCGCTTCATTAAACGAGGACGATATGAATTGAGAGAAGAACACACGTACATACTTAGATATGCACAGACATACCCACAATCCTTCTTCTTTTGTTCGTTTTTCTCTTTTGCATTTATTGCTACAAAAACCTCTAGCCAGTATGGATATTTTACATTAACAGTAATAAAGTTTATTTTGTTATACAGTGGCTTACAGCTTATTTGATGCAATTGAATAAAATAAAACAAACGGTTGTCCTTATGCAAATAAATATATCTTAATAAATCTTTTGATGCAGTTTTAAAATGACTGTTTCTAAAATTCGGAGCATATAAAAAGGCAAGAAAAAATGTATCAAGTGTTCCGTTAGCAGTAACAAAACAAAAGCGGGTGCACAGAATAGCTCACAGCTTACTTGATGCAGTAAGCTCTTTACCTCCAACAAATCTTCAAGCGTCAAAGGTGCACACTGAACATCGGCATTTTTATGTAAATTTCTCGAGAGAAATTTACCTATTGCAGAGAGCATCATATATATATATATATATATATATATATATATATATATATATATATATATATATATATATATATATATATATATATATATATATATATATATATTTATATATATTTATATATATATATATATATATATATATATATATGTATATATATATATATATATATATATATATATATATATATATATATATATATATATATATATATATATATATATATATATATATGGGATATAACGAAATTTGTGACCACGCTAGAGGTTGCAAATTGGCTCCGATTTTCACCAAAGGTGTATTGGGCTTATGTCTCGGTTAAGTTCGTGAACCAGCTATATCGGCCAGGCAAAAACAAAATGGCGGCCATTTTAGACGAAAAATCGTGATTTCTGTTCTGTTTGATTTGGATGAAATTTGGTACAAAGGTTCACTAGTGTATGTAATAAATCTCACAATAAAAAATCCAAAGTCGGTACTGCAGAAACAAAATGGCGGCCGGTCAAAGGTCGGAAAACGTGCAAAATTTTGTTGTTGTAATAGTGGTCAAAGCTTTCAACAAATTTTCATGAAATTCGGCACTTCGATAGAAATTATGAGTATCTAAAGAATCACATGAGTAAACTGGATGTCAGGTCACAAAAAACAAAATGGCGGCCAGTTGAAACTCAAAACTTCAAAGGCTTCTAAAAGTTGCAATTTTGATCCAACATAAATGAAACTTGGTTTCAAGATAGTAGATCTACAGTCCTTGATATTTTGGTGATCATGCGTGTGTAAGTTTCAAAATGGCGGCGTTTTAAATATGCGTTTTTTCAGGTTTTTGTGGCCCTCTAGCGGTCACATTTTTCACCGGATTTTGATAAAACTTAAGATTATGGATTTCTGTACTATGTGCTTGTATTATGCAGAAAATTGAATGAAAAATAAAAAAGTCGAAAATTTAAAGCCTAATATTTTTAGCTGCGATTTTCACTAAAAATTGAATTATTTTGCCCTGTCTAGAGTGAAACTCCGATTTGAACGAGGTTTGGCACATTGATTGATGAGGTCCTAGCCCACAAAGATTTAAAATTGTCCAAAATCAAATGCATGCATTCAAAATGGCGGCCCCCAAAGGTCAGGAGCAAGCGCAATTCGCTATTTTAGTGGCAACTGAAAAAATGAATTTTTTTCATGGAAACGTTTGAAATGACTTATCTTGAACGTATTTATAAATCAGAATATTTTTTAAATATTACAAAATATTTTTAACAATACCCTAAAAAATTATAAAATCGCGACTTGTCTGTCTGTCCGTCCGTCGGTTTGTTGGTGTGTCCCAAGTTTTCTCGCAAACCATATGAGCTAGAATGGAGAAATTTTCTACGTAGGTCAAAAGTGGTGTCTCTTGAAATTTGCAGTGTAAGAACATATTTCAAAGTGTTTAAGGGGGTCTCCCCATACAGGGGGGACCCATAAACAGTTTTTTTTATTTCTGTAGCCCTCTAGCAGCCAAGTTTCTCAACAGATTCCGATAAAACTTGAAATTATAAGTTATTAAGGCAAGTTAATTTAATTTAATTATGGAAATCGGATGACAAATAAAAAATTCGAAAATTTACTGCTTAATATTTTCAGCAGCCGTTTTCAATAAAAATTCAAAATGAAGGCCCCTTGTGGTTCAGAAAAGAATCGAAAATGTATATATTAATGGCAATGCAAGTGCTGATTAAACTTTTATGGAAATCTTTTGAAATTAACTATTCGAGCTATTTAAGCCAAAAAGTTATCACCTTTGTTTGACAACCACTATGAAATGTATAAACAGCAAATGTGAGAAGGGCAAAACGAGTATTAATATGTTTATAACAATTTATTACCCGCCGATTTTCAATATGTGATCCATACGTGTGCAACTCAATTTACTTAGCAAAATATTTGCGCTTCTATGAAGGGTCTCCAAATACAAACGGCGGCAGATTCTTTTTGTTAATAAATACCCATGTAGTGCTACAGAAATCACAGTAAGAAGTGCAGTAGTAGGCAAGCCAAATTCGTTTTTGAAACCCTACGCTACATACGAGAAACTTAGTTTTCCGGCTGGTGCTGCCAATGGGGATTTTTTCACTATAAATATGGGTCAACACAACACTTGAGCAGCGAGAATTAATAATTCATCATTTTAAAAATTGTGAACTCCAACGAAAAATAAGTGGAATAGTAATAAAGCTCCTTGATAGTCCAGTATATAATTCAAAGGTTTTCCAATGAAAAAATTTTGGCAAACATGGAAAACAATGCACTAAGCAAAATTTTGAATGCTAGGAAAATAAAAAAAAAGAACCCGTAAGTTATCGACTCATAAATTAGTATTTCAAGATTTACTAGGATTGGCAAACAAATGCAGTTCTTAAACCACACGTTGTATGCTAAGGAACCATAATTTCAATGGCCATGTTCATCAATAACAAAAATTGGAAAACCACCTGAACTTTGCTACAGATAGTCCAGTCAAAATAAACATTTAACTTAGCCAAAATTTGCATAAAGCTTAAAATTGGTAAAGACGTTAAATAAGCCATTACGAATGAAATGTCAAAAATCCCCTTCGGTCCTACTTTAGCGAATTTCATCCAAGGTCAAACGGTAAAAATTCAGGTGTTTTTCATTTTGCTCGGAAACGGTAAGTTTTATCGTGAGCCAAGGTTTGACAAAAGTTGTAGATCATAAAACTCTTTTCTAACGACCATCCGTGAGATATCTCGGTTCATATTTTACATAGTATGCATTTATATATAGCCTGTATACGTCATCGTACGTTCAATATATGTAAGTAAACTCACACATTAAAGCTTGTACAAATAGACTATACCAGGGCATATAGACTAATAAGCAAGTTCAACAGCTGATCTGCCTAATTAAAAGAGAGAGAGAGAGCATTTTTGGGTGAAACAAGTGATCGACTAGCACAAGATGGAGAGCGCTTTTATCATCATTTGTTTTCATTTGAGATAAAACGTGCAAGCGCTATCTACTTGAGACTAAGCTTTCATGCATAAAATCGATTTGCTGTTGTGTTTGCATATACGTACACTTAATAAAAAGGGAATATTTTGCCCATTTGATCAAAATGAAAGCTCATTGTCTTGCATTTTATTCAAGCGCCAATCCAGGGCAATATTTGTCCATTCAATTTCTTTATTATATTTCCCCATGGAAGCGTTTGCGAACTCTTATACAAAATGTGAATGATCTTTGAAAGTTGAGTACCATTAGCTTGGGAATTTGTTCTATGTGAAACCACTTGATAGTTCATTAGCCCTGTCTATACTATCAGCCCCTAGTTTCCTTTATCTGTAACATTCAGTAACATCTGCCAGCTACTTCACTGTTCAAGTGTAGAGGGTTGCATACCTGCTTATTTTTGAAGGACGTAAACAACCTAACTACGTATATACTGTTAGTTTTGAAAGTTAATGTGCTGTGAGCAAACTTGATTATTGGTAATATTTTCAATTTAAATTTGTGCTATTGAATAATTTCAACGAAATATCAGAAGTTCGCTTGATAAGTGACAAACCTTGGAAAGAAAGTTCAATCAAGTTCAAGTGAGGCCAGGCAACGAATTGAATCTAGAAGAATGAGGTTGGAAATTAGCAGATAACTGTTTGGAGCCAATTCCAGAAAAACTGCTTTATACTATTTTTTGTAACAGCAAGACGGATTGCGGTAAGAATCGAACCATTTTGTTTGCCAGTATATATAAATTGTCAGGGTCAGACTTAACTCCAATATGGAACCAAATATAACAGTGGGCAATACTTATGATATTGATGCAGAGACAGCTGATGCATCTCTTTTCTAAGAGAAGAAGTTCTGCAAGGAGAAGAAGTAGAAAGTAAAGATGATGAAATGATTGCTGAAGCAGAATTTGACAGTTATCTGTCATACAAATTTCAAGAGAAATCAACCCATTCTAGTTTGATCATTAGCAATAGTACCATTCTTTTAATCAATGGGATACCATATAATCGATCTTTCCTTATTACCTCAAAAAAAAAAAAAAAAAACTAGTTCGGTAGACAGACCTATGCTCATGTCAGAAGGGTTTTGTACTCAACTTAAAAAATGCAATCACCAGCAATGAATAAAATCAAGAAACATATCAAAGAAATTTAGTTGAACGAATTTTGACTTCTGAGGTATTTGTTATTGTTATACTCAAAAGTGTTTCCTTCGTTAGTTCTTTCAGATTTTTTTGATCACATGTGTCCAATCGCAAGGGGTGAAACACATTTTTCGTACATTTCACCCCACCCCCCCTTGTCCCCCCCGAAGGAAAAACTGTCAGTTTAAGAACGGCTCTTTTAAAGAACTTTCATTTGCTACTCATATCAGCCACAAATGATGAATTTTTTTTCAGGGGCCACTCCCCTGTACTGTAATCATCGATTCATGGCCTTTTTTTGAACCCTAGAATGGTTACAAAGCCTATTTGCCACGGGCTCTCTCCTGCCTCCTTGACTTGTTTCACCTATGAGTATTAATTGTCGGTACTCATCTCCAGTCATTCATTAAATTGAATCAAGTGTTAAAAGCATGTACCTTAAACGTTGCAGTTGGGGAAAAATAACTCAAAATTATTCAATCTTCTCATTTAAAACAGAAACTATTTTGTTTTACGATTACTGATACCACTAGCTGAACCGACTCTCAAAGATATTCATGATACCTATCATTCCTGAAACTTTTATGCATATCTTAGAAAACCTGTAGTATCTGAGTCGGTAAAAAGCGGATATTGTTCCATAGCCATATGTTTCTATAGTAATACAGCGCATATTATTCCATAATAATGTAGGAAAATTCAAATCACTATAACTTCTTTAAATACCATTCGATCTTTGTGAAAATTTCATAAATCTTATAAATACTCATCTGTGTACTGAATTTTATTGAATTTAAGGGCGCCGCTAGGATTTTATTCACGAAAACGTAAAATCGATAAATCATACTGTTACTAACAAATTTGAGTGAATTTCAACTTCTCACGTATTTGTTGTTGTTGTACTCATTAAGACCTACATTCAGGATTTTTTTCAGATTTTTCGGATGAAAGGTGTCCAATCGCGAGGTAATGATAAGGCAATTTTAAGACTTGTTTTGAAAAGATGTCATTGAGACCTTTCGAACGACACCCTACTCGACTACCAACGGTGAAAAAAAATTTAAAGGGTCACCTCCCTATATGGGGAGACCCTCCTTAAACCCCTTTGAAAAATTTTTCCACCCTTGAACTTTGAAAAAGTCACCACTTCTGACCTTTTCACAAAGTTTCATGGCTGTAGCTTCTATAGTTTCGGAGCAAAAGTGCTGTGACATACAGACGAACGGACGGACGGATGGACAGACAGGCACAGGTCGTGATCGCCATAGGGTTTTGTATTTTAGTGCAAAACCCTAAAAAACGCGCCAAGTACATTATTGCATAGGTGGTGCGGGAAATGCGTGCATATTATGTAGAATATGAGAGACCAATGTTATGCTATGGGTATGAAACATAGACCCTAACCCGAAGCATTCGTAAATATATTAACCGCCTATGAGCCATGGGTTCACGTGAATTGTAGGAGTGAAGCTATATGATTTTCCATTAAGTACGACTGTGAGGCGTGCTGTGTTAGTAGTGGCGCCATTTTGTTGAAACCACATATCGTTGATGT
This sequence comes from Odontomyia ornata, assembly GCA_963969285.1. Classification (NCBI taxonomy): domain Eukaryota; kingdom Metazoa; phylum Arthropoda; class Insecta; order Diptera; family Stratiomyidae; genus Odontomyia; species Odontomyia ornata. Next base: position 428,259,475 of record OZ017738.1, on the reverse strand, counting down.
CAAGTTTATCCAATTGTGGCCACAAATATTCTTCCAATGTAACACAAAAGCGCTCACCATTGACAGTAACATGACGGTCGTTCTCATCCATGAAAAAATACGGACCAATCACACCTCCGGCATAAAAACCACACCAAACAGTAATTTTTTGCGAATGCAACGGTATTTCAAGAAGCTCGTGTGGGTTCGTTGGTGACAAGGCCATTGAGCCAGAAATGAGCTTAATCGCTGAAAATGATTTTTCGATAATAGTAATTGATAGTAATTTTTAATAATTTCCAAACATTGCTGGCTCGTGAACCTTACCGTTATGAAAATGTTGGGTTTAACTAATGTTTTGACATTGACAGTTTATTCAAAAAAAAAAGAGTTTAAGAATGCGTTCATAAAAAGATACGAAATTGTAATGTCTTTTATAGAAAACCCTATAGATGGGGATCAACGGTCAATTTGATACAACCATGAGCAGTATGAAAGTTTTGATGAGCCGTAGGTCTCAATGGTTGTAAGACTGTGGAACTGCAATGAGCTGGTCATATGAATCGTATGGACGAGCAACCAATATCCAAAAAGGTATTCGCTGGGAGAACTGGACAGTGGAGACCAGTGGCAAAATCGAGGAAATACTGGGCTGACTCGGTCGACGAAGACAGCTTATCACTGCTCGAATTTCAAAATTTGAGGACGTGGTCAATGGACCGACTCAGTTAGAGGCACTATTTGCAGGAAGCGAAAGCCCGAGAGGAGTAGTTGTACAAAGAAAAGTGTCTGAACAATTTCTGTTAAGAATTGTATGATCTACAACTTTTTTTCGACATATTTGTACAATAAAACTTATCGTTTCCGAGAAAAATAGAAAAAACCCGAATTTTTTCCGTTTGACCTTGGATAAAATTTGCTGAGGTAGAATCGAAGGGAATTTTTGACATTTCATTTGTAATGGTTTATTTAACGTCTATACATATTTTCAGTTCTATGCGGACTTTGGCTAAATTATAACATTTTTGCCTATTTTAACTGAACCATGAGCATATTTGGAAGACCGTTATTTTTATTTATTCGAAATTCGACATATTTGGCTTAGATAGAATGAACTACGTACAGCGAAAGCCAAATACAGAGCTTAACAAGTTGGGTAGACAGACCTATGCTCATGTCAGAAGGGTTTTGTACTCAACTTACAAAATGCAGTAACCAGCAACGAATAAAATCAAGAAACATGTCAAAGACGATTTTATTGGAGAAAATGTGAAATTCGAGGATCAAAAGAATTTTGACTTCTGAGGTATTTGTTAGAGTTATACCCATAAATATCTCCCTTGATAATTTTTTCAGATTTTTAGATCACGGGTGTCAATTCGCGAGGGAGGAAACACATTTTTCATGTATTTCACCCCCCCCGTGCCCCCAGTGAAGCAAAAACGGTCAGTTTAAGAACGGTTTTGAAAAGCTCTCATAGAGAACTTTCAGTTGATACTCATATCGGCTACCTTTCATGAAATTTTTTTTCCAGGGGACACTTGTCTGTACTGTAATCATCGATTCATGGCCTATTTTTTCGAATCCTCGAATGATTACAAAGCCCTTTTGCTAGAAGCTCTCTCCTGCCTCTTCGACTTGTTTCAATTATATGTACACATCTTCATGATACCTGTCATTCCTGCAATTTTCATGCAAATCCTAGCAAAGCTGTAGTGTCTAAGTCGGTAAAAAGCGCATATGGCTCCATAGCCATATGTTTCCATAGTAATACAGGGCATATTGTTCCATAGTAATACAGGAAAATTCAAATCGCTATAACTTCGTTAAATACTATTCGATCTTTATGAAACTTTCAGAAAAGATCAATACTATAAATAGTCATCTGTTTGCTAAATTTTATTGAATTTAAGGGTAGCCTTTAGATTTTATTCAAGAAAACATAAAATCGATAAATCATACTATTACTAACATTGTATTTGTTGTTGTTGTACTCATTAAGGCCTATACTTAAGTTTTTTTTCAGATTTTTCGGATGGAAGGTGTCCAATCGCGAGGGGGGGTACGCGAAAAGTTCGTACATTTCCCCTTCCCCTGCCCCCCTCGGTACTAATAAGGCAATTTTAAGACTTGTTTTGAAAAGATCTCATTAAGACCTTTCCAATGACACCCTACTCGACTACCAATGGTGAAAATTTTTTTTTGAGGGGGTCACCTCCCTATATGGGGAGACCCCCCTTAAACTCCTTTGAAAAATTTTTTCACCCTTGAACTTTCAAGAAGTCACCACTTCTGACCTTTCCACAAAGGTTCATGGCTGTAGCCTCTATACTTTCGGAGAAAAAGTGCTGTGACATACAGACGGACGGACGGACGGACGGACAGACGGACACAGGTCGTGATTGCAATAGGGTTTTGTATTTTAGTACAAAACCCCTTAAAAAAGATAATCTATATGAGACTGCTAGGTGGGGTGGCAATAGTGTAATGGTTTGGGTCGGTATGTTAGCAGCTGGAATTGGGAAGCTGGCTTTAATTGAAGAGAATGTGAAAAAGATCATGTTTACTAAAACTGTAAAGAAAATTCAACTCGAAAGCGCCGATGAACTTGGAATCAGGCGTGAATTTCGGTTGTACGAAGATAACGAACCTAAGCATCTAAGTCTGGAATTGTGTAGTCCACCTTTATTTGGGATTGCCCTCATTTGATTTCTCCTTTATGAACTTTTTTGGAAGGTAAATTCGTAACCTCATTATTTAAAACAAAAATGATTTTAAAAATCTTTGTTAGAGAAATCGAATAAAATAACCCCCAAAATGGCAGGAAAGCTGGTTAAATTGATTCCAAATAGACGCAAAACTGTGTTGAGCGATAAAAGTGGCTATACCAAATATTAGTATTGCACTGGAAAACTTCAAGTTGGAGACCTTTAAGGAAAACTTATACGACATAAAGATACATCATTTAAGAATGAATTTTTGGAAATCAATGAAACTGTTAGTTTGAAAATAAAAGCTTTATTTTTTTAAATGCAATTTAAAAAAATTTCAATAACCTTTTTCATATTGAAACTATACAACCTAAAGTTTTGAAAAATGTGCTGCATCAATTAAGTTGTGAACCCCAGTAAATGGTTTCTTTTCCATTATTCTGGGCTTCCTCAAAACTCAAACATTTTAAGTTTCTACAGTCAATTCACTTTAATCTATTAGGGTAATATTTAATCTCAAATCTAAAATAACTTAATGCCTTACCATGTTTGACTGCTCACTTGAATGCCTTACCAGCTTTTGACTGCTCATATATTATCCAGTTGCGTTCGAAATCATCACTGTTGAAAAAATTCTGGTGTGTCAAACGTTTGAATGCTTCTATACGTTGTGCAAGTACAGTATTATCTAGACTTTCGAAAATTTCGTCTTTGAATTGTAAATACTCAAATAAATGCCGAGTGTCAAAATAAAGAGAAAAGTTATCTCTATTTATATATGAATAGCACTTTTTGACAATATATACAAAATTTTCTAATCTTACAAACAATAAATATTGAAGCATCTTCATTTTCTTGCTAAGCAATTATCTACTACATTTTCTATTATACAATATTTCGCTAGATTCTTTTTTCTTAATACGAATTCTTTTTACAAAATTTAAATATTTATCACTAAGGAGTTATTTGTTCATTTGGAGTTAGTAAATTTAATTTATTCTTTTTAGCTTTGAATTTATTATTTCTATTCATAACTTTAAGATTTCTACAAATTTGTTCCCAAAACACTTCAATTCTAATATTCACTGAATACCAGATTCTTTGTTATTCTTAAAGATTAACTGATTTTTCGCTATCAATAATGAAAACTTTACATATCATTCCTATAAATCCTTTCCATATAGAAAATATGAGAAATACATTTGTGTATCATAAGCAAATATTAGTAGAGGATATAACAGAAATTTTTTTCAATCTTGTAGGCAAAATATGATTTGAAAAAAGTTTATTTCGAAAAGGCAAATGGCGGCGGTAGATTGGATAAATTCCAATATGCATTTGTTACAGAAACTAATTCAGTGCAAGGTACGATTGTGATAATTTAATTTCACCTAAAGAAGTATTTTCAATTAATCTAGTAAAAAGCATTTTTGATTCAGCGTTTCACGTGTTTGTTCCCGAAAACTAGGATGGTTATTAATTAATTGCTTTTTAAACAGACATAAGAAATAATGAAGGTGTACAGCCAATAATTATCTAAAAGTAGGTTCTTCTCCTTCAATCTCTCGATACTATTTATTTAGTACATCTTGTAATTGTTTTGATGGTAACTTTCGGTTTTAATTACTTTTTATATATAATGTAGACAGCTACTTCAGTTTACGTGCTATACAAACATTTACATTGTTTTTGTTGTTTCACGTATCAATTGTTGTTCTCTCTATGTGTATTGTTTGTTGCGTATGTATGAGGATTGACCTTTTGTTTTATTTTCTTTTGTTATTAAATCCATTTATTCTTCGAAACTGCTGAGCGGAGCCTACGGCCCCACATTAGGTTGTATCATACAATTGTCCCCTGCAAATGCTGTGGCGATGGAGCAGCAGATTGAGATTGTTCCTGTTGTGGCAATTGTAAAGGTGACGAATTACCCATGTCGGCAGTGCTTATTCCAAGCGATGATCCACCCAATGTTGACCCTAATGTTGAAGGATTAACACCTCCTACGCATGGTACGCCGAGCACAGGAAGTGGCTCTTCAGGTGGTGTGACCTATTTGAGGAAATAAAACAAAACATTCCAAACTTTAAATTTATTTCGTTTGATAAAATAAATAGAATAATAAACTACAAGCAACTGTTATATCACCCACCAAAATTTTTTAATATCAATCTGGAAAATTCCTAGTATCTATGAAAAATGAAAATACGAGTACGAGTATATGCGACTTTACTTCTTGAACTTGTATTTCATGAAAATTTAAACGATATAGCCCACTGGCTGATTGTTAATGACTTGATTTCAACAAAAACGTCGTTTCACAAATTTTGAGATGCCCTTGTTACCAACTAATGCATAGTGTAGTAGTTAGAGTGCTACTCGCTTAAGCTCAAGGACTTTGGTTCACGTTCTCTTGGAGACAAACGAGATTTGTTTCGAGTGAATCTTTGTTGGGCTAGCTGTAATGAATACTGATGCGAAAGTCAGGGAATAATCCTACGGCAAGTGCGACTGAAATATTGCTTTTCTACTCATAAAGACGCATCCACGTAGATTTTCGGGGTTTTATGGGTCAAAAATGTCCAAAAGTTTTTGGTTCGTTTCATCTGCACCCACACAGCTTAAAAATAGATAATACTTGTAGTCTAATTCTTAAAGTTTATATATCAACGCGATGTATTTGATACGCCGCTTAAGAAAATTTGAATACAGAGAGAACCTTTTTAAAACATTTGAAAGTTTTAATGCAGGAATATTTGTCATTGGATTAACACTTCTAAAATTTCCACAAGGTTTGGCGATGGAATGATTTATGACGCTTAGAAAAATGGGCGGACGGATGAAAGAATGCATGAAAGGTGTTCATTTCCTTTTATACTTACGGTGGATGAAAATCTGCCAAAAATCTCACACCACTGAAAAGGCTCAAGTTCCAAAGTAAAAAACTAACGGTTTTACTAAATAACACGGTTTCTCATTTTTAATAATGACGTTCGAGTTTGCAAAATTTCTTACTGCTTCTTGAAATCAGAAATTGTGCGCACAAGAATGGCTCTAACTGGAAACTGAAACTAAACTAGGCATGTGAAAAATAATCGATTATAGGAAAACTCGATTGAAAATCGATTTTCTTCTTGAATAAAAAACGATTTCATTGAGTTATTTTAATATTACAAAAATTTGATTATCACTCGAGTTTTCTTTCACTCACGATTTCATTTTCGATAAAATTTCAGCCATAACCTTTCGACACTTAGTCCGGAGGCCCAAGCGCAAATTACTATTAGATTCATCATTGTGGGATCAAGCTTAATGCGATGTGTGTTCCCCATGCAAGACGGAAAGAACAAGTTAAAAAATAAATAATAACTTTATTAGCAAACAAAAATATGAACTAAAATTAATAGGTCGAAAGTTACATGATTACGCGTTTTACTTCATGGAGGTTACCATTCGAGTGATCGCTTGATTGAAGGGAGTTGTGAAATTCATTATATCCACTAAACGATTGAAGTCACTACATCTCACCAACAGATATAATGCAATCGCTCGAGTATCGTAACAATATACTCCCCCAAATAGTTCAGCTAACTTGATTTTTGACAGTCAGACGAAGTCTGTTTAGGAGTTTGCTGAGTTGCGAGTCCAGCATTTTTAATGCGTGAATATGTTGGAATTAGCTCGGGGTTATTTGCAAATGATGTTGCTGTTGGTGGGGATAGTGCTGATTTCTCATTTTCGGTAGTAACATAAGTAACAGATCCAACAAAGTTGGGCCTCGAGCATACTTGACGTCCGTACATACCGAGGAGCCGATTGTAACTCAGATCATTACTTGATCAAATTAACATATCGATGTCGTATGTCAAAGGCATATTCAGTGAAGACCAGCAAGCTACAAAAATTTGACATCAAAAGGCGTCTGCGGTCAAACATTTCACGGAGACCCTCGACACCCAGCTGGCTCCCATCTTATCAGACGCATCGGCAAATAAGAGCAACGAGCTCTGGATGGAACATCAAGCCCTGCGTAAAAGGAATGATTGGTTCGATGATGAGTGCCAGAATGCGTTAGATAAAAAGAATCAGGCGTACAAAGAATATGTAGGTAGCAAAATCAGGACAAAGAGAGAGCACTATGAAAATCTCAGAAGAGTAGCAAATAAGATAATTAGGATTAAGAAAGCGAAATACTATGACGAACAATTGAGAAGTATAGATGTAAGTTTACCGAGCAACAAGACAAGCATGCAAAGTAGTGAAAACCCTGAAACATGGTCATCAGCCCAAACCACACTCTGTCGTGATGACATTGGCAATATCATCGCTGACGAAACCAAGATTAAAGAAAGATGGGCATCATATTTCAAGAACCACCAACTCTGGATGAAATTTGTTCCATCGTAAAACCCCAAAAGATTAACAAAGCGCCGGGCATCGATGAGATTCCAGTAGAGTTCATCAAATATGGTGGCAGTAGTTTTTGTCAAGCTTTTCACAAAGTCATCCAGCATATTTGGCATTAAGAACATATGCTGAAAGAGTGGGGCCAATCAATTATATTTCCTATCCATAAAAAAGGTGACAACTACAGTGCAAAAATTATAGACGCATATCACTACTTTGAACGGCGTACAAAATATTTTCTAAAATCTTAGAAAATAAAATCGGATCATACGCCAACAGTATTATTGGGGAGTATCAAGGTGGTTTTAGGGCAGGCAGATCAACAACAGACCGATTGTGCACAGTCAAGCAGGTACTTGAGAATACTGGGAGTCCAATATAGACGTACACCAAATTTTCATTGACTTCAAGCAAGCATACGACAGTATTGAATTAGTCCGTCTTACCAAAATGACAATGACGTCGACGACCTCCCAAGTCGGCATCAATAACCAACTCACCAATACCTTTGACACAAATATCGGACTAAAACAGGGAGATGAGCTGGCCTCATTGCTATTCAATTGTGCTCTGGAGTACGTCATACGGAAGCTATCTGTCGATACACGAGGTACATTACTGTTCAAGTCGAGCAAAGTAGTAGCCTATGCAGACGACATCAACATTTTGTCACGGTCAGTAGCAACTGCCAAAGAACTCTTCCTGAAACTCAACAGCGAAGCAAAACTAGTAAGGCTACAAATAAACGAAAATAAAATAAAGCGCATGACGCAGTCAAGGAAAAATACCGCAACTTCACAAAATATCACACTTGGCGAATACACAATATGGAGAATGTTAGCGAATTTGTGGCACCAAGATAATGAAAACGGGTAATGTAAGAGACAAAATAAGCCGAAGAATACAGTTTGCAAATAAAATATTTTATTCAGTATTGACGACCTTGAAGACCAGCTGCATACACATGAAAACAAAAGTCCAAGTATACAAATCTGTGATAAGACCTGTATTATGCTATGGGTGTGAAACAAAGACTCTAACACAAGCATCCGCAAATATATTGAACGCCCTTGAGCAAATGATCAGAGCGAAGCTTGACGGGGACCAGTGGCGAATTGGAAACAACCATAAGCTGTATGAAATTTTCGACGAACCGGAGATCTTAACGGTTTTAAGACTGTGGAAACTGCAATGGGCTGGACGCATGAATCGTATGGATGAACAACGGATACCCAAGAAGGTATTCGTTGGAAAAACTGAAGGCCGGAGGGGAAACCGAGGAAACGTTGGTCTGACTCGGTCGATGAAGGCAGTTCATTACTGCTTAGATTTCAGAATTGAAAACGCGGTCAACGGACCGAGACAGTTGGAGGCACCCAAAAGGGGCTGTAGTGCTAAGAAGAAGAAGAATTCTAAAGAACATCCTGCATGTTTCAGAGGTTGTCCTAAAGCAGAAAAAGTTGAGAAGAGGAGGGAGAATCTCCAGATGAAAAAAAGAAGAAAGGAGGGATTCAATCACCGCCTCCATAAAAAATACTGTAGGAGAAAGGGTCTCATAGTCTAGCATTTTTGCAAGGTGCAAAGAAGCAGCCTACACTTCAGTCTGTATGGCAACTGAAACATCAACCAATGCAGCAACCACATTACGATTTTGAGCACTGACTACCAACAATTTTTCGGATGTGACTTGTTCACACTCATTAAAAGAGTAGACTCATTCATCCCCCACATTGAAAAACTCACTAATTATAGCGAGAAAAAAGCCGCGCATTTAGAATTTGCCTTTGAATTATATTCTCGTGATGAGTTCCATTAAACTTTACATCCTCAACATATGCTCACTAGCTCCAAGCTGTAAAAGGAATTCTGTACTTGAACGTAAAAGGTATTCTGTAATTGAACGCCCATAGACCAGACTTTTTGTTTATTTCGGAAACAAGACCCAGAGAAAGATACAGAGTGCATCTAAGGAAATACAAGATCATTAGGCATGATGATTCAGGGAGAATGTTAGGAAATGCTATGGCTTATAAAGATCACCTGAAAGTTTAAAGGCACTGCCTTCCAAGTCTGAAATGCATTGAAACAGATATAATAAGCTACATTCCGGGAGAATACAACTTTGTATTTATGGGGATCTATGTTCGACATGGATATCCGATGAGGGGACTCATTGAAGACTTAGAAACAGTGCTTACTCTGTGCAAAAAGTTCGATTTCCATTCCATGGGAGGTGATTTCAATGCGAAGCATCCCTCATGGAGAAACATTACATCTAATGGCTATGGAACAGCTATCTGCCTGTCAATCTGATAAATCTCTTCCACATTTGGAGGAATTTCGAGGGTACTTGGCACTGAGTCTGATCATCTTTTAGTTGACCTGACTTTAAGAGTGAAAAAAACTTGAAGTTGCAGATTCTCAACTTTTCATTCTACAGGTATACAGGTGAATTGATTGGGCAGTGGTTAGTGTTGAATTTGACGAAAAATTGAAGGCAATTTCGATCAACAGTTCGAAAAATCTTTCTTTTCCTGTAATTGATTAGAGAGTCGCATGCATAAATTCAACCCTGGATATGGTCATCTCAAAGATGTTCATTAAGAAATCTTCGAGATTTACCAGAAGATATCTTGGAGCTCCATCGTAGACATAGTCGGCTTAGAAAGCTACTTGCATGGATCTACCACCGCAATTCAAAAATTGTCAACTGGTGGTAGTGATGATGTCTCTTAGCCGAATGATTTTGAGGCGAACAACGGTTTTTGCAAGCGAGCGACTTGGAGAGGCCCTGGAAAGTATCAAACTAGATTCTTGCATGTTTCCTCATATCAATACGATAACTGGCAGCAAAAGGCTGCCCGGGGTCCTCACTGATGATGGTTCCATTCTCATGGATGACAAATCTATTCCTGGCTCTATCACAAAACATTTTGCGAAAGTTCTTCAAGGGGAGAAAGCAAGTGAGGACTCTTCCGTTACTTCATTAGTGAGAACTAACGCAACGAATTTCGGCAAGGACCATGAGCAATTGTCCTTGATCAGATTTTCTAACTCAAATTCTTCTTACGCACCTACTGCCCATAGTCTGTTTGTTAGTCCTGAGGAACTCACTTTATTGGCACTGGAAAAAAATTCTAAAAAATCAGCAAGAGTTGATTAAACTCCAATTATATGCTTGAATGGCTTCCTTTTGTTTTTTTCCCCTCGTGACCAGTGTGAATAATTATATCAACATTTGCTACTTCCCTCAGCAATAAAAATGCACAAAAATAATTGCTGCTGAGTACTGACTACTGTTGAAGTCGATATTCGTCCAATTTCCTTGCTTTCAAATGCAGGTAAGTTGCTGGAGAGAGTAATACTTGAAGACATCATACAATTCTCTGCAGGAGCAAGAATTATGTTTATTGTTTGAATGACACTTTAGCTTCAAAAAAAGTCCACCACACCATAGATACTATGGCCATGTTCCAAGCCAATATGACGAGAAATTGGCACAACAATAGCTTGTTCTAGCTTCCCTGATCGATGTGAAGAAAGCCTTTGACTTTGTATGGATCAATGAGCTCCTCTACAAAATGTTTCCAGCCCATATTGTAAAAATTATAAACAACATCATGAGGGGATGAACTGCTTTTGTAGTAGCTGGTCGAGCTAGGGCAGTCCCATTTTTTACTGACTCGGGAGTTCCTAATGTAAACCATTAGGCCCATTTCTCTCTACATATACACTTTTAACGTCCCGGGCGCAAGAGATGAATATAAGCCCGGAATTCAGGTGGATCTCTTCACTGACGATTTGTTAGTGTTGTCACCTGATCACAATTTGTGCTTTGCTAAAACGAAGCTAAAAAAAAATGAATTAACTGTATTCAAGCAACCCTACAATAACTTTGGCCGTCGTACAAGAGGCATCTTTGACTCCAGGATTAAGTTGAATGGATAAATGGTGCACTGCTTCAGGCAAATGAAATAATTGGGGGTAGTTTTTGATAGGAAGACTACCTTCAGTGGTTACGTTGACAATGTTTTAAAAAAATGACATGCGTCCCATCTTCTTATACCTCTTTTCAGGTAACAGTCAACAGCGGGCAAGCGAGTCGAAATTTTGGCCTATAAAGCCCTGATTCGCCCGATCATCATATATGCTGTGATGATATGGGAAGGAGCTCAAAAATGAAATCGGGGAAAATGGCATTAGTGGAGGGAAAAACACTTCGGGCTTGCACAGCCCAGGATCGGCGGTCTTTTCCCAACGAGGTGCTGTATCAACAGGCAGTAATGGAGCCAATCGAATAGTTTGTAGAAAAGCTAGTGGAATTAACTTCAAGGAGAGCCGTGGAACACAAGGCGGAAGTGGTCAGGACAGCAATGGATAACCACTCAGTGGATGCAGCGGGCGAATAGTTTCAAAGTATTCTAAAGTAAATAATGTACTTAATTTCAAGAAAATAAATTTTTAAAATTGTATTTCTTAGAGCTCTTGAAGTATTCACCTAATTTCTATTGTAATCGTTTAATGTTTGATAATGTTGCATGTGTCAATATTTTAAAGTTTTGCTTTTATCGAAAATAAAAAAAGATTGCAACCTAAATTAAAGTAAAGTAAATGGGTATTGAACCCTAAGGCACAACCCGTATGAATGCTGTTAGGCTAAGTTACTTATGGATTGTATATATATATATATATATATATATATATATATATATATATATATATATATATATATATATATATACTTAGTCGTGCCATAAGTTCTGTCACACGTATATGGGCAATTTATGTATAAATGAAAAAGAGTTTTTGACAAAGGAAAATATATTTTATTTTGGCATACTAATGGATGTAAAATAAGCAACAAATTATTCAAAGTGGCCGCCTTTAGCCTTTACACAGCTCTTTAATCTGTTGGGCCAGTCATGGATAGCAGTACGCACTGTTTCTAGCGTCAAAGATCGCTTAAGGCTCTCGATATTTGGGTGTCGTCTCGTGCACACCATGGACTCTAACTCCGCCCACAGTTTGTAGTCCAGGGGATTCCAATCTGGGCTCCCAGAAGGCCATTCCCTAGCCCTTATAAACTCTGGAATATTGGTTTCCAACCACGCTTGTGTGGTTCGAGCTTTGTGGGCTGGCGCAGAATCTTGCTGGAAAACCCAATGTCGGTTGTTGAATAGCGTAGAGTTCAGCGGCTTCACACATCCCTCCAGGATGTCCGTTTGATAATTTTTCGCTGCAGTTTTTACGCCTTTTTCGCAAAAATGAAGCTCGGTGACCCCTTCGTAGCTGACACCCCACCATACCATGACTGATGCTGGATGATGTCCTCGCTGCACCCTAGTGGCAACTTCTTGGGCTTCTCTGGAGCTTTCAATCTGGTGCTCCTAATTTGCTTCAACTGCTCAGTCAGCAAATGTCCCGTTGATCGTCGAAAGGCACTCATCCCAAGGTCCGATTTTATGATGCGAGACATACTTCGGGTGGAGATGTTCATCTCTCGAGCCATGATTCGTTGTTTACAAAGCGGATTTCGACGAGTTCGACTCTCGACCGCTTTGATGGCAGCACAAATCTTTGCGTTATTTTTAACGGGCACAACAACTTGAAAATTTCACTCGCGGATTTTCCACACTTATGTAGTGCAGTCACTGCAATTCGGTTTTCATTTACACCCCCTTCCATCTTCACACGTTAACGAACAAACTTTAAATGAACATCAACTTTCAACAACATTATGACGTTTATAAAACTGGCCGATATTGAAATGTCACTCATAAAATAAAGGTGTTGCCAATGTGAGAAATTATGTGACAGAACTTATGGCAGGACTTGAGTTATTACAAAGTCGTATAGGAGACGTTGACTAGTCAACAGTTACTGATAGCTGATGTTTATGAATTGCTGTTAAGTTGGAAGTGAAGTTGAAAGTAGAAAGGGAACAGATAGTACATAGAAGAGCAAGAGAGAAGAAGATCGAAGATAGGTTGGAGAAAAAAGAGACAGCTGGAGGAGAAGGAAGAGATAGAAGATCGAAAGAGATTGAGTAGAGGGAGATAGAAGCGTAAAGATGAGATAAAAGATAAGAAGAGGGGTAGGCAAGAGATACAAGATAGGAAGGAGACTAAGAAGGAGCTAGATGAAAAGAAGAAGATAGAAGAAGACAGTATATACGTATTTTTAGAAGAAAGAAGTCATCAGGGGCTCTGGGAGAGTGATTCAGTATTCTTTTGATGACTTGGGTCAGTTTCAATTTTTGTTTTTAAATTTATCAGATCATATTAATTGAAAGTTATTTGGTGAGTGCCAAATACAATAAAAATAAATACTTTTGGTGGACAGTTTGTCGACGGGCGGAGGTGTGGTTACCGAACGTAACGTGACCGACAAACATGGGCAAATTGCTTCGCTGGTTGCCCAGCTCAACAATATAACTTTAAAATTACATTAATTTTTTGTATCTCTACTGCAAATGTAAGAAACACTTACAGAATTAAATGCTGAACAGGTTGAAAAACGAAGTAAAAATGAAATACTAGCTGTAAAAAATGTAGAACTGACTAAACTTTTATTGAATAATAAAGCTAAGAGTACTAGTTAATCTCAAAAAATAGCCCTGAGATAAAAAAAACGTAAGGTGAGGACATCCTTACCTAAACTGTCTTGTGCTTCTTTTGAAGATTCAGGAAGTAAAATGGAGATTGACTGCATGATAAGCAGTAAAGATAAAGAGAATGAGATATTCCCTGCCTTTGCACCACTAAAACCAGCTATGACATTTACAGATATGGCCATTAAACCTAAACCAAAATCAACGCTACCGAGCACTACAATTACACAACCTACACCACAAATACAAGAGCCCAAAACGATACCAATCACCCTTAAAGCGGTCCCATTCACTTGGCATTATGAATATACATCACATTTCATGCTCATCCGTGAAAAACGTCTACCTATGCATAACAATTATACCAACAGACAAATCACAGACGACTGACAAAAGCATTAACTGACAATGACGTACAATACCACACATACATACTTGCAGAAGATAGACAGTTGACTGTAATCATTGAGGGCCTGTATGGCCTATCATTTGAAGAAATTAAAGAGGACTTACAGTCTTAGGACTTAAACTCAATTGAAGTTTATTCCATTATAATGAGGAAAGGTCTAAATCTGTGAAAAGCATATATAACAATAAATTTGTTTGCCACCTTGTGTGCATCGTGGACGCACAGTGCCCTCGTGCAGAGCAGGGTATATACCACGATTGCCAACAATTCTGGTGCTCTTCCAGAAACTGTCAGGCGCAGAATCAATGCAATAAATACGATTTAATTCATCATTTCTCAGACTGTGGAAAAAAATTGAGTGGAAGCCAAACTGTGTCGATTGCGGTGGAGAATATCTAGCAAGCTACAAGCGTTGTTCCAGAAATCCAAAGAACATGAAAAGATCGTTTACGCAGGCTGCTGCGGCCCAACTTACACAACTAACACAAAACAAACAACAAACAAACAGGTAGCAACCTCATAAGATGGGCCAAATGTTTGCCCAAATACCGACATAATTTCAAAACATGATGCAAAGGATGATGAGAAGCAAATGTCATCAACACTAAACACTAACGAAACTATTACAATGACATCTTAGCTACCGGACAGAATATTACGTACATTTACATATATTATTAATGCAATATTCCATTTGCAAAAGTTTCCCATAATATGGAAATCAGCGGTTGTTATCGTTTTTCTGGATCTCCAAAAGGACCCACAGCTTCCACAAAACTGGAAGCCCATCAGTCTTGTCTCATCGCTGTCAAAAATTGCAGATAGAGTGAATTTACATTGACTCAGTAAGGTTGTATCTGACAAAGATATTATACCGGAAGAGGAATATGGCTTCAAAGCTAAATCTCTATTAAACTCCAGTTAGTTAGAGTGGACCAGCACCTCAGAACAGACTTAATTTTCGGAGATTCAAAAGGCCAAATTATGTCCAACATAGCTAAGGCCTTTGATAAAACTCGAGCCTTCGCTTAGAGATAGCTAGAGTACCTCATTATCTTTATTGAATGTATGCCCGCATGTCCGTCGGCACAGCTGCGATACGTTCAGATTTTAAACCGGCACGTATCACAACTTAACAGGCTTATAGTCCATCCGAAGAATCACTTGAATTAATCTCGTTGTCGCCAACGAGAATCGAACCAGGGGCCTTCGGCTTCCGGGGTGAGTACTCTAACCACTAAACCACACGAACTGTTCGAAGTTAGTTTAGGCATACCTAAACGTGCATGAGGGCCTAATATGGAAACAGTAGGGCTTACCTAAGTTAGGCATGCCTGATGCAGGCCTAATGGGGCATGGTTAAGTTAGGCATGCCTAATTTAAGCAATTTTTAAAATTATGCATTTTAGTGTAACGTGGAAAACGACAAACTTGATCAAAAGAAAATTTTTAAATTTAAAATGAGATTAGCCATTTGCGCTTATGGGGCATGCTTAAGTTAGACATGCCTAATGCGGGCCTAATTAGGCATGCATAAATGTGTTTAGTTTAGGATTCGTTTAGGGGAAACTTTATTAGCCCCCAATGCCGATTGTAACGCATTTCCCTATCATTTCTTAAATACAACATCTTTCGGCCCTGATGGGCCTTCCTGCACTAGGGCTTAGTGGGATTTTACTAAACAATTCCTAAATAGAAAAATCTTTATTGCTAAAAATGTAGATAGTACTAAACTTTTTTTAGTAAGGACTTAGCATTTTGTGAACATTCGTCCATAACGACAGTTTGATGAACATTCGTCAAAAACGCAAGTTTTACGAACAATCGTCGATAAATTACTTTTTATGGAATTGTTTGCAGCTACATATAAATGAGTTGCATATTTTGAATAATAATTTTTCTGAAAAATTATTAGAGAAGAAAAATGTTAGAAGAAGGTGGTTTCGACGTGTGCACTAATTCTCCTCAGGCCATCACACTTAGATACACACCGGTGATGGCGACCACCATGCTCAGAGGTGAGAGAGTTAATTTTTAATTTTTCTACTTATGCAAACTCAATATGTTTTTGTATCTGCAAGTTATATTCAAGGTAAATTTCTCTTGTAAGTATTGTATTAGCTAAACTTTTTTTAATTGGATCATTTCACCCTTCTGTAGCTGCAAACAATTCCATAAAAAGTAATTTAAAAAGCTATCGGAGCCATCCGAAAGAGTGATCGATATCCGCGCGACGTTAGATAAAGCTTCAAATGTAGAGCAAATTTGTCGTATAGATTTACATTAAATTGATGTGAAAAGGGTGAAATGATCCAATTAAAAAAAGTTTAGCTAATACAATCGTCGATAGTTTTATAAAAATTCATCAAAAACGATAATCTTACGAATGTTCGTCAAAAACGAAAGTTTTACGAACTTTTGTCTAAAACAATAGTTTTATGAGCGTTCGTCAAAAAAAAATAGATTTACGATTGTTTGGCGAAAGTTGTAAAAGTATTATGAATGTGTAGATTTGGCCAAGAAAGTGTTTTGTGCTTAGGAACTGTTGAGGCAAACTGCATTACCGCCTAGATTAGTCAGTGTTTAGGCAAGCTGCATCACAGCCTAAATTAGAAACTGTTTAGGCAAGCCCATTACTAACTAATTTAGGCAGTGATGGGATAATGCGTCACGTTTGGCTTTGGGGCTTAATGCAAATGCCCGATTAGATATGCCTAATTAGGGTCTAATGACTGCCAAGATTGAATGTCAACTCGGAGTTATCTGATCAGTATGACGCTTTGGCCTTATCCGTCCACCCTGACTTTGAATCACTTGAAGCAAGTAGAATACATCTTTATGTTGAAAACGATAGGGTCTTCTTGCTATTGTGCCCTCACAGTTTGCTCGATCACGGTTCTTACGAATTCAAAATCCGTAAAAGTTTGCTTGCCATGAATTGAGGTGGGTTTCAGTGAGAAACATAATGTCAGGCTTTTACTTAACAATGAATTCGAGGAGAAAGAAGCCCCGTATTGAAAAATAATCGATTTGACATTGATCAAGATAAGATGAAGCCCAACCATAGAAATGTGCCTGAATGGCAAGCTGTTTTAGATATTGGAAAGATCTAAACGTTGAAAAACGAAGTAAACTTTCGAATGTTGTTTCTTCTCGGTGAGGAATTAAGTTGTTGGTAAGTTTGGAGAGGCAGGTTATCGTTTCTACTGACATCATTTTAATTATTTACAGCATTGCCTGCTGGTCCTCTAGCGGTGAGTGCAAATTATACCCGGGCTTGATGAAGTTTTAAGGCATCTCATCCTCATCTTTATGTAGGAGACATTCTCGATATGATGCTGGATGACAGAAATACCGCAGTTGAGGTGGTAGAATTTTTTAAGCTCCGTCGGAGCCAATTTATATTCACCAGGCGTAATGAATTCCTTTGCATTTTACACTCTGGTAGTGCATGCCGTAGTTGGCTACCAAATAGTCAAATTATTCACACTGGTAACACTAGTGAACATTGTTCTTCCTGAATTTTTTATCTGTTGAACGGCACTTGGACTGCTTCTATTAGAAATCCGTTCTGGGTAAAGCGGGAAATTTTTCTTTTCAATAGTCGATCTAAATGATGCAAAGGTTTTAACTAAAATGAATTCAATTTTTGGTGCAGCTACTTTGAGCACTTGGAGGTGATCATCCCCACAGTCCAGACTCTTCAACAGAGAGGTCTGATTTTTTTCACTTTTTGGAATAAAGGTGAAATGCGGAAGTCAACCTGTGACTTTAACCAACCAAAGCCGATATTGTGCAGTACTTTCACTTAAAATGAGTGCAAAGGAATTATATGACCACCCCCTAACGCATTCTTTTCGAAAGTTGGCTGGAATTGTGACCCAAGGTCGTAAAACTTTCGCATTTTTTCAATACATCTTTACAGAAAAATTTAATCAATGTAAAGATACACATGCATTTGAAAATGTTTTAGGAAAAATTGATTGAAAATTGAAAAATAACGTATTCGGACAAGAAACTCACCTCTAATCCTATACTGCCATTCAGTGCGATCTTGATTGGATTCGTATGATTCGTTGCTTGCATAAGTGTTGTGAAATGACTAATTCCAATTTCCTCCAAGGACGACTTCCTCCTTCCACTTACGCCAACGTTCGGCAATCCTTGTCGGAGCGAACTTGAGCGTCTTAATAAAATATCATTATCAATCTGCAAATCAAAATCAAAATTATTAAATATCTGTTATATCGGTCTCGTAAAATACCCCAACACAAATACGAGGTATTTCACATTTGAAATCATCACGAACCCTCAGTGAATTACTCCTTCCACGTGCTTGACCAACAACAGTAGGGCTGTCGGGTAGAGAAAGAGAATTGGATTTAAATGAACTAGTAAAAGGCGGAGTAGCACGTGGTGTGCCATACCCAGCTAGTGTTTGTACACTTTGAAGTGTATTTAAACCTAGACCGGAACCACGCCTTGACCCTGGTCCACCGGGCATTGCAGCTCCCAAATTTATGTTCGAACAGAACGATATGTTCGACTTACGTCGCGAATTATGTCGCTCGAATGTCTTTTGTGCTGAAAATGGTGATGGTCTTACGAGATAGCTGAAAAAAAATCAAATTTGGTTATTGACAATGAACTTTTCAAAGAATTTTAAGCTAAGAAGCAGAACATTGGAAAGCTTCTGATGAATTTTGGCTACCTGGAAGAATTAAACAATAATTATAGTTTTGTGGATAGGATAACATGCAAGGCTCATGCTTACTGCGTTAGTATAAACACCATTATTTGTCATTCCCGTTAAAGAGTTATACTAGTAATAAAGCCATTTTCACATGCAGATTAGCCATTTGTCATTTTTTCGATTTGGCCGTAAGCCATTGGAAATGTTTTTTGTATGTCATGCTCAGATAATAATAAAGTCACTATGGAGATATAATAACTAATTTTTGAGAGAAATCAAGAGCGATTGTCTTTTGAATGATTTTTTTCTAAAGGGAAGTGATTGAATTTTGACATCTTTGGGCTGAAGAATCTGAAAAAATTACTAATATGGGCCTTGATAGAATCAAACTCTAAATTACTGGAAAGTTAAGATTTTTAAAACGCCTAAAACGCTCTACCATCAAACATCAAAACTTCAATAAAAAAATGGTGTCTGGCCCAATCGAAGGAGATCGGGATAAAAAAAGGAAGGAAAAGGCACTTGACAGGCGTGGGATGCTAGATCATTGGTTCTAGGCAGTGCTGATGAAAGGAGCGAAGAAACCTGCAAAGAAACTCCATCAAAAAGTACCAGAAAATAAAGTTAGAAACAGTTCCTAGCGAGAAAAAGAGAAAAAGGAAAGAAAAAAGCCACGATGAAGACCTCGGCAGTAGGTACTGCCCGTAAGACCCCAAGATGGCCAATCCTAAGCAGAAGTACTGCTGGATATCAGGGAAAATGTAAGACCCAAATACACCAACATTGCTATTCAAGTGGTTGGATACCAACACAATCGGACCATATACTGGTCAAGTTCGGAACAGAAGCCGACAATAAAGAAAACCCTAGGTAATGCACAACTGGATCTCGTTCGGGCTGATGACAACGATCGGGATAAGAGATATTGGCTCCATCCTGGAACTGGCCGAGATAAAAGAGGCCATCAAAAGGGAGTTCCTTAGCGTGGGCGGGATTAAAGCAAGGCTAACACCAGCAAACCATAGAGGACAATGCTTGTCCATCATTGACTTGACAAAAAAGGGGGCTGAGCAATTTCTGAGTGAAGGCAAAGTAAAAGTAGGTGGGTCATCTACAAGATACGGTTAAGAGTAGCACCTCTTCAATGCTTCAAATCTCTAGGCAATGGTCACACTGCGCAAGTATGCAAAGGATTTAATAGGAGCTCTATATGCTACAAATGCGGTGAAATGGGACATAAAAGAAAATAGTGTACGAAGAAAGCAAACTGTATTTTTTGCAAGGATGCTGATCGAAGACGGATTTCGGATGCATGCACTCGTGCTCAGGTTCTTTTAGACCATAAAACTTTTCTTCGGAGCTATATTATTCACAACCCTGTAACAGATATTATTTTCCTCACGAAAAATGGTTAACCTCAAACTGACAAACAAACCTTCCTAAGCTCCGCGATTTCTCGTCTTCATATGGAGTTCTTCAGCATCATCAAACACAAAATTCATATACTGGTCAAATCAAACAATGTTTCCTTCGATCCACAACAAAATGTTTTTCTACAGCCACATTTGCATGTGTGAACGATTTTATAAATAACATAAGTACCAAAAGACTCCACCATTAGTGTTTAGTGCGTACTTTCATTGCGCACAAATTATAGCCCTCGGTCGTTCAGTGGCCGAAACTAGCTCCTAACACTGCCAACGTTAAGTGGTGAGTAGTCACAGATATCTGTCATTCCAACATTTGCCAGCTGATAGAAATTGTGTAAGGATAACCGATATCTACTGGGTATCGCTACGCATGTTATGACGAAAGTTTGTGGGATAATATTGGCGCCAAAACAGTATAAGGGCTGCAGATGAATTTTCCGTGTGCATTGGCTGATTTATCGACTAGTTCTGGGGATGAACTGCTCGATTAATTCATCTTCTAAGATTTTCATAATATTCTCTCTTCGTCCTGATTTTCCAACCCAAATATTGTTTGTACATTTGATACTTTTTATCGAACGCATTCTGGCAGCCATCACCAAACCAATCATTTCTGTTGTGCCAGGTTTGATGTTAGATCATCTGATTTGTCACGGCCTTAATTAGCGCTTTCACTTTCACATAAAGCTCATTGCTTGCCTCGTTTGACAGGATACTCGTAGGAGCCAGCTGGTTATTGAGGGTCTCCTTAAATTTTATTGCCATAGCTAGGTAATGATTTTTTCACTTCCGTTTGAGATTTTCCGAAGTGAATCCAAGCCGACTTATGATCGGTTAAAGACATGAAGTCTCACCATACTACAACGAGATGGCTGTTCACAGCTTAGCTAGTTTGGAGAGGAGTTTCGGCCGTATGACTTCCGCAAGCAGACTACCTGTAAGTCAGCACACAATTTCTCAGCCACAGACTCAAACGCCCATAGAAAATCTTTCACTATTACCTTAACGTTGCCATTGTGAGGCTGCAAATCAATCAACATTGAATTCGTTCGTTACCGATCAAAATACCGATGTGGTACCAGAAATAAGGTACTCTAATCCTGACCGAAATAGTGTTTTCCTTCTGAGCGCGGCATGGCTTTGATGTCTGTGTGCACATGCTCGAGTCGTGTAGACGATAGCATGAAATCTTCGACAGCACGTGTCGAGTAATTTTCGATTGCTCGTATTGTAGACATGCTTGTGCCCAAGCTCGATAGTCTTTTTGATAGAAGGCTAGATGTATCGTTGCGCTACCAATTTTGATGTTGGTCTCGAGGCTGAATAAGCGAGGCCGTAGGTTGAAGTAAAAACAGCTTTTCTCAAGGCTGGTGTGATGTATGGCCGAGCTTTTCCCGTCAAAGTTTTGCACAAGAATTAGCGTCTGTGCCTGAAATATACCCATTTGAGCTGCAAGCCTGTCTCCAAGTTCAAGAGTGCTTTCACCTCTTCTTGCTTTCTTGCACTGCAGCCAATTGATTGTAATCAATTATCGCCTCGATCACTTCTTCGCACCAGAGTATGTCGGTGACAATATTGTCCTTACCCGAGATGTGCTGAATATCCGTCACTGATGTGGTGAATTTTTTTTTTGAATTTTTGATGGAAAGCGAATGTAAACGGCTTATGATCGGTATATACTGTAAACACTCGTGCTTCCAGCAAAAGTCGGAAGTGCTTGATTGTGAGGTAGATCGCCATCCTGGGTGTGTCTTAGATCAGGTAAATTTCGGGTTTTCCCCTAGCCCTAGCCAAAGTAAATTTCAGAACTTTGATGACCCGTATCCTGCAGGTAGACTTACAACACTGTTTAAAAGCCCAAAACCTGTTTTAATAATTTGCGAGGAACATGAAAGCCAACTGCCGCTGAGTGGGCAACACCACGATAAAAGTTCTGCATCGTGGTATCCTGATGAAACTGGTACGACGTTGTCTTAGTTCGGAACAGTGATTTGCAGGTGTAGGACTGTGGAGAGGGGAAAATTTTGTTTGAGCACGTATCATCTTTTCAAGCAAAGCTCAATGCTTTGGAGGGCACTGTTTCAAACGCAGAAAGCAACGTGCTCATTGGGGGGACTTCAACGCTAAAGCAATTGAATGGGGCATATCTCATTGAAATGGGAAGGGAGGGTGTGTGTTTCGATGTGAGGCTCAACGGGCATGGAGCTTTGAGTGCAACTGGGTAGTGGCCTCTAAGTTGGTGAGGAAATTCCTTTAAAGACTGATTAACAATAGCAAGGCCACTGCTGGCAAGATCTAACATAGTGGACAATGTGACAAGTGGTCCGCGGAGCCTTGGCTACAAGCAAGTTATACGGAAGCTTGGTGTTCTACGCAAGCCCTGCATATAAATAGCAGGGCATATAAAAAGCAGGGCATATAAAAAGCAGGGACGATATAGTGCGGGGAATCTTCCCGCCTATTTCGTCCGTGCTAACGCTGTACATGGGAAAACTGGAATCGCATGCCCATTTTTCACCCAGCTGGAACTAGTAGAGGCATTCTAGACTTGGTTGCGCGATTTTTGGTGCTGGATACCTATCATTTTGGCAGTACAGCTTTAGAGAAGGATACTTTAATATTGATGCAAAAGCAGAGGTGATAAGTCCGCTCCAATAGCAGAGGCACATAGCCGTAATAAGAAATGAATGATTCTGTTAGTGACACTTCATGTTTGGCATGCTTTCAACACCATTAGATGGGCAGAAATTCTGGCTACACTGAGAAACCCTTTTCAGATTCCAAAATTTCTTATGTGGCTTTTGAATTGACCTAAAAGACTGAGGTCTGCTTTGTGATACGATGCAGGGCCAACGAAAGATAAAAGTTACATTGGGTGTGGCTCACGGATCTATTTTTGGTTCGAACCTGTGAAAAAAATCGTACAATGGGCTACTGAGACTAGAGCTGCCAGATGAATCATGATTGATCAGCTATGCAGATGATGTTGCGACTTTAGTTACTAGACACACCATTAAACAAGTGCAACTTAGGTCAGGTATGCTAATGCACTGGGTCAGAGAGAAAGCCAAAATGATCATCTTGGCAAAGACGAGAGTCCCCAGAGTAAGGACGATAAATATTCAAAACCATCAGCAAAATATCTAGAGTTACTGATTGACGGGAAGATGAGTTTCTCTGAGCAAATCAGGGTAAATTTCAGAAAGCTGCTACGGGTGCATTGGCTCTGAGTCAACTTATGGCCAATATATTGGGACCCAACCCACCAAGAAGACCCCTGTTGATCACTGCTGTCAGGTCAGTGCTACTGTATGGAGCGAAAATATGGGTTGACATGCTCAGTAAACAGCTGCATCAAAAACGCTTGGCACAGGTGCAGAGAGGAGAACTACTGAAAATTGTATTTTCATATCTGACAGTCTCTGATTCGGTGCCGACAGTCATCCTAGGTGTGTTAGCTATCGCTCTTTTTGCTATAGAGCGCTGGACCATCTATATATGTGGAGTTAAAAACACAAGGGAGACAGTTGCTCATAAAGAGAGAATATGCTCACCCAATGATTGGCAGTAGTCCTGCGTGGACAGCATTAAAGGTAGATGGATTACATACCTCATCATTTATTTGAGACCGCACGGTGAGATTGGCTTTTGCCTAGCATCGATCTTTCAGTCTTACCTACAAATGATTGGTCCCCGACTTTCACTGTTATCCAAAAGTGAAACGTGCCCATGGTTAATTTTTTGCGGGAGCCTTGATGGTGTGTATAGGATACACATCAAAATGAGCTCCCAGTTCATACCAGTATACATAGGGTATACTGGTTATTTAACACCTAAAAAAATGAATTTGGAGAAGCAATAACTGTTCCTTACTGTAGCCTATTCAAGACCTTAAAATCGCGCATTGTCATAAGATTTCATTTACAGAAAAGATTTTCCATACAACTTATTACACATCATGGTGACAAGATGCCTAGTAGGACACCGATAAAGAAGGAGCACTTACACTTGAAATATATATATGTGTATAACTACAAAATTTGTTTTGTTCATTTTGTTGTTTTTCAATTTGCGTGATTGGAAAAGTAAATTTTTTAACATCACTTTCAGAAAGCACAAAAATACCAAGGATTCAAATATCCAAGAAAGTGCTGACTCTTAGATAAGAGAACAATTTGAGACATTCAGTAAGTAATGTCAAGGGCGAAAATTAACCTTATTGATGGGTTTTACGTTATTTTTACCTAACTTATTAATATTTTATTAATATTTATTGCTTTCAATCAAAATTTAGAATTAATCTTTCGCTCATGTCTGCTAAAGGTTAAACTGAAGCAGAGTTCAAAATTATCGTTTGAACAAGTTCAAATCACACGTTATTGATTTTAAGGCAGACAATCAACGGTTGTGTGTGAACCATATAAAAGCCAAATTCTTCAAAATCTGGCCTATTAATGTTCACGCCCCAACCGAAGAAAACGACGAAGAAACGAAGGAAATGTTATGCTATCACCTGGAAAGACTGGTCGACTCATTGCCTACAAATGACACAAAAATAATTCTGGGTGATTTCAATGCTAAGGTTGGCAATGAGCTCATCGGGAACAACTGGAGGATATAGCTTCCACAATGACTTGGCTGTAGCAGAAATCTAGTCATACTTTTGACTTGCTTCCCACATCAATGCCTTCATAAAATTACCTGGGTTTCACCGGATGGTAACACACAAAACCAGATCGATCATGTTCTGATCCAACAACGTTGGGCCGCGAGCATACTTAACGTCCGTACATACTGATGAGCTAATTGTAACTCAGATTATTACTTGATCAAACTAATATATCTATGTCGTATGTCAATGGCATATTCGACGGAGACCAGCCTACTACAAAAATTTGACATCTAAAGGCTCCAAACGGTGTTTATGCCAAAAATTTCACGGAGACCCTCAACAACCAGCTGGCTCCCATCTTATCAGACGCATCGATAAAGACGATCAACGAGCTCTAGATGGAAATGAAAGCGACTATTAGGACCGTGGCAGAACAGATGATCAGATATCAAGCCCGGCGCAAGAGAAATGATTGGTTAGATGATGAGTGCCAGAATGCGTTAGATAAAAAGAATCAGGCGTACACAGAATATGTAGATAGAAAAACCAGGACGAATAGAGAACACTATGAAAATCTCAGAAGAGAAGTGAACAAGATGATTAGAAATAAGAAAAGAAAATACTATGACGACCAACTGAGAAGTATAGATGTAAGTCTAGCGAGCAACAACACAAGACAAGCGTACTAAGTAGTAAAAAGCCTGAAACGTGGTGATCAGCCCAAAACCACACTCTGTTGTAATGAAATCCACAATATCATCGCTGATGAAACCAAGACTAAGGAAAGATGGGGATCGTCTTTTAAGAACCTCCTTAATCCTCCACACAACTCCACAGCATCGGAGCCTATAGATGTCTGCGAAGAGCTTCTATTGGTCCCACCAACTCTGGGTGAAGTTTTTCCCACGATCAAAGCCTAAAAGAATTGTAAAGCGCCGGGCTTCGATGAGATTCCAGCAGAGCTCATCAAATATAGTGGCAGTAATGTTCATACAGTATTCACAAAGTCATCAAGCACAATTGGCAACAAGAACATATGCCAAAAGAGTGGAGCAAATCAATGATATTCCCTATCCACAAGAGAGGTGATAAGCTACAGTGCGAAAATTATAGAGGCATATCACAACTTTGTACGGCGTACAAAATGTTTTCTAAATTCTTAGAAAATTGGATCATACGCCAACAGTATTATTGGAGACCATCAAGGCGATTTTAGAGCAAGTAGATCAAAAATAGACCAATTATTCACAGTCAAACAGATAACTACAAAATGCTGGGAGTCCAATAAAGACGTACACCAAATTTTCGTTGACTTCAAGCAAGCCTACGACAGTATTGATTGTAATGTACTGTACCATGCCTGGCTTTGGCATCCCAGCCAAATCAGTCCGTCTTACCAAAATGACGATGACGTCAACGACCTTCTAAGTAAACATCAATAACCAACTTACCGATGCCTTTGACACAAACATCGGACAAAAGTAGGGAGATGGGCTGGCCGCATTGCTCCGGAGTATGTCATAAGGAACCTACCTGCTGATACGCGAGGTACATGACTATACAAGTCGAGTTACGTAATAGTCTATGCGGACGACATCAACATTTTGTCACGGCCATTAACAACTGCCAAAGAACTTTTCCTGAAACTCGATAGCGAAGTAAAACTAATAGGACTAGAAACCAATGAAAATAAAAAAAAAGCCCATGACGCAGTCAAGGAAAAATTCCTCAAGTACACAAAATATCACATTTGGCGAATACTGTATTCGTAAATGTTGGTGAGTTTGTGTATTTAGGCGTCAAAACAACGAAAACGGGTAATGTAAGAGACGAAATACGCCGAAGCATACAGCTTGCAACTAGAGTAGTTTATAAAGTTTTGAAGATCTTGAAGACCAGCTGCATATACACGAAAATAAAGCTCCAAGTATACAAATCTGTGATAAGGCCTGTCTTATGCTATGGGTGTGAAACATGGACCCTAATCTGAGCATCCGCAAATACAGGGTGGGCCAGAAAGACGTACGATTTTAAAAACACTCTTGCGTTTGAAGCTTTAGAGAGGGGACTGCGTGGGTGGTGGGGTTAAGTAGCTCGGTTCTCGGAAATTTAGTCGCGATGGATCACTTCACCGGAGCGCAACGTGCATTCTGCGTTAAACATTATTACAAAAATCACAATTCGTGCGCTATTGTTCGGCGTTTATTTTGGCGTGAGTTTGGATTACATGACCTAAATCAGTGTCTGAAAGAAAGTGTGATTCGATCGTGGGTCAGAAAGTTCGAAGAGACTGGTTCGACTCTCAAACAAAAGCCTGTAGGACGCCCAAGGTCAACAAGAACGGAATTATCGGACCCTACTTCTTCGAAAATAAACAAGGCCAATCTGTCACTGTAAATTCTGACCGATACATAGCCATGTTAAGGGATTTTTTCTTTCCACAACTGCAACAATTTGAAGCCTATAATCGTGTGACATGGTTTCAACAAGATGGCGCGACATGCCATACAGCTAATGCCTCTTTGGCGGTCGTAAACGAGATGTTTGCTGGGAAACTGATATCGCGCCGAGGTGACATTGCATGGCCTCCTAGAAGTCCGGATCTGACGCCACTGGACTTTTTTTTGTGGGGATACCTAAAAAGTAGAGTCTACACCAATTACCCAGCCACGATTAACCAGTTGAAGACCAATATCCGGGAAGAAATGGCAGTTATTCCCCGTGCAATGTGCCAGCGAGTTTTTACCAATTTGAGGGTCAGATTCGAAGAATGTTTATAGCGGGATAGTGCACACCTGGATGACGTTATTTTTAAGAAATGAATTTCCCAGATGTCAATTTTTATAGAAATAAAAATTTGTATGTGAATTGTACTCAGTTTTTTTTAATGATTTTTTCAAATTTGCAATTCTTTCTGGCCCACCCTGTATATTGAACGCCTTCGAGCGACGGGTCCTAAGGAGAATAATTGGAGCTAACTAGACGGGGACCAATGGCAAACTCGAAACAACCATGAGCTGTATGAAATTTTTGATGAACCGGAGGTCTCAACGATTGTAAGACTGCGAAAGCTGCAATGGGCTGGCCACATAAATCGTATGGACGAACAACGGATGCCAAAAAAGGTATTAGTTGGGAGAACTGAAGGCCGGAGACCAATGGAAAAACCAAGGAAACGCTGGTCTGACTCGGTCGACGAAGACACCTCATCACTGGTCGGATTTTGAAATTGGAGGACGCGGTCAATGGACCAAGACAGTTGGAGGCGTTATTTGCAGGAACCGAAGGCCCAAATGAGCTGTAGTGCTAAGAAGATACAAATATAATAGCAATCGGCGTTTGAAAATGTACGCTATTCATGGCATCGTTTTACAAATAGTTAGTTTAAAATTATAATACGAGGGTAATATAAAAGTGCCTGGCCTTTTTAAGAAAAACACATAATTCATTCAAATAAAAAACTTTTTCTCGACAAAGTCTCCACGCAAGTCAATACATTTGGTCAAAAACTTTTCCCAACCCTTCAGGTAATCAGAAAAAAATTCTTTAGGTAAACCTTATAAATACAAGTTTACTGCCTCTTCAATCTTGGTATTTGACCCATATTTTTTCCCACCCAGAAATTTTTTCAAGTGGGGAAACAAAAAAAGTCCTTCGGGGCTAGGCCTGGTGAGTAGCATGGGTGTTGAAGCAATTCCAATTCGTCCAATTTCGCAATTACGACCATGTGTGTGTGTGTGTGGACTATGCGCTTTTGGTCGATCGTCAAGAGACACGACACCCATTGCGTGGATAATTTTCTCATGCATAAATCTTCATGTAAAATCTTATGCAGCCGTTCAGTTGATATCACACAAGCCTCAGCAATTTCCTTAATGGTTAAACGGTGATCTTCCATCACGGTTGCGTGCACTAAACTGACGATATCTTCCATTGAAACAATTTTTGGACGTCTAGAACGTCCATCTTCGAAAATGCTTGTGCGTCAACTTGTAAGGGTACCATGTGTTTTGTACTGACCAGAATGACTTGAAATTTTTAAAAAGCCATGTATTGGTTGGCAAGAGAACTTGAACGTACCATGACTTTTTGCCGGAAACTTTTCAAATTACCCTCGTATGTAAATGATTACTAGTTTATGTCTCATGAGGCAAGATGCCTACTAATGAATACGTCAGCAAAAAAAATTATTTTTAAAAGCTAACACGACTTGACACAAATAGATATCTTTCATTTACAAAATAACCATTACCTAACCAAGCAACAGCAATATACGAGTAGATACTTCAACGAAATCAATATGAGTAATTTCTTCCATACAACAACAATTTTTGGAGTTATATATGTATTAATTCCATTGCAAAGGGCAATTCTACAGGAAAAAAATAAAATAAAGATAGATACCGCCAATTGTGATAGCTAGAACCATAATTAAGCACATTCAAAATACGAGTATCAGTAGCATTAATTACAAAGGGAATATAATTATCACTTACATAACATCGCCTTCTTCTAGTTTTAGATCACAGCTAGGGTTTATGATAACATATGAGAGGTGATTACGCTTTTCGCTCACATCGTCATAATCGATAGTTGGGAGATTCAACGATTCCATTCGACTACGCACTAGGTTAGCTATTTCGGCTCTTTCTATTTGCTGTGCATGGTTGTCACGGGCCTCATCCGTCATATTTATTGAATACTGGAAAGATATTTCATAGAAAATTGTAATTAATAATTTAATTTAGGTATTTTCATACTGGACATTCCAACATTATAATTTCATACTTCCAGCTTAACGCAATGAAACAACTACTGAAGCTTTCTTTTTTTCATGACATTGTGTTTGTATGTTTGATGATAGTGTTAATTAAATATGTTTTATATGTACAAATTAATGTTATTTCTAAAAGCATATCTTCATAACCTCAATTCATTAAATTTCAAACGTTCTTCATACGAAAATAAGTTCTAGAGATAGACTACTTTAATAGATCAGCATTCAATGCAGTTTAGTTTTGATAAAATTATGTAATATTTAGTATTGGTAGTAATGCTGTAACAAGTTGAACCATATACAAGTTATTTGATGCAATCTAGACTAATAGAAAGATAGCATATGTATTTCTTAGCATTTAAATTGTTTTTTAAAGAACATATTCCGTTAAATTCTCGTAGTTTTCTAACTTTTGTACGTACCTTAACTGAAATAATATTTTTGTTTCTGTGTTAAATGTTTCAAAGGATCCATTCTTTTCTGAACTAATTAAAATTTGGATTTTCTATTCATTGTAAAATTTAATTTTTGAAAAATTTCTACCTTATACTAATCTGAGCATCAGTTCAACATAAAACAATGTTATTAATAATTCAACATAAGATATACTCGTCGTATTAATTAATGCACTCAAAATCATTAAATTAGGACATTTTATCAAGATAACATAAAAAAACCCTGAAATAATTAAGATAGGCTTTCTCATTAATGCTTTAAAAGCTTAATCTTTGAAATAAGCGAAGGTTGAATACTACTAAAGGTTTTTTTTTTTCAAAAAGGATCCCATGATTGCTATACCTTTAAACCTGTACTTCACAGGAATATGCACATTTTTGTACATTTAACCCTCTTCTTTCTGATGGTGTTTAGATTACGCGTCAAGCTTTTTCATTTTACATCTCAAATGACTAACTTATATGTTAACGATTTTTTTTGGCGCAAAGGACACGTTTTTTGGTAGATTGGAAGGTGAATACCATTTACGCGCTGAGTTTGGGGCTTCCATACTCGCAAGTAACTATACTACGCACTAATCACCGCCCCTGCTATTCGAAGAACTAAGCCTGGAACCGTTTGACACATTACTTCGAGCCAGGTCTTATCTTGCTACGCCGTGAGGCAGCTCCAAGCCAAAGGATCCATATGTGGAGGAGGAATTGTTCGATAAGCAATCTCTCAGCCCCGGCATCCCTGTGAGTCCTTTTTTTCTTTTAGGACTGCTCGAACACAATGTTCCACATGGTTCCATTTGTCAACCGATCCAAGCATCACTGCGACTTTACCATCCCGTTTTCTTAGAAAGGTCCTGTAACAGAATGTTCAATTTTTTGAATGCAAAAAATGTTTGGCAGGCATCGTCTCTCTTTTCTGGGCAAAAAATACAGTCGAGAGATCGTGACCTACCAATCTTGTGCAAGAAAAACTGAAAACACCCATGTCTGCTCATAAGCAGAGCCAGACAGAAGTCAGTCTCACCGTGCTTTCGGTTGTGCCTTGGTCCCAGATCCAGGATGTGCTGAATCAGAGACTGTCGGATATGAAAATGCAATCCTCAGTGCTTCTCTTCTCTGTACATGTGCCAAGCGTTTTCGGTCCGCCTCCTAATTGAGAGTGTCGATTCGTTTTTTTGCTCCAAACAGCAGCAATGGCCCGTATTTTTGATGGGCTGAGTCCCCCTACGTTAGCCATAAGTTGACTAATAGTCTATACGTTTGGAATAGATTTCTAGACCGCTTTCCATCTTGAAGGTTAGCAGGTTTGATCCGATGAGGTGCATATTAGTTGCAATGGTCTTAATCTACTGAAAAAGATCATTGGGTTCAACCCAGCAGATGGGTAGAAGGGAAACAGCAAAGCCAAATGGTAGCTGCAGAACATATGGAAGTCCGTGAAGAAGAGTACATTCCGTACCACGAAAATGAAGGGAAGAAATTTCTATGTATCGGAAAACTAGTGTGATGGCACGAATCCAGTAGTTAACTGGAGCGAGTGGGGTAGTAATGTATATTGCGGGAGCAATACATGCATCCGAGGGGATACTGTAAAAAAATAACAAAATGACAGAAGATACTCACGCGGCAAAAGAGACTCGTGGAGAAAGTGCAATTACTAATCCGCTGGCTGATTGAGAAACCGATAAATAGCCCCAAGGAAAATTACCGAAAGTGGAAGGTGGCGAGGCTCATGCTGATCAACAAGGGAAACGGAAATTCTGGATTGCCGTCTGCATACCACTCGTGGTGCATGCTGGGCACGGCTGGGAAAGTGCAAGACAAACTCAGCAAAGGAATGTCTCACTGACATAATGCGAGCTTCTGGGGACCTATTTCCTAGGCAGTATAGGTTTAGAGCAGGAAAGTTGCAGAAGTAGTGAGCGTGGTCCAAAAGGCAGAGGTACATAGCCATACTAAGCGACGAATCATTTTATTGGTGACACTCGACGTTGGGGACGCCTTCAACTCTGCTAGATGGGTGGATATTCTAGATACGCAGAAAAACTTTTTTCAAGTTCCAGAATATCTAATGCGGCCTTGGAGGAACTACCTGAAAAATAGAAGGCTGCTTCATGTCACGACACAGGGCTAACGGAAGATGGAAGTTAAATCGGGTGTTGCGCAGAGATCCACCCTTGGTCCAGGCCTGTGGAACATGTCCTACAATGGGCTATTAGGACTGGAGATGCCAGACGAGTCACGTTTGATCAGCTATGTGGATGATGTTGCGGTTCTAGTTACTGAACGCAACGTTAAACAAGCGCAACCTAGACTAGTTATGTTAATACGCCGAGTGAGAGACTGAATGACTGCACATGGGTTCAATCTAGCAGTGAAGAAAACCAAAGTTGTCACCCTGACTAAAAAGAGAGTCCCTAGAGTAAGGACGATCAGCATAGGAGACATGTTAATCGAATCGAAGTTAGCGGTGAAGTATCTAGAGCTACTGATCGACTCAAATGTGAGTTTCTCTGAGCTTATCAGGATGGCAGCTGAGAAGATCACTTTGGATCTATCAGCTCTGAGTTGACTTACGGTCAATGTAGGGGGATCCAACCCATCAAGAAGAGCCCTCTTGATAGGGTCCGTGCTATTGTATGGAACAGATATATGGGTAACGCGCTTTGCAAGGAGTTCTACCGAAAGCGCTTGGTATAGGAGAGAAGAGGAGCACTGAGAATTGCATCTTAATATCTGATAGTCAGATTCCGTGGTAAAAGTTATGCCACGCTATTGATCTGCGACAAAACGAGGACGCGAGGGAGATGGTTGTCCGCGAGCAGAAACAGCGCTCACTTGACAATTGGCAGTAGTCTTGGGTGAATTTCACATAGGAAAGGTGGCTTGTTCGGCTCATCTCTGATCTAAAACCGTGGCACAATTGAAGGCACAATGAAACTGACTTCTATCTGACTCCGTTTTTGAGCGGATATGGATGTTTTCGGTCTTACCTGCTCAAGATTAGTAAGTCACAGTCCCCCAGTTGTCAGTTTTGCCAAGGAGAAGAAGACAATGCCAGTCACATATCTTTCACATGCTAAAAATGGGGCAGGCTGCGACGGGACCCCAACAGAGAGCCGGGAGAACTCATCCCAGTTGGTATAGAGATAGTGATGCTTGAATTGGTTGACAAACCGAACCATGTGGCTTATTGTGTTTGGGCAGCCGGAGACGGCAAGGCTGGGAGATCGTTTGTTTAGCAATTCTTATTCCCCTCCTCCCTTTTGCCAAAGAAGAGATCCTCCAGCTTGAAGGTACTCGACGTTGTAGCGAAATGAGACCTGGTCTAACTTAATGGGTGAAACATTTCCAATCTAGGTTCTCAAGTTGACAAGGGCGATGATTAGTGGGTTGTCCCGTCACTC
The DNA here is from genome assembly GCA_963969285.1 of Odontomyia ornata. Classification (NCBI taxonomy): domain Eukaryota; kingdom Metazoa; phylum Arthropoda; class Insecta; order Diptera; family Stratiomyidae; genus Odontomyia; species Odontomyia ornata. The sequence goes on along the minus strand of OZ017738.1, from coordinate 428,225,988 downwards.
ACGAGGCATGAGAGCCCCAAAATTAGTACGTAAATGCCATTCACCCCCCAATCACATAAAAAGGAAGGTGGATGTTGCTGCTGAAGCGCCCGAATCGATGTGATTAGATGACAGTGAATAACATACACACATAAAGAAAGGAGAGCTAGCCCCCTATCTGACAAACAAGAGAAGAACTTGTATAGGTGTGCAATAATATTGGTAATAGGCTCCCTCTAGAAAACAAAGAAGATTAAAGAGGATTAATATCCAAAGTTGCCAGCGATCCAGAAAATAATCTTCTTGAACAAAGGCCTCAACATATTTCAACGTTTAGAAGGATGAAGTCGACAACGGGCTTGGTTATAAAATATAATGACAAAAAGTTTCTGATTCACGAGTAGAATACGGTTGCCAAATTGAACAAAACCCTAAACAAGGAATTGTGAGCCGTCCCTATGAATAATCTACCGTGGTAATGTATCGCCGAAGAATTTATACAGAATATGAAATTAATGCCGCATGAAAACTTTGAGCTAGCCCTTAACTCTAAGGAATGAGAGGATATCTTTACACATAGAAAGGGGTTACCACAAAAGCAATAGTCCTGATTCTAGGAATGCGATAATATGATGTAAAAGCACTAGGGGACTAAACTTTAGCTTCACTCAAGTGACTTCCAAACTTATAGCAACCTGACCTGTAGTGACATTGAATAAGAAGTTGAATGATGGTTATTTAGATCCACCTTCTCTACAGTAGTGCATCTTGCAGACAAAAACATTGACAAAGCAGTGATCCAAAAACTTAATCAATACAATCGAGAGGCAATTGGATTGAGTGTTACTAAATTTAAAGTATGGACTTCAGGAGAGGCAAGAAAAATTTATATGTCATATTAAAATGCGAGTGTGGAGCGTAGCTTGAATTTTATTGAGAAAATTTCATGAATGACAAACAGATATCACCGTAAAGATGCACCATTTGGCGATCATAAAAACTACTTCCACCACTGAGTGGTACTACCATCATCTCGAGGAAGTTTGACTTTACACATCTAGCAACCAATCAGCTAGCAACAAGAAGACTTATCATCAGCGGCTCTCTTTAGCTTTGGGGCACGAAGCAGACAAGTTTAGTTCCATCGTCGAGCTGCGTCGATTTCTTGGGGCCTGCGACTTTGAATGACGTTGTCTTAAATACTCAGCCCACCATCAGGCATCGTTGAACACTATCTTAACGATTATTGCAAAGCTTCTTGGACACCACAAACGAAATCAGATTTCCAAATGTGCAAACGCGACCTTGCAACTGCAGCCTTACTCATCCATCCGGATAACAAGGCATAACTTCAACTTGTCACTGACGCATCTGACATTGCTATAGCAGCAGCCTGGGAACAGCAAGATGGTGTACACTGGCATTCACCCGGCTTCTGCACTCCTAAGCTGAGCCCAACGGTAGCTGGATACAGTGCGTATGATCGCGAACTACTGACTATTCATGCCGCAATCAAGTTTTTTAGGTAGATTCTGGAGGGTCGGCATTTTATTATCAGAACTGACCACAAGCCTTTAACTTACGCATTCGCTCAAAGTCTTGACAAAGCCAATCCGAGACAATTGAGACAGTTGGACTTCATCTCTTAGTTTACGATCGAGATGGTCCACATCTCCGGCTCGGAGGATCTGGTAGCCGACGCCTTCTCGAGAATAAATATGATCAACATGCCATTTAAATTAGACCCAACTCAACTAGCCGAGGCTCAACAAGAAGACGACGAGCTTTATGTGCTCCTAGACAACAGTAACAACATGGGATTACAACTAAAAAAGCTAACAATCGGTACTGCAACAGTTTACTGCGATAATTCAATGGGACTAATTCGTCCTCACGTTCCACCGGAACTTCGTCAACAGGCTTTTGCTTCAGTTCACGGACTCGTTCACCCGATCGGCAAGGCCACCCTTCACCAGTTGCGCCAAAAGTACGTAAGGCCCAGCATTCGGAAGGACACGATACGATGGACCCGTTATTGTATCTCCTATCAATACTTGAAAATCCAACGACACAACAGGAACCAGCTCATCTCAATAAACGTACCGAACGAAACATTCGATCATGTACACATCGACATCGTCATTCTGCCATTGGTGAGCGGGTATCGATACTGTCTTACCATGGTAGACAGGTTTGCACGGTGGCCACAAGCAGTCACCATGCAAGACATGACTGCGGATACAGTCACCAACGCTTTTTACAACACCTGGATCGCGCGTTTTGGAATTCCCAAAGCGTTGACAACCGACCAAGGCACGCAATTTGAGAGTGCACTTTTTCGCCCCTTACCAATCTGCCCGGAACAAAGCGAATTAGAACAACACCCTATCATCCTGCGTCCAATGATGCGATTGAGCGATGGCACTGAACTTTCAAATCAGCTCTTGTGTGCAGTCAACCAACATACTGGATAGAACTACTTCCAAAGGATTGCGAACGTCACTCAAGAAGGACTTGGGAGCTTCACCCGCCGAATTACTTTAACGGCGGACAGCTACGTGTTCCAGGCGATTTTGTTACGAACGAGGACATGCTAGCCGATCCCACTTTTTTTGTCGACAAAATTTCGTGAGCACATGCGACTGCGTCGACCGACACTAACAGCTCACCACATAAAAAGAAGGCTTTTTCAATACGCGGATCTCTACACTTGCACTCATGTCGATGCAGTCAGACAGCCATTGGAGCAACCCTACACAGGATCACACGAGGTGGTTAAACGAATCAACGATCACGTCTTCATCATCAAGATAAAGCGAAAAGATACGACCGTCTCAACCGAACGACTCAAACCAGCGTATACTACAAAAGATGATAACGAACAACATCATGATATTCCCCTCAGAACGTATAGTCGGACGTCAAAGCCAACATTAACTTCTGGAAAGGGGGTACTGTGGCGATCGTTAAAACTATTTCCACCACTAAGTGGCGCTGACATCATCTCGAGGAAGTTTGACTTTACACATCTGGCAACCAATTGGCTAGCAACAAGAAGACTAATCATCAGCTGCTCTCTTTGGCTTTGGGTCGCGAAGCAGACAAGTTTAGTATCATTTAACGAACTTTTGTATATTTAGATTTTTGCAACAAATTTTTATTTACCACATCAAATGAGTTTAGCGATTGCATTGTGCACGTCTTAATCCACGGGATCCAAGGCGGCTACAACTAGATGCCATGTTTCTTCTTAGATGACAGTAATTACTCCTTAAGGTGTTTTGCCCTCAACACTCAACTTAGAAGCTTAATGTGATGTTGCAAGTATCTAGCAAAATGGACTAGGACTTAACATTTTCTTTGATACACCTAAGGAAGCCAATGATGCGGCTGAAAACTATGTTCTTAAGAGAAATTATTTTATCCTAGGCAACTTAATCTACATGTATGGTGCGATTCGCGATGCCAAATTAGACTTTAACCTGAGTGAGTAAGTGGAAGTAGCAAGGCCGTGTAACAAGATGGGAATGATACATAGTGACACATCAAGTTCATTAACGGCACAAGACTCAAGAGATCCTGAAAACCCTGACAACTTTATTCCGATAAAACCGGTTAAGACAACATTTGTGGGTAGTGCCCTGCCGGACTTTCTTAAAATTGCATATTTCAATGCGTAAGCCGAATACTTTAAACTCCGACCTAGACAGTACAGAACTGTGGCAGAATGGGTCACTCCACCTCCATTTTTAAGGACACTGAGATAAAATATTTTCCATGTAACAGAATGGAGCATGTTGCCATGGATCAAACATGTTACAAATGGGTTAAATACAAGTATAAAGTCAAATTCAAGTCCATATTAAATGTTACCAATAGAGAGTGGAGCCAATCAATTAGATTTCCTATCTACAGAAGAGGTGACAGGCTACAGTACGAAAATTAAAGAGGCATATCACAACTTTGTCTGGCGTACAAATATTTTCAAATGCCTTGAAAAATAAAATCGAATCATACGAGTACGCTAACCGAATTATTTGGGAGTATCAAGGTGGTTTTAGAGCAGTCAGATCGACTAACGACCAATTGGTTACTATCAGGCAAGTGCTTGAAAAGTGCTGGGAGTTCAGCAAAGACGTACACCAAATTTTCGTTGACTTTAAGCAAGCAATCGACAGTGTTGATCGTACAGTACTCTACCAAATAATGCTTTGCTTCGATACCCCAGCCAAATTAGTCCGTCTTACCAAAATGACAAAGACGTCAACGACTTCCCAAGCCCGATGTCTTTGACACAAATACCGGACTAAAGCAGGAAGATGGGCTGGCCCCATTGCTATTTAATTTGGCTCTGTAGTACGTCATAAGAAAGCTACCTGTCAATACACGAGATACATTACTATATAAGTCAAGCCAAGCAGTAGCCTAGTGGGACGACATCAACATTTTGCCACGGCCATTAACAACTGTCAAAGAACTCTTCTTGGAACTCGCCATCGAAGCAAAACTAGTAGGGCTATAAATCAATGAGGATAAGACAAAGCTCATGACGCAGTTAAATAAAAACATTTCAAACGTCTAAAATTTCACATATATAGCGAAAATATGGGCGAATTTGGATATTTTTTCACTAAAATTACAAGAGCCACAAATGAAAGCGAAGAAATACGGCGAAAAATGCAGCTTGTAAATAAAATATTTTCTTCAGTTTTGATGATCCTGAAGACCAGCTGCATACACAGAAAAACTGTAGGTGTAAAACGTGGACCCTAGTCCAAGCATCCCCATACATACTGAACTCCTTTGAGCGACGGGACTTAAGGCGGATAATTGGAGCGAAACCAGGTAAGGATCAATGATGAATTCGATACAACCTTGAGCTGTTTAAACTTTTTGACGAACCGGAAGTCTCAACGATTGTCAGACTGCGGAAGCTACAATGAGCTGGCCATATCAATCGTAGGGACCAACAATGGATATACAAAAAGGTATTTGCTGGGGGAATCGCAGGGCGGAGACCAGAGAGGAGACCAAGGAAACACTGGTCTGACTCAGTCAACGAAGACAGTTCATGGCTACTCAGATTTCAAAATGAGAGAACGCCGTCAATGAACCGAGACAGTTGAAGGCACGGAATGCAGAAAGCGAAAACACGGAAGGGGCGTTAGTGCTACGAAGAAGAAGAATATTAAGTGAAAATAGTAGCCCTCGTTTCGACTAGACATTGAGCTGGATCGCAGTTAGATCTTGGCGGGATATCTTCAGAGGGTCCACTATCGCATTGTTCCGCATGACGAGTTACTATCGAGCATTGCTGCTTCTAGTGGTCCTTTTCTATTCCTCAATAGTTTTTACCTAAAATTAACACTCAACTTCTGTCGTTTTTCAATCATTTACAAATTTTCAACTGAAATAAAGCTCCAAATTACAATTAATTTTTTGAGTGATTGGACTAGTCGTGGTTTAATTGGTTGAAGTTTTTCCATTCTTAATACGAGTTGTAGTATATATACCTCCCAGTTCAAGTTACAATGATTGGAAGAATGTTCTCTTTGACATTCTTGTTGCCCCGTAAGAATATCTTCCTAAAAGTTTCGCAAAAAATTAGACCAAAGCTTCAGAGTTTGTTTTTCTAACAAAAGTGTTATCGCAAATGAATATAAACTCAACTAGTTTTGCTCTTTAGGTTTTAAAAACACAAAAGGGAATGCAATAAGCATCTGAAAATTGCAAATCTACCATTTTTGAGTTTTTTCAAATGATTTTGAAAACCCTAACTAAAATTACGGTCCGTTTTTTTATTTGCTTACTGATGCTATCTCTCCAAATTTTTTGTATAGAACAATCTGCGAGTATATGAGGTTGTTAACGAAGTACTCCACACATGAAGGTGACCTTTTGGTATTTGCTTTTGCAAAAAGAAATCGATATGTGGTAAATATGATTACCATTGAGATCATGTATTAAAATCACAGTGACAAACTTACCGCTGTAAGGGAGATATATTAGGTGAACAATTGGTGAATGATTTTGAATAATAGTCACTGTCCACCATCTATTTAACTTTATAGGAACAAATGTAAAATTTATAGAAGTACTTTTGTTTAAAAAGCTGATCGGATTTTGACTTCTGAGGTGTTTGTTGCCCTTGTGATTCTTAAGACTTTTTTCTATGATTTTTATCTAATTTTTATAGTCAAAGGTGTTCAATCGCGAGGGGGTACACAAAATTTTCGTACATTTCCCCTTCCCCTACACCGCTTAAAGCAAAACTTGTCATTTTAAGACCTGTTTTGAAAAGTTCTCATTAAGGGCTTACATTTGATACCCATATTGCCTACACCTTATAAATCTTTTTATGATGAAACTTTGAAGAGGGCGCCACTTTTCACCTACTTACAAAATTATATGTTTCTAGTTTATGTAGTTTGCAAGAAAAATTCCTGTGACACACGGACGGAAGAAAGACAAGGCGTGATTTTAGTAGGGTTTTGTGAAATTATTTTACAAAACCTTGAAAAATTGGTGCGTGAGATTACCTCTGACTAACTGGCTATGCTGTTAATAGTGTTATTGCGGTCTTAGCCTACATTGCTTGTTTCAAGCGCTATTTATCTTGGGTATCAATACTCAAGCCTTGACAAAGTTGCCTTCTAACCTAATTAAATTCCTTTTATATATCTCTTGTATAACGACATATAGAACATTTTTTAACAAATATGTGACCATTAATTGCCTTAAGCTTGATTATAGGCAAGTCGAAAATAACTTTTCATTTTTGGAACATCTCCATTGATCAAAGCAAACTATCCATTTTAATTTAATTTCACAAACTAGATAATTTTCAGTCAGGATAGTTTCAGATTATTTTATCTAAAGCTATCGACCTTAGTCAGAGTTCGGATCAATATTCTGTTATCAAATTCCGGAAACGTAATATTCGCGTAGTGAATTAACATTTTACAGGCTTTTTTTATTTTCGCAAATATTTTTTTGATTCGTAATCACCCAAAGCTCAAGCAAACATTGTAAACAAATTTATTACATTGTCAAATACTAGAAAAGCTTTTGCGTCTTCTCATAGATTTTGTGGACATTCTTTGGTAAATATACAGGAAATGTACACTTTTACGATTCGAATTAAGTCGTATTTCTATTTTTATGAGACAACTTTATTGGTATGGAAATGAGAAAACGTGTTTCAGTAATTACAACAGGACTTTGTTCGTTAAGGTTAGAATATTGTAGAGAATCTAAGTTTGTATTTACTAGACGATGTCGTCCAGAGATATGCGTTTTTAACATTACTGTTTCGGATGGAAAAGGAGAGGAATTATTGAAATTATAAATTCTTAAAGAGTGTAAAATGAGAATTTATCAAACCCTAATGGTAATCTACATGCTACAATTATCCAAAGTTATTGCATGTTTATTTATTAAATTTTCATCACCCTTATTGGATAATTCCCAGCATACAAAGAAATGAGTACGTGTTTTCCATTTTGAAAATGAAAATATCCATTCCTGATACCATCACCAAAGCTGTCTAATAAATTTTGTTTAAAATAGGACACGATTTTATCCATTTTTGCATCCACGCTCGTACAGTACAGTCATTTCCGCTTCCTATCGGAATAATCATCTCAAGTGCGTATGCTGGTATCAACTCTGTCAGGCATGCACTAGTCCATGTAATAAATAACTCAAACCTTTGTCATCAATATAATTACCTAATGGCCTTGCTGACGAGCATAATAATTATTCACATTATTCGTTGATATCTGTCACGCGACTGACATCGAAAGCACCCTTACAAATACTATAATCGTTGCACGGCTAACTTTCAGAGTTGAGTTAGATTGTTCATGGATATATTTTTTATTGACGGTTTTATCAATACTACTCTGCAGTTCATTGAATATTATGTATTGTGATTTGATTGGAGGAGATTAAATATTGATTTTTGATTAGGTGTTGAGAATGGCCCTGCTTTGGATTTTATGATGGACAAAAAAAAAAATTTGTCAGGCTGCCAAAAGGAAAGCATGGTGTTTCGTTGGTGTTTTAAGTTAGGTGGTTCATTTTTTAGTAAAATAAGGATGAATTTAAAGTACTACTAGTTTGTAAACTAAAATTATAAGTACATTATGTCGTGGGTTATTAGTAGACAATAATACTACGACTAAACTTGATTGCATATTGGTGACCCCTAAATTTCAAAATTTATCCAATGACGACTTTCAGGATGCGGGTAGCGGTTTCAATGGCCAAACAACCGTAACCACATGCGTTTTGTAAGAAAGAGTGGGAAAATTCCATCGCGGCGTAATAATGAACACAATTCCGATTGCATAATATCAGAAGCGACGTGGTACATTTTGACAAGATCGTTTCCGAATTAGAACCATCAATTGTTCGTCATGTTGGCCGAGTCATTGAATCTCTACCTGCATTAAATGAAAACGTAATGCTGAAAAAAGACTTTTGGCTATCTTTACCTTCAAAGACCACACGTTCACAAACTTTTGCATGGCCTTGAAATGGACGACCAACGACTGTCTCAGTTTTTAGCGCAGTTATAGTCCGCCACCGGGAGTTTCACACGTCATTACCACTAACATCCGTTAAATTCACGTGTCAATACCATCTCCAGAGTCCAGTTGCGCAATGCCATACAGCATAACCCGCAACTGGAATATTGGCGGACAAAAACTACTACAGCAGTTTTTGAAACCACGACCTGCGTCTATCCGTCCGCACGTCTGTATGTCACAGCAGTTTTTCATCGAAACTTTAAATGTTGCGGCCATAAACATTATGGAGAGGTCAGAAATAGTGACTTCCGAAAAGTTTTGGGGATGGACAATTTTTTAAAAGAATTTTAAGGGGGTCTGTCTCCTCATATAGAGAGGTGACCCTTCAAAAAAAATTTTTGACATTGGTAGTGAAGTAGGGGGTCATTGGAAGGGTCTTTGCTAGATTTTTTCAAAACAGGTCTTAAAATTCCGGTATCATAATTGAAGGGGGCAGAGGAAGAGGAAATGTACGAAATTTTCGCGTACCATCCCCCTCTCCGTGATTGGACACCTTTCATCCGACAAATCAGAAAAAAATTATGGATGTAGGCCTTTATGGGTAGAATAACAACAAATGCGTCAGAAGTCGAAACCCGATCAAAGTCATTCCACCATTACTTGAACATTACTTAAACTATGTGCAGTATCGTATTTCCAATGTGATCATTCTAATTAACTAGAGAAAAATTTCTGCAAAACCTCTACTGAACTTACTATTAGCTGCTGGTTTTCAGTTCGCCAGGGCACGAATTAGCGGATTGGGCAAGTTATTTGTTTTCGCGATTAATTTATCACAGCGCGGTGCAGGGAGTTTATACATCGGACGAACTTCAGCAAGACTGTGTAGTTCTTCAGAAGAAAATTAAAACAGTTTATTAATTACCATTTTCAGGTATCCATTTTTCGTGATCTGAAACTTTGTTATTAGATTTCTAGCACATTGGATCCAGGTAGGTGAGCCGTATAGATTGATTAGTTGGATTGCCATTTTGACGATGAGGACTTTGTTACTGACGTTGAGACGCGAATCACGATTAAGAAGGGGGTATAGCGAGAGCAAGACCTTAACCGTTTTGGAGCTAATATGTTCAATATGACTTCTGAAGATTAGTCTTTTGTCGAATATCAGCCCAAGATAATTTGGACCTCACTTCAGGGAATAGTTTGTTCTAAAAAAATTATTGATCGCTTGGGTAGGTGAACAGGCTTACGCTTCCTGGCGAAGAATATTGATCTCGTTTTTGCAAAATTAATTTTAATTTTCCACTTATGGCAGCATCAATATATAAGTTCTAACGCCGGTTTAATGCTAGGAATAATGAAATTAGGGTCTGCGCCTATGCTGCATATGCAAATGTCGTCTGCGAAAGCTGCAACTTGACAGTTTGGTAAGGAACGGAAGTCAGACGTATGCATGTTGTATAATGATGGGCTTAGGCAGGAGCCTTTCGGAACACCGGCATTAATACTTTTTACTGGAGAAGTGCTTTCCCCGACATTGCCCTAGAACCTCCTGTCAGTTTAAATGCTTGCATAAGGCTCAACAAGCATGGGGGTATGTTACATTTCTAAAGTTTATAGACAAGAGCATCATGCGAGACTGTATCGAAGGCTTTTCCTATATCCAGCGTCACCAAACCTATAGACAATTTATTTTACATCGCTGCTTTGACGTCCTTTGTAACACGGAAAGACGGATGATCTGTCGAGTATCTGTTTCTGAAGCCAAATTGGAAATCAGGTTAGATGTTATGTTAGCCATTAAATCTTTTATTTTTTTTCAGGATTACTCTTTCAAAGAACTTACCTACACCCGGTAGTAGGCTAATGGGCTTGTAGTTGTTGGGAGAATACGTATCTCTTCCAGGCTTCAGGTTAGCTATAACTAGAGCTTGTTTCCAGATGGATGGAAAGAAAGAGAGCCTATGGCAAACGTTGAATAGGAGGCATATGAAGACTATTCCTTATTTGGGCAAATTCTTAAGAACTATATTCGGCAAACCATCAATACCTGGAGCTTTGCCATTTCAACTTTATTCAGTAAACCTATTAACTCTCTGGTTTTTATTAATGTACCAGGAGGAAAAAATGTTTGGTTAGGTTGTTGTTCCAAAGCTTTAGACACCATAATTTCTGATAGGTTGTTGCAGAACTTGTTGGAAATATTATGAAACTGATTAAATTAATCTGCAAGTAAATTTGTTTTTCCTTGATTGAAGTAAATATTTATTATCAAAATATTTATTATCGAATATGGTAATATATTGTTACATGTCCAAACATTTCTGCGAGCTTCTGTCACAATTGTTGTCGCAACTATTAATAACATTATGATCAATAAACGAATGTACTCGAAAGCACAAGAATCGACCAAGCATGATCAATATCTGAAAGTGACGTCACTGCGGAGTTTTCAGAGTTAGTTATCGCCAGAACATTCGCCAATATACGAGTAATGGATTGAATGGCTAGAGACCCAATATAAATCCGAGCTGAATGAATGGGGAGGAGTAGTAAAAACCACGAAAGTAAAACTGCGATAGAGTGGACCGCGATGTAAAGGCGATATTGATGGATAGTGAAGTGATATTCGTGCTACAGACAATGGGAACATAAATTGACAGACAAGTGAAAAATAATAACATTTTAATTACTTGTGAAAACAGAAAAAGTGAAATTAATGATTGTGCATTTTAAGTAAATAAACTTTTTTAACTTAATTTAAAAAAACGGAGCGTTTTCACTTTCCCGGAGCATTAAAATTATCGGCCGTGAACTATAACACGCGACGATGGTGTCAAGAAGTGAGAATGAAACTTTTGAAAGTTAAAAATTAAGAACATTTTTTTAAACGCACAATAATGAAACGTAACGTGGATAATGGTGAAAAACAAGTAAGCCGAAATAATAAAAATACCACTAAGCTAGCATTTAATGAACTTACCATGTCAGAGCTTAAGGGAAAAGCAGAAACACCAAAATAAAATGAACCCGAAAATGTGCTGATGCAAATGTTCATGCTGATGCAGCAAGAGCAGCGACAACAGTCATCTAGTTTTACTGCGAAGCTAGATGAATAGTCATTCAGTTTAACTGCGAAACTAAATGAACAGTCATCCAGTTTAACTGCGAAGCTAGACCAGGGTCAAGTTGACGGAAAACATTGTACCATAACAATCAACACTGGCGCAATCCGATTGATTATCCGACCAGACCTAATGAGGCAACAACTACTTCACAAGGGCAGAATTTTTTCAATACGGACAGTTACGGGAGAAACTGCAACTGTCTATGGAGAGGTCAACCTCCAGATACAGTTGGGAGACCTTGCGTTCCGACATAATTTTCCGGTCGCGAGCATTACGAATGACTGAATTCTTGGAATGGATTTTCTGCGACCAGATGGAATTACGTTGGATTTGGGCAAACGAGTATTGAAATGGCGGAATGTCGAAGTAAAGCGTTTTTCAGTAAGAGGTATTATTTTGAATATCCCACTATTTCAATAGATCACCTTTGAAGCTGTCATTTTTTGACATTTGAAAAGTAGAAACTACTCCATTAATAAAAATGGAAAGATACACGCTTCAACAATGCATTGAAATTATTAAAATTCACTATTAAAAATGGTGCTTCAACAATGCATTGAAATTATAAAAATTCACTATAAAAATGGTGAAAATTTGGCACAGACGGTTCGTAAAACTCGAACATTTTTGGGTCGTCATAAAGCACCTTTTCGGACCGCAATACAGAAATTGGTGGAAAAATTCGAGCTGCTGGAACAACTTAGTGATGTGAAGAATAAAACTCGCGCACGTCACTCAAGAACAGTGGAGAATATTGCTGCTGTAGCCAAAAGTGTTGAAGAAAACCCAGGTTTGTCCACTCCGCGTCGTTTTTTGGAATTAGGCATTTCAGAAGCATCATTACACCGTATTTCGCATAAAGATTTGGGTCTTAAGGGTTATAGATTTCAGTTAACACAAGAACTCATGCCAGTTGGACATCAAGAACGTCGTCTCTTTGCTGATTGGGTCCTTGAAATGCATGAAAATGATCCGGAATTCCATCGAAAAATCATCTTGAGTGGTGAGGCCTATTCCCACCTCGATGGCTTCGTCAACAAGAAAAATTGTCGCATCTGGGGCTCGGAAAACCCAAGAGTTATTGTTGAAAAGCCTCTCTATCCTCAACGTGTGACTGTTTGGTGCAGTTTATGCTCCGGCGGAGTCATTGGACCTTACTTTTTCAAAAATTAGGCTGAAGCAACAGTTACGGTGAATGGATTGCGCTATCAGGCGACGATTAATGATTTTTTATGGCCGAAATTGGATGGAATTGATCTGAATAACGTTTACTATCAACAAGACGGCGCTACGTACCACACAAGCAACGAAGCCATTGATCTATTACGGGAAAAGTTTCCGGACCGTGTTATCTCTCGAAGAGGTGATCACAATTGGCCCACCGAGATCTTGTGATTTAACGCCTTGTGAGTTCTTCCTTTGGGGCCACGTGAAAGAGAAGGTCTACGCCAACAGCTCAGCGTCGATTCAAGACCTCAAGGATGGAATTCGTGAGGCTATCGAGGAAATAGGGCAGCCACTTTGCGATTTGGCTATGGAAAATTTCATTAAAAGGATATGGTCCTGTAAGCGTGGTCGGGATGTTATTTTTCACTATTAACGGCATACTTTCTTCTTTATAATGAAATAAAGATCTGATTATTTTTATATTAAAAAATGGCATTTTTCTTTGAATATCAAAATAACACTTCCCAGGTCTAAGTTCCCAAGATGATTGAGTAGTATGTGGCGATACTGATGTACCGAAATGTTTTGTATGGGCCATGCTTGATGGTGATTCTAGGGACCACCGAGCTTATCTGATAGAGCCAACAAAGACATCAGAATTGCGTAGTCTGATTGTAGGACAAAGCCTTGTAAGATCTAGAAGGAAGGGGTATGTGTCAGTTAGGGTCCTTAACACCGCAGACTCAACCACAAGCATCAAAGCGGGAGAAGTCATCGGCAGCTGCCAGCTTGTTTCCACCACCAACTCTTTAGAAGCCACTCACGACTATCATTGCAAAAGGAGGCAAGGCACAGGCAAAGCCCGGGAATACATGTCTGCAATATTGAAGCAGACCAAATTGCCAGTGCAGCTATTCAAGCAAGCTTCTAATCTGGTCACCAATTATAGTGACATCTTCTTAACGAGCCACGATGACCAAGACCAAACGGGTATGTAACGCACGTCATAAATACACAGGTTGCCAAGCCGTTTCGATAAGCATTGAGACGTCTTCCTACAGCCAAACAAGGAGAAATGAGCCACGGATCTTGAAAATGGAAAAATAACGTGTTATTGAGCCTTCTGTCAGTCCACGGGCTACACCGGTAGTCCTAGTAAAAAATAAGGATGGTAGCACTCGTTTTTGTGTCGACTATAGGCAGCTTAACGACGTCACTAAGAAAGATAGTTACCCGCTTCCACGCATCATGGACACTTTAGCCGACGCAAAATGGTTTTTTACACTCGATTTCAAGAGTGGCTATTGGTAGGTAGAAATCAACAAGAAGGACCGAGAGAAGACCGCATTTTCAGTTGGGACCGGATTGTGGCAATTTGTAGTGATGCGATTTGGACTTTGCAATGCTCCAGCCACTTTTGAACGCTTGATAGAATACGTGCTACGTGGCCTAACCTGGAAAACCTGCTAGATGACACCATTGTTACCGGGAGAACGTTCGGAGAGCATGTGCGGAACTTAGAAGAGGGTTTCTCCCGATTGCGACTGGCAAATTTGAAACTTAGTCCCGATAAGTGTACCCTTTTCGGAGCTGAAGGAAAATACCTGGGACACGTCGTGTCAGCAGGAGGGGTCAAAACAGACCCTGAGAAAATTGAAGCCGTGAAAAGCTGGCCAACACCAAACAACAAGCGCCAACTACAAATTTTTCTAGGCCTAGCGACGTACTATCGAAGATTCGACAAAGGCTTTGCCAAAATAGCTAAGTGTCTCCATCAGCTGACCAAAAAAATCGTCTGTATGCCTGGAATGAATAATACCAGGCAGCTTTTGGGACCTTGAAGGAGATGCTGTGTGAATTACCCGTGCTGGCATATCCAAAACCCGGAAAAATGTTTGTAGTTGACATCGATGCGAGCAACGGCGGGATTGGAGCTGTACTCTCCCAGTAGACCCATGGCAAAGAGAGTGTCCTTTCTTATTACAGTCGAGGTCTCTGAAAAAGTGGGAGGAACTACTGCGTGACCAGGAAGGAGCTATTGGCTATAATAGAGGCCACCAAGCATTTCCACAAGCACTTATATGGCCAGAAATTTGTCCTTCGAATAGACCATGCATCGCTGAGATGGCTGCTTAACTTCAAAAACTCCGAGGGACAAGTTCCGAGATGAATCAAAAGATTGCGGTCATACGACTACAAAATCGTTCATCGAAAGCGCGGATCTCGTGGTCCAGCTTTAGTTAACTGCAAGCATTGCTGACGGATTGAGGATAAGGAGCCCACCATTGATCTTCGGGTGATAATAGCTGAATTCAATGAAGGTTGGTCATCGGAGGAGATTCACAATGCCCAGTTAGCCAATGAAGAGATCGAACCATTGCTCGTATGGAAGGAGACCCGGTTGTCTCCTTCCATACGAGCAATGGTCTGAGTGGAAAAACGTTTCGATGGATGGCCGCTACCCTGAAAAGTTATTTGGCAGGAAAGAAAGGTGGCGTAGTCAAGCAGGAATGAACAACGATGGATGGCTCCTATAGGATGCAAACTATACTTCCCAAAAGCCGAACCTACGATGTGGTCAAAGGAAATGCGCGAAGGGTCCTCGGGACGCCATCTTGGTGTTAACAGGACCTTAGCGAAATCGCGAAAAATGTTTTATTGGCTCCATGCAAGAGAAGAAGTAGAGAGCTGGTGTCGTAGGTGTACATTTTGCGCTTCCATCAATGGACCAAGTGACGACTGAGAGGACAAATGTAAACCTATAACGTGAGTGTACCGTTTGAAAGGATTGCTGTTGACATCGCAGGACCCTTTCCTGAATGGGGAAATCGAAATCTTCTTCTTTTTTGTAGCACTACAGCCTCTCTCGGGGCTTCGCTTAGAGATAGTTAGAGTGTCTCATTTTCATGACCGTATTGAATTTTTTCGGAAGTTGGTTTGGTCAGTACCAAGCTCCCGTGTACCTGCTCAGCTATGATATGATTTGATTTAATCAGTGCATATCACCACTGAGTGAATACTCATAGTCTGTCCGAAAAATCCCCTGAACTAAATCACGCTGTCCGATACCCGCTGGTTGTGGCCAATTATCTCACCAAGTGGCCCGAAGTCTACGCTGTTTTCAACCAAGAAGTAAGTACTGTAGCCGAACAGCTAGTAATAATTGGGTCTTGTGGAATATATTCAGCTCAAGGCCGAAACTTTGAGTCACAAGTTTTTGGCGAAATGTGCGAGCTGCTAGGAATGCGGAAAACGAAAACAATACCACTGCATCCCCAATCCGAAGGAATGGTTGAACGTTTGGACGGACGCTCAATAGATACCTGGCCAAGATTATTGGTGAGAACCGAAGGGACTGGGACCGGCGCTTCCCATTATTCTTAATAGTGTATAGAGCTGCTGAACATGCATCGACAGGCCAAAGTCATCTTTGGAAAGACTTTTTGTCTGCCGGCTGATATAAAGTTCGGAACACCCACAGAGAAGCCGCAAACCATCTCGGAGGACGCGAGTGAGCTAGGACAACGGTTGAACCAGATACGCCAAACAGTGTGAAAACACCTCGAATCGGCTACTGGCCGCATGAAAACCAGGTATGATCTGAAAAGAAATGCTACTGGCTTCCAGCAAGATGGCTTGGTGTGGCTATATAACCCACAACGGCGGGAGGGAAGGTCTCCGAAGTTGCAGCATAATTGGAAGTGGCCATACTGAGTTGCAAAGTGAATCAACGACGTCATATATCGCATACATATCATATCATAGCTGAGCAAGCACACGGGAGCATGGTACTGACCAAACCAACTTCCGAAAAAATCAATACGGTCATGAAAAATGAGATACTCTAACTAGATATCGTATACAGGAGCACCGTAAGCCGAGAGCCAAAATGAAAACATTCACCTGGACCGTTTTGCCCCATATTACATCCAGGAAGACTTAACTATCACTGGCGACACATCTTTTCGGGGCGAAAAGAACTGAGGTGGGGGCAGTGTTACATGTCCACACAATTCTGCGAACTACTGTCGAAATTGTTGTCGCAAACGTTAATAACATAATGATCAACATTAATTGAAAAGAAGCAACCAAGAAAAATAAATCAGGGACGTCACTGCGTGTATTTAGAATTGCTCAAAAACCCCAGGTAGTTTGCGTCAGGACTTTCACCAATATAAGAGAAATGGAGACCCTATATAAAGCTGAGCTGAATGAATGGGGGAGATAGTAAAACTGCGATAAGATTAGAGCGTGAATGAACGTGTGATTTTGAAAGTAGTGAAATTAAGTATTGTGCATTTTTAAGTAAATAAAATCTTTTAAATTAATTTAAAAGACAGTGTGTTTTCACTTTCCCGGGACATTAAACTTTTCGGCCGCAAACCAAAACACGCGACATTATTATTCATAATTATGTGTTATAGGTTATTTAATTGTTTTTATAATTTAATACATGAATTAATGCACATGTACATAATATTGTAAGGTTTTATAATAATAATAATAATAATAATATCAGAGAATCAAATTTATTTATAGCTATGATTTTGTTTTTAAATTTCGATGATCTCCTGGTTTCTGGGAACGGGCGTCATGTGGAAATGTTACTAATACTAATTATTTATTATTAAGTTTGGATCTTTTTTGGGAATCCTGGGAATGAACCCTAGTTATGAATCGCTCCTGATGAGCATAACGAAAGTATATTAAATACAGGGTGCGGCAGCATAACTTCCTTTTTTGAAATGCCCGCCCTTAAAGTGCTAACTGTTATAGCGCGGCGCTAGTAGTCTCATTCGAGAGAGGTAATTTTAAAGTTTTGCTCATCCCTTGGTTAGTCGCTATCATGTGTTGGAACAGTGCCGAGCGTGCATTTACCGTTGAAAAATTGAAAATTTGTTTTGTTGAATTTTGAAAAAAGGAAGTTATGCTGCCGCACCCTGTATATTTACACTACCGATCATCAGAAGAACATAATTAAAAACAAGTTGGGTAGACAGACCTATGCTCATGTCAGAAGGGTTTTGTACTCAACTTACAAAATGCAGTAAACAGCAACGAATAAAATCAAGAAACATGTCAAAGACGATTTTTTTGGAGAAAATGTGAAATTCGAGGATCATACTAATATTAACAAAGTTGAAAGAATTTTGACTTCTGAGGTATTTGTTATAAGTATACCCATAAATATCTCCCTTGATATTTTTTTCAGATTTTTTAGATCACGGGTGTCCATTTGCGAGGGAGGAAACACATTTTTCATATATTTCCCCCCCCTGTGCCCCCACTGAAGCAAAAACTGTCAGTTTAAGAACTGTTTTGAAAAGCTCTCAGAGAGAACTTTCAGATGAAAATCATATCGGCTACCTTTAATGTAATTTTATTTCAGGGGCCACTCCTCTGTACTGTAATCATTGATTCATGGCCTATTTTTTCGAGTCCTAGAATGGTTACAAAGCCCTTTTGCTAGGAGCTCTCTCCTGCCTCTTCGATTTTTTGTAGTCATCTTCATGATACCTATCATTCCTGAAATTTTCATGCAAATCCTAGCAAAGCTGTAGTGTCTAAGTCGGTAAAAGGCGCATATGGCTCCATAGCCATATGCTTCCATAGTAATACAGCGCATATTCCTCCATAGTAATACAGGAAAATTCAAATCACCATAACTTCGATCTTTATGAAACTTTCAGGAAAGATCAACCTTATAAATAGTCATCTGTTTGCTAAATTTTATTGAATTTAAGGGTATCGTTTAGATTTTATTCAAGAAAATATAAAATCGATAAATCATACTATTACTAACAAAGCTGAGTGAATTTCGACTTGTCATCTATTTGTTGTTGTTGAACTCATTAAGGCCTACATTCATGATTTTTTTCAGATTTTTCGGATGGAAGGTGTCCAATCACGAGGGGGGGTACGCGAAAAGTTCGTACATTTCCCTTTCCCCTGCCCCCCTCAGTACCGATAAGGCAATTTTAAGACTTGTTTTGAAAAGATCTCATTGAGAACTTTCCAATGACACCCTACTCGACTACTAATGGTGAAAATTTTTTTTGAGGGGTCACCTCCCTATGTTGGGAGACCCCCCTTAAACCCCTTTGAAAAATTTTTCCACCCTTGAACTTTGAAGAAGTCACCACTTCTGACCTTTCCACAAAATTTCATGGCTGTAGCCTCCATAGTTTCGGAGAAAAAGTGCTGTGACAGACAGACGGACACAGGTCGTGATTGCAATAGGGTTTTGTATTTTAGTACAAAACCCTAAAAAAACTTATTTACTGAGGATCGTCGCTCTTAGTACTGTGATCCCCTATTATAAATTCTAGGGCTTGATATGTGTTGAGTAGAGGCAGAAGAATTGTGTCAACTGTATTCTCATATACCTAATTAGTCTTCTAAGCTTTCAGTATATTAAATACAAGGTGATTTTTGTCATAAACATTTTTTTTTGGTTACGCCATTTGTGAATGAGATAGCGCGTTGGAAAGTTGGATCCCTCCCTGACCTCCAATGGAAGTTTGGTGACATTCGGTTCAGTGGAAGCGAAGTTATTGCGTCTAAAGTGACAATATGTTTGTGTCATCGATGCAAAAATGAGTTTCGAACAAAGAGCTAAGATCAGATTATGTTTTAAAATCGGTAAAACGTTTACCGAAACATTTGAATTGATGAAAAAAGTCTATGGCGATGATTGTCTGTCTCGTGCCAAAGTTCATGAGTGGTTTACACGTTTCAGAGATGGTGGTGAGGACATAAAGGATGATGAACATACGGGCCGCCCAAATCAGTGATCACCGTAAACTCCATCGAAATTGTGCGTAAATTTATCAAAAATGAGCCAAAATCATCGTTGAAATTTATTTGTCCGGAGTTGAATGTCTCAAAAACATCGATTTATTGCATTTTAACCGAACATTTGGGCTTACGAAAGGTCTGTGCACGTTTTTTTCCGCACAGGTTAACTGTCAAGGAGCTTTCCAAAATAAACGAGACTTTTGTTATAAATTTTTTTAATTTTTTGACTGGAAATCGCATTTTAACCATCAATCACTCACTGTATTCGCCTGCTATGGCTCCCTGTGACGTCTACCTATTCGGCAAATTGCATTTGGCCATGAACGGAAAACTCTTTGCGTCCATAGAGGGCATCCAAAAGGCTTATACTGACATCCTAAAAGACATTCCGGGCAATGACCTGAAACACTCTTTCGGAAAGCTTTAGGATCGTGCAAAACAGTGTATTGAACCCGGAGGAGACTTAATTGAATAAATAAACTCGAATTTATCAGGACAAAGCTCCTGTCGTTTCTATTTTAGCACAGTTTCGTTTGTTTTTGAAAATATCTTGTATTGTTGACTTTTGATAGACAATGGCTTTTCGATTCCCACAGGTCAATAAGATTTTTTCTCCATCAGAAATTTGATACAAATCAATGTGCATGCATGATATTTGTTCAGTGTGTGCAAATTACACATTTTGTTCTAGGAAATTTTTTGCAAACAACTTTTTTCAATTTTTGATGAGGTAATTCAATGTAAATAATTTAGATCTAACAACGGTAACCTTAAATCAACTCAGTACGTTAAGTAGTTTCCGAGATCTACTACATTTTTTAACGAAATCATGCTTTTTTGTTTGAATTTAATAACTTTTGCCATAAACTTTTTGCAAAATGTAATGAAATGATTCGATAGCCAAAGGTTCATTCTGACTTCTTGTTAAAAAATTTTTGCAAATATTTGTAACGTTTCTGAGGTGAACGGCTGTAAAGTTTACCCAAATTTTCAGTTTCACTGGGGGCTGCGCTTTAAGTTGTTTCAAGAATGGGTTTCAGTTCTCTGCAGCCATAATAAAGATATAATAGGACAATATATAATAATTGTCAAGATGCAGCCTTTGCAGGTGAAAGGTAAACTGAGCAGGCAGGGTGTTTACATATTCCTTGCTTTACGTTTTCAAAGATTACTTTTAAGTTTTAAGCTAATATGATAAAATTCTATCTACCAAATTTAAGATAAAATAAGGTAAATTATGAATTAATTGTTCAATTGAACTTCTGCTCAGATCAAAATCAGCTTTTAGATATATCTTTGTAAAATTTAAATTTTTCTCACCATGTTTTCAATTTAATTTAAAATAATTTGAGTATTGATTCAAAATTCAAAAAAAAGTAACGTTTTGGGATTGTATTGTCTGCATTAATGTTCATCTATCTGAAACCTACTTACCGATGATGCTCTACGCTCGGTACAACCGCCCAAGCATGTCGTAGATTTATGATGCATTGGCGGCCGATAGGTAACACCCCGAAGACCTTCGTTGCTATCCTTAGTTGAGTCCGGTGTACCGGCTTCCTCGTCATACTAATCATACATGCGATTCAAGCAAATTATAATGAAAATTATCATACTCAATATATTTGATTATTATCCAGAGAATAGGGAAAAATCAGAGTGACATTATAATGAATTCAGTGATAGATAGAATTCAACTTAGATGATTGTGCAAACTTTCTTTTTTACAGTAACCCATGAAAGGGTGATAAAATAAATTGAATTAAAAATTTCATCTTAAAGCAAGCAACAAACGGCGTGATTATGCAAGACTCAAAAATTAAGGATAAATAAAAAGTGCGGATATTGCATGCAAAATCTGTTTTTGATTGTAATGTTGGTTTGCACTTTCACTGAAGTGTTTGGTGAGTGTTTTTCGGATGTATAGAGCATCGACTTCCAACGCGTACTCAAAAGAAATATCAGTAAGCTGCAAAAGCTAGAGCCCTTTTTGGACGAATAGTAGCTAAACTTGTGGAAATATATTTAATGTGAGCATTAGCCGCAAGTCCAGATTTGCTTAAAAATTAGGAAAGTTTATTTTAGTGCCTTTATTTTAGAAGAATGAATGAGTACTTCAATCTTCTGAGGTATATTCTTTTAAACCAAGCTTATTGGCAAATTAAAGTAAAGGTGCACTCGGTCTGGATTTAAGATAGGTTATTGGTATGTGAACTTCTTATTAAAAAAAAAAATTCATTGTGATATCTTTGCGATATTTTGTAAATGGCCCCGCAATATTTTTCAACATATTGTGTTGGCTGTTGGAAAATCAAAATACAAACAAAAAGAACGCTAAAACAAATCTTCTAAGATATTAGATGCTTACTGTTCATAGAAAGATTATGATAGTGAACGACAAAGCAATGGCTAAAGCAACAAATAATTATATCGTTTGTATACGAATTTTGTATACATTGAAATACACCTGACAAGAAGCAGCATAAAACTCTGAAATCACACTACAATTATATTGAATTTTCCAATAACATCAAATTCGACATTAACTGTATCGTTATATAATATATTAACAATTTGTTGCCTAGGCTCAAATTCATAATGTACAATGCTTCTATGATGTTTTGATGATTCCTAGAGCACATTAAAATGATTGTGAACCAAAATGCTATTGAAAAAGCTTGAAAATATTTATAAAATAACAAAAATATCAATTTAATATATTTAAAAAAACTATTAACATTCAACAGGGACGGATTTAGCAATTTTTTAGTGCCAATCAATGTGTTTTCTTGTCTATTGTCTATTTTACTTAACATTTTCTAAAATAAACATAAGATCAAAACAATTTTTAAACTGCAATTTAAAATGTAACCATTAAAAGATGGAAAGTTGCATGAGTCTACTATGTTTTTCCAAATAAGATATTTTTTCTTGCTATTAGAGACTCACTGCGTGCGTGTGCGTATTTACCATGGGAAACCCGTTAGAGTTTTACGTTTTGGGACAATTAGTGATTCATTTTTTTTAAATTTTATGCTTGTAATAAAGAAAAGTGATGTGGAGTAAAAAATGTGTAAAATTGCGTAGATATTATTTGTGTCTGTCAGCATCACAGAAAAGTTAGTGGTGTATTTCATGAGTTTTATTTGCCATAAAAAATTAACTTTTGAGTTTTACTTTAAATATTTTAAGCGGTTGTTTGGAGGTTCTTTTCAGCTAATAATGATTTCTTTTTTATGTAAATTAAATTTATTTTTGCTAATAAATTTCATTGCATATCCGCTTCGCCACAACATAAAATCTAATATCGACATTCTTTTACTCGTAAAACACTAGTTTGTTTTAAAAGAAAATTAATTTGAGTTTTCTAGAATTCTTTTAGTAAGTTATTCGATATATCCTAATTTGTTCAACCTAATAACCGGGATTTGACGCTAGATATCCGTACTAACAAATATCGTGAAAGCTCGAACTTTATATATATGTCATTTTGAAGGTACATTTGACAGCTATCAAAATCAGTCAACAAAACAATTTTATCTTGTGTGCATCATTATTATTTTTCACGATGAATAGCTTTGAAAATTGGAGAAAAAGACAGCATTTGCAAAAGGTTCTGTTGGGTCATTTTTTTGCAAGGAAAACTGCTCCAGAAAGTCATCGTTTGCTTGTAAAAGATTATGGTAACGATGCTTTAGCAAAAATACGGTGTTTTCAATGGTTTCAACGCTTCAAAAGTGGCGATTTTGACGTCAAAGACAAAGAACGCCCAGGAAAGCCAAAAAAGTTTGAAGACGAAGAATTGGAGACGCTACTCGATAAGGGTTCGTGTCAAACGCAAGACGAACTTGCCAAACCATTGGGAGTGACTCAGCAAGCCATTTTGAGACGTTTAAAAGCCGCCGGATACTTTCAGAAGCAAAGTAATTTGGGCCCCTATGAGTTGAAGCCGAGAGACGTTGAACGGCGCTTCTGTATGTCTGAAATGCTGCTTGAGCGCCATAAAAAGAAATCATTTTTGCATCGGATCGTGATTGGGGATTAAAATGGATCCATTATGACAATCCCAAGCGCAAAAAGTCATACCTGAAGCCCGGCCAACCAGCCAAATCAACGGCGAAGCCAAATATCCATGGCGCCAAGGTTATGCTGTGTATTTGGTGGGATCAGAAGGGGCCGTTATATTATGAGTTGTTGAAATCGGGCCAGACAATCACAAGTGATCTGTACTAAATACAATTAATATGTTTGAAGCGTGCCATCATCGAATAATTCCCGGAATGTGCGACCAGACACAAGGCTATAATTTTTCATCATGACAACGCTCGACTGCATGTTGCAAGACCCGTGAAAAACTATTTGGAAACTAGTGGATGGGAAGATTTGGCTCACCCGCCTTAAAGTCCGGACCTTGCTTCGTCTGACTTTCATTTATCTCGCTCGGCGCTTAACGCTCTCACCAGAATACGCTTCACTTCAGAGCAAGGCATCCAAAATTGGATAGATTCGTTTTTTTTGGGATGAAATTCATAAATTGCCTGAAAGATGGGAAAATGTTGTAGCTTCCGATGGACAATACTTTGAATGAAATATATTGTAAGATTTTTCCACAATAAAGTATCAAATTTCGCTAAAAAATTCCGGTTATTAAGTTGTACACCATATATACAAGAATACAGGTCTGTTAAAATTTTGTAACTATTTTATCTTTTAAACATAACGTTTCTGCATTGAAAAGTCAAACAGTTTTTTTTGTTATATAATGTGCGCGAAATATGTCACAAAAATCAACGTTGCTCCTAAGACCGGTACTCTGGACTGGTACTAGCTTTTATTCTATCAAAAACCAGCTTACGGTTTAATAATTGCTACCATTATTGGTACTCGAAACCCCAGCACCAGAGAAATCAGACTCGTGGATAAGAATTTGATATTATTATTAGTATTTTAAAATCAACTTATAGGCTAGTATTTTAATTACAAGTCAAGTAATTAGATAACTCAAAACATAAAATTATACCGATAATTTCTCAAAAATGAGTTTTCACACAGTGTAAAAAACAAATCATTTTCATTTCTGTGCGATACTATTTTCGTCAATTCAACTTATATACAGTACTTAGAAATTTCTCTAGGGATAAAGTACAACGTGAATTCCCGAGAGACGAGAAACACAATTCAATACCAACCTTTTTTCTTAGCGTCAAGTCATCCTTTTAGCAAATGGGAAAAACTGAGCGATAAGCTTTGTTTTACAGTTATTTTGTTCCACATGTTCATTTTTCTCATCTTTCTAATAAGTTAGTTGGTGTTGGTTAGTGAGCCATGTACTACTTGGTATTGGTTAATTAGTTTTGTGGATATAATAGTTTATTTCAAAAATACCAGGTAATAAGCTATCTCTTGCGGTTATTCAGTTGGTGTACAAAAACTATCAGTTGAGTAAAAGTATACAGGAGATTTCAAGAGCGTTCTCACTAACACATGGGACAATCTATAACATAAAAAATCGAGCCGAAAACGAGGATAAGTTGGAGCCAAAACGTGGAGGCCCAAATCAAAGATAAACGAACGTTTAAGGCACCTTATAATAAAGAAAATTTATCAAAATCCTCAATCCTTGTTCATAGTCTCAACAGTCAACGAGCTCTGCTGTGTATCTTCTCACTGTGCCTTGAAATCGACTAATTACCTAGTATTAATTAATTCACCGCTGAAGTTCTTTTGGTTAGTGCCTTTGGGGTGATCTTGTTTCTACCGCGTTAAGATATTGTGTCTTTGCTAACCGTGACAGTGTGTTGTAGTGGTGAGTTTGTGCCTGTGCTAAGTTCTAACTTTTTAATTGCATTATGTCTATCTGCATGGCTACTACTTGCCAAGATAAGCCGAATAAAACTAAAATGGTGACATGTTTTGGCCTTTGTGGATTAACTTTCCACGCTAAATGCGTGAACTTAACTGTCCCAGTGGCTGATAATAATATACAATTTCATCATTTAAAGACCGGCTTCGCTCAGCTAATGCTACAGTGGAGTCCCTATCAACTTCTTTCGAAAATGCAGGAGACTCTTGAAGAGACTAAAACTTCTTTAGCGTCTCTTGTTTCAATTGCGCAAGGCGGAATTATCGTCGACTTGTCGGATGAACCAGCAACTGGAACAGGATGTTAATGTCCTTCCACCTGAAAATGAGCTGGTTTTACAACAACACCAACCTGAGCTTGCTTTACAACAACAGCAACCTGAGCATGCTTAACAACAACAGCAATCGCTCCTGAGTCTGCCGCAGAGTGAGGATCAGCTACAGCAGTTTCCGGATCAACCGTCGACACCTCAAAATCTTCTGCTGTCACCGCAGGTACTTTCGCCCAGTGTGTATGATGAGCTGGTATCGTCACCCCGTCACATCATTATACAAAATTCTACCGTATCACCTCTTTGGCAGCAGCGGCCTCTTACGCGAAGTGTTTCTTGCGCAACAACAGCAAGCATTTAGTCAGGAGTCAATTCCGGCTCCAATTAATAAAGCTACGGTTCTGCAACAAAACAGTCGCATGCAGCAGTCTATCTTGCCTATTCAACAGCAATAAAAAATTCAGCCTCAATCCAAGCTGTGCCTAACACAATCAACGAATAATAATTTTCAGCAAAATATCGTTATGTCTTCAGCACCACAAAGCTTTATAAATAGTGTGTTAGCTGATAACAGAGTATTGCAAGCAGTCTTTCCACTTCTCCAGTTGTTCATATCAAGGCTCGCTTAAAACACAACCAAGCATACACTTACCAACTAAGTAGCATCGAAGCTTGGTTACACGCCTAGTATTTTTAGGTGCGTAAAATTGACAAAAGACAACCTTCTTGACCAGGTTATAAGTTCTTTCAAGCTGACAGTTCCGGCTGAACTTTCTACCCCACTTTGTTCCGATTTTTGGCCAAAGGGGACACTCGTTAAAACATTCGATACAAGGCAACCTAAGCGGCGGTTTCGTCCCAAAAAAGGTTTCAAACTGCCTCAACAACCTTTAAGGATCATCTAACACTGAAAGAAATTCTTCTCTTCCTAATCGTTCACCTATTTCTATTTACTATCAGAATGTTCGTGGCTTGAGAACCAAACTTGAGGATTTATTACTCGTGTCCCAATTAACTAACGATTCAGTTATCTGTTTAACTGAAACTTGATTAAATGAGAATATTTCAAATGCGGAAATATTACCTGACTATTTAGTTTACCGATGCCACCGTGACCTTAACATCACTAATAAATCTGATGGTGGGAGAGTCTTGGTTGCAGTCTGCAAAACCCTTAATAGTTCACTTTGTGCTGACTTCAGATTTTCTCGTGCTGTTGAGGGTGTAATTGTGAAACACCCTCTTCCTCATAACTCCTCATTATTAATTTCCTCTGTGTTTATTCCCTGTAATTCTCCCTTAACTATGTACGAAGCCTTCTTCGATGAACTCTTTGCCTATCTTCTTACTCGTCATCCACATTCCAAAATTATAATTTGTGAGGACTTCAATCTACCGGCAGTGGAATGGGACCACTTAACAACACCTGGCAATAGTCCTTCTTTGTTACTTTTTTCCTTTCTTTCCCTTTGTCCTTTTTCACAGTTTAATCATATCCGTAACCCTAATGGTCGTCTTCAGGACCTTTTCATGTCAAATTTTCAAACTGGGTGTCTATCTATAGCTCTCGTTTTACATCCTTACGTTCAACCTGATCTCCATCATCCACCTTTGTCTCTAGCACTAACCGTTGATACCCTAAAACCCCAGAGAACTGCCTCAGTTTGTCGTTACAATTTCTTTAAAGCAAATTATGAGGCAATTACAACCAATCTGGACTCGGTCAACTGATGTACCTTCTTCATTCGTCTTGACTGCGATAATTCTTTGAACAAATTCTACGATTACCTTAATAATCATATTGCTCTTTATACTCCACTCCAAGCTCCTCACAAAGCAAAAATGAAGCCTTGGCTTATCGAAGTGTTCTTCGTGCCTTTAGAGCCAAAGATAAGGGGCATAGGCAATATAAATTTACCGGAAATGATGATGCTAAACAGAATTTTTGGAGACTGCGCTCTTTGGCTAAAAAAGAGCTCAAAACGGCCATGAAAAACTACTTTAGCAGCTTAGAGAGTTCCCTCCTGACAAATAACCCTAAACCCTTTTGGTCATACATCCGATCCCTTAAATCTTCCTCTTCCATCCCGCATACGGTCAAATGGAACAACACTGAAGCCGCCTCCCCTCAGGATATTTCTAACCTATTCGCCGAATATTTTTCCTCTACTGACATACTACACTCCCCCATAAATTCAATTCAAACTTATCCAGCATCAAGTACATCCTATTCAACTGATCCTTCTGAAGTTGAATCCCTTATTAACTTGCTTGATCCGAATGTTAGTCTTGGTCCCGATGGATTACCTAATATATGTGTGAAGTCACTTTGTTCCTCTTTGTGTTTTCCTCCATCCCTTATGTTCAATCTCAGTCTTGGTACTGGCACCTTTCCAACGTACTAGAATCATGCAAATATTGTTCCTATCTTTGAAAACGGCGACCCATCATCTGCCTCAAACTATCGTCCCATATCACTCCTCTCCTGCTGGAACGACTTGTACACAACAGGCTTCTTGAGTCACTGAGTTCATTTGTCACACCACAGCAACATGGACCCTTGAAGGGTCGTTCAACTTCTACGAACTTGGCCGAGTTCAAAGATTATATTGCAAGAGCTTTAGATAAACAGCTTCAAATAGACACAATATTCACGGACTTCTCCATAGCTTTTGACTGCGTCAACCATGTTCTCCTCTGTCAAAAGTTAGCTTTGCTCAGCATATCCGGTTCCCTTTATTCTTGGATTTCATCGTATCTATCCTCCCGTTCATGTCCTGTTAATCGCTATGGCACAATTTCCTTTCAATTCAATCCTACATCTGGTGTCCCTCAAGGGTCAATCCTTGGGCCTCTTCTTTTCGTACTGTTTATCAATGATCTTCCCTCTGTAATTTCCTCTTCTTGTCTCCTGTATGCTGATGATTTCAAGGCATTCCGGATAGTTAGATCCCTTGAAAATTGTCAGCAACTCCAAATTTATCTTTTTAACCTCTATAACTGGTGTAATGTAAACTCCCTTCGTATCAATGTTTCCAAATGTTTTAAAATGACTTTTACTTTGGAAATTGTTCCTTTAACTTTTAATTACACCCTATGTGATGTTGTTCTCTCCTCTGCAGACTCATGCAAAAATCTTGGTGTAATATTTGACCCCAAGCTTAAATTTGATATCCACATTTTTAGCTTAATTACCAAGGCATCAAAAGTTTCGGGTTTTCTTATGCGGCATTTGCATAAGTTTGCAAATATTGCTACCGCTGTCCGCTTGTTCACATGTCTTGTCCGCCCGCTTCTTGAGTACTGCTCAGTAGTTTGGTCTCCTAGACATTTATACCTTGTGAACTCACTAGAAGCTGTTCAGCATAAGTTTAGCCGTATTGTGTTCTTCAAATTCAATTTCGCTTATGAGCCTTATGAGCGTCGTCTATCCATACTTCGTCTCCCTTCTCTGTCGTCCCGTAGAACCTTCTTAGATCAATGTTTTCTTTATAAGTTGTACCACCATCAAATTGCTTCCACCCTATGCGCGGACTTGCACTACAGACTGTATGCACGTCGTAGTCAGTCTAATCACATTCTCGAGGTTCCGTACGCCCGGAAAGATTTATATTTTCACTCAATTATGCCGCGAAGCATCAGAATGCATAACAGCCTCGAGCTTGGTTCTCTATCCACGTCCTACTTTGTTTTTAAAATTTAACTAAAGACGTTACTTTTTGCGAATAGTGATTAATGTTCCTTATCACTCAATTTTTTCAATTTTTTCAAACTTTGATCTAGACTCAAACTTCATATCTTACATGTTTTAATTAACTTTTTTCTGCTTGATTTGTTGTATTAATTTCTCTTACTCTAAATTATATTTAACTATATTAAATTGTCTAAGTCTATTTTGTAATTGGATTTCTGTCTGTTAAATGGATTTAAATAAATAAATAAAAATTACATTAAAGACAATTGCAGTGAAGCTCAAAAAAGATTATTGCATTTTTGTTTCGCATGAAACAGTTTTTAAGATCAAAGAGTTTTCAATTTAGCATATAACAATTTTATCTACTAATAAAACACAGAAATTTTTGAGATATTCAGTTCAAATTTATTTTGGGTGTAGTGGAAGCATTACATTTTATGAATCAAATTCGATTTTGGGCACATGACCACCAGGAGTCCGTTTACAGCAGCCGATTCTTTTGACCCTATTTCCCACAACTCTGGCATAGATTTCGGCCGGAACGATGGCAATTTCGCGTTGGATATTGTCTTTGGACTCATCTAAAGTTGCTGGCTTATTAGCATAGACCAGTGACTTGATATAATCCCATAAAAAGAAATTCAATGGTGTTAGATCGCGTGAATGAGGCGGCCATTCGACCAGACCACTTCTCCAGATAACACGTTCACCAAACATTCAATAAATCGATTGTGAGGCGTGCTGTATGGCTAGGGGCGCCGTCTTGTTGAAATCACATATCGTTGATGTTAAATTCATCCAATTGTGGAGACAAATAATCTTTCAATATAACACGATAGTGCTTTCCATTGATGGTGACATGAGGGCCGTTTTCATCGACGATAAAATACGGCCCAATCGCACCTCCGGCATGAAAACCGTACCGAACATTAATTTTTTGCGGATGCAACGGTGCCTCAAGAAGCACGTGTGGGCTTGTTGCTGTCGAATAATGCATGTTTTGCTTATTAACAAACCCATTAAGCCAGAAATGAGCTTCATCACTGAAGATGGTTTTTCGATGAAATTCTTCATATTCTTCAAATTTTGTCGGAGCACAATTTGGAGAAGTTTTGGCGTTTTGAAAGATCATGTGTCTTTATTTTTTGAGTCAATTTGATCTTGCAACCATGCAGGCCAATCTTTCTTACAAAACACGCCTATAGTGTCGTTTGATCAATGCCCAATTCTTTAGAACGACGTGAAATCAACTGGTTAGGCTCATTTTGAATCGATGCACCTAAGGCTCTGATATTTCCTTCGCTTCAAGCGGAATGACGTTTTTTGGCATTGAAGCATCTAATATTGAGAATCTGGGCTTAAACTTATCCACTACAGCATGCGTAGCCTGTCAGGTGGGACGATTATTACGGCCGAAAATTAGAGTAAGCGCTCTTAAAGTTATGACCACCACCCCAGAATTTCGGTAGTGATTTTTAATAATTCTCAAACGTTATTCGTTCGTGAGTTTTATGATGATGAAAATATTGACTTTAATTAACGTTTTGACATTCACAGTTTATTAAAAAAGTTCAAGGGTGCATTCACATAAAGATCTGAAATTATTATGTCCCTAATGGAAAACCCTTTACTTGCGAACAAATACTCATCAAGAGCTGCACGGAAAAAGCCACTGCTCTCATCACAAAATACATTTCTCAACCGACCAAATATTGAGTTGACATCATATTCTGTGACGAAATAAAAATCATGCTGTATTATAATGATGGACTGAATAGAGTGTGGGGGAAGTCATTAGCACCGTTAAAAAATCGAAATATCATTCCAACAGTGAGATCCGGAAAACTTTCTGTAATAATTTTGGGGTGTGTATCTAATAAAGGAGTTTGGAACAAACTCACTGATGCCTTTGATACAAATAGCGGACTAAAGCAGGGAGATGGGCTGGCCCCTTTGCTATTCAATTTGGCTCTGGAGTATGTCATAAAAAAGCTATCTGTCGATACACGAGGTACATTACTATACAAGTCGAACCTTGTAGTAGCCTATGCAGACAACATCAACATTTTGTCACGCTCATTAACAACTGCCAAATAACTTTTTCTGAAACTCAACAGCGAAGCAAAACTAGCATGGCTACAAATCAATGAATATAAAACAAAGCTCATGACGCAGTCGAGAAAAAAATTCTTCAAATGCACAAAATATCACACTTGACGAATATAGTATCAAAAATGTGGAGAAATTCGTGTATTTAGGTGCCAAAATAACGAGGACCAGTAATGTAAGAGACCGAATACGCCAAAAAATACAGCTCGCGAATAAAATATTTTATTCAGTTTTGACGATCTTGAAGACCAGCTGAAAAACAAAGCACCAAGTATACAAATCTGTGATAAGACCTGTGATATGCTATGGGTGTAAAAAATGGACCCTCATCCAAGAATCTGCAAATATATTGAACGCCTTTGAGCGAAGGGTCCCGGGGCGAATAATAGGAGCAAAGTTAGAGGCAGATCAATGGCGAATTCGATACAACCATGAGCTGTATGAAATTTTTGACGAGCTGGAGGTCTCAACGATTGTTAGACTGCGGAAGCTGTATTGAGTGGGCTACGTGAATCGTATGGACGAGTAATGGATACCCAAAAAGGTATTCGTTGGGAGAACTGAAGAGCGAAGACCAGTGTGGAAACTGAAGAAACGCTGGTCTGACTGACTGAAGAAGAAAATACTATTTTGTTGGGAAAATGTGAAATTCGACAATCATAACAATATCAACCAAATTAAGTGAATTTCGACTTCTGGGGTATTTTTTGTTGTTGTACTCATTAGCACTTACTCATAGTTCCAGAACTTTTTCAATTGTTTCAGACCACAGGTGTCCAGTCACGAGGGGGGGGGACACAATTTTTTCGTGTATTTCTCCTTCCTGTACACTCCTCGAAGCCAAAAATTTCAGTTTAGGACGTATTTTGAAAATTTTTTTTCAGGGTCCGCTCCCCAAAAGAGGAGACCCCCTTAAGCACCTTATAATTTTTTTTCGCTGTCGAAATTTGAAGAGGGCACCACTTAACACCTATATGCAAAATGTTATGTTTGTAGCTTATACGGACGGACGACAAACAGACAGGGCGCGATTTTAGTAGGGTTTTGTAAAATTATTTTACAAAACCCTAAAAACAGAGTGCTTTTTGCTTTTGCTTAGTAAGTTGAAAAACTGGACGATTTCATTGTATGAAACATGCTTGACAGGCTGAATTTCAAAGAAGGGAAGAAATTATAACAAGAAATAAAAATTCAGTTGTGTTAAAAGTTAAGAATTATATTTATAAAATTAATTTTTTATGAAAGTTTGAAACATGTCAAGAGGCTATAGAAGAGGATCAAGACATTGCTGATTATATATACGAAGTAACCGTAGGAATGGAGAATGAAAGAAGTTGTTAGTACCTGCATACAGAACATCGTCGAATGCTCTAATTTATTTGCGTAAAGGCTTTAGAAAAATCCTTAAAAATAACGTCGATTTGTGGTTGCTGGTGAAGGGCTGCTGCAGTGTGATGGGTAAAAGAAAGTAAGGTTGTGAGAGTCGATCTGCCACAAAATCATGCCGTTGATCTGCTAAGAACGGAAGGATAAGGTTGTACATCATGAACTGTATTTTTAAGGGTTTTCCGAAAACAGGAAAGAGGGAATTAGACGATGGTTAGAGATGGCATAGCGGTCCCCAGCTTTGAAAATAGGAACAATGTGGGCGATTTTCACAGGTTTCTTGAGGAGTAGACGATGACACGCTATCAAGACTGATAGTATCATGGACATGATGAGAGTCCTTTACAAATTTCGCAAACGACCAGAACGCACGAGTTTGATTAGACATCGGTGAAGCTTTAATATTGTGTACATATGCACGAAGTACAGAAGCGGTAATTTTTTTGCCGCGGCAAGACGCCTTTTGAATTTAGTCAGATCACTTGGAAGACCACTGAACAAGAATTTTTTGCGGGCAGCATCTTTTGATTTAATTGCTGTTGCTACACTTGAATCAAACCAAAAAGCATCTTTAGGTATCCACGATGGAAATACAGGAGTAAATTGAAAGTTTAAGGATGAAAGAAATAGATAAACTTTATCAACACAATCTTCAATATGGAGGTCGTTGAAGAAGGAATACTAATCCACGGCATTAAGGCTAGCTTTTATACACGAAAGATCAGTTTTCAAAAAATTAATGCGGGAAGGCGAGGCATTCCTCGAAAAATGAGAAGATGTGATAGTTAGCTAAGAGGAGAATAATTGATGGTGGGGATCTGGCTTGACAACGGGTGAGAGTGCCACCGATGCAACCAGAGAAGAAGGTGGCAAGTTTGAAAGGACAAGGTGAAGTACTTTGTTATTGGCATTGGAATAGTGTTGAGTTGGGCAAAAAAGAAGAGGAAAATTAAAGAAGAAAGAGCAAATGACACACTACGACCAGAATGCATGGAGGGATAACATACATATCCCAAATAATAGAGGACAAATTGAAGTCCCAACAGAAAAACATAGGGTTATTAATGTAATTCGGGGATTCGGCAAAAAATATTTATAAAAAATGGCAAAACTGTCACAACGAATGTGCACAGATGATACCTGGAGGAAAAGAAAGTCAGGTAGAGGGACTAGCATAATTACACACTCAATAGGTGAAATTGGAGTAAAATTATCAGAGAGTTCGCTGGCAAGAAAAACATTTATATCCACTTGAAAACTTCCACCGTCAGACTTGCCAGTAGCACCATGGCCTCATCTCTGCGGAAGTTTAAATGGATTGGGTTCACTATTATTAATCTTATCTGTCAGCTATGTTTCTGCTAGACAGATATACGGAAAAAGATTAAAAAAAGTAAAGTTCAATAGTCTTTGTCCTCAGATGATTTTGGCAATAGTAAGTCAGATTCGATAATTGAAGTAATTTATGTTGAAATGAATTACGAGGCCCTAGAGTTGTGTCTATTGGTGCAAAAGGACACATGATTGATCCGCTTAAGATTAATATCGTTGGTGAAAAAACTTACGAGTATTAGTATACTGAATTCAGTTTCGGTACTCTTTTCTACCAAACAGATACACAAAACGATTCTATCTCTAGCATTTGTTGCCTGCAAGAGTTTTTTAAAAATCATCTGTCATTAATTTAAAAAAATTAGATAATTTCTAGTCCGCATTTGGAGATTAAGTTTTTTTAATTGAATAAAGCTTCTTATAAAATCATCGAAATAATTTATTCAAGCAACAATTTATTCAAATAAATTATGTAGAATATAATAACATTACCGCGATATCTGAAAAAATAAAGCGAAGAATCTGAACAGAGTTTGAAGACCGGTGGCAGGGAGGAGCCCGACAGCTTTCCATCATTGGGGAACCTGAGAAAATGACAAAACAAAAAAACTTCAGCGAATGTCGAAAAAGACAAGTATAGACGTAGTACCCTTCCCAAAGTCATTCCGGCTAGAAAGTATTTTGAGATTAACAAATGATGCCAAAAAGCTTGAGGAGAAGAGCGTTATATAAAATCACATACCCGACAAGAAAACTGATGAAAAGCAGGATAATGGAGCACATATAGGAAGCTGCGCTGGCAAAAAAGTTGAGAAGGTGGACAATTAGATCTACAGTGGTGAACCTCATAATTGTATCAGCACACAGCATTGCATTGGAAAATAGGGTCATCTGAAAAGTTTCCGGCTTTTTAAAGAAAAACAGATAATTCAAGCCAAGCCAAAATTTATTTCTCAACATAGTCTCCACGCAAGTCAAACGCTTTTCGTATCCCTTCAGGCCATCAGGAAAAAATTCTTAAGGTAAACCTGAAAAATGCAGGTTTACTGCTTCTTCAACCCCGGTATTTGATCCATATTTTTTCCCACCCAGAAGGTTTTTCAAGTCGGCGAACAAAAAAGTCACTCGTAGCTAGATCTGGTGAGTACGGTGGTCGTTGAAGCCATTCAAACTTCAATCCGTCTAATTTCGCCATTGCGACCATGCGTGTGGCACCTGCTTCTTCACCAAGCGTGGTCACTTCTTCATGAGTTCCGTCTTCAATTGGTCCAGCATCACAGTGCAATAGGATCCGTTAATGATTTTACCTTTTTCAAGGTAATCAACCATAATTACTCCACGGCCGTCTCAAAAAAATGTCGCTATCAGTTTTCAAGCACAAAGAACGACCTTTATCTTCTTCGGAGCTTTTTCCCCCATCACAATCCACTGCATTGACTGTTGTTTAGTCTCCGAAGTATGGTGATGGATCCTGGTTCCGTTGACTTTAATTAACCGGCGTAAAAACTCAGTGGAATTCTTTTGGAACAGCTGAAGAGTATCATGTGACATGTCCATCCGTACGCGCTTTTGGTCCATCGTCAACAAACGCGGCACCCATCGCGCAGATAATTTTCTCATGCATAAATCTTCATGTAAAATCTTATGCACCCATTCAGTTGGTATTCCACAAGCTTCAGCAATTTTCTTAATGGTTAATTAATGATCTTCTATCACAGTCGTGGGCACTAAACTGACGATATCTTCCGTTGAAACAGTTTTTAAACGTCCAGAACGTTCGTCGTTAAAAATGCTTGTGCGACCGCATTTGAACTCGGCCACCCAATGTTTCACGCTAGTAAATGAGGGCGACGATTGACTATACATGGAGTATAACTCTTTTTCACTTCCCGAGTTTTTTCCCTTTCAAATAGAGGTACTTTATCACCGCGCCATACTCGATTTAATCCATTGTTCTTAACAAACGTCAGCTTTGGAAAGGTACCATTTATTTTATACTGATCGGAATGACTTGAAATTTTCACGGCGTGCATATGTAAAGGCCATCTTTTGGTTGGCAAGAGGACTTGAATGTACCATGATTTTTTGCCGGTAAGGCCGGAGATATTTCAAACTACTCTCGTACTATCCTATTGGAAAGAATTTACAATTGGAAAAAAGCTAGATCACGAAAATTACAGAAGAAAAGCGACTAAATATAGACATAGGAAACACATACTATACAGCAGTTTATTGAAGCTGATTAGTCATCAATAACATAACGACTGACAGGTGGCTAACAAAAAAATTGATAATTAAGTAAATAGCCAATATGCAAAAGTTTAGTTAATTGCATATTGTAAAAATTAGTTTCTTTAAAAAAGTAATTGAAAAATAAAGATTAATTTTAACTTTATTCGTATACGAGTATAACTAATGGTTAAATAAAATGAAAAATACAGCTCGCAAATAAAATATTTTTTATTCAGTTTTGACAATCTTGAAGACCAGCTGCATGTACAGGAAAACAAAGCGTCAATTATACAAATCTGTGATAAGACCAGTGTTATACTACGGGTATGAAACATGGACCCTAACTCAAGCATCCCTAAATATAGGGAACGCCTTTGAGCGGCGGGTCCTGAAGTGAAAAATCGGAGCGATGCTGTGAGTCTTGATGAGAAATTTTCAAAATAGGTCTTAAATGACAAGTTTTGCTTTGAGGGGTACAGGGGAAGGGAAAATGTCCAAAAATGAAGTATCCTCCCTCGCGGTTAGTTACCATTGAACTGGAAAATCTGAAAAAATCATATATGTAAGTCTTTAGACGGGGACCAATGGTGAATTCGATATAACCATGAGCTGTATGAAATTTTCGACAAGCCGAAGGCCTCAACGATTGTAAGACTGCGGAAGCTGCAATAAGCTGGCCACATAAATCGTATGGATGAACAACGGATACCACAAAAGGTGCTCGTAGGGAGAACTGAAGGCCGTAGACCAGTGGGGAAGCCGAGGAAACGCTGGTCTAACCCAGTCAACGAAACCAGTTCTTCGCTGCTCGAATTTCGAAACAAGAGGATGCGATCAATGGACCGAGACAGTTGGAGGCGCTATTTGCAGGAAGCGAAGGCCCGAGAGGGGCATTAGTGTTACGAAGAAGAATATAAAATTAAGAATCAGTTGCATTAAAGACGAGAGTAGTTTGCTCTCGAAATGCCATTCTCTGTTAAAATCAATAAATTATGAATAGTCAAGAATAAGGAAATTATTTTATTATTTATTTACATTCTGCTGTTCAAAAATTTACCCCATACAATATAAATAAATTTTGGTGAACACATTATGTCTCGTGAAAATTTTGACAATATTTTTGCAATCGCTGTAAGTGCTTCTGCAGAGTATAATTAAAAATACTTCAATTAAATACCATTCATTAAGATGCAAAGCTTTTTTGTTCAGGTATCATCCCGGAAAGGCAAGTGAAGGCTTACTCGTCAATTTTATAACCACTATAATTATGTTGTTTGGAAAAGAAGATCCAATCCCGGGCTACATTAAATAAATTTGAGCCACAAAATAAGCACTTAAGTCGGGCTTGAAAATTTCATGAATGCGTTATGTATTAATAAGATTTTAGATACTTTTTCTTAATTATCAACAAAGAGCTTATCACAAGAGCCTCCAACCAATCATTTAATTGTATTAATTTAATGCAATGTGAATCAAAGCTTTAAGCGATTAGCTTCAAGCCATTTCAATTATGGCATTTGTTTAAACGAAAACTAGTGTGTATAAGATGAACGTAATATTTTGAAAATAACAAATGAATTGATTTAATTTGAAACTTTCGACATACAAAGGAACGAAAGCTTAGTGAAAGGTTCAAAATTCAAATATTTAAAGCTATAACGATTTATTAAAATTTATTTGAATAATTTAAAAGGTGTGTTGTGAATTGAAGATTTTTAACGTGTTTTTTTTTAGAGTGTGATTAGATAGAATTCATTCTTGAACTTTGAATTGTTGTGATTGATTGCCTTGAGTATGTGTGGAGGTAAAATCACTATTATATTAAGATACAAAAAATAAAATTTGTGCCTATCACACAATGTGTTTACTATTTCTGATGTTCATTCAATATTGAATTATCAACTATTTATGGGCGAATATAAAAGTCAAAATGAAAACTATTTCTGAAAAATATTATTTTCGATTTATGACAAATATTTGGGAGACAGTAAACATTTAATGTGACTTATTTACAGAAATTCGATTTAAAAATTATAGGAAAAATAATTCCGAAAGGCATCCAATCAAATAGTTATTGACTTCGATATAGTTTTGATTAAACTGACACCTAATTAGATTTTCGTGGCATTTTATAAACAGATTCACGATGATGATACGTAACAAAATTATCACTAATAGAACAATTTGATTGGATCAATCATTAAATGTAATTTTAGACAGAAACTAGAAAATAAACAGATAAATAATGGTGTCGTTTTGAATATTATTATCATTAAAATTTCACACTGTATGTATTGATTTGTGCCATATTTTAGCGAGTTGTGTGTGATAATTGTGAGCAGTTTTAAAATAGTATATTATGTATTTGTATACAAGTATCTATTTCATATTATTGGACTCACCGATGGTCGCAACCGCACACAGTGTTTCCCAAAAGCTGAAAATGGTCCCCACTTGTCTACGGGTGAAGTACTCACATGTGATGCATCTGCACTAGATGTATCCTGAGTTCGATAGATACCAATTGGTATTTCGCAAGTTGTTGAGCAAAGTTTCTGATACAGACGCCCGTATGTTCGTATCCACATGTCTTCCTTTGTAATTTTCATCTGGGAAATGTTAAACACAGAAACTTAATAGTTTGAATTTAAGCTTCCTACTACATATTTCATATCTCATATGTATAAATTAAGGGTATGATAAAACAATAATAATTTCGAATATATTTACCGATGTGAGAAAACCACTACCCGGAGCTTGATCTATTCCTAAAAGTAATCGTACGAATGTTATCACGTAATCCTTCACAAACGCCTGATACAGGAGTGTGTCGAGCATTGATGCACTGAATACAGCTCCAGCCGCGAACGGTAAACGGAACATGTATGAGATATGTGAGCCTCGTTCTTTTTCTCGCTACACACAAAAGACAAGGAAATATTGAAAATTTGCATTGCAATAAATGTTTTATGTGCGGAAATATAAATGTTTCAAGTGGCAATAAGGTAGAGTTTCGTAGTATTCTGAAAATGTGTTACAACTATAAAGAATTTCTTGAATTTCATTTCCGTGAATTTCTGTGATGAATAAAACATAAACGAAATATTGTTGGAAAGAGGAAGAAAGTTAAGGCACTTAGAAATTGATCCGTTTTTAAAGGTGTAATGTAGAAAAGACGCTTATTGCGATCTCTGTTCCAATTATCCTTTGTATTTTAGCAACATTATTAGGATGTAATCAAGAGAAATTGAGTTTATATTTTGTTCATGCCTTTGGTATGTTTTTTTTCAAATCTATTTATTTATTTATTAGAAAGAAACCAATTTTCTTTGAACAAGCCAACAGTAAATAAGATAGGACTTAATTGAACATGACATTTTGTTAAAAACCTGACGTACAACAACTACTAAGATATACCTTATCTTCAGGGAGACACTAGCAATTAAAAAACTCAATTAAAACAGAACAAGTTGGGTAGACAGACCTTTGCTCATGTCAGAAGGGTTTTGTACTCAACTTACAAAATGCAGTAACCAGCAACGAATAAAATCAAGAAACACGTCACGTTCGAGTATCATACAATTATTAACAAAGTTAAAAGAATTTTGACTTCTGAGGTATTTGTTATAGTTATACCCATAAAGATCTCCCTTGATCATTTTTTCAGATTTTTTACATCACGGGTGTCCATTCGCGAGGGAGGAAACACATTTTTCATGTATTTCCCCCCCCCCCCCCCCCCCTGTGCCCCCACTGAAGTAAAAGCTGTCAGTTTAAGAACTGTTGTGAAAAGCTCTCATAGAGAACTTTCAGTTGATACTCATATCGGCTACCTTTCATGAAATTTTTTTCAGGGGCCACTCCTCTGTACTGTAATCATCGATTCATGGCCTATTTTTTCGAATCCTAGAATGGTTACAAAGCCCTTTTGCTAGGAGCTCTCTCCTGCCTTTTCGACTTGTTTCATTTTTTTGTAGTCATCTTCATGATACCTATCATTCCTGAAATTTTCATGCAAATCCTAGCAAAGCTGTAGTGTCTAAGTCGGTAAAAAGCGCATATTGTTCCATAGCCATATGTTTCCATAATAAAACAGGGCATATTGTTCCATAGTAATACAGGAAAATTCAAATCGCTATAACTTCATTAAATACAATTCGATCTTTACGAAACTTTCAGAAAAGATTAATCTTATAAATAGTCATCTGTTTGCTAAATTTTGTTCAATTTAAGAGTACCGTTAAGATTTTATACAAGAAAACATAAAATCGATAAATCATACTATTACTAACAAAGTTGAGTGAATTTCGACTTCTCATGTATTTGTTGTTGTTGTACTCATTAAGGCCTACATTCATGATTTTTTTCAGATTTTTCGGATGGAAGGTGTCCAATCGCGAGGGGGGGGACACAAATTTTTCGTACATTTCCCCTTCCCCTGCCCCCCACGGTGATGATAAGGCAATTTTAAGACTTGTTTTCAAAAGATGTCATTGAGATCTTTCCAACGACACCTTACTCGACTACCAATGGTGAAAAAAAATTTTGAGGGGTCACCTCCCTATATGGGGAGACCCCTCTTAAACCCCTTTTAAAAAATTTTCCTCCCTTGAAGTTTCAAGAAGTCACCACTTCTGACCTTTCCACAAAGTTTCATGGCTGTAGCCTCTATAGTTTCGGAGAAAAAGTGCTGTGACATACAGACGGACGGACGGACGGACAGACGGACACAGGTCGTGATTGCAATAGGGTTTTGTATTTTAGTACAAAACTCTAAAAAGACTCCAAATGAGAGGTCACTGATAAATAAAATTAATGGGGAAATGTGACTGAGTGGCTGAAAAAAAAACTTTTTCCTTAAGAAAAATTGATTTATTCAAATCATCATCATCTATGGCGCGGCAGCCTAAGCCGGGCCTTAGCCTCCAGGATTGATTTCCTCCAATTATCACGGTTCCGCAACCTTATCAAGAGTTCTTTACTCGCATCAAGGATCGCCTGTAAGCTTCTATTGTGTCTTCCCATCGGGAAGAACATTGAGGTAAGTACATCCCCTTGTTTTAAGTCTGATTCCGTTATAAAGCTGTCCGTTAGTTTACCGTTTACCTTGACCTGGAACTCTTTGTTTAGCATCTTGAACTTGACCACGTGGACTAGTTCCGCTGGGACGCCAAAGTCAAGCATTGTTTCCAGCAGCACATTTCTGTCGACACTGTCTTTTGCTTACTTGAAGTCTAAAAATAGTTGGTGTACATCAATGTTATATTCCCAGCACTTTTCAGGAACCTGCTTTACTGAAAATACTTGGTAAATTGTAGACCGTTCACTTCGAAAGCCTCTCTGATACTTTCGTATAATGCTTCCATAGTACGACTTTAATTTATAAGACGTGCACAATAGAGCAATGCCTCTATAATTTTTCCACCTTAATTTGTCCCCTTATTTGTGTACAGAACATATTATACTTTCTCAGAAGTCTTCTGGTAACTGCTGTTCTGACCATATTCTGCATATTAACCGATGCAGAAGCTTGTTTGGATGGATATCACCTCACTGGAGCAGTTCTGCTGGTATTCCATCAAATTTGGAAGCTTTATTTTTGCCGACTGCGTCACCTGTGATTGCTCCTTGTGTACTTTTGCAAAGACTTATTTGTGGGTTGAAGCCGTCTCTCTTGTTTGATAGAGACATACGCTGATCTGACTTCATGTACGGTCATGTTTTTGTCTACCTGTTGGATTTATTTATATGCATTCCAAAATTTCAAGCCTGTGCAATAAAAAACTTTGCGTTCATTCAATTCAATCAGTCAATTCCATAAGGGGGCATTTCCACTTTTTTGATGAAATCACTTTTTACCGAATTCTGTCTCTGGGCACCTTTACTCATATATTTCAAATAAACACGGGCCATGTCCCACTAGCTTGGTACCCTTAAAACACCAGGAGATACATCAGTGAATTCCAAAAGATGACATCTACCAGAGGTGGCCCCTCTTCGAAATGAGCTGGTGATGCGCATGCGCGCTTTCTGTTTTCCATTCCATGCACTATTACTTCCTATCAAATGTTGTTTACTGTCAAAAAGTCGTGGTTTTCTTTCAATATTAAATTGTTATTTATTATTGTGGTGAAATGTCTGATAATGAAAGTGGAAACTCTTCTCCAGTACCAAAGAGAAAAAAGGAGTGAAAAATCCAGATAAATATAAGAAGAATGAAATAAAAGAAGCAAAAGTAAGAGGAGATGCTCATTTAAATCACGTAAACAAACAAATGGAGAGTAGAAAAACGGGAAACAAGTGCACGTATGTTTTATTATTGTTTTATAGAAGACAAATTACTTTTAACTTGTTTAAAACATTGCATTCTTAAACCCTTAACAGTCGATTGATCGGACAAAATCCGTGTCCGGTCCGCTCTGTGCAACACACGATCGGACCATCCAGTCGTTCTTAACTTTTACTGCGCGAAATGTTTTCAATTTAGGCAAAAGAAACTAAAATCGCTTTTGTGACAGCAATCATTGTTGCTACATGCTCACCACTACAAATAAAGCAACAGTACAGTCATATGAGACAAATAAAATGGCTCATTTAAGACCAATCAAATAACGCAGAGACCACCGAAAAATGGTTGGTTACTACACTAAAATATCTCGAGACAGGCAGAAAACTCACAACTGATAGGGATTTGGTCCGATTGAGCCGTAAACACGCGCGGATTCAGTCCGGAGCGAGCCCGGTCTGGTGGAAAAAAACATCGAACTCGATTGGATTTAATAACG
Organism: Odontomyia ornata; assembly: GCA_963969285.1. NCBI lineage: Eukaryota > Metazoa > Arthropoda > Insecta > Diptera > Stratiomyidae > Odontomyia > Odontomyia ornata. The sequence continues at coordinate 428,182,707 of OZ017738.1, read as the reverse complement.
GAATGCTCTCCACATAACTGAATTTGGTACGGAGCGGACCAAATTTATTCGTGCGTTAGCACTATAAGCATAAAACTAGCGTTTACCACATTTTTCTGATTTTGTTAGAGGTTCTCGCAAGTGTTTTACCGAAGTGCCGGAGCATGAAATGGACGATATGATCTCGAAAATGGACCAATTCAAGACAAAAGATGAACAGACTATTTTTCTTCAGGGACTTATTGACTTGACAAAATCTAAGAACCACAAAGAACGAATGGATGAGGAAGAGCAAGTCAAAAAAAACTCAACTTTAAGGAAAACACCTTTACTTATCACATTGAGTATAATAAAAGACAAGTAGATTCCGCACGACTTTTCTATCCTTCTATGGCGTAACCAAAAAAAAAAAAGTCGAACGACTTTGCGGATTAGCGAGTCAGGGAATATTGCCTCATGATTAAAGAGGAAGAATTCATGGCTCACGTACTGCTCGAGCTATTTTGGAGAAGTCTGCCAGCTAATTCATAATTTTATTGAAAGTATTCCTACTAAGGAAAGACAAGACAAAAATATATATTTCAGCTAAGCTTGCTGTTAAAATTATACATCAACAATTTTTAAAGGATAACCTGAAGGGTAATGTAAAATACAAGATTTTTCTGCAATACTTTCAACAAAATTTTGACTTATTATTTGGCAATTCTCAAATTTTTTGGCGATACTTTTTTTTCAGATTTGTGATAATATTGTTAAAAATAAAGTAATTTTTGTCTTTTAAAACTGTTCGTCATTTAAAAAGTTCATTTATTTCCGAAATGGGTTGTCTCTCTAAAAGAAAAAAAAAATATTCTGGGGCCCCATACATTAAAAAACGTTAACAAACATGCATTTGAATTAGAACAGTAGCCCCGTAAATATGAAAAAATACTGCGTGATCTTATCTAAAAATGTGTAGAAGTTAATCGGTTTTTTGTCTCTTCTGGAAAATTTTGAAAAATGTAGATACCCCCTTTTGGAAATGACAGATTCAATTTAATGTAATGCTGAAATCTTCTGTGTCGACAGGATATTATCAAATGTAAGTTTTTCCACAGATTACTAATTTAAAAAGTTATATCTTGTTACAAGCCTTTAATCTGTGAGTGATATATGATTGTTTTAAAAAAATTGTGTATGTAAGTAATTTATTCTGGTTAAATTACTTCTTTTTTTTGTACCATTATCACCCCTCTAGCTCCAACTGCGCCGCTAATTACCCCGGTCCATTGGCTGCGTCCTCTAATTTCGAAACTCGAGAAGCGATAAACTATCTTTGTTGACCGGGTCAAACCAGCGTTTCCTCGATTCTCCTACTGGTCTCCACCCTTCAGTTCTCCGAACGAGTGCCTTTTTGGGTATCTGTTTTTTGTCCATACGATTCATATGTCCAGCCCATTGCAGCTTCCGTATTCTTACGATTTTGGAGACCTCCGGGTCGTCAAAAATTTAACACAGCTCATAGTTGTATCGAATTTGCCATTGTTCCCCATCTAGCTTCGCTCCGATTATTTGCCTCAGGACCCGTCTTTGGAAGGCGGATGCTTTGGTTAGAGTCCATATTTCACACACTTAGCATAATACAGGTCTTATTATAGATCTGTATACTTAGGGCTTTGTTTTCCTGTGTATACAGCTGGTCTACAAGATCTTCATAAATGAATAAAATCTTTTATTTGCAACCTGTATTTCGTCTCTGTCACAAGCGGTTCCCGTTATTTTGGCGACTAAATATGCCACTTCGCTAACATTTTTGATACTGTATTCCGCTAATGTGATATATTGAGTTTTGTTTTCTTCTCATTGATTTGTATCCCTTGCTTAGCTATCAAGTTTTAGGAATAGAACTCTGGCAGTGGTTAATAACCCTGGCAAAGTATTGATGTCGTCCGCATCGGCTACTCCTTGGCTCGACTTATATAATAATGTACACCGTAGATCGACAGGTAGCTTTCTCATGACGTACTACAAAGTCAAATCTAACAGCAATGCAGCCAGCCCATTTTCCTGCTTTAGCCTGATATTTGTGTCAAAGGCATCGGTGAGTTAGCTATTGATGTAGACTTGGAAGGTCGTTGACGTTATTGCCATTTTGGTAAGACGGATTTATTTGGCTGGAATGCCAAAGCAAAGCATTATTTGGTACAGTGCGTTGTGATCAATACTGTCGTATGCTTGCTTAAACTCACCGAAAATTTGATGTGCATCCTTGCTGGACTCCCGGTATTTCCCAAGTAACTGCTTAACAGGGATCAATTGGTCTCTAGTCGGTCTACCTGTTCTGAAACCGCCATGGTACTCCCCAATAATATTGTTGGCGTATGATCCGATCTTTGAAAATATTTTGTACGCCGAACAAAGTAGTGATATACTTCTATAATTTTCGCACTGTAACTTGTTACCTTTCTTATGGGTAGGGAATATAATTGATTGGCTCCACTCGTTCTACATATATACTCGTGCTAAGTGTGCCGGATAGCTTTATGATTAGCTTTATGAACACAACTGCCACCATATTTGATGAGCTCCACTTGAATCTCATCGATGCTCGGCACTATATTATTTTTTCGGGCTTTGAAAGTAGGGCAAACCTCATCCAGAGTTAGAGTTGATAGGGCCAATGGAAGCTCTCCGGAATGATTTATAGACTTCGATGTTCTGGAGCTATGCAGAGGATTAAGTAGGTTCTTGAAATATGATGCCCATCTTTCCTTGATTCTGGTTTCATCGGCGGTGAGATATTGGATGTCATCACGACAGAGCGTGGTTTTGGGCTGAGAATCACGTTTCAGACTTTTCACTACATTGTATGCTTGTCCTGTGTTGTTGCTCGCTAGACTTACATCAAAACTTCTGAATTGGCCGTCTTAGTATTTTTTTTTCTTAATTCTAATTATCTTTTTTACTACTCTTCTGAAATTTTCATAATGTTCTCTCTTCATCCTTGTTTTCCTGCCTACTTATTCTTTGTGCGCCTGATTCTTTTTGTCAACGCATTTTGGCGCTCATAATTAAACCAATAATTACCTTCGCGCCGGGCTTGATGTCTGATTGTGTGTTCTGCAATGGTCTTAATAGCCACTTTCACTTCCATCCAGAGCTCGTTGCTTGTTTTCAGCGATACGTCTGATAAGATGGGAGCCAGCTGTTTATCGAGGGTTTCCGTAAATTTTTTTGCCTCAGACGTTGTTTGGAGACTTTTGATGTAAAATTTTTGTAGCGACCTGGTCTTTAATGAGCACACTTTTGACATATGATATCAATAGTTTGATTTGATCTGGTAATGATCTGCGTTATAATTGGTTCTTCGGTATGTACGGACGTCAAGTATGCTTGGGGCCCGAACCGCTGGATGAGAACAAAGTTGTTTTGGTTTTTTGTATTTCCATCTGGCGATACCCAGGTCATTTTGTGTATGCGAACGCATGACTAGATTTCTGCTACATGTAAAGTCAATCAGACGCTAGCCGTCGTCATTTGTTTCATAGTGGAGGCTTTACCCTTCAGTTGTTTTTTCCCAATTAAATATCTCATTGCCAATTTTAGCGTTGAGATCAGTCAAAATTATTTTTGTAAGCAATGAGTTGACTAGTCTTTCGAGGTTATAGTAGAACATTTCCTTCGTTTCTTCATCCTTTTCTTCGGTCGAAGCGTGTACGTTCATTAGTCAGATTTTGAAGAATTTCGCTCTTACTTGGATCGCACACAGCCATTAATTAACTGCATTAAAATCAATAACGTGCCATTTGAACTCCCCATGCACAGTAAAAGCTACTCCAAATTCTCGTTTCCTGGTAAGCTTCCCACTTTTGAATATTGTGTGTGACTCATGTCATGAATTTCATTTCCAATCCAGTTGGTTTCCTGGATTTCTAGAATTTTTATTTTATATTGTCTGGTCTGTGGTAAAAGGTCCTTAACAGTGCCAGGGTGATTGAGTAATCTAACACTCCAGGATTCAATGCCATGGTGTTTTTGCATTTGCGAGGTCATTGCCATCAGCGTTATCCATTCCAAGGCCCTTTAGCAGTTTTCGAAACATTGTAGGTTTTCTAGGAACGGGTAGTTGACCCGTCGCCCATCCCCCATTCCAACAGCATACTTTTCACTTCGGTACTGTTGCCATGCGCGGAAGACTCGTCTTTACCTTCTTACGTTTAAACAAAGGAGGTGTATATAGGATTTAGTGACAGAGCTGTAGATGTATTTACAGTTACTAGCATTTGTCGGCATTCAGTGTCCAATCATTGTGGAACCAGTAAACACTATGTGCGACACCGAGAACATTACCTACCATTTAATTGGGGGACGTCGGAAGAGGAATCATGGAAGCTGTGGGTTATGGAGGCAAAAGGTTCCCTCTTCCTTTTTCAAATGGGCTTAGGACCGTCTGCAATGGTGTTATTATAAAAGATAAGAAGAACGAATAGACGTTAACTGCACATTGCGATTATTTTTATAGTCGGGAGACTATGCGAGCAGGGAACGTTTCCTTCACAATATCTATTATGGCTCGTGCTGTAGGTGCAGTTGCACCGTCTTGCTGAAACTGCATGTTCACTACGCTCTTCTCATATAATTCCGACTGTAAGGAGTTCGTAAATCATGACCCCGTAGCGTTCGCGAGTAACAATAACCCTATTGCCGGCGGCGTCTTCAATAAAATATGGCCTGATAACTCCTCCTGCGTGAACACCACACCACACAGTGGCTTTGACTATACGTAACGGCTGTTGGCGTATCACACGCGTATTTTCGGTCCCCAGAAACGAAGATTGACGCAACTACAGGGTGCGCCAGAGAAACTTACTTATTTGAAAAAATTCCCGCGCGGTGGGTTAGGCGGGTAGAGGGGCGAGAAGGGACGCATCTGGAGGGGGAAGTTCCCAAGTTTGTTTCTCCCTCCAGTAGAGCGAGTTACTGTCTGGTGTGCAATGTCTGTAATGGGAATAATTGGTCCTTATTTTTTTGGAGAAAATGAACGCGCAGTTACCGTGAATGAAGCTCGTTACAGGAACATGATCGAGGAATTTTTTCTTCCTAGACTCGAAGAAATGAACGTTAGGAACGTGTGGTTTCAGCAAGATGGAGCCACAGCACACACAGCACGAGACTCAATGAATTTGTTGCGACAACATTTCCCTGACCGCCTCATCTCTCTCAGAGGCGATTTCCAATGGCCGGCATGCTCTTCAGATTTGACTCCATGCGATTTCTTTTTACATATGTGGTTAATTGAAATCCCTGGTTTATGTCGATCAACCACGGACCAAAGCACACCTCAAGAACTACATTCGCGACGCAATTGCCAACATATGATATGCTGCAGAGAGTGGATACGAATTTCAAAAATCGACTTCATCAGTGTATGCGCAATGGGGGTCGCCATTTATCCGATGTCATTTTCAAGACTGCATGGAAAAAAATTGGGATATTGTATTCTCAAACAAAAAAAACAACTTTAAAACAATAACTGAAGTATTTTTGTTTTTATTGACCTTTCAAATAAGTAAGTTTCTCTGGCGCACCCTGTACTTAAGCAGAAATGCGCCACGCTGCCATGATGGTTTTCGATGCAACACCAACCGATTATTAGGTTAAAAACTTTGACACAATAATTCCACGTTCTTGCGCTTAGGTGGAAATGCACCTCGTAGCTCATGATGGTTTTCAATACATCACCGACCGATGATTGGTAAAAAAAATCGACACTATTATTCCACATTCTTGCGGAGTATAGTGCTCCATTGCTTGTCGCTTTGCAACCGCATTGCAGTTGTCTAGTTTTCAAATATCTAATATGATTCACGTTCGACGCCATCTGCAAAAGTTAGAACATCTTCCGATAGCGTGATTAATTTAAATATATATATATATATATATATATATATATATATATATATATATATATATATATATATATATATATATATATACATATATATATATATATATATATATATATATATATATATATATATATATATATATATAAATATATATACATATATATATATATATATATATATATATATATATATATATATATATATATATATATATTGTTACATGCACGAATAATTTTGCGAGCTACTGTCGCAATTATTTTCACAATCGTTAAGAAGATATGATCAACAAAACGAACGTACTCGAAAACCCACTAAGCATCAACATCTGAAAGTGAGTCACTGCTCCATTCATTACGCTGCTCGAATATTCCCGCTAGTTCAGCTATATACGAGAAATGGATGGAATAACTTGAGACCCTATATAAAAGCGAGCTGAATAAATGGGGAGATCATTCATTAGAACCGCGATAGTAAAAACTGCGAAAGTCTGGAGCGAATAGAAAAGCGATATTGATCGAGTAATAGGAAAGTGATTTTCGTTGATTGTGAAGTGATTTTAGAAGACAATTGCGATAGAAATTTATGGACAAGTGGAAGTTAGACTTTTGATAGTGAAAATTAAAATTGTGAAATAGTTAAATAAGTGATTATGCATTTTTAAGTAATTAAATAAACTCTTTTAATTTAATTAAAAGACATTGCGTTTTCACTTTCCCGGAACATTAAAATTATTGGCCGCGAACCATAACACGCGACAATATATATATATATATATATATATATATATATATATATATATATATATATAAATATATATATATATATATATATATATATATATATATATATATATATATATATATATATATATATATATATATATATATATATATATATTTATTTATTTATTTTTGCCAAACAATATCTTTATAATATAAAATTAATACACAAAAAAAACCTTGTAAAGAATACATTTTCATGATACATTAATTTTTACGCACAATTATACAATTTATATTGAGGAATGAAAGAATTTTAGGATATTATTTTTATATGAGGTTTTGGAAATGGACGGGGAGTAATATTTACTCAACTTGTTGAATGCCTTACAATATCTGTTTATTGGCTCATTGTCCGCATAAGTAGTGTGATGGCGACCTACGGTAAGCATTGGTGAAAGTCTTGTGATTCTTAGGGGTTCATTCAGGGTAATTTTTTTTGTTATATACTGAACCTTAATATTGTCTCTGAGGACATCGAATGCTAGACATGCAGACATCATCATTCTCCTAGAATCTAGTGATGTCATATATAGCACATCAAGCCGATAGTTATATGATGGTAGGCTGTTGAAGTTCCGAGGGTCGTAAAGGGATCTGAGGGCAAAAAGAAGAAATTGTTTCTGGACCGATTCTAACCTGTCAGCGTGAATATCAAAAACATGGCTCCAAATTAGGCTGGCATATTCAAGAATAGGGCGTACTAATGAGACGTATAGTGATTTAGTAACCCAAATATTCTTGAATTCTTTAGCTCTTCGTTTGATGAATCCTTGCATTTTATTAGCTCTGGATACTACTCCATCATACTGAAGTTTAAAACGAAGCTTTTGGTCCAGAACAACACCAAGGTCCGGAATGTTATCGACTCTATTAAGTGTTGTGTTGTTGATGTGATAATCAAACAGAAGAAGGCTCCGTTTTCTTGAAAAACTTATCACCTGGCATTTTTCCAAGTTTAAAGAGAGGTGGTTGTTGTATCACCATTCAGAGAGAATGTTAAGCTTGGACTAGAGAAACATCATATCGGATAGAGATGATATGACTTGGTAAACTTTAAGGTCATCTGCATAAAAAAGATGAGGTACATCATGTAAAACTGCTGAGAGATCAGATATGAAAACATTAACATTAAATAGAAGAGGCCCAAGATGACTTCCTTGAGGATTGTATATATATAAATATATATATATATATATATATATATATATATATATATATATATATATATATATATATTGTATATGCTGTTTCAAAATATAAAATGAAACCCCAGAGCCACTCCTGGAAGGGATTCCTTGCACTCCAAAATTTAAGTTGGAATTTTACTAAGGAACCACTCCACGCGCTGAAGTACTGGAAGTGCTGGTGGGAAGGACTAAGATAATATTAGGATAACCAATGTAAATTATAAGTGTTAAGTAAGGTTGATTTTTAATACGTTCAACTAGAATTTTTTGTTTTTAATGATATTGTAAAATTTTCACATCAATTGCGCTTCGTGTTCAAGCACATCATTTAAGTGAGACCCAGAAAAATTCGAAACCATGTAAATTATTAGCGGTAAGTAAGGTTAAGTATTAATTACCAAGCGAAAATAATAAACAAAAAGGAAGCAGCTTCTCTTCGCCACCGAACTACGACGAGGAATGGCAGTCAAATTCGTGTTCGATTATGTCGCACCTGGAGTACTACAATATGAATCATCAACATTGCAAACTGATGTATTGTTGGTTGGTGTATTGGCCTGTGCATTGTTGACTGGATGTACACCAGTTGATGGCGATACAAAACAGGAGACATTTTTTTCTCCAAAAGTTCACATCCTTCCGTTTCATCTGAATTGTCAGGACAGTCTTTTTTTAGGGTTTTGTAAAATATTTTTACAAAGCCCTACTAAAATCACGACCTGTCTGTCCATCTGTTCATCCGTCCGTCTGTGTGTCACAGCACTTTTTCTCGTGAACTACTTAAGCTAGAGACATCAAATTTTGTTTGCAGGTGTAAAATGGTGCTCTCTTCAAAGTTCAACTACAAAAAATTTTATAAGGTATTTAAGGGGGGGTCTCCCCATGTAGGGGAGAGGCCCCCTCAAAAAAAATTCATCAAAGGTAGCCGATATGGGTATCAAATAAAAGGTCTTGATAACATCTTTTCAAAACAGGTCTTAATTTAATACTTTTTGCTTCGAGGGACGCGCAGGGAGGGGAAATACATGAAATATTTGTGTACCCCCCTCGCGATCTGACACTTATGATCCGAAAAATCTGAAAATAATTATGGTTGTAGGTGCTTATGAGTACAACAACAGCAAATACCTTCGAAGTCAAAATTCGCACAACTTTGTTAATAATAGTATGATATTCGAATTTCACATTTTTCCCAATAAAATCGCATTGGTACCCTCAAACTGAACAGAATTCGACATTGACGTAGTCCTACTAAGAGTTCTTAAACTTTGTAAGTTTGATGAAAATCGAATTATATACACGGAAGTTATAGCCGTTTGAAATTCCTCCAATTACAACAACAATAACACATGATTTTGGTATTTTATGAACTCTCCATCGAATCAGTCACTGCAGTTTTGACTTGATCTTCTTGAAATTTTTCAATAAGGTCAATAAAATTAAATTTTTGAGAATTCATGATTTGAGTGATTTTTGTTGGTTTGCAACAAAATGGCGACCGTTGAACGTAGAAAAACAATGAATTTTCCTTTGAACGTGCACATATCTTCGACATATGTATTTCTTGACGTTATTCTATTTCTGAGAAGTTGGGTACAAAACCCTTCTGACATGGGCGTAGGTCTGTTTACCCAACTTGTTATTTGGAGCATACGAGTGGTGGTTACTTTAAGCGAAATAAGTTGAGCGTGTATTGTTATTTGTACGTGCTGTGATAACTTGTTTGTATTATGGCAAACGTGTATATTTGTTGCAAAATATTCAGTAGAAAGTACAAAAGTTGCTTCACAAAATTGTGAGTGTAGACTTCCAATGAAGCTTCGGGTAAACGTTGGGCAGCGTTACATTAATTGTCTTTGATTGGTCGTGTGAGTTGCGCATGCTTCAAATAGGAAAATTATCAACCCCAAAACGATATACAGGATGTGTACTTAAGATCATTACAACGATATTACTATAAATAGTATGAAATTTGCCTTCCACCGGTTGCAACGCGCCAATGTCTTTTTGCACAACAGAGAATTTATGCTTTTTACCGACTAGACCCCATATGATGGCGCAATTTCCAATTACCACATTAATTGGCATCGTACACACGGCATCCAGCACGCATGCTATGAAATTGATAAATCTGCATCGATACAATGGGAATGATTTCATTACACCAAATACGTTAATGTAAATATTCACGGCGTCAATAAAAGCGCCAAAAAAGTCCATTAGATTCGGACAAAGGATTGGATAGAGCCCAGCAAAAATGATATTGGAAGTGGATAATGGTATTGTTACCCAGGAATAAATACTTTTACCTAATAGGAATTTGAGCTTTAGAGGGATCACTATCGAATGCACCACAAGCAGGATGCCTTGAAGCCAGCGTTGCGTTGTTGCAAGAAGACGAGCAAAGTGAATAGTGACTTCTTATCCATTAAATAATTAAAAGTGAATCCTTGGCTGAATGCCCGCATTGCAAAGAAACAATCTTCCGCTGCTGAGCCATCCAATCCATTATCGAATGAGACTTCCTTCTCAATGCCGCACTGCGTCACGACATAACTGCCTTTCCAACTGAACAATGGCTTATGAAATAATTTGAAATATAAATAGTTGCAGCTTTTCCATATCATCACTCACGCGAAAACTATCGGCTAAGGTTGTTAGCCAGCTAATTACATTCCCATTTGCGTACGTTATTAAAACTGAAACTGTTTCGCATCCTTTTCCATCGTCGCCAGTTGGACAATTTTCATTTGGGCGATAAGTAGATTATATTGTCGGCACAAAGAAACCAATCCAGCATTAAACATGTTCGCTCCTTGCAATTCTCTTCATGCAAATGCTCGAGGCAATCGTTGTGGCCATTGCATTGATATCTGGCATTGATGCAGTTTCCATCTTTACATCAAAATTCATCTTGACGACAAACATTCGTGCTAAATGCTTGCGATACTAGGAACACACTAACAATGATCAGCAGTCGTATGCAGGACTTTATTCTAAAAGTAAAGAATCTTGCAGGTACCCAACTTCTTAGTACCATGCTGGTTGAGACTGACGGTGGTATGAGGACAAATGGAAGAATGTACTTACAATATCCTCGGGCTGATTTCCCGGTACATCCTGGACACAATTACGGCGAACACAATAGCTTTAGAATATCTCGCGACCAACGTAAACACACGCGCACGTAGTCACAAGCATCAACACGATACTTCAACCAAAACAAATCGATAAGGCTGTTATCGGTAATGTAGGACTGTCCTCGAAAGAAAGATGGCCACAAGAAAAACTGGGTTTGCGTCCAAAGTAAACGCTGCAAGGTTGAGCAGCCGTGGTGAATCTTGGGGCCTTGAACTTGCCAGTGATGATGGAAGCGGTCTCTTTTTCGGATACTTGGCCAGCGAAGAAGGAAGGATGGAACATCTTGCGAGCGAACAGGTGAAAAATATCAGAAGGAAGGACGGAACATTTTGCGAGTCAACAAGTGAAGAACATCACGAGAAAGGAGCATCGAAGAAACAAATAAGGCAACGAGGAGAAATTGCTTGAGACAACCAGCGAAGGAAATCGATTAAGGGATGCATCTGACTACGACTATTTAGCCGCACTTCTGTCGCAGGTTACACATGGTTAAATGGAAGCCCGCACACTGCGATTTTCGACAATTTTGTCCAGGTCGGCAGTCGCAGGAATTTGCGATTTTTCCTAAAACCAGTTTAGCAGGTAGTTTTTGTGATACCCGCGCAGGCGCACATCATTTGGACATTTGACGCTGACGAGTTAGCGCATGTGTTCCTGGCAAAGACATACCTTCAAATGAGCATATTAGTTCTGCGCATGCGTGAAGTTCCTTTGCAAATCTTGTCGCAGTGTGTTCGTATTTGCGTCTGAAAATCGCTGGTTACGGCAGAAAAATCGCAATGTGGCCGAACCCTAAGGCAGCGGCGAGTTGAAGTGTGAGGATTTCGATAATCGACGGAGGCACCAACGTAGAATGTGAGGAAAGATGTGTAAGTGTAAAGACTTTGAATTTTATAAATAACTTCGCCTGAAACTGAAGTCATATTGATTTATTCGTTGAATTTTCTTGTACAAAATTTTCATGTTGTGTGAAGTGTTTCGGTCAGTGCTTTCGCGCGTGAAGCACGCAGTGTTAAAGGAGGGCGTAGATTACGCCTGGAGGGCGTAAGAATGCTTCCCGTCGGGGGTTTCTTTAGTGGAGGTCGGTTTCCTTTTTTGGAAATTTGTTTTCTTTCGTAGAAATTGATTTTCTTTAGCGAAAGTTAGTGAAAGTGGTGATAGGCGGCTACATGAGCCGAGTAAGCGTCACTAGGGGATATTCTAGCGAAAGGGCCATTCCGCGGAGCCTCAGGCTTGCCAATTGGCTCCTGGGAACAATACTAGGGTTGGCGAGTGGTGCTTTCCTACCCCGTGTCCACGGGCAAGTCGGGACTCGAAGGCCCCCAACGGGAATCTCTTGTTGTAACGTATCGGTGACATTTTTAACGTAACAATGTATATATATATATATATATATATATATATATATATATATATATATATACATATATATATATATATATATATATATATATATATATATATATATATTTATATATATATATATATATATATATATATATATATATATACATCTATATATATATATATATATATATATATATATATATATAAAAATATATATATATATATATATATATATATATATATATATATATATATATATATATATATATATATATATATATATACATATATATATATATATATATATATATATATATGTATATATATATATATATATATATATATATATATTTATATATATATATATATATATATATATATATATATATATATATATATATATATATATATGTATATATAAGCACATAGGATATAACGAAATTTGTGCCTGGAAGTGGCAATTTTGCTTCGATTTTCGTCAAATTTTCAGAAATTAAATATTTCGGCTAGTTTCGTTAATAATATAAATCAGCTAAGCGAAAACACCACGTGGTGTATGTTAGTCTTAAGAGCATTCATCCCGTAAGCCGAAGGTCCCTGGGTCGAATCTCGTTGGCGGCAACGAGATTTAGTTTGAGTGATTCTTCGGACAGATTAGATTATAAGCTCGTTCAGTTATGATACGTGCTGGTTTAAAAATCAGAACGTATTGCAGCTGGGTGGACGGACATACGGCTAAAGCGTGATTGCTTTTCATATTACCTTATGGAGTGCCGACACATACGATCATGATAATGAGATACTCTAACTATCTCTAAGCGAAGGCCCGAAAGGGGCGGCAGAGCTACAAAAAAAAGCGAAAACGAAATGGCAGCCGTTTTGGATGAAAACCAGTGATCCCCGTTCTGACCAAAGTATAGCTCTGATTCGCATCAAAATTGGTATAAAGGTTCATACAACTATGTGACAAAGCTCACAATAAAAAATCCAAATCCAACCATCTGAAACAAAATGACAGCCACTCAAAAGTCGAAAAAAGCTGAACAATAATAAAATCTTCAGGGTCAGGTTAAAATACAGTAATGGCAACCAGGCAAAAAGTTCGAAATTCGAAAGCTTCTGAAAGCGACAAATTTACATTGGATTTTTAATGGAATCTATAGTCAAGCTAGACGTTCATGGGACCTTGGACTAAAATGTATCAGAATAAAATTCAATTGTTATGAACGCTGCAGGTCTTTTCAATAGTGAGTTTCGCATTGCAGTCAAAAAATTTAATTTTAATGTACATGGTACAATGCATTCAACATAAATTTGCCACCCGAAAGGGTGAAATAAAAAAACCTTTATGAAAAAATAAAAAAACCGACTTAAAATTCCCCTTAAAAGGATGAAATAAATTCTATGGAAGCGGTGCAAAATCGATTTCCTCATATCAACATAAAAACTTTCAATATTTGCACACTCACAAAAAAAACAGGGAAAAACTGATATGGCAACGCTTCCATAAAATTTATTTCATCCTTTCTAGGACATTTTGAAGTCGGTTTTCTTATTTTTTCTAAATGTTTTTTGTGGCATTTATTCTATCTATTTAATAGTCAATGCATATTTTTTGACACTTATCCGGCACATATTGAAATGTATGTCTTTCTTTCATTTGCAGGAAAAATTTTATTTATTTAGTGCAGAATGTTGGAGGGAACTTTTCTTATGAATGGAATAATTTTTATAATACAGAATATACTCAATGAGATTGTAATAAAATGATACAGGCAATAATAGTGTTGCATATTTTTGGGTAAATTTTATTATTGGTTTTAAAAAATTTAAGGAATATTTAGTTCATAATTTTGATAAAGAAAGTACAAAACTAAGGAAAAATACATTTTTATCTTATGTTATATTTTGCCTACTTGTTTTTAAGAAAGAAAAATCAATAGATAAACAGAGAAAACGAACACCAATCATGCTTTTATTTATAAAATTTAAATTTAAACATGCTTTTTAGCCTCATCCTAAAGTTACAATTAATTTGATTATGAAATTAAATATGGATTCATATGATGTTAGTGAGTTACTTACATTCAAAAAGATCGACCATAAATAGTTTTGAAAAGCAACCCATGATTTAAATTCAAATATACAAGTATGTAGTCATTTAAATACTTCATTCATGCACAATTTTTCAAGCGACAATGTTGTTATTAATCCAAAGTATGCTTCCTCACAGTATAGTGGACTCAGAATTTTTACCTAAAGTTGACAGATTCTTTCAAAAAGACTTTGAACGCTTATTTTGAAGCATGGCCTTAAAGTTAGTACCACATACATTGAATCGAAGTTAGCTATGCTAAATTTGAAAGCGGTGGCAAACTACACTGATCACTAGAGGGCTAGAAATGTTTTCTGAAAAATTGTCGCACTAAAAGCTTACACGATACAGTTGGAGCTAAAGCTATGATACATTTGTACTGAAGCGAATGATACTACGTTTAGACTGTTAAAAGATTGACTATTCAATGTTATAATTGTTCAATAGATACCTGTTCATATGGATCAACCTCAATTGATGAGTGTAGACTGTGCTGCAAATAAGCAATAATGGAAAGCATGAGCGAACGTAACAAAGTAACTTCTTTATGAAACGGAAAAAGCCAAACAACGTTGTATCTGATTCAGACAAATTTTAATATTGTTGTCTTCGGTAAAACTAAGTCCCGTCAATAGTGCCTGTTTTACCAATATTTTTTACAATACAAAACCTACTTTGAATTTTCTATGAGTCTATGGAAATTCGAACAAAAAACACATGCATCTTGTTATAGTAGCATCCTCAAAAGCTAAAATGGTTTCATTTAGCGAATGATGTAAGCCATGAAAAGCGTGTTCGTTAGTTATGGATTTCTTTAAATCATTTTTCCAATGAGCATCATCAAAAAAGGTCATGTAGTTTGGCAGGAGAAAATTGATGGCCAAAAAGAGTTTACCATACATAGTTGAGCTAATGGACCTTGTAGACGCGTATTACTGGAGATATTGCTAACTTTTAGACTTGCAGTATACGTTAGTCTCTTAAAGTGACCTTACAGCATGATTTGCACCTCTTCTACAATTCGATCTCATTGACTACCAGTAGAGGACCGGATTTCTGCAAACAAAATCTCATGGTTCCTTTGATTCAAAGCTCCCCTTCCTGTTCGAAACCGAAAACGGCATACAAATTCTGATTAGGTACCTTATCAGTCGTCGAAGCACTTGGAGCTTTCTTTGAAATTCCTATCATTCAAAGGGTTATTCACGACAAAATTTAAGCAGAAAGTAAAAGCAAATACTTATATCGAAACGTAACAGTTAAAAATTTTGAATTGTTCTACCTACCATTTCCTGCAGAGTAGAGCTATGGGTGGATTAGAATACTCTCTAAAAACCAAGTGTTATATAACATAATCTGGCAGCTGAGGATATTTTAATAGGTTTCTAGTTAGTTAGAAAAAATTTAAAGATTTTATTAACAGACAACCGTTAAATCATACATCAGACACTACTTTGGAAACCTCTAGATAACAAAAAAAAATTTCCCATTGGCACAACTAGCCAGAGGTAAATTCTTCGTCAGTACAGTTCAGTTGATAAAAAATTGACTTGCACGCAACTAAAGGATGATTCATAACAAGTGTACACATTTTTGCCGAAAAAACATAGTTTTTGTAAAGATTGAGCTGTAATGTTTATTTTTTATGAAAATTTGGTTCCTTACAATTAAATATGAAACATTACTTTGGGCATATGTGCACCTCGTGCTGCTTTACAGACTGAAACGACGATTATAATTTTCGATGACATTTTCGCATACTTCCGGCGTTATTAGGCGTGTGTTGGCTCAAATATTGTTTTTTAATGCTTCAATAGTCTGGAGGGCGTCTCCCTAAAGGAAGAAGTCACAAGGAGTCAAATCACACGATCTTGCTGGCCAATTTATGGGTCCATTTCGTGAAACTATTCGATTTCCAAACTTGGTCTTCAATAAGTCAATAGTCTGTAAAGCAGCACGAGGTGCATATATGCCTAAAGTAATATTTCATCTTTAATTGTGAGGGACCAAACTTTCATAATGAATAAATATTACAGCTCAATCTTTACAAAAGCTATGTTTTTTTTTTCGACAAAAATGGGTACACTTGTTATGAACCACCCTATACTATAACAAGCGAGGTGTTATTTTGACATTAAAAGAAAAATGTCATTTTTCAATATAAATGATCGTATGTTTATTTCATTATAAAGAAGAAGGCATGCAATTAATCGTGAAAAATAACATCAGGCAAATGACCACCACGACCACGCTTACAGGACGTTATCCTTTTCATGAATTTTTCCATAACCAAATCTCAAAGTGGCTGCCCTATGTCCTCGATAGCCTAACGAATTCCATCTTTGAGGTCTTGAATCGACACTGGACTGTTAGCGTATACCTTCTCTTTCACGTGGCCTTAAAGGAAGAAGACGCAAGGTGTTAAATCAAAAGATCTCGGTGGCCAATTGTGATCACCTCTCCGAGAGATAACACGGTCCGGAAACTTTTCCCGTAAAAGATCAATGGTTTCGTTACTTGTGTAGCGCCGTCTTGTTGAAAGTAAACATTGCCCAGATCAATATCATCCAATTCCGGCCATAAAAAATCATCAATCATCTCTCAATAGCGCAATCTATTCATTGTAACTGTTGCTCCTGCCTCATTTCCGAAAAAGTAAGGTCCAATGACCCCGCCGGGCCATAAACTGCACCAACCCGTCACACGTTGAGGATAGAGAGGCTTTTCAACAATAAGCGTTACGTTTTCGGAGCCCCAGATGCGACAATTTTGCTTGTTGATGAAGCCACTGAGGTGGAAATATGCCTCATCTTTTAAGATGATTTTTCAATGGGATTCCGGATCATTTTCATGCATTTCAAGGACCTAATCAGCAAAGACACGACGTTCTCGATGATCGACCGGCTTGAGTTCTTGTGTTAACTGAACTTTATAAGCCTTAGGATCCAAATTTTTATGCAAAATACGGTGTAATGACGTATGTGGAATGCCTAATTTCAAAGAACCACGGGGAATGGACAAACCTGGGTTTTCTTCAACCTTTCGGCTACAGCAGCAATATTCTCAGCTGTTCTTGAGTGACGTGCCCGGATTTTATTCTTCACATCACTAAGTTGTCCCAATAGCTCGAATTTTTCCACCAATTTCTGTATTGCGGTCCGACAAGGTGCTTTACGATGACCCAAAAATGTTCGAGTTTTACGAACCGTCTCTGCCAAATTTTCACCATTTTTATAGTGAATTTTAATGATTTCAATGCATTGTCGAAACGTGTATTGTTCCATTTTCATTAATAGCGTAGTTTAAACTTGTCAAATGTAAAAAAATGACAGTTTCAAAAGTGACATCTACTGAAATAGCGGCTATTCAAAACAACACCTTCTATTGGAAAACCCCTTAGGATTGTGATTAAAGCTTGCGTATCATTAAATGATAGTTGAAAACTATTAATTAATTCTTTTTCTACGTTTGAAAAGAATATTAAATTTACAATACGTCAAATTTATGAGAAACATAGCCATTATAGGAATAAGCAAATGAAAATTTATTTATTGAAATAGCCGCAATTTTGAGCCCTGTTCGCATACTAGGTTAAAAACTTTCCTAATCTTACTTTCAACTGCAAACATTTTTTTACTCTTCATATAACACTAAAATGCAAAATTTCCAAAATTGCTTAAGTTAGACATGCGCAATTAGGCCCCCATTATGCCTACACTACACATGCCTAACTTCGCCGTGCCCCATTAGGACTGCATCAGGCATGCCTAATTTAAGTAAGCCCCACTCTTTCCGCATTAGGCTCTAATGCCAGTTTAGACATGCCTATACTAATTTCTACTTGAATTATACGAAATGCTCATCGAATGAAAATTGTAGCTTTTGCAATCCTTCAAACATTGAAAATTTGATTCACCGCCATTTTGAAATTTAAAATCAGCCTATTGAAACAAGTCGGTCAATTGACAAATCGAATGAAAATTCAACGAGCATTTTGGTTGACATTTTGAATTTGAACTTTTGATTTTGAATAATTTTCACAAAAATCTATCCTTGAGTCTGATAAATTACTGTACTAAATCTCATTCAAATTGATCTTTTACTCTGGATTGAACAAAATGTTAGCCAAAAACAATGCGTATTGAATTCTCTCTTCCATCTGGGGTTCTTTATTAGGATTAAATAAAATTAAAAAAATACTACGTTAGATTGAAGAAAGGCATGGCATAACGAGACAATTTCTCTATTTTCGCAAACGTTGTTTTTATACACAATTTTCAGAATTGTTTAGCAGGGTCGAGCTTTCATTTATTTCAAATTTTCCTTTTATTTTCAAAAATCTCAATTGGTTCGCACCATCTGGCCAACCGTTGCAGCAAATTACCGAACCTGGGTTTTCGGAATCTTTGACGATTTTCAAATTTGTCACCGTGACGAATATCCGACAACTCGTAGTATATTTATGTCAACAAACCATGCACCATGGATGTGGTGCATTGCCTGTAGGCAGTCTTATATGTACTTTTCGAGAATAATATTTCACTCGATAAGATATGGTTCGATACGTCCGGCTTTTACGATAGGCAATGCTACAGTGGCATTAGCTCTGATTAAAACTGATGTAAAATAGGAAGCCATATGGTAGCAACGCTTACTACTGCACACTTGACCATATGTAGGCCCGCTTTTCTCGCAAAGTTATACGGCGGTATGTGAAGAATTGTGGAGGTATCAACGAAAACTCAAGGTTTTTTACGGTTTCGAGACGGGTTTTGACAGTGAAATTCAGCTGAACCGACTCCAATGAAATTGACAAAGATTGGCATTCTCGGGGTATCCAAAACGCTTAGTAAAAATACTACGTCAGGAACTTGTGATTGTTCATTAACAAGATCAACTCATAGCTGCGATCCTCAACCCTGGAGGTATATTCAGGTACCATAGGCAACTGATGAGCCCCCATCTGCGGATGTTCAGCTAATTGGTTGAGTCCTTCGGGGAGTTTTGTGGTGCTTTGTGCTGCAAACACAGGTGGGCGTTGACGTTATAGCATCAGATATAGCTGGGTCTCGTATCTACCTGTATGAAAGTTGGGAGCTCCCCCAATGTAGACTGGAACCATACTTGGGGGCGATGATTGGAGCTTGAACCAATCCCCATCTAATGGTAACGGTAGGGTTTAGTTTACTCGAGACAGGTACCCACGTGAATTATGTTGACACTCATGGTCCGCGAAGAACATAATAGTGCTTCCTGTGAAGTAAAAGTGATTTCAACTCTTACGCCCGATCAATTTTTTATGTCTTCTAAAGAAAATAATAGAAGTTTGTTTACTTGTACTTCTCAAAGCTTGGCTATCAGTCTAAAGTGCAGAACATGAGCTTCATTTTCCCATCTTAAGAAGTGTAGGAGAACAATGGACAGTGCAAGGTGAATTTTAAGCGTACAAGGAATATATTTTGAGCTTTTTCATGCAAAACATAGTATATTTTACGCCATATCAGCATTGGCTTTGCCTGAAGTAGGCTGACAGCTCACGGAAGCATGTCCAAAGTAGGCCGATCACTACATATGTAAGTTGCTGCCATATGGCTTCCTGCTTTACGTCGGTTTTGGCTGTAATGCAATTTGTGTTTCCATACATGGCCCGATAATCTGCTTTGAGCATAACAATTTTTCAGACAAATATCTTAGGTAAAGTGTTCTTCCTCAGATGGACCCGAAGTCAAAATGCTGATAGTGTGCTATCTGAATTGCATGTACAGCATCAAAATTTAATGGCAAATATCAATTTGTTAGGGACGCTAGAACATATGTGGCAAAGAATTTCTCTATAACTGAAGAAGTTCGAGCGCGTATATTTTCGATACATCCTCCAGTAAGTACAATTCTTTATGAATCCTCGCCTCGAAACGTTTTGAAAACATTCAAGTCTGTGGGCATTACAACAGCAAACCTCAAGTAAGGCTTTCTGAACAAGATTTTGACTCCATGCTTACCAGTAAATCTGGTCATTATGATCTTTGCACCAAGTTCATCAAAGGAAAAAGAGCGCTTATTTTGATCGTCTAATGGACCACGAAAAAAATCCCTCCTCTTAGTCCACAGTTTTAACTAAGAAAAATTTCTGTAACCGTCTTCTTGAAATATAGCATCAGCAGTATATGAATCATCTGCACCACTAATAAATATTAACATACGTAAACGATCACACTTTATACATACTCGTACATGTTTATGCATACATTAATACCTGTACCTACCTAGTTTATCAGTTACATAGATAACAATTATCAATGGCACGAAGAAAAATAATCTATACTCTAGTCACAAAAAAAGTGACAAGCTACAGTGCAAAAACTATAGCGACATATCACTGCTTTGAACGACGTACAAAATATTTTCAAAGATTTAGAAAATAAAATCGGATCATACGCCAACGGTATTATTCGGTATTAAACTGGTTTTAGAGCAGGAGAATCGACGATAGACCAATTGTTTACTGCCAAACAGGTACTTGAGAAATGCTGGGAGTTCAACATAGACGTACACCACATTTTCGTTGACTTTAGACAAGCATACAACAGTATTGATCGTAACTTACTGTGTCAAATAATGCTTTGCTTTAGTGTTCCAGCCAAATAAGTCCATCTAACCAAAATGACAATGCCGTCAACAACCTCCCAAGTCTGCATCAATAACCAACTCAACAATGCCTTTGACGTAAATATTGGAATAAAGCAGGGAGATGGGCTGGCCCCATTGCTGTTCAATTTGGTTCTGGAATATGTCATCAAAAAGCTACCTGTCGATACAAGAGGTACGTTACTATACAAGCCAAACAAAGTGGTAGTCTATGCAGATGACATCAATATTTTGTCACGGACGTTAACAACTGCCAAAGAACTTTTCCTGAAACTCGACAGCGAAGCAAAACTAGTAGGGCTACAAATCAATGACAATAAAACAAAGCTCATGAAGCAGTCGAGGAGAAATACCTCAAATGCCCAAAATATGACACCTGGCGCAAACAATATCGAAAATAAGGGCGAATTTGTATGTTTGGGCGATAAAGTAATTAGAACTGCTAATGAAAAGGCGTAATTCGCCAAAAAATAGAGTTTGCAAATAAAATAATTTATTCAATTTGACGATCATGAAGGGGCAAGTATAACGAAAAAAAGACACATTAGTTTTTTCAGAAAGTTTATCATTTTTTCTGGCTCATACTTCGTAAACGTTGGTATAGGTGCAAGAAGTTGGTATAGTTTCAAAAGGAATTTAGCAAGCTTTAATTTTTGTCCGAACAAATTTTTTGATGTGACGTATCGTTTGCGAGATATGTACCAAAAACTGGAAAATTGATCCTTTGCCCCTCCCCCTACCCCCATGTGGCACTGAAATTTGAGAGGATTTGATGAGGCGCGCAATTCAGGGTACTTTCCTCTACACATTAGTAACAGATTTGGAACTATATGATGTTCACAGTAAAAATTCGAATTTCACTGGACTACATTGATAAATTAGGTAAATAGTTTTTAGCTTTTGCACAATTGTTGTCGGTTTAGTTTTTAGCTGATACACTATCAACTGCTTCCAAGAAACAATGGTTAAACATTAAATGCAAAGCTTTCTTCACTTACAGCCATTCAACGAGCATGATTGTAGTAGGAACAAATTAAAAACTTGACCAGTAAACAGCTTTGGATCAATTTTATCATGTTGATTTAATCTAAAAGCTTTTGTGGCAGCAAATCGTGAAATCAAATACCTTCATCAGCTTCGGTAATTTAAGTATTTCACCCTCCGTTAGATCTGATACATTTTTGGAATCGCTTGTTTGCATGTGTTCTTCCATTGATAATATTCCTCTTTCGATTCATTTGCTTCCGCTTTTTCTATGACATAATGGCCAACAGATGGCTTTTATTTTTTTCATCGACATTTTGCTTTCCAGCCACAATCACACTGTCTGGCAATGATGACAAAACCTTTTGTAAAGGGTGGTCCAACCATAACACAAAATGTTAATTGTAAATAAAACAAAAATTTTTCAGAGAATTATGTTAATATATTTTTATTATAGTAGAAGCATTTATGACGATTATGTGTTCAACAAAATATCGCCCAAACGCTCGCCACGGCTACGGTGACATACTTCTATCCGATGATCCATATTTTCAATGACTCTGAGACATAATTGAGTTTCAATGTCGTGCATGTGCTGAATTATCTCGCTTATTAACGTACACTTTTTCTTTTAAATATTCTCAGAGAAAGAAGTTCAAAGGTGTCAAATCACATGATCGTGGCGGCCAATTAACAGTGCCACAACGTGAGATAATACGGCCATTAAATTTTTCGCGCAAAAGAGTTTTGTTTTGTTGGCTGTGTGGCTAGTGGTACCCTCCTGTTGGAACCACATATCGTCCAGGTCCACAACCTCAATTTCTGGCCACAAGAAGTCCGTTATCATCTCGCAATAGCGAACACCATTCACGGTAACTGCTTAGCCGTCCTCATTTTCGAAGAAGTACGGCCCGATGACGCCGCCAGCTCATAAACCACACCAAACAGTCACTCGTTGTAGATGCATCGGCTGTTCGACAATCACTCATAGATTCTCATTTGCCTTAATGCGGCAATTCTGCTTGTAAACGAATCTACTGAGGAGAAAATGCTCCTCATCGCTGAAGATGCTTTTCTTTGTAAAGTCACCATCCCCTTCTGTCTATTCAATCAACCATTCGGCGTATTGCCGACGCTTGAAATGGTCAGTAGGCTTCAGCTCTTAAGTCGGTTGAACGTTGTAAGCGTGAAAATTCAAATCTGTATTCAAAATTCGCACCAGTGATGTTCGTGAGATGTTCAGTTGTTGGGCATGACGACGAGTTAAAGTTGACGGCTCTTCTGCGATACTATCACAAACAACAGCACTGTTTTTCGCAGAACAAACTGGGCGAGCATACCACAGGTGATTTTACATTTCCTACAGACCCGGTTTTCTGAAGTTTGCGCACAATTCTCCCGGTTGTGGACACAATTTTTCGATTATGCTGACCAAAAAAATCACGAAGTGAACGAAAGGCCCATTTTCGTAAAAGATTTCAACAACATTTACGCGCTGCTTAATTGTGTTATAAATCTATAACGATAGCTATATTAGCGGTCAACACCGTATGTTTTGTTTTTTTCGACTAAATGAGGTCCTTTCTGATAGAGGCCTCTAAAAGTATGCTAAATCGCATTGGTAACGTTCCATAAAGGTGCCACTTTGCTTGCAAGCTGTTCGCAAATCAATTTCTCACACCAAAACACCGACTAATTCCGCGGATTCTCCGTTCACAATTCACTTTCTCCTATCTCGGCAAACTAATTAGACTCATTAGCTCCGATTTTCCGATAATCCGATTTTTACTTCCAGTGTGCATTATGCTTGAATAGGTTGTCTTTACTTCGCAAAAGTACATTTGATGATGGCGGTGTAAATTGTCTTATTGCTCCGAAACTCTTTCACGGAATCGCAGTTAGAAGAACTGATATTTATAAGAATAATCCATTGCACAACAGTTCAAATCAGAAGCTTGGCGTTGAGATTTATTGTTAGGGTTTCTCATAGGCTGATAGTCCAATAGCAGCATCAGATGCTCAATCTAGATGCCGCCGCCGAGGCTTAAGAATAACTAATGATTGTTTAAAAACTGATTTTCTGGCATGGAACCGACTAGCTAAGCTTCACTGGAATCGACTGACGTTGCGTAGCAGAAGCTGCATATGCGGGAGTGGTGGAGTGGTAGAGCCTAGCTATTGTAATGTAAATTACTTTAGCATACATAAATTACCAAAAGTCCACTTTGCGTTAACTTTCTTTTTTTTTGTTCCAATGTCTAATTACTTTTCTGATTTTCAACTCATATTTAAATTTGTAAAGAGTATGTACAATGTATTATAAAGTTCTTTAGCCCAGTTTGGCTAAAGGATGCACTATTCGTACTACGTTACCCTGTTGTGTGAGCAAACGCGTTTCGGAGTGAAGCGAAGCGGGTCTGCTCACATAGCAAAGCACGGCCTGGCAGCTTTTCAAGAAATAAGAGAATTAGCATGTGGATATCAAATAAAAAAAATAATTGACTATCGATCTTTCGTATATAATTGAACGAGCTCTTTTTTCCTTGAAAAGCCGTCGGTCTTTGCTTTGTTGTACAACAAAAGCAAGAACCAACAGCTTTCAAGGAAATGGGAACTGACCAATGAATAAACAGAATTCACTTCTATTTAACGGATTCATAATTCAAATCATTGATTTATGTCAGAAAAATTATGAACCTTAGGATAGTTACAAAGCCCCGCTGGTAGGAGCACTGTCTGCTCGCTCGACTTGTTTAAATTTGTTGTTGCATTTAGTATATGTATTTTAATTAATTATATGCAGATATACCTTGTCTTATATGGACTTGAAAATTGGTTGTAGTTTTTTAAAAGACTATCAGAAGGTCTTCATCTACTTCTGCAGAACTAACTCCAAGCAGTTCCCCAGCAAGGAGTAACAACTCAACTAGTACGCTACAATAACCTCTCATCATCATCAATGTCTCCCGTTTGAGGTATCTACAACTCGACCAAAGGGACCAAGGCCAGGTGATACTCGTAAGTAAATATCGTTGAAAGAAGCTCAAAAGAACAGCCCTAACTCTTGCCCTCCGCTGGATTATAGTGATTAACATGATATTGTTCATTCGATTTTAAATCATTACTATTTTGAAACTAATATGGCGGTAAAAACCTCTGCCAGACGCTTTTTTTTTGAGGCGAAATACTTGTAATGTTGCAATATATTTTCTGATCTTTCGCTTCCCCAGATACTTTTTTTTTAGCATGAAGCATTCGTCAGTCTCACATCACCGTAGAAGTGCCCATTACTTGGAAATCTTGTATGTAGACGTCCGCGTGACTTATTGGTTAGAATACATACCGAAGGCCCCTGGTTCGAATCCCATTGGTGACAATGAGATTTTTTTGAATGATTTTTTGGATGGACTATAAGTACGTTCAGTTATGATACGTGCTGGTTTAAAATAAGAATGTATCACAGCCAAAGGATGGTAATGACCATATCACCTTCTCGAGTGCCGAAATATATAATGTAGATAATGATATACTTTAAATATCTCTAAGCGAAGGCCCGAATAAGGCTGTAGTGCTAAAGCAAAAAATAAACATTCCGACGTACCTTCTTCAAAGCTCTTTGCTTGACACATTTCGTTCAGCATGAGGAGTTATTGTGTATTTGCTTTTAAGTACATGTGGTGGCGGTATTGGAGCAAATAATGACAACCACAAACAATTGCTGGACAAGTTTTATTGATTTCTATTAACACGATAATCACAATAATTCAAATTTCATATTAGTCGAACTGGCGATAGCTGTTGATGCTGGACGACTCGTCGAGTGAAGAAGGAATAGTGAGACCAAACAAACATATCTTTTATCTTATAGTACTTCCTCCAGCAAAATGATGTCAGCGAAAAACACCTGATGACGTTTTGCAACTTTTTGTCATCTGTTGATTCGAACGTTTAGATGAAAGTGATAAATAAATACTTGACATGCGTTGGACGTGGATCGATCAGCGTGCTATCGGTGTGAAATAAGCTTTGACTCGCTGAAACGCTTTGCTGTACAGTCGGCGATGCTAAAAATGTCTGAGGCGGCTACACTATTAGAGGTGCCCATCTGACAGATTTTGCTGTTTTCAGGGTTTTGTACTAAAATACAAAACCCTATTGCAATCAAGACCTGTGTCCATCTGTCCGTTCGTCCGTCCGCCCGTCCGGCTGTATGTAACAGCACTTTTTCTCCGAAACTATGGAGGCTACAGCCATGAAACTTTGTGGAAAGGTCAGATGTGGTGACTTCTTGAAAGTTCAGGGGTGGAAAAATTTTTCAAAGGGGTTTAAGTGGGGTCTCCCCATATAGGGAGGTGACCCCTCAAAAAAAAATATTTCCACCATTTGCAGTCGAGTAGGGTGTCATTGGAAAGTTCTCAATGAGATTTTTTCAAAACAAGTCTTAAAATTGCCTTATGAGTATCGAGGGGGGCAATGTACGAACTTTTCGCGTACACCCCCCTCGCGATTGGACACCTTCCATCCGAAAAATCTGAAAAAAATCATGAATGTAGGCCTTCATGAGTACAACAACAAAAAATACATGAGAAGTCGAAATTCACTCAACTTTGTTAGTAATAGAATGATTTATCGATTTTATGTTTTCTTGGATAAAATCTAAACAGTACCCTTAAATTCTATAAACAGATGACTTTTTGTAAGATTGATCTTTTCTGAAAGTTTCATAAAGATCGAATAGTATTTGACGAAGTTAAAGCGATTTGAATTTTCCTGTATTAGTATGGAACAATATGCCCTGTATTACTATGGAAACATATGGCTATGGAGCCATATGCGCTTTTTACCGACTTAGACACTACAGCTTTGCTAGGATTTGCATGAAAATTTCTGGAATGATAGGTATTATGAAGATGAGTACATATAATTGAAAAAAGTCGAAGAGGCAGGAGAGAGCTCCTAGCAAAAGGGCTTTGTAACCATTCTAGGATTCGAAAAAATAGGCCATGGATCGATGATTACAGTACAGAGGAGTGGCCCCTGAAAAAAAATTTCATGAAAGGTACCCGATATGAGTATCAACTGAAAATTCTCGATGAGAGCTTTTCAAAACAATTCTTAAGCTGGCCGTTTTTGCGTCAGTGGGGGCATAGGGGGGAAATACATGAAAAATGTGTTTCCTCCCTCGCGAATGGACACCCGTGATCTAAAAAATCTGAAAAAATTATCAAGGGAGATATTTATGGGTATAACTATAACAAATATCTCAGAAGTCAAAGTTCTTTCAACTTTGTTGATAATATTATGATCCTCGAATTTCACATTTTCTCCAATAAAATCGTCTTTGACATGTTTCTTGATTTTATTTTTTGCTGGTTACTGCATTTTGTAAGTTGAATACAAAACCCTATTGACATGAGCATAGGTCTGTCTACCCAACTTGTTTTATGTGCTGGAAGTGAATTGTGCAAAACTTTCGGTTGAATTGTAGGTGATTATGTCGGTTGTAAAACTGGTATCATTGTCATTATTCGAGAAATCAATGGTGCCAATGTCACTGAATTCTCTGTTCCAATTTAAAGATAGGCTGGCCTTAATCTTTTGATGTAGATTGTGACTTCCCTGCCATTGACGTCAATGGAATCAACTAATGATGATAGTCGATTTGTAGTTCCAGCGAACGATTTCTTTACGAAGTCTACTGTAATGAATACATGTGAGCAAGAATGAAGGTCCTTGTGGATGAATGTGGTCTTATTGGTCTATTGACGTTGGCTGCAGTTCCTTCATGTGCTGTCAGATTTTCTCTAAAAAACGTGAGATTCACATTTATCGATAATAAAGTCAACAAATCACTCTCTTGATAATCGCAGAGTCATTCTATAGACTGATTCGGCTGAGAAAGCGCTGTAATATTCCTTAAAACTAACTGCTTTATAGTTGAGCAAGATTATCCTGATGATACGTCATGGCTAAATTTAGATCGCACCATTTGACAAGGGATGTTACGGCATGCTTCAAGTTTCCTTGCAACCTTACTAGTTTTCCAAATATATGGAAAAAAGCTGACTCAAATTACGATCCTTGATCCGTAGTAATTATTAGCAGACCTCTGTAGCGCACAATACAATTTGGATAGAATGCATTTGCCAACATTTGAGCAGTTAGTTCAGAATGAAAATTGCCTTAGGTCAACGAGAAAGACGATACAACATAGTTAAGCTGTATCTGTTGGATCGTGAACGTGTTAAGGGTCCAAAAATGTATAAGTGAACGTTTTTGAATCGTTTGCTTGGAAAAATGAATAGTTGATGGCTGTTTTAAATGAGTCTTATAACTTTCAACCGTTGGAAACTGAACAGGTGGGGGATCATTCTTGCACATCTCGACTCATGTTTGACAAAAATAGTTTCTTCCTCATAACTTTAGGAGTTGCTTGGCAGTAGGGATAGGCACAGCGATGGTTCGTATCGCAGACTGTCTCCCACAGTGGCTCAGGAATGAATGGTCTGACCACTTCTGTAGATGTGTCGTAGTAAATTGAGTGGCTGTCAAACAATACTTGAACTAACTGCAAAGACCTTGGATTTGATAAAACCAATTCTCGTAGCTCCCAATTTTTGGCTTGCTCTTCTACTAGAAGTCTTTTTATCAAAAGCCAAGGACATTGAAATCGCATCTGTGTCTATATTAGATTCACCGGTGACGTGTTCAATTATTGTCAAGAATTGCAAAATAAACGACAGCTGTCTATTTTGCGTAGGTGAGTCTTGTTCCGGTTTTTAGTGAAAGCCATACGCCAATGAGTCATGATCGGTTTTCACCAGGAAATCAGTGCCTTAGAGGATATGCTGAAAATGCCGGATACTTGCATAAATAACTAACAGCTCGTGGTCATACGTACTGCAGCGTTTTTCTGATTGTTACTAATTCTGTTGAAAATGACTTATGGTTAACTAACTGCCATCGCGTTTTAGCTCCAGCAATCAGAGAACTGCTATATTGAAAGCATCAGTAACTAGAGCTGCAAGTGCATCACGTTTAATATAAATGAGCAATGTTACTTTTGCAAAAGAATACGAGTATGTGCATTTTTTGAATGCTTTGTAAGTTTTGCTTGACCAGACAATGCCTGTGGTTTTAGAGTTGCCTAGTAGATCATTTAAATGTGCTCGAAGGTCAACTACTTTCGAGATAAATCAACAATAGTAGTTTGAGTTCCCCAAAAATATTCGCAGCTTCTTCAGAGTGGCGGGTCATTTGTAGTTTTTGATGGCTTCCACTTGTAAATTTGGTTGTGTTATTTCGAATTTATTTATATTGTAGTCCAGATATTTCACTTATGAAATGCATTTAACTACGCTAATTACCATGCCGGATCTCTGGAGATGCTTAAAAAATAACCAAAGATGCAGCAAGTGTTGTTCGGTATCCTCATCAATGTACTAAATGTAGAACCTTAATCCTTGAAGTATTCCATTCATGAACCTTTGCAATGACTGAACAGCATTCCATAGTTCATGACGATGAACTCGAACAGACTGAACTGCGCAATCACGGCAGTCTTTGGGGATATCATTCAGCTACTCTGAACTGGTGGTATGCTCTCAGCAGGCTGATCTACGAGAAGATTTTAATTTTCATCCAAACCGGTAGTGATATCCTGGATGTATGGTAGCGGTCGGGCTTTGTGACTGCATTGAAACGCCGGTAATTCCTTTATGGCCTCTATGAACCATTTCGCTTCGGAATGAGGTGTAAGGGACTTGCCCAAGGGCTTTTTGATGGGCGGCAGAAACCTGTTTCCATCATGAGTTAGAACTTGGCTTTTGCAAATACCAACTCCGCTGGCGAGAGACTTTAAGGTTTTTCCGCTACAGGTGGGCCAGTCATTTTGATATAGTGCTAAACGTCATTTTTAATACCTGCTTATTGTGCTGAGTTAAAAATATTTCTAAATTCTTTTCAAACATTTGTTAACACGATGTATTCCCGATCAGTGCTACTCCAGAGTAGTTATTATCCCTTACAGTTCTTTTGATGTCCTTTTGGCTTCAAAATTTCATATGTAGTGGTTTTTAATGTCCACTGCCAATACACGGTGCTTTAAAAACTTGGTGTCGATGATTGGGCGTGTGATATCAGCGACGATTGAAATTTGCACTGGTTGCACTGACAACCGAAACATCTACGCCTGTGAAATTCTAACCAATAGCATTATTATAAACATGAAGGTGGCTTTCTGATGGGCATCTGCTGCCGACTACCATATTTGACTGCTGCGAATTTAGTTTTTGGTTATCGATCTGCGTGCTATATGCACGGATTGTGGCATTGTCGTGTCTTTGCGCCAAAAAATTGTGATAATAGCATTATGACGTTTTCTGCAATAGGGTATACTTGCAGAATAAGGAAGAGCCTCAGGTTTGTAATCTGCTCTGCTGAATTTCTCCACCAATTTTCTTATATACCAGTTCATTCTCCATGCCATTTTGCTTGGGTGATAAAGAAATGGCTGCGATTTTTTGTCACTTACACATCCACAATCTCCAAAAGTTTGGTTAGGTAAGACATCTTGGTTATGCTAACAATTTGTTGCAAGTTTACGGGGATTCATTGCAGCCACATCGTTTACAAAAAACGGTTGGGCATATGGTCAGCAGCTTTCATCCACATTGCTCTTAGAAGTTGGGACCTAGTTCGAGATCATCCAGTAGTTTCCTATTCTGTGCTTCTTCAGACGGTTCAAATGTGCTGTGTATACTGTGCTTAAATGTTTCATATTTATTCTCCACCGGGGATTTGTCCACAATGTCACAAACTTATTCTAGAATTTCTGAGTTTGTAATTCGATGATTTTGCAATCGAGATTTGAGTCGCCAATTGTTTTCTATAGAAAACAGGAATTTCTAATAACAAAATTGAGCTTATTTGCCCATGGATATTATCCATAGCGGTGCGAAGTTTTCATCTTTCACTCTTTTTTAAGCTTTAATTCTATTTCGCGTAATCAGTTCGCTACTTGTTTGTCCATTTAATTTAAGAGTAACCGATTGTTGGCCCGAGTAATGACAACCTCCAAAAATTACTAGACAACCTTTATTAATTACTATGAACACGATCATCACAACAAATTCAAATTTCATATTAGCCCTGGTGCCGATAGTTTTTGATGGTGGACTACTCATAGCGAGAAGAAGGAATAGTGACAAATAACAAACATGTCTTCTAGATCATTGAAGTGTCAGTAGCAATATGGTGGCAAGATGTTGAAGTCGCTATACCAGCGGTAATGAAACGTTACTGTATGTTAGTAGAGCAACGTATGTAAATTTGCAAAAAATTGGGTGGACTATGCTAAGTATAAATTGGTGCTAAGTTGAGGTTTGCAAATTTGCTTACAAAATCTGCGCGTCTGTTGTGAGTTGTGGGTTTAGTATGACGTTTGTGGCTATTACAAGTAACAGTTGGCTTATCATAATGGAAATACTTTAAATTTTCATTTTCTTTGTTAATTTAAGTACGTCGCATGCAAAAACAAACAAAAGGAAAGTCTTAAATATAATCAATGGATTGAAAAAGAATACAGCACCAGGCATCGATAGCATCACGATGAATGAGATTATTATAACAAAGGAGGACACAGCCGAGCTTGTGGCAAATTTTATAAACGTGCATATTAGGAATGGGTCATTTCCGGAACAAGAAAAGCTTGCAAAAATAGTTCCTATATTTAAGGGTGGCGATCATCTCCACCCGAATAACTATCACCCGATTGCACTGCTAACGGGATTTAGAAAGATGTTTGAGGAAATACTAAACAATCGATTGACATCATTATTCGATGAAAATTCTATCGTAAGCCAACATCAGTTTGATTTTGAAAAGAAGAAGAGTACTTTGGATGCCATACATTCTGTCACACGTTTCATCAATCTAAGACTTGACAATTTTCGGATTTGAAAAAAAGCATTTGATACAGTTGATCATGACCTCTTGCTTCGTAAACTTGAATCGTATGATATTCAAGGTAATCCTAAGCAGTTGTTTAAGAGTTACTTGGAGAAAAGATTGCAGAGAACTTTAATCAACAATGTCCTGAGCGATCGAGCACCTACGAAAACAGGAGTCTCCGAAGGCTCAATACTTGGCCTAACTTTGTTTCTGCTAGACACAAATAATCTAAATACATGTAAGCTGATAAGATATCACACATTATATGCTGATGACACAGTTCTACTTTATTCAGGATGAGACAAAACTGGCATTGAGAACACTATCAACGTGGATCTAGGAAAATTCCATCAGTGGTTAATCGCAAGCAAACTAGTATTGAACACTACAAAGACAAAATATATTGCTTTTAAGCAAAAACAGAGGAGACATAGATGTCGAACTAAATATTAATGGCGAAAAATTGCAATGAATGCTAGAAACGGACTTTTTTGGTCTTATCATAGACCATCGTATGACCTGGTTGCCACACATAAATAGATTAAGGAGTCAATGAGCCCCAATATTAGGATTGTTAAGAAGATATAAGTCTTTTCCAATGCTGTAGTAATTGAGCAGTTAGTTTAATTTACTACCTTTTTTTCATTAAATTATTTGATAAATTCACATAGAATTCAAATTTTATTTATGTCAATTTATAGATTTTTTTTTATTTTTTTGTATATTCCGCACAACTAAAACTGCTCGATTATTCGGCGCCGGCAAAGGGTTCAAAGAAATTCATGCATAATATGTCCCAGATCAACTAATCAAACTTAAAACCAGCTGCTTTGTACAAATTGTATGGGATATCAATTTCCCTCCAATTTCATCACAACGAACGCAGCCCATTAAGATTGATCTGATCAATTCGAGAATTGGACACGCGCGGGCTCATGTGGTCGTATCTGGAGAGAATTGTCACTTGGCCCGTCTTAAAAACGACAATAAACAAATCTTGTGAAATGTTATAAGTGCGGGTTTCCCATGTATTATTTGTGCGAACGTTTCAAACCTTTGTGAACAAGGATATCTCTTTGAATAAAACCGTCGGAATATATGGGATCAAAAAGTCTGGTTGACGACCCGTGTATGCGTGTGTGTCGTCGCCCTTAAAAAAGTATCAACCCGTAACCCGCCATTGAAGATATTTTAGGATTTGTCAGTATTTCCTATGCCAAGTAATTTGCCGAACAATTCGAGAGAGTCGAAATTCGTGTGATAAACTAAGAAGTCGCGACCTAAGCAGCGCACGCCATTCACATATTCTCCCGGTGAATCTTCAGAGGTTTTAGCAGAAAGTATCTGTAAGATCTGCAGCAGTAAAATCTGATCACAAATTTCAGTACCGCAGAATTCGCAATTGTAACGTAAATACCAGTGAATTTGGTGCATCAACATAGTTGCTTCGTTCATCTCACGATAAATTTTCTGTCGTTCCCGTTCAATTTCCCATCGACGAAAATCACTTTTCCGTGTGGGCAGCAAAGTGCAAGATATCGAGTTTGGAAGCGCGAATCTATTCGCCTATGTATCTTTCGTATCATCCTCTAGTCCTCGACAATCGGAAAAAGCATTGAGGCAAATTCATGCAAATTTCGAAAGCAAATCAAGTATCGAAAACCAAATCGGTGCAAAGCGGAGTTCGGAACAGCAAACAGATACTTTTCATTCAACCTTAATTGTAGTTCACGTAGAACACTGTGACTAATTGTTGTCTTAATCCTACGTAAAAAGTGTCAGAGAAGATTTGTTGACCGCAGCACGAGTTAATAGAGACCGTAAAAATTTGACCACTAAAGCTAAAAGACAATACTCTTAAGCGTGGTGGGTATCATACTGAAAAGGTATCCTGATTGCTCCCTGCATTAACATTTAGTATGGAATCGGTTACTGGAGAATGAAAGTATCTGAAAAAGCGTCCGTTTCTATAATCTGAAGTAGAAACTGTGTCGAAGATAGCTTTCTCTGTCAATTAGGAGTTCGATAACTCGGTGTGACAGCGATTGAGTAGGAGGAAAACTGGATAAAACTCAAGGAAACGGGATTACAGTGAGGGAACATCCGTCAAATTTTATGCAAGGCTTCCAAGTGAACTTGATGGTCCTAGTGAAAGGCATATCTTCGAATCAGCAATAACGGCACTTAATGATCATTTTTGCTGAAGCAGAGAAAGGATTTGACAGCACATACTGCGAAGTATTTTTGGCTTGTTTAGCAGCTTGTTTAGTTCATATATGCACTGAAACTCACCACCTTCGAAGGGTATTTAAAGTTATTGCATCCCAAAGTGAAAAGGGAAATTTTGTATTTGAACATAATAAAATTATTCACACTTAAACAAAACTTCATAAAATTTAATAATTGCCTTGGCAGGATGCATAGTTTCAATAAGGGTCCCTGCGTCGTCAACGAGCGCTCGTCGTCGGACAAAGGATGTAACTACCTTTTTGTTTTTTGTACTTTTTTTCCAAATTTGCCTTTTATATTAAAAGTATTATTATAATAATATAACAATATTCTTTTTGATTTTAGTATATTTATATATTGATTTCATTTATTAAAAAAAGTTGGTTAAATTTATGTATCGATATCATTTTTGAAAGGTTAGTTAAATTTATATATATTGATTTCATTTTAATAAAAAAAAAAAGTTGGTTCAATTATAAATTACGTACAGAAAAATAAAAAAATGAATTAATACCCCATACCCTTCGGTCTTTCCATTACGTTGGTTCTGACCGGGTATAGGACTTGGTACGGTGGCAGGCTTTCCCCATGAAACATGAGCCAGCCGCCGGGTACGTAATAATCTTTTTTTGTTTCAGGGTACTTCGCGGGTTGAGTGGCCCAAGCAAGGTGCCTCTTTATGACATAGAGTTATGTAATCGAATCGCATAATATTATGGCATAAATTGGTCACTTGGGTACTTCTCTTCTGATGGGAAGGCTCATGCAAGTTTCCACTCAGAAGAAGAATACCTGGCCACTGCAACAAATATGGATTTTAATCCAGTTGGGTGGGTGCGCGGGGGCTCCATCACCACCCGGTTGCCCCTCTCTCATTTGTGGGCCATGAGCCTCTCCGGGTAAGGACGAGGTCTCCCTGCTTCCGCTTCTTTTTACTAGTTTCTCTTGTTCCATGAACAAGTCAGTTGCCCCTGGTATAGTTACCTACACTTTTTGCGACTTCGGTTGCCTTGTTTTTGTTCAACCCCGAAATTCGTGAATGCGAAATTCTTTGTAGTCCCCAGACAAGGGCATTCTCGGCAGATATTGACACCTTCTTCTGCCAAGGCAGCAGACCATCGCTGCAGTCCTTCACGGACTTTTTTGACTTTACCTTATTCACTACAATGCACATCAAGAAACTTCTTCTAAATGCATTTGTCCTGAGGAAATTACATTATGGAGTACTTATTTGGAGTCAATCAGCCAGGAAATATTTAAAATATATCCAGGCTGCTGCCCAAAGTGTATAAAAACATTCTGAAACTGCCGATGCTTACTCAAACTAGTTTGGTTTACCAATTAGCAAAATCATTAACCTTTAATCAAATCATTATAATGGAGAAAGCTAAGTTTATCTACAAAAATTTAAAAACTAATGGATCGGAACGAAACCCATTAATTAAGGTAACATATCACAGATCAACCCATATAATGCCAGGAATGCAGCTCAATTCGTAATACCCTTTGCCAGAACGGGTCGTCTAATGCAACCAATGATGCTCTGCGTATATACTCGTATAACAATCTACCAGAAATGGTTAAGAAAGCAAACTCACTTTTGGTATTTAAGAAAAGATTAAGGGAGCATTTAATGAGCACAGATTGAAGCGTAGACCTGTGGTTCTGCTTTCATGAGCTCAGTATCTTAGGGCATTTTTGACCCTATCGGTGGGATACTGAAGAGACAGTTACTCAGAGTTTTTTTTGAATGCGTCGTATCATATTTGATTTTTTTTATCTCTGAGAGCTGATCATTATTTTTGGACTAGATGTTCATGAAAAGGATGAGTTCACATTATTTTGTGTGCCCCCTTATACTGATGTATTAAACCTTGTGTGGGTGGCACAAAGGATAAAGCGACGTAATGTGAATGCAGATCGCACTAGTGTTGTGCGACGAAGAAAGAGTGAGGGAGAGAGTGGTAGGAAATGGAGGTATTAAAAAAAAATTTTTTCTATGAGCAGAAATTTGATATATAAGTTGTTAGCAATCCATAATTCGTACCCTCGTATTTCATGCAATTACTTCTGCGGATGTAAGAATTCGCTATAGTTTTTGAGTGTTTTTTGGGGATAAATTATCCGTTTCTCCTGAATTGAACCTACAGCTGTTTTACCCAAGGCAACCAGTAAAAAGGAAATAATGCATTCCTTGCAGAAGGGGAGTCAATGCCAACGGACAATCGTGCAACCCCAAAGGAGGCTCTTGAGAAGAGCCTGGCTGCCCGCGGCCTATCAGCGAAGATGACCGACAGATAGCGCACTTCAAGCAGGTGCACGAGATAAAACGCCTGGTCCATTAGAGCAAGCCGTAGGTAGTAAGAGAATAGGAATTGAAAAATCGATTTCGAATTTAGACATATGTAGTTCGAATATCGCTTTTCAAAAGTCGATTTTCTTAAATCGATTCGTAATGAACGATTTTGTCACGAAATCGAACATTCATTTCAAATTTCAATCGATTTTTTAATTGGAAATATCTTATCTTAAAATTTCTACATATTTTTGCGCACAAAATCGAAAATGACAAAAGGTCATTTTCCAGCTAGATACGTGGTGGAAAAGGCGGCACAAGGCGAAAGCAACAATTTATAAAATAAACAAACGACTTGATGGAAACACAAATCGTAGCAGTTTCTCATTTTAGTTTTCAGGAATACTGAAAGTGCGACGATTTGGGTTTACATCGAGTCGATTGTTTATGTTAAAAACTGTTGTTTTTTTGCATATTCCACCACTGAAATTCAGTTTCTGGCCTGCGTGAAGGGAATATTTAATATTGAATGCTTGTCTAAACAAAAGTGCTATGTAAGTGAATACGGTAAAAATTTTTCCATGAAAAGCAAACAAGATATTCAAAATCATAGCAATTGCAATTTTACTTTTCAGTTCAGTTTCAGTCGTGTGAAAGTTGAGAGTTACGAGCAAGTTAAAGTTAGTGAACGTGAATACATACATATATTCTTAATTTAAAAGTTTTGTGTTATATACAATGGCACCGAGTGCGGTTTGGCGATATTTTCGCAAACATGGAAATGGCGCGAAAGCCAAGTGTATAAAGTGCGGCAAGGAAATGTGCTTTTATAATAGCACTACGTCATTGGCAAATCATTTGAAAGCCATCCACAAGATAATGTTAATCACCCAGAAGCAACGGCATCCTGACACCGAACCAAACGGTACACAACAGGTAAGAAAGTGATTTATTAGCTAAGGTGGCTGCTCAATTATAATTGTGTAAAAGGTGGTCATAATAAGAATAAACAATACAAACATGTATATATATACATATATATATATATATATATATATATATATATATATATATATATATATATATATATATATATATATATGTTTAAATATATATATATATATAGATATGTATATATATATATATATATATATATATATATATATATATATATATATATATATATATATGTTTAAATATATATATATATATATATATATATATATATATATATATATATATAGATATGTATATATATATATATATGCATATATATATATATATATATATATATATATATATATATATATATATATATATAAATATATATATATATATAAATATATATATATATATAAGTTTGTTTGTGTAATACGAAAAGTTTAGGTGTTTCAGCACACAGCGAAATGCCCTATGATATGAATCTTGCTGCCAAAGCTGTCTCTAAAGAATGTTTTGTTTTAGATTAGTGAAACTGATGTCGCGGAAAACGATTCGGACGCTGAAACAGCGTCTTCTCAATCTTTGCTTGCTCCATCAACTCTAAATGGAAGCAGTAATTAAAGTGACATCCTGGGCCGTTAGACAAATGTATCAGCAATGCCGCTTCCTTTTCAGGTTAGGCTTGATATACATTGTTCAATAAAACAACTTGCTTTCCTTTATACACGGGTAGTGAAAAACTACTGAAGAAGGGGTCAACTGGATCTCAAAATATATAAAGGGTAATAAACATAAAGAACCCGTGTATAAAGAGAAACAAGTTTTTTGATTGAACAATTTAAAAGCACGAGGTCAAAACATGGAAAATTAGCACACGTTATTTATAATTTAAATACATTGAGACCGTTCAGGGAAAAAATTCAGTCAAAGGCATTCATAGGAATCTAGAAAATTAGCTACAGTAACATCCACCACGGAAGTTTTGTTCCATTTTTCAAAAAAAAAAAAAAAAAAAACACTTTTATTAGAGTATTCAGTATTAGCAATTTGTTCACCTTTTGTTCTAGCTGGTGGGTACAGGGATCGTACAGTCAACAATGCCCTAATGTTTATGGTAGTTAAGGACGATATGCCACTCTCCACTCCAACCAAAAGTGGGTTTCGTATGTTTTGCCGTAAGTTGCAGCCGCTGTATCATCCGCCCTCCGTGCCTACCTTCAAAAAAAGGGTTGAAAATTTGTATAAGGATCTTAAGGAAAAGGTCGCCGCGGACATGGCCACGAGTGATGCGATAGCTCTGACAGCAAACATTTGGACCTCGGGGTCCATGAAATCATACTTAGGCGTATCAGCGCACTATACTAAAGGTGAATATTGGAATTCCATTCATTTCTTAGAGACGTTATTGAATTCCGAATCCAGGACTGGTTGTAGGGTACATATTTTAATTCGCGAACATTTCCACGTATCTTCCTATGATTTTGATAAAATTTAGTAAACCGTCTGAGCTATGTGCTTCTTTAATGGCGAAAACCATTTCTAGGGGAAGAATCATCCCTCGAAGTATAAGCTTCCTAAGAATTTCAAAGTTTAACATTTTTATGGTTCTGAAATATCACTTCTGATTTTCCTTCATTGAAATATAACCCAGGTATTTTGTGCGGAGAAAACTTTCAGGGATTGAAGTCCACGCTCAAAAATCAACCCTCTAGCTCCGGAGCAAAGTTTCAACCCCTGAAAATTTTTCTCAGCAAAAAAGAAAAAATACGTCTCAGCTATATTTCAATGAAAAAATCAGAGCTGGAAGTTTGGAACCACAAAAATGTAAAAATTGAAAAATCCTTTAGAAGCCTATTTCTCGAGGAGTGGGTTCAGCTAAATAACATTGGGTCGAAATTTGAGTTTTTAATAACATATCTAGAATTTATTGAAAGCGAAGAGAGACACTTGGGAAAGTTTCCTTGTTAAAAACCCACACTTTTTTGTATTTTGCGTAATTTTGTACGTATTATCCTAATTTTAGTGCCTAAAGTACATATATTTGTAAGGCAATGCAGTGTAGATTTTCTGCCACGTACATGTAGTGCTGTTGTATTTCCATTGCCCATTATATCTTCATGAAGTTCGTATTACCTAAGCGAGGCGACACGTTGTAGGTACATTTTGCACTTACTACAATAGCTTTAAATTTCACATACGTAAGATTTAGGAAAAATTCCGGTCCTGGATATAAATACCAGCTCTAGAAGGATTGTCTTTTTCTTACTAGTCTATTTCTTCGGTCCTAAGGAAAAGTCTATGGAGTGTTTTTTGTTCATTTGATTGCAGGTGTCAATACGAAGTCTATTGAATTAGTTGCCATGCCACTTAATGATCGAGCCACTATACCCAACCTGCGCAAGGCTCTGCGGGATATTTGTATTGGTTGGCAAATAACTGACGAACGCATTGTGTCCGTTGTGACGGACGGCGGCACCAATATTGAAGGCGCCGTTAAGGGCGAGCTTGGAGCGCCAAAACATATAAGTTGTATCGCGCATATCATAAACGGTATTGGCCAGGCCGCAATTGGTCTTCATGTTCACAAAAGGCCCTCTGACACTAACGAGTGCCAAGACCTCCCAGATGATGAAGAAGAACTTGACAATGATGAGTTGATCTCAGATGGCAGTGGAAGCCTCAAGCATGTCATCGTCCGAATCAAACAAATTGTACGTTTCTTCCGCACAAGTACGGTTGCAACTGCAGAACTGTTAAAACTGCAGCAAGAGGCAGGAATTCCGGAGCACCTTTGCTTAAAACTCAAACAAGAAGTCCGCACTCGTTGGAACTCCTGTTACGAGATGCTGGAGCGTTTTATTCATCTCTCTGATGTCGTAAGCAGTGTTTTACTTAAATGTAAGAGGGATAAAAACACAAAGTCGAGGCCTCCCAACATGGTCGGCGGTGAAGAATTTGATATTATTATGGAAATAAGTTCCTTGCTGAAGCCATTATATGAAGTAACCAGCGAAATTTCTGGTGAAAAGGTAACAACACTCAGCAAATGTACTCCTCTTATTAACGCCCTACGATCTGTAAGTCATATTAAAAATTTCCAGAAAGTTTGGTTCTAGTAAATGCTTTTTTTTTATAGAAAATAGCAGCATTCCTGGCAACCACATCAATAGGAGTAAATTTACAAGAAGAGTTGCGAATATTAATTGACCGCAGTTTTCATGGCATCGAACTTCTGCGGCCGTTTGCTGCTGCGACCATGCTTGATCCACGGTTTAAAAGGTCTGCATTTGAAGGAACAGCTGCAGCAGCAAACATAATAAATTTCATTGGTGAGTCCAGGTTTCTGAATAATTAACCGTTTGACGCTTCTACCTTTATGC
Source organism: Odontomyia ornata (assembly GCA_963969285.1). Taxonomy (NCBI): domain Eukaryota; kingdom Metazoa; phylum Arthropoda; class Insecta; order Diptera; family Stratiomyidae; genus Odontomyia; species Odontomyia ornata. The sequence goes on along the minus strand of OZ017738.1, from coordinate 428,141,861 downwards.
CGCTAAGAACAGAAATTTTTTGATGCTGACAATGATGGGTCTCGAAATGATTTCCGTTGGCGGTCGCACATTTTGAAACCCATCAATCGTGGATGATTCCAACAAAAATCAATTCTTTTCTAAGGCGCACAATCCAGTTCCTGACGGACTTGCCTATGAATATATCTATTATGAGAGGATACAGTATTAATAACATTTACTCCTTATTTGTAGGAAAACAAGTCAGCGATAAAATTGCCGCAGGTAGCCGAACTGAGATACAACGTGCGACAGAGCATCAAGGCATCCAAAGTTCATCGGACAGCATCTGGTGTGCGTTTGATCAAGTAGCGCATAACTCATTGCTAGATGCAAACCAAGATGTTGCCGAAGGAATGCCTGTTAAATTCCGACAGTTTCTAAACTAACCCATTTTTAGACGTCGGGATAACCCAAACCTGTTATTAGTGTGGCAAGAGTTAAAAGACGAATACTTTCATGTATATCAAGTCATGAAGTTCTATCTGCCTGCACTTGCCACGTCAGTTCCTGCAGAGAGATTATTCTCACACGCAGGACGTATTTCTACACAGTGGCGGAACCGGCTGGCCCCGGAACGAGTTAACATGCTGGTGTTCCTTCGTAGCCTAGATGAGGAATGGTTTAACCTTTAAATTTCAAAAACTTTGCAAAAGAATTTTATTTTTGTTAAACTGAATTTCATTTTTTCAGCTAAGAATCTATGAATTGAAAACAAGGAATAAACCATCATATTTTGCATATCGTAATTACGCAAATCGAGCCTAAGACTCTCCACCGCAATTGTTTTTAATCAACACGATTTTCCGATACCATTTGTGAAGATTCCTGCAGTTGCGTAACGCCTTCATTTGATTCCTCAGAATGGATATATTGCTTTAATGGATTTTTATTTAAAATACAAGACAATGTCATGCAACGATTGCAAGAATTATGTACAATAAAATTTATACTAATGGTCTATACTTATGTGGATTAATTTTTGATGTACATAAACCAACAAAACATGTGTATATATATATATATATATATATATATATATATATATATATATATATATATATATTTAAATATATTTTATTATATATGTATATATACATTGTATAGATAAGAGACCAAAATAACGTATTTAAATTATTTACGATAGTTTAAAGAAAATCGAAAATCGATGAAAGTCGAACTTCGGCATCGATTATTCGACTTTGAAAATTGAAAGCTAAAAGTCAATCGAATAATTCGAAAATCGAATTCCTCTGTCGATTTTCAATCACTATAAGAGAATTACTCCTGGATCAGCTCCGTCAACTCAAATGATGGTACTGCCAGCAGCAACGCCTGTAAATTTAGGCTGAACCACTCGTCTGTCCAAATCAAAGTGTATCGAGAACAGAAGCAAAAGAAAATGCAACGAATGGGTAACAACAGTGGAATAAAAAACATTGTAAACTATAAATAAAACTTTGCATTGTCATTTACTGGGAGGCGGCTAGGTCCTGTTATAATGTAAGCAATGACGTAAGCATATCGACAGGGCTACAAGGGCCACACGTGTAACAATTCTATGAAGAACTGAATAAGAACTGTTCCTAAATTTGAAAAAATTTTAATCCTTGCAACGATTGGTAGAAGGATAACATTTATCAAACAAAATCTACAACTACTGAAGCTGTTATAAAGTATTTATTATTAGCGTACTTTGACTTAACTTCTTTGTAAGCAATCGTAAGATTAATTTATTTTATATTTTTTTTCAAATACTTCCATACACGCGCAAGTAATTTAAGTAGTGATGTTTCAAATGTTAGTTCCTAGATTTCACAGAAGATACATGAGATATCTAAATTAATTCTATTGTTAGTGAAGAATATATTTTATTACAATACATCAATACTTTTGCTGAGTGACAACAGAATGTGGAATCATTATTTATTATAAAAGATGAGTGCAGAGGTGCATTAGTAAGTGATTATATCAATATCATTAATTTTGCAAGCATACTATAATTACTTTCATTTCTTCCAATTATTCACTCTTCTGCACTACAAAACTCTACCGTAGGCTCCAAATAATTGAAATATTCAATATTTTTTTGCTACTTACTTTTTCCATTTTACTGAGATGCAACGCATACTTATCGTGAGCCCTAAATTGCATAAATCGCATATTTGAACTTTGCGACAGTTCTGTTATACTTTTTATGCTTGGGAAGAATCTGTAGAAAATGGTTAAAAAAATAATTTCAAACTATATCTTATAGATAGTGAATAAATGAATACACTCACTTAAACATATTCTGAACTGCAACGATTGTATTACAATCAGCCAATGTATCCTCTTCGGCAGAATTGGATAGTTCCTTATTAACAACTACAACACTTTCGGCCAGCGTGATACCAGCACGCAATAAATCATCTAAACAGTCTATTGATCCTAGCATCCAGTACACCTGTGCAAAATCAAAAATAGAATTTTCAAATCAAACTTTGGTGCCTGTCTTTATTAAATTTGCCACGGCCAATCATACACAGATAGAATAAATAATTTCATTATTTTCACGTTCTTACCAATGGAAAGTACGAAATTGCATCCAAGAAGGCTACATCTGGTCTACGCTCTAGAAGAAGTATAATTGGATTTAATGAAGTTTTCGATCGAAAGTGCGCCCGCAGCGGAATAATGAAATTGTAGATGCCGTTTGAGGCGTAGTCCGCGGCCAGAATAATTGTTTTATTTTGCCATTGGTATTCCTTGGCGTTACGATAGCTGCAATGTTCGCATACCTGTGAATGGAAAGAAAATTCTGTGTAGGTTGTGCTATATTTGTGAGATTTATGATTCTATGAAATAAACCAGGTGCAGGACCAATACATAATACTCATTTCAAACCCCCCCCTGTCAGACAAATTTGTTATACTAATTCATATTCCTTTTCAAACACTGCAGCAATATCATGTGGTTCTTCGTCCTACTTTCAAAATGTCGTATAATGACTTTGACCTTCATACTTGTGTTTAATAGGGAGACATGAAATCAATATACTAGTCCTTAAAAAGCTCGAGAAGTTTTGTTGGGCTATACAACGTCAAAGAGACTTTAAAGACCTTAATAAAGACATATTGTAGGAAAATAGCCACAAGAATATTGGAACATTCTCCCACATATCCTTTGGGTATTCTCGTTGGAATAATTGCTGCAGAAACTTATCAACTTTGACTATGTAGTAAATAAATCGCATCAGGGATTTAAATGGCATTCAAAGTTTCCCCACAAAACTTCATAAATAATGATTATATGCTACCAATAAACTTGCTACAATCAGGAAGGATAACGCTGGCTGTTGCAAAATAAAGAGGTTAATGTTACTACAAAGTGGAAGAAGAAAGCGGACGTTGCGACATGCAATATCTGCTTTAAAATGTGTTGTTGCGTGTGGAACTTTTTGCGTGCATATGTTTTTTCGGAGGCAACAGTAGTATTTAGTTTCAGGTGCCCGTTTTCATGTCGCGCTCTGGAAGCAAGTGAATTGAAATTACTCTTATTCGATTTCAGTGGCTATCAAAATCGATAATTTTAATGGGTTTTGTGTGTATTTTTTTTACAGTACGTGATAAACTTGGACTGTGGGTATATGAGAAAGAACATAACATATGTTGCGTACTAGTGATACGATACTTAGTTTTAAATACACTGTAAAATTGATGGAATTGAAACGTTTTGGAAATTGCTACTCGTAATTGAGATTAATAGAATTAAGATACTTTAGATGAACATTGTTGGCTTTTAATTTTGAGTTAAGGGTGATATTACAGGGCTAAAGGGGAACGTTATAGGATAGACATGATAGCGAAGTGGTACACTCCTCCAACCACCGTCAAATTGAATTGTTTTCAAAAACCAAGCCAATTGAATTAAATGATAACTTGGTAGCGAGTTAAAATTTTATGTTATTAACTAGTATTTTTAGCTAGAGCGGTAAAACTAATTTCAGAAGATTTTAACAAGTACTTAGGAATAGCTACATAGGAACCGCCAAGTGTCACGAGATGGTACGAAGATTATCTTCTTCAAGTGTTCAATGTCTACGAGCCTAGACCTGTGCTTTTGGCTGTGCATTATTTTCAATTAAGCTATATTCTCTTTGCGTTTAAATATCGTAAAAGTTATCGGTTTGTAACCGGGTACTATTCCCTTCGTTTTCATACTAAAAGTGGCGCATTGTGGCAGTGAATCGCTTCCTAAACAAGTCATCTTTGTTAAATCATTTTCTTTACTTACTTGCCAACAATAAACAATAAGTGAAAAGTTCATTGTGTGTCAATTAATGAGAAATATCACTTTTATGTGGTGCCTGAACTAAACTAATAGTGTCGACACAAACCGTTCAATTAATTAATTGCGTCTGCCACCCACAATTTCCCCCTATTAGATCTAAGCGCAAACCCAAATCTGTGAACGATTTGATTGATGTAAGCTGCATTTGTGAATTTTATATTTTAAAGCTTTTTTGCTTTGTGTGCAATAGTTAAGTGCAAAGTTAAGTTAAGAACATACATAATAGTGTGGTTACAGACCAAGATCAATTTAACATTTTGGTTTTTTATTGCTTTGCGACGTTATTTTATATTTTATATTTGAACTTGAATAATGGCTGGAAGCTCTCCCTTCTACGACATTAAGTGCGTTATTTGCAAAGAACCGGAGTCAGCTAGGGCTAAACTCATTGAATGTGATGGCTTTTGCGCTAAATCATTCCACCTGAAGTGTTTATCTATTCCTGCTTCATTTTATGAAATCCGCCCAAAATTTTCGAAAAACATAACTTTTCGGTGTGATCATTGCCGTGGAATGACTATCGCTGACACAATTCGCCTATTGAAAGAGCAGTCTGAAGTGCTGCTTGACATTCGTAATCAATGTTGGATGCAAGCAAAGGAATCAACAATGCCACCAGCCAACCTGAACCCTCTATTCCGGCTGAGGCTACGTTAATTGAAACTACTGCCGTTGATACTAGCAAGGGAGCTGTTCCTGAAAAATCAAAGGTCAGTCACTACACCTCTCCCGTATCTTCCAGGATCAACAATATACATCTTCCTTCATCGGTAATAACTTCAGCTATGACAACTCCACCTACTGATAATCCTGCTAGCCTACCAACTATGATAAATTCTGCTAGCCTACCATCTATGAGAATTTCAGAATTAGAAGTTGTTTCGCCGCCTATACAGCTTTTTATCTCCAGGCTTTCCTACAGAACATCAAAAGAGGATGTAAGTAACTACATTTTCAGAAAATTAAGGATTTACCCCTCCTATATTTGGTGTTACAAAGCTAAACAAAGATAATTTACCGAACAAAATCATTGCATCTTTTAAAATTCCTATTCCTGCTGATCTTCGTTTGATACTTGATCCAGACTTCTGGCCCAAAGGAACATTAGTCAAAAAGTTTTTTCCAAAGCAACGCCCTTAATCAAATCTCCGTCACTCCCAACCAAACCAACTCTAGTGATTCTTCTCTTAAAAATTTATTATCAAAATGTAAGAGGGCTTAGAACCAAGTTGCAGAATTTCCTAATTTCCACCACATTAGCTAATGACGACATTATATGTATAAGTGAAACATGGCTGAATGATACTATTCTTAACAAGGACTTATCTACCTTTCATAATATTTTTCGATACGATCGAACAATTGATTCATCTGGGAAATCTATCGGTGGTGGTGTACTTGTGGGTGTCACAAAGTCCCTTGGTTGTCTTTCTTCTACGTATTTCATTCCAACTTCTCCTGTTGAATGTGTACTTGTTAGGGTAACCATTTCATCCAATATTCATCTTTTGGTGTCGACAATTTATGTGCCTTGTCAGTCTTCTCTTTCCACTTACGTTAAATTTCTCGACGAACTTTCTACAGTCTACTATTTTGGACTTAAAACATCCTAAATTTGCTTATATTGCATCCGATCTCAACCATCCACCATTAAGTATTGATGTTAAACTGTGTAACTAGAGGCGTAACAAGACTGAACAGCATTCAAGGTATAATTTTCGTAGATAAAACTTTGCAATTATTGCGAACAATGTCCAATCGACTGATTGGGACTCCTTCTTTGCCAGTGTATCTTTCGATGATGCTGTTTCTAAATTCTACATGTATTTGAATACGCTGATCAGCCAACATACACCAATAGTTCACACATTGAAATGTAATGACGCACCATGGTTGAACGCCGATATTTTGACCCTTCAAATAAGTAAGGATCGAGCTCATCGAGACTTCAAACGTACTGGGTGTCCTGCAGCTTGTACAGATTATCAAAGACTTCGTACTCTTGCTAAATGTCGCATTAAAGCAGCCATGCGTGGTTATTATCTCTCCATAGAACAATCTCTGTTGTCTAACCAAACAAAACCTTTTTGGTCTTTCATTCGTTATTTGAACACTTCCTCTCGCATTCCAGATTCAGCACATTGGAACAGCTTGGAGGCTTATGGCCCTTCTGCTATTTCAGATCTTTTTGCCAAATTTTTCTCTGAATCTTTTAGTGCCTCGTCCTCACCTACAAACTATTGCCCTCCATTCTCTTATTCGACATTAGCTATTGATTTCGAAACCACTCCCTATGACATTGAGCTACTCATCAGCAAGTTAGATGGAAGCATTGGACCGGGTCCCGATGGCATTCCCGCTATATTTGTTAAGTCACTCATTACTTCTATATCTACTCCTCTTTCAATTCTGTTTAATATAAGTTTAGTCAATGGAACTTTCCCTCAAATATGGAAACTTGCACATATTGTTCCAATTCTAAAGAATGGTGACCCTTGTAATATTTCCAACTACCGTCCTATATCTATCCTCTCCTGCTTCTCTAAATTGTTGGAGCGCCACGTTCACAATAAATTAGCATCATCTCTATCGCAAACTTTTGCTGCCGAGCAACATGGATTTCTTCCTAATCGCTCAACTTCTACTAATTTACTCGAAATATCTCATTCGATTTCTTGTGCTCTAGATAACCATATGCAAATGGATGTCATTTATACTGATTTTCGCAAAGCATTTGATCGAGTTGATCATTCTATTTTACTACTAAGGTCGCAGCACTATGGATTTCCTGCTCCGATGTTGGCTTGGATAAATTCTTATCTTACATATCGTTCTTGTTGTGTTCGTGTAATCAGTTCATTATCTTCAACCTTTTACCCTACGTCAGGTGTCCCACAAGGCTCAATCCTTGGCTCTCTCCTATTTATACTTTTTATCAATGATTTACCTGCTACTTTGAACTCAAAATCTCTTCTATTCGCAGATGATTTGAAACGATTTAGGGCTATCGGTCAAGTAGAGGATTGTTCTCAATTGCAATCTTGAACTGAACATATCTAAATGTCATTTTATGTCATATTCTCTTAAACCAGTGCAAATTTAATTTATCTATTCAATTGGAAGCGAATCTCTTTTAACTGTTCTAAAAATTAAGGATCTCGGTATAATTTTTGATCCCAAACTCAAATTTGATATGCACATTTCAAGCATTAAAACCAGAGCTTCTCGAGTCTCAGGTTTTGTACTGCGGCATAATTTTATTTTCCAAGATATATTCTCCGCTGTCCAGCTTTATAATACTCTAGTTAGAAGTATTTTAGAGTATAGCTCTCAAGTTTGGTCCCCACACTTTGAATACCTTATTGCTGACATAGAATATGTCCAAAGAAACTTCACCCGCTTGTCTTTTTTATAAGTACAAGATTCCCTATGTTCCCTATGAAGACCGACCCACTTATTTACATCTTCCTTCATTAAAAGCACGTAGGACTTTCCTCGATGAATGTCTTTTATTTAAACTCCACCACCGCCTGATTGATTGCCCTAACTTGGTAAATCAAATAAGTTGGAGGAGCCCCGGCAGGCCTCTGCGCTCCTCCAATCTTCACATCTAATTTGCGCGTACTGAAACCCATTTTCATTCTGCCATGATTCGTTTGCCTCGCGTGCACAATCAATTAGAAGTTGGTACTTTCCCTCAATCTTTAATAGCATTTAAGCATTTAATTAGAAACAAACTACATTAATTGTTATAATTTATGATTAATTGCTTAATTATCTTAGATATTTTTGTCTATTTTATCTATATTGTCTTTTCTATTTTTGTAATTGAGTATTTTGCCTGTTAATATGGATTCGAAATAAATAAATAAATAAATAGATAAATTAAAAATAACTCAACTAAACAATTACATCTACGCCAGCAGCAAACGAATAACGCAAATTCAGTACCAAATCATAGACAGCATAATTACAATCAGACGAGTTCAATTAAAAATCAAAAAAGTTGGATGGACAGAGCTACGCTCATGTCAGAAGGGTTTTGTTCTCAGACTACGATAGGCAGACACCAATAATGAATAAGCTCAAGAAAAACTTTAACGACATCTACAACAAATACATACTCTTTTCAAAAGGGAAATCAATACTATACCATTTTAACCATTATTGTAGCAATATCCCTAACAATCATTAACTGAATGAAGTCTTAAAGATATTTTTAATTATTCATTCTATCTGGAAATTGTAAAATCTAATTAAAAGTATAGTGTCTAGTTCGATGAAAATCCCGAATGGTACATTGTTTTGGTTGTAACCAGAGAGCTTTCACATTGCTAGTACTTCCGTGAACGCGATTAGACTTTATTGGAACTATAAGGACCTTGTTACCCTCCAGTTACCCTCCGCGTGGGAGTTCCTTCGGCTAAGGACCTCAGACCCGGCTCGCCGTCGAAGACGGTCGTAGGTGGCACCACTCGCTTATCCCCTGGTCCTAAAAAGCCGCCAAGCGAGAACGCGGCCGCCAAACACCCCTCACAAAACTCGGACTAACGCTCTTTAAGCTCTTCCCTAACAGGGGCAGATTATTATCACCGGGTGATCAGTTGCACACTTGCCGGGCTCAGATTTTCTGGCGTAACTCACCCCGAGCAAAAGAAACTAAATAAGGAACACTTCCGCTACAGAAATTCCTGAAAAACCCGCAAGGAAATTTACCTTCGAACACACCCGCCAGGTGCACAATTAAAAATGCGCGGCAAAGTTGCTCTTCCTGCAACACGCACACAAAAACTTCCACTATTTCACTAATTGATTGCCAAATGCGAATGAAGTTCCAAAAGAATATTCCACTATTTCACTAACTACCATATATTTAATTGCGAAATGCAAATAAAGTTCTAAAAATATAATGCATTTAAAAGTTCAAATTTCACTTACTCTACCTAAGCGGGGGGCCCCCGAAGTACTCTGCGTTGCAATTTTCTGCCAGCGCGCTTAATATTGCCTGATGTCGCCAATCTCCCTGAGTTGGATCGCTGTTAAAATTTTCCTCCGCTGTTGAAATTTTCCTTCTTCGCAATTCCTTTCCTCGATTGATTTTTCCCAAGTTTTGGAGCGCTATCCTCGCTTAGTCCTCGTTGTCGTCTCAAACCCGCCAGAAAAGAGAAAGAGCCGTTCTTCCTTATTGGATTTTTCATCGGCTCGGTTTCAACCGGCGAGCCGTTAACTTTTTCCCTGGGCGATTCGATGTTCAATTCAGATCCCCCAACTGGGGTGCATCGGGCAATTGAAATCTAAATTTCCCTTTTTAGTACACTCGTCCAACAGGTGTAGAATGTCAAAGTGGCTGACACTCTGTCAATTTCGTGTTTATTTATATTGTGCCAAATGTTTGAATTTGGAAAAAACATTAACAATCGTGGTCACGTCTTCTTCCCTATGTGTTTGAATTCGTCGGTGATGTGTCGTTGAAACCATAACGCGGTAGTGTGAAAGTGAATGTCGTGACGCGGTAACATAGAGCAGAATGCCATAACGATTGGAGGTCTCTGGTGGTTGTACTTTCGGTAGGTATAAGAGACTCTTAGATGCTACTCGTTTGTGTAAACGTTCTTTTCCTGTTTTCTAGGCTTTCCCGGACAGTGTACCAGCAACTAATTCAACCCGTTAGGAAACAAGGAGTGATTGGGTTTCTTCAACTCCTTGCGCCGGCCGCAATGGAGTGGTATTTGGCGTTTGATTCCAACGTTCGTATCATCTCTTCCTTACAGTAAGTATTATCAAACATTGATTACGATGTTTGCAAATATTTTCATTGATATGCAAATTTGAACGAAAAATTCCTATTTCTCCAAGAAGTGCATTTACGGGTCTAACATCAAAAGTTGGAGATTTTGTTCTGATATTGTGCGCAGGGTCAGTAGATTCAGGTACGGTAGAAAGTTGCGAGATCGCCAGCATCAAGAACTTGTATGAAGTGTAAAATGTTTTTTTTTTTTCAAAGCGATGACGATCCATATCAAGCAATTGTCCAGTGTTATTCAAGACCGTACAAAATCCCACATCGGCTTTTGATGACGACACAGTATGTTTTGACTTCAATGTGGAGCTGATAGAAGATCATTGTGCATTTGATCCTGTAGTTTGTTGTGGTTCAGTTGACTCAGCCCAATCTCTGATGCCTCGTAAAAAGAGTTAATTGCATACTTTCGTTTGTCGCGATAAAATTGTAAAAGTGGTGCCATTCTTGTCCTTTCGCTCAGCGATTGATTCGTTCCTTGGTAATGTTTGCGATCAGTTGTGCGTGATGGTAACCGGATTTTCTTTTCTTTTGTTTTTGCCTATTTTTTAATTTACATTTTTATTTTAATCTTTCAACATTTCGTTTTTGCCTATTTTTACTTTACATTTTTTATTTCAATCTTTTAACAGTTCGTTTTTTTTTGCCTACATTTTTCTTTTACTTAACATTTATATTCTAATCTTTTAATATTTTTATGCTATTATTTTAACATTTCGTTTTTCCCTATTTTTACGTTACATTTTTACTTTAATCTTTTCACATTTCGTTTTTTTTTGCCTATTTTTCTTTTACTTTACATTTTTATTTTATTATTTTAACATTTCTATTTTTAGTGGCTCGGGTGGTATTTCAACAACCGCTGAGAAAAGAAAAAAAACAACATGGTGCAAATCGTTCCCGCGACAACCTTCCCTTGAATTATTGTAATTTGATTTTAAAAGTTTTTATATGAATTCACAGAAATTAATGTTTTCTTTACAAATTCTGCTATTATTAACAAAGTTGAATGAATTTTAACTTCTAAGGTTTTTGTTAACGTTGTACTTATGAAAACCTGCCACTGTGAATTTTCCACCTTTATAATATATGTTTTTATCAAGAATTAACAGGCTGCACTTTAAATGCTAAAGTTGGGGAGAAATTAATTCAATTTACTCAATATTCTCGTTTAAAACGGCCGCCATTTTGTTTTAAGATAACTAATAACACTCATAGATGTCCATGATATACATCCTTCCTAAAATTTTCATGTGAATCCTAACAAACTCGTAGTGTCTAAGTTGATTTAAAAAAATATTTCTCAATAGCCACGTATTGTTGTTGTTGTAATACCGAAAATTTTTACCACACTATAACTTCGTTAAATAATTTTCGATTCTTCTGAAATTTTTTTGGTTTATTAGTGCTATAAATGGCCATATAAAACTAAAATTTCACTGAATTCAAGCGTACCGTTACGATTTTATACAAAAAAATGTAAAAATTGATAACTCATACTATTACTAACAAAGTTTAGCGAATTTCTACTTATCATATATATGCCGTTGTTGTAATCATAGAGAACTACCTCCATGATTTTTCAGATTTCAGGTCCACAGGTATCGAATCGCCAGGGGGGACACAATTTTTTCGTGCTCTTCCGTTTCTCCTGCCTACCCCGTCAACAATATTGCAATAATACAGCTAAGAGATCTCAACAAGATCTTTCATTTGATACCCTACTCGACTATCTTTGGTGTATAACAATTTTTTAGGGTTCACATCTTGACATGGAGAGACCCCCTTTGAAAGTCTTTGAAAATTTTTTTTTCTACGGAACTTTTATTAACCAGAACTTCTGAGCTGTTCACAAAATTTGACCCCTGTCGCTTCTATAGTTCCTGAGAAAACTTTCTGTGACGCACTGTCGGACTGACGGACAGAGGACGGATAGACAGGTGCCGATATTAATAGGGTATTGTAAAAACGACGATCAATTGCGAAGTAAAGATGTAAGTTTAGCGAGCAACAACACAAGACAAGCATACATAGTAGTGTAAAGCCAGAAACGCTCAGTGGTGATGATATCGGCAATATCATCGCTGATGAAACTAAGATTAAGGAAAGGTGGGCATCATATTTTAAGAACCTCCTTAATCCTCCGCATAGCTCCAGAACATCGGAGGCTTTAGATATCTGCGGGGAGATTTCATTGGCCGAACCAACTCTGAATAAAGTGTTTCCATCATCAAAGCCCAAAAGAATAATAAAGCTCCGGGCATCGATGAGATTACAGTGGAGCTCATCATATATGGTAGCAGTAGTGTTCATCAAGCTATTCACAAAGTCATCCAGCAAATTTGGCAACAAGAAAATATGCCAAAAGAGTAAAGCCAATCAATTGTATTCCCTATCCACAAAAATATGACAAGCTACTGCGCGAAAATTATAGAAACATATCACTACTTTGTACGGCGTACAAAATATTTTCTAAAATTTTACAAAATAAAATCGGGTCATACGCCAACAGTATTATTTGGGAGTATCATGGTGGTTTTAGGGGAGGTAGACTGACCAAAGCCCAATTATTCACAGTCAAACAGGTACTTGAAAAATACTGGGAGTTCAACGTAGATGTACACCAAATTTTTGTTCACTTTAAGCAAGCATGTAGATGTACACCAAATTTTTGTTCACTTTAAGCAAGCATACAACAGTATTGATCGTAACGTATTGTACCATTTAATGCTTTGCTTTGGCATTCCAGTCAAATTAGCGCGTCTGACCAAAATGACAATGACGTCGACGACCTCCCAAGTCCGCATCAATAACCAAGCCACCGATTTCTTTGACACAAATATCGGACTAAAACAGGGAGATGGGCTGGCCTCATTGCTATTCAATTTGGCTCTAGATTACGTCATAAGGAAGCTACCTGTTGATATACGAGGTATATGACTGTACAGTACAAGTCGAGCCAAGTAGAAGGCTATGAGGATGACATCAATATTTGTTCACAATCATTAACAACTGCTAAAGAACTCTTCCTGAAACTCAACAGCGAAGCAAAACTAGTAGGGCTTCTAATCAATGAAAATATAACAAAGCTCATGACGTAGTCGAGAAAAAATACTTCAAAAACATAAAATATCACACTTTTCGAATACAGTATTGTGTATCCGCAAAAACATTGAACGCCTTTGACCGACGAGCCCTAAGACGAATAATCGGAGTGAAGCTAGATGTGGACCAATGACAAATTCGATGCAAACATGATCTATATGGAATTTTTGATGCGCCTGAGGTCTCAACGATTGTCAGACTGTGGAAGTTATAATGCGCTGGACACATAAATCGTATAAATGAACGACGGATACCCAAAAACGTATTTGTTGGGAGAACTGAAGGCCGGAGGCCAGTGGGGAAAATGAGGAAACGCTGGTCTAACTCAGTCGACGAAGACAGTTCCTTGCTGCTCGAATTTCAAAATTGGAGGATGCGGTCAATGGACCGAGACAGTTGGAGGCGCTATTTGCAGGAAGCGACGGCCTGAGAGGGGCTATAGTGCTACGAAGAAGAAGAAGAATGCAGCAGCAGAGAAATCAAGAAATTTGCATACTGAAGAGTACTGCAATTAAAATTCAGCCCAACCGCAACAAAACCACGAATACAACAAATCCAAGTATGCAGTACAATAGCAAGCAACATGTCATGCCAGACAATGGCCACAAAGAATCAAGTTTTCTCGAATCCATCCTTTAAATACAGCAGATATTGTATCGAGTTTCACACAATGAAATTGTCTTCAAATTTCCTGCCCAGTGTATCCATCGTACAAAAGTCCAACCAATTCGGTCGGAAGACGTCACAGAAACCTATGGTGACGAGAGTGCAAGTATTATCGAAGCCGTCTATGAGTAACATACAAAATCAACACAATGCCAACAATGCTACACAAAATACCATAACCATCGCTGCCGCACCACCTTCGGCAATCTTTGCGATAGAAACATTCCCAACAATCGATGTCCGCAAGACACCAACCATCTTATCAGAATCAATATCTGACTTTGTTTTGACTCGCAGTTATCATCATCATCATCTTGCGTATACTTGCAGCATGCGTAACCACAACAGCAAGCACTGTACCAGCGGCAGCAAAAAACATCCGCGCGGCATTAATAAAAGATTATAACAACCAACCACAAACATTTTTTTTTGACGAGCTGGAGTTTTCTAACGATTGTACGACTTTGGAAGCTACAATGGACCGGCCACGTAAATCGTATGGATGAACAATGGAAAACCAAAAAGTATTCTTTGGGAGAACTGTGGTGCAGAGACCAGTTTGTAAACCGAAGAAATGCTGGTCTGACTTGGTCGAGGAAGATTGTTTATCGCTGCTCAGATTTCGAGATTGGACGACGCAGTCAATGGACCGAGATATTTGGTGACGCATCTTGCGGGAAACTAAAGCCTGAGAAGGTCTATGGTTTAAGGAGGAGAAGAAGAAGCAGGTATTACAAAATAATGAAATGAAAGCCTGCATGCAAAGGTATTTAATTTTACGGAGCTGGTGGTAAATAAACTAAAGGAGTTTTATTTTCAACGGAAAGTTTATGATAAATCTTGGTAGGGGCCCTCATTATAGGTTTATCTAAGAAACACTTTGTAATCAAATTATGGAATTTATTTCCATTTACCTCAGTTTTCTTATTAAGTTTGAAGAAGGATAGCTGACGAAGAAGTACTTATATCTCCAGTAGAAATTGAGTATTGTGTTTTATTCAATATTTGTCACGATAACTGAATTTTGTCAATTGTAATGATGTATTACAAAATTTCTTTTTATGTTGAAGGAGCGAAAAGCTTGTGAGCAATTTGGTTTTTCTTCTAGATTGAGTTGATTTTCTACATAAAATTTCCTTAATATGAACGTCCCTCGCTCAATGTCAGCGCTAAGTCTCAATGAAAAATATCTCTATGAAAAAGATCTCAAACTGATAGGGGTCCGTAGATAGAGATTGATTTCTTAATGTCTACTAGCTTTTACAATACATCTCTACTCTATTCACGATACTTCTCCTTGCTTGAGATAATTGTCGAACCTTTCGATCTATTGCAAATCATTTGATTTTCTGTTTGAGCAAACCATATCCAAGTGAACATGCTTTTAATTGGAAATCTTTACCTTTGAGTCGGTCATCATTATATCATCGTTTTCATCTGATATCGGCATTTCTCGGTGTAACTTCAATCTTTTCGAGGAAGCTAATCAAAGCATTCATAGTCAATAATTTTATTTATTTAATATCCGCAGGCCTCTTTTCTCTTGAAAAGCCGTTGAGCCTCGGTTTGGTCAGTGAATAAAGCAAGGCCCGACGCCTTTCAAGAAACGAAATTTAAAACATTCACTTGAGTATATGCGGGGTGTTCAAAAAGTAAGGCGATTTTTCAAAGGGCAAGGTAAATTCGATTATCGATTATTTTATGTTGGTATACTTGTCACCAATATATCTGTACAGTTTCAGCAATATAATATTATTGGTTTTTTTGTGAGAGGCATAACGGTCTGCCGTAGATGATCCCAAGCCAGTTTGAGAAAGGTGGAGGGAACCTCTTATTTCCACGAACCATCGCTTCTATGATTTCTCATACCAAACCCCCCTATTAGATAGTAGTAAATGCTCTCAGAGTCGCACATTGGGCTTACTGGTTCCCCAATAATGGGACATTAAATGCTGGGAAATGCTAATAACTGTAAATAAATCTACAGCTCTGCTACTAATCTCTTTTATGGGGACGTAAGATGGTGAAAGCGAGTCTTCTACGCCTGATAACAGAGTTGAGGCAATAACAATGCCACCGGAATGGAGGTTGGGCGACAGGCTAACTACCCATCCTGGAAGATGGGCCTGTAGATGGGCCTCGAAATGGATTGAACTCACGACAACGACCTCGCAAACGAAAAAAGGACTCTGGCATTGGATCCTGGAATGCCAGATCGCTCAATCACCCTGGTGCTGTTAAGGACATTTTACTAGACTGTATTGACTTATCAATTAAAAAAAAATTGGCAATCCAAGAAACGAACTGCACGGGAAACTATATTCAAGACATGAGATCGCACACAATATTCAAAAGTGGGAAGCCTACTGGAAAACGAGAATTCCGAGTGACCTTCATTGTGGATGGGAAGTTCAAATTGCACGTTATTGAACGGCGAAATTTTTCAAAATCAGGCCCCAGCCAAAGAAAAAGGCCAAGAAATGAAGGAAACAAATGACAACGGCCTGCGCCTGATTGACTTTGCATGTAGCAGATAGTCATAAATCGACGCATTCATAAAACCACCTGGGTATCACTGGATGGCAACACACAAAATCTGATCTACCGTTTTCTGATCCAACAACGTTGGTCCTCGAGCATACTTGACGTCCATACACACCGAAGAGCCAATTGTAACTCGGATCATTACTTGGTCAAATTAACCTATCGATGTCGTATGTCAAAGGTATATTCAGCAAAGACCAGCCCGCTACAACAATTCGACATCGAAAGGCTCCAAACGGTGTCTGTGGCCAAAAGTTTCACGGAAACCTTCGACAACCAGTTAGCTCCCATCTTATCAGACGCATCCTTAAAGACAAGCAACGAGCTCTGGATGGAAGTGAAAGTGGCTATTAAGACCGTGGCAGAACATACGATCGGACATCAAGCGGGTCCTGAGGCAAATAATCGGAGCGAAGCTAGACGGGGGCCAATGGCAAACTCGATACAACCATGAGCTGTATGAAATTTTTGACGAGCCTGAGGTCTCAACGATTGTCAGACTGCGGAAGCTGCAATGGGCTGGACACATGAAATGTATGGACGAATGGCGGATATTTAAGAAGGTATTCGTTGGGAGAACTGAAGGCCAGAGACCAGCGCGGAAACCGAAAAAACGCTGGTCTGACTCGGTCGACGAAGAAATTGGAGGACACGGTGAATGGACCGAGACAGTTGGAGGCACGATTTGTAGGAAGCGAAGGGCCAAGAAGGGCTATAGTGCTACGAAAAAGATGAAAAAGATAACGGCTAGAAATGTTTTGCGTGCTTGTTGATTTTTCGCTTGCGAGAAAATAGATCAAATATCAAAAAAGTTTTTGGCCAAAAACAACACCGCAATCATGCTTCAGCCACCATATTTACCGGATTTGGCCGCAGATGACTTTTTCTTGTTCCCAAAACTAAAAAGACCTATGAAAGAACGGAGATTTGCAGCGATTGAGAAGATAAAGACTGCATCGCTTGAAAAGCTCAAGGCTATACCAAAAGTGCTTATGAGAAGTGCTTCGAAGACTGAGAAAAGCGTTGGCTCAGGTGTATTGATTTTGAACACATCTCGTATGAACTTTCTTGTATGCAGCTTCCATTGTCAGTAAAAAATTATTCAAGGACATATAATATTTTTGTTTATTTGATATTCGCAGGCCACTTCTCTTGTTTCTTTAAAAGCCGTATGAAGTCATTCCCTTCAACACACCCTTTAGATACTGAAGATGACTCGAGGTAGTCGAAACGCGTCTGCTTACACAACAAAGCAAGGCCCGACGGCTTTTAAAGAAAAAACATATAGGAGTATTATTGGTTAACTTCAACGCAAAAAAGAGAAGGCTCATTTAGAGAGCAGCTTGAGCAAAAAATGCTACAGAGACTGCACATCATACAGATACTGTTACATCTTGAGTTTAAAGTAGTTTGGCGGAGCCTTCAGATTTTTGTAAGCTCGTCTGGAGGCAGGTATGGCAGCGCGACTAGCTTGTTCATAGGGCCATAACTAAGCCGGATAGCAAGATGACTGAACGAAAAGACTCAGAGAGCACATATCAGCCAGATATAATTACGACGTCTGAGAGCAGTTGGAGAATGCCGCACATCCTAGAAGAGTAGAGTATAATGAACCACCTCTAGGCTAAATCATAAATCAATGCAGAAAAAGAAAAGTGTGAGAAGGTCAACGAGGTGCCATAGTACGAAATTGATGACATCGTCAAAAATGTAGCTGCAGCGTTCATTCATCAGTCAAGGTTTTCGGCAAAAGAGCAACTGTAAATGAGCCAACGGTGTTGGTCAAAACTAGAGACGTCGTCTGCATTATAGACATACCTGAGGTATAAAAGGCCATCAAATGGCACCCCCTCACGTAAGCTAGGTTAAAACTAAGCTGACACTAAACCAAGAAGGACACCGAACAATTTCTGAGTACAGGAAAAGTAAGTATGGGTGGGATTTTGAGATTGTGGAAGCTGCAATGGGATGGCCAAGTGAATCATATGGCCAAACAATGGATGCCCAAAAAGTAGTGTTGGGAGAATTGTAGGGCGAAACTACTGGGGGAACCAAGGAATTGCTGGTCTGACTCGTCGATGAAGACAGTTCATCGTTGCCCAGATTTCGAAGTTGGAGGATGCAGTCAATGAACCGATACAGTTTTAGGGTCTTTTTGCAGGAAGTGAAGGCCCGAGAAGGGATGTAGAGCTTCGAGGAAGAGGAGGAAGAATGGGGTGGGTCATCTGCAGAGTATGGCTAAAATCAGTACCTTTCCACCGCTTTAAGTGTGAAGGTCTTAATCATTGTGCTCAGGGATGCAAGGGGCCCGATAGAAGTTCAGTATGCAACGTAAAATAAAAAAAGTTTACGAAGGAGGCATACTGAATCCTTTGCAAGGATGCTGATCCAAGACAGGACCTCAAGCATATTTTAGGATTAGGAAAGTATTTCTAGGAAGCTCTAGCCAAGGTTAAACTGGAACTTTAATGACCTGTACCCTGTAGGTTAGTCTATATGGCTATATTGCTAATATTATTAGATTTCTTTAAAATTGAAATAGCTACCTAAGCCAGCTAAGTTGGCACCTAGAACCGAAACAATGGCACGGGCTTATGGAATAGACATTTTTTTCCATCCACCGCAATTTCCAAGTTATGCCGAATTATCGGCAAGGTGTCTCGACGAGTGAAACAGAGATCTTTTTCTAGAGATACAGTTCACCCAATATCCTACAGTTCTATTACCTATTTTGTATTCCAAATACCTGAATTTCGTACGATTTTCTAAACGTTTTTACATGAAAATCTATGCAATTCTTACTTAACTATTCTTTCATTTTCCACATTTCTTGACCTACAACAATTTCAAGGTTTACCGTGCTGAACACCAGTGATATGCCAATCTTCTCCTTATGGGCTGTGAAGAAAAAATAAATGACGTGATAGTCGTCTCGGAGTGTCTAATATCAAGTATACAATTGGAGAGTATGTCCATTTCCAGTGCTTTTATGACCCGATTAAGACCCTGGCATGGCAATCATCCATTGTGCTGGTGGTCGACTGAAATCACTGAAAAGCGAAGGGAGTGTCACAAAGTTCAACGTGAAGACCAAAAAGCACGAAATTGAGACGAGACATGCAAAATGTTATCAGCACATGCGTTGGCTAAGAAATTCCTTGGCAATAGGATTAATATCAGTTAGGTTCGCTGATAACAAAATCTAGTAGATAACATAAACAGGCTACAAGTTAATTCTGTGGAAGTTTGGTTGGAAACTACAGTCGAGTGCCCACCCTTCATGTGAGTAGAACTAGAAGAGGTGATCCAATTATTGAAAACAAGGAAAATAGCGCCACAGCTGAGGTGTTGTCACTTATCTATCTTTTTTGTTTTGACCTGCTGCTCAGTACATTCACCGCTTGCCTGCAGAAAGGAATTTTTCTGGAACGATCGAAGGTAGCAAGGCTCATACTGATCAACAAGGAGAAGGGGAGTCCCAGATCGCCATCTGCATACTGCCCATTAGGCATGCTATACACGGCTGGGAAAGTGCTAGAGAAATCATTAAGCGAAGACTCACTGACACAATACCACTGAGCCAAATCTCCTTAGCAGTATGGCTTAAGAGCAAGATCTTCCATTATTGACGCGATTGCAGAGGTAGTAAGGGCGTTTCAAAAAGCTGAAACACATGGTCGTACCAAGCGACGGGTGGTTCTATTAATGACACTAAATGTTCGGAACACTTTCGATTCCGCTAGATGGGTTGGTGTTTTGGATATGCTGAGGAACCCTTTTCAAGTTCTAGAATATCTTCTGCAGTTTTTGAGGGACTATCTGAAAGACTGAAGCTGCTTCATGAAATGAGCAGTATCCGCGAGGAATAGCAGTTACATCGGGTGTTGCTAAGGATCTATCCTTGGTCCAGACCAGTGGAACATATCATACGATGGGCTATTGAGACTAAAGCAGTTGGATGCGGCACAGCTGTTCAGCTATGTGGATGATGTTTTAGCACTACTTTCTGGACGCACCGTCAATCATGCTTAATTTAAGATAGGTATGGCAATGCGCCGGGTGACAGACTGGATGGTTACTCGCGGGTTCAACGAAGCGATGAAAAAAACGAAATTGGCCATTGTAACAAAAAACAGAATCCCCAGAGTAAGAAAGAAAGGTATTAGGGAAGTACTGGTTGAATCAAAACCATCGGCAAGGTAACTAGGGTGGCTGATCGATTCGGAGATGAGTTTTCCTGAGCAAATTAGAGTCACAGCAGCTGAAACTGGCGCTGAATTGACTTTATAACGCAAGGGGACTCAACCAATCAAGAAAATGTATTTTGATGAGTACCGTAAAGTTTGTGCAACTGTAGACATATTGGGCAATGCTCTCAGCAAGGAGCTGTACCTTAAACGCTTGGTAAAGGTACAGTTCAGGGTAGCGCTGAGGTGGTATCCATTGCTTTCCATGCTAGGGAGCACCATGGAGCACTACGCCGAAATGAAGACATGATGGAGGCAGTTGCACGTGAGGAGAGATATCGCTCACTCAATAATTGGATGCAGTTTTGGGTGAACAATGCGAAGAAAAGTTGAACTACGTGCCTCGTCCCTATTTTGTGGCCACGGCTTAGTCGAATGCATGGTGATACTGACTTCTATCCGACCCAATTCTTGGGTAGGCATAGGTGTTTCCAGTCTTACTTGCACAAAATTGGTAGGTCGCGATCCTTCAGCTATAAGCTTCACGCAGGAGAGTAAAACGATGCCTACGGCAGATTTTTTGCATGCAAAAGATGAGAAAGGCATTGGGACCTCTATAGAGCAACAGAAGCGCTCCCTCTGGATAACATAATCGTGGAGATGCTTGGGCTGGTTGAAAAATGAGACAATGTGGCACATTATCTTCGAAGAGCTCTAAATGATAATAAGGGCTCACTTTAACTGTTAGGAATGCTGGAGTCTCTGGAATCAACTAATTGCAATAGAGGAGCCTCTGATCACTGCAGTCATAATTATTTGCATATTTCATATTGTTATCATATTATGTTTTATTTAAGAACATTTATGTGTTATTCGGATACATACGAGATGTGAAAATTGCTGATTTTATTACCGCGCTTGTGGTAAACTTGCGACCTTGAAATACCCTTCCCCTTCCCCGGCATCCTTCCCCTCTCCATTGATATATTTATCATTGCTCTAGCTTATTTAGTTCGCCTGCTTTGTGTATTGAGTAGACGTGTGTTTGTGGTGCTCGTTACGAAAATTGAGAAACAAAATCAAGAGCAACGGATCGCGATCAAATTTTGCGTCAGATTGGGCGAAACAGCTTCGGACACGTACGCTAAAATTGTAAAAGTGCATGGTGATTGTGCTCTTTGTCGTGCCCAGGTTTTTCGATGGTATAAAGAGTTTAAGGAGGGGCATGAAAGCGTGGAAAACGAGGCGCGGAGCGACACACCAGTCGACATGTAGACTGATGCAAACGTGCAGCGCATGCGCGCCCTAATCCATGAAGATCAGCGTAAATCAAGTCTACTATCGTCAAGTACTCGAAAGATTGCGAAAACGGGTCAACAGGGTGCACCCAGACATCGCTCGTAACTGGATCCTTCATCACGACAATGCACCGTGCCACGTGGCGAAAAGTTGCTTGAAACCGATCTTCAATGAAGTCACATTCTCACTTGGTAAATAATCGGCCCAATCTTTAGTGGGGGCTAACGGGAACAAAAAGTCCCAATCTGAATAACTTCTACAAGGAGGGTAGCATGGCTTAAGGAAATGATAATGCAACATACAAGCCTCACGTAGCCCAATATAAATTATCAGTGCTCATTTGAAATAAAACGGGCACCCTATCTTAAAAGTATAATCAGAGAGTGCCAAGATGGTATTCGAAGTAAATGGTACAAGATTGACCAAATATTCCCCATAAAACAGTTGCTTGAAAAGTGCTGGAATGTATTATTGATATATATTAGATTCACACAAATAAACAGGACTGTGGACAGAGATCCCTTATACAAAATAATGCGTCATTTTGGCATTCCAAATAAACTCATTTATATGACAAAAGAAATAATGCTGAGCACCGAGTCCCAAGTCAAAGTCAGCGGATATGTATTTGAAAGCTTCGAAACTGCTGTACTACCTTACATTGATCTCGAATACTGCAATGGAAAGACACCGGCTGACACAACAGGTACGATACTATACAAATCTACGTAACTAATAGTGTATGCTGATGATGGAAATATTATGTTAATATCGATGCCTACAAACCAGAACGTATCTCAGCCGGGTGCACAGATCCAGGGGCGGCGGAAGGCATGTTGAGTATATTGAGCTTAGTACAGGCCAAATTTTTTGCATGTTGAATTCAACATGCCCCAAAAGATAAAACTGAATTGAGCAATCAGAATTAGCACCGCTGAGTACACAAGTTCTCGCGTTCACAAATTCATGTAACACTCATGCGCAACACCGTTCTAGCGCATATATTCGCATCTATTATATCTATATAGACCACGCACGATCCACCTAAATGTGGACATCGGTTGAGAGCAGGAAGAAGGATGAATAGATAAAATCTTCCGAGTCATCTTAAAACAGCTTCGGGCTAGTGGCGGAGAGTGCACTTTCCCCCACTTACACCCATAAGTGCTAGCTTAGGCAAATTTTAGCTGATGGTAAGTACACTGAAGTGTACTGGAGAAGGTGTGGAGACCGGAGTAACACACTGCGTGTTTGTGTGGCTGCGAGAAAAATGGATAAGTTCGTTGTGAGAGTGAAGCGGAAGAGAGAAGAAACTAGAATGGACGAAGTTGAAATAAGCCAGAGTGAGAAAACGCGCCAACAGGATGATTCCGAATCAACCAACTCGTCGAAAGAAAAATCCGGGGAAAAATATCCAATATTTGAGACTGAAAATCCCGAGAAATCGAAAGATTGTAAGTTTAATATTCGAATAAATTTTTAAAAATGTGAAAAAGGTCAAGTGAAAGCGCAGTCAAGCAGTGTTTTGTTTACTTCGTTTTCTCCCATATCAATAGCAACAGATAAACAAATAAATTAAAATTTTATTATTTTTTTTAATTGACGCTACAATTATCGAACTTTTTTCCAGAATCCACGCTACTGCCAGCAACAGTGTCGATCGCATACAGAAAATGGAAGAAAGAAAATCCTTGGCTAGGTCTCAATGGATTTGAGAAGGCAATTTGCACTATATGTACAGAAGCGTGTGCTAAAAACTTAGCACAATCATGTAATGCCAACGATACACGCTCACGCAAAACTTGGGTGGAAAACGGATATTCCACGTGGGTTAATGCATCTTGCAGAATCAAGAAACATTCAACAAGCACATTTCACATCAGAAACGCAGAAACCCTTCAGAAAGACAGTAAAATCAGTGTTGTTCAGTATTTATCGACTGCAACGAAAAAACAAATGTGGGACAATCGCACAGCTCTCAAAAAAATATTCAGCACCATCAAGCTATTAGGACAACAAGGTTTGCCGCTACGTGGCCACGATGATAAGAATTCAAACTTGCTGAGAATTTTAAAAGCGCGCGCGGAAGATGTTCCTGAGCTGGAATCGTGGCTTCTACGTTCTGGAAATAAATGGCTTCATCACGGTATACAAAATGAAATTCTTGAAATGATGGCAGAAAATGTTTTGTTGACAAATATCGAAGAGATAAAAAATTGCGAGTTTTTTGCTTTTGTTGGATCAGAATCCAATATAATTATGAAACATCAATTATTATTTGTAAAACTAACTAAGCTATGCACTGCAATGGACAAGATTTTGAGTTGGTTCGCGCCAATAAATGCGCAATCCAAGCTGTACTAATTATATTTTACAATTAGCTTATAACTTCACTTAGTATACGAAAATATAAACATGGCAACACTGTAAACATGACAGCGTGCAGTTCGTTTTGTGGTTCAAGGAAGGAAGGTCGGACTCGCCGACTAAAACTTGTAACCTAAAATCCGTGTAAATTAAAACCTTTAGTAGAATAAAATAATAAATAGAAAAGCCTATTTATTTCAATTCATTTTTGGTTCGTTGAGCCGGATATGGCAGTTTCGTTTGTAGTTCGATTTCGATAATCGATCGGGATCAAAAAAGACATTTTTTCGTCGGGAATAGTTCACTAAAAACCTAACAGTAAGATTTCGGTAATCGATCGGAATCTGAAAAGAACAGTTTTTTCGTCGTGAACAGTTCAATTAAAACTACTAGTAGATTTCGGTAATCGGTCGGAATCGGAAAGAAAAGTTATTTTTCGTGGACATTTGTATAAAAACTCAAACTGTACGTGATCGAACGTGCCCTAGTGAATTTTAGAGGTCGAATCGTGACATTAAACAGTTTGATTGTGTGAAGATGACTAGTGAGTCTGAAGACAATGGAGATAATCGGAAAGTTCTCGAATCAGTAAATAAACTGAAAAGAAAGCGGGCCGCTGCGCAAGGAAGCATCACACGCGTTAAACGGATCATTGATTCAAAGGGTGAGAAATTAAATATTCATGAGCTTAACACGAGGCTAGAGCTCTTGGAGAGTTCGTTTACGACGGCTATGGAGACCCATCTTGAAATCGAAGATCTTGATGATGATGCGGCCCAAAACGCAACTAAACTCGATTTATATTGTGGAACTAAGGCTGCCATTCTTGGGTACTTAAATCAATCAAGACCAAGTAAGAATGTTTCTAATACGACAGGCACATTTTTAACACCTCGATCGCGGTCTAAAAATCTTCCGCGTCTCAAATTGCCACTTTTTAATGGTGAGCCTACGTCATACTTAGAATTTTGGAACAAGTTTAAGTCATTGGTTGATAATGATGACGAGTTAAAGGATTTCGAAAAATTCCAGCATTTAATCAGTTGCTTAGGCGAGAAGGTGCGAAAAATTATCGAACATTTAGAAGCGACTCCTGAAAATTACACTCGTGCGAAAACGTTAGTGGATAAACGGTTCAATAATCCCGCATTAATACTGACGGGTCATGTTCGACAGTTATTCGACCTTCCTGCAGTAAATTCGACAGCAGCGTCTCAGCTACGACAATTATCTGATAGTGTTATGGCCCATATTCAGTCAATGTCGTCATTAGCTAAGCCCGAGCAAATATATCACGGTTTATTATTGCATCTGGCATTACAAAAAGTCGACTCGGAGACGCGACTAAAATGGGACGAGATTCGTGATTTAAAACGTTTTCCTGAATGGGATGAATTTTCGGAATTTTTAAACAATCGCTGTCAAATTCTTGAAGCTCGCGCGATGGATGGCAGTAATCATCAAAATGAATCGGCTTCGGCACCGCGGCCGTCTCGTTCTAACGCAAAAAATCGCACAGTACTCATATCGGTGCGGAGTTCGTGTATCATTTTTAGTGCAACAGACCATTACATTCAAAAATGCCCACAGTTTATAGCGAAATCACCCGTCGAACGGTATTGGGAGGTAAAACGACGATCGCTTTGCATTAACTGCTTAACAAAGGGTCATACGACCAAAAACTGCACAAGGATGAAATGTCGAATTTGTGCAGGTGCTCACCATACCTTATTACATCGGGATCAATCGAAGCAAGTGGAAAACGTTAATTGGGACGTCAAGGTTGTGCCTTCAGAGCACGACGTTAGCACAAGTCATGCAAATAATTCATCGCTGATCATATCGTCGTCGTCGTCATCGGAATTTTATGTGAGTTGCGACAATGAAATAAACCACGTAATTTAAGCAACTGCAGCAATCTATATAAAGGATAATGTGGGATCTTTCGTGCCCTGCAGAGCGCTCTTAGACTCAGCTTCGCAGTTAAACATAATATCGGAATCGCTGTCCAACCGATTGCAGATAAAGAAACAAAAGGTCAGCGAGTCTATTAGCGGGATTGGAGCTGTGAGTGCTGTTGCTAAATTTAGAACTAACACAACTATTAAATCTCGTGTTAACAACTTTGAAACTAGTTTGGAAATGATAATTTTACCCACAACAGTGGGCCCTCAACCCCACTGTTCTTATAGTATCGATAATTGGAACATTCCAAAAAATTTGCCACATGCTGATCCACATTTTTATGAAAGTCAAGGAATAGATGTTTTGATTGAAGCATCTGTCTTTTTTGATCTTCTTTATGTTGGCCAGATCAAACTCCAAGAGACCGAGCCAACTTTACAGAAAACCTTATTGGGCTGGATAGTGTCAGGATGTTGCAAGAATATGAAATATCGAAACAGTAACGTGCTTTGCAGTTTAAAGGCCGTGACTGAGGACTCAGAACAATCAGTGCTGCAACTTTTGGAAAAATTTTGGGTACTGGAATGAACTGAAATCGATAATCGAAAATGGAGTTCGGAACAACAAGATTGTGAAGATCACTTTCGTCAGACCTATCGTCGAACAACAGATGGACGATTTATCGTTAAATATCCCATTAAGGACGACCTCTCGAAGTTGGGCAGTTCTTACGACATCGCACTTCGACGGTTTTCGAACCTGGAGCGCAAACTGAGAAAAGATCGCGAATTAAACGAACAGTATTCTGCATTTATGAAGGAGTATGAAGACCTAAATCATATGGAGCTCATAGACACTGAAGATCGAAACCGAGTACGTTATTGGATCCCTCATCATTGTGTTTTGAGACCGGAGTCTTCGACAACGAAACTTCGTGTAGTATTCGATTGTAGCTATCGCACTAGTACAAATATATCACTAAATGAAATGATGATGGTTGGGCCGACTATACAGACCGAGCTTTTCGATATTCTCATTCGTTTCCGTTTTCATAAATATGCTTTAACCGCGAATATATCGAAAATGTATCGTCATATAATTATAGATGACGATGACAAATACACTCAGTGCATTATCTGGAGAAATCACTCATCAGAAGAAATACGTCATTACAAGCTAAACACAGTTACTTATGGTACAGCCGCAGCCCCATTCCTAGCTACTCGTTGTCTGCAGGAACTTTCAAACTTATATGGAAAGGATTATCCAGCCGGTGCAACTACTATTCGTCGTGATTTCCACATGGATGATCTCATAACCGGGGCTGACTCGACCGAAGAGCTTTCAAAG
The DNA here is from genome assembly GCA_963969285.1 of Odontomyia ornata. Taxonomy (NCBI): domain Eukaryota; kingdom Metazoa; phylum Arthropoda; class Insecta; order Diptera; family Stratiomyidae; genus Odontomyia; species Odontomyia ornata. The sequence continues at coordinate 428,114,288 of OZ017738.1, read as the reverse complement.
ATTAAATCGGAGGTAAAGTATATTCTATCAAAGGCAAAGTTTGATTTGAGAAAATGGTGTTCGAACGATGAATACTTGCTGAAAGGCGATCCGGTAGAGGATCTAGCAATGAGTTGCTCATTCGAAAAGTCGAATAGTATTAAAACTTTAGGAATTGTTTGGCAACCCGTACCAGACTTATTTAGTTGCTGCTATAAACACAATATCGATGGAAGAAAAATAACAAAACGCACAGTTTTATCGGATGCTGCGAAAATTTATGATCCATTGGGAATCATTAATCCTGTAACAGTCATAGCCAAAATATTCCTACAAGACCTCTGGAAATTAAAAATAAATTGGGACGAGTCATTGCCTACAAGTTATCATCAACATTGGGAAACATTTAAGGGACAGCTAAGTTTAATACAAAATATAAAAATTCCTCGTTTAGTACTTGCAGATCCGGAAAAAACAACCTTGGAGTTACATGGATTTGCCGATGCCTCGCCCAAAGCATATGGTTGCTGTATATACGTTCGTTGCATCGCATCTTCTGGAGCAATATCTGTAAAATTGTTATGCGCGAAGTCTCGAGTAGCGCCGGTGAAATCGATCACCATACCTCGATTGGAACTCTGTGAAGCTCTACTTTTGGCGGAGCTAATGGACCGAGTTCAAAAAATCATCAATAGACCTATTCAGGATGTTTTCTGCTGGACTGACTCTACGATTGTCCTGGCATGGCTTGTTGACCATCCGTCTAGTTGGAATACTTTCGTGGCGCATAGAGTCGCCAATATACAAGCGTTGTCATCGAACATGAGATGGAAACATGTACCCACAACTTCTAATCCTGCGGACATTGTTTCCAGAGGCATGCTCCCCAAATCGCTCGTAGATTCAACTCTTTGGTTCAAGGGGCCTGATTTTTTAATGGAATCCTTTGATAAATGGCCTATTAGAAATCAATCGACAGCAAATGTTCCGGAATCCAGAAGAGTTAAGATCGTCCTCGCCGCAAATATAGTTGACCGGGAAGACTTAACATCAAATGTTAAATTTATAAATGACTATCAAAAACTTCGTCGCGTATTTGGATTCATTTTGCGATTTGTGAACAACTCGAGACGAACAGAAGATAGGAAAATAGGTCCTCTTTCAGCGGAAGAGCTCGACACTTCGCTACATCGAATTATTTGGATCGTTCAGAATCAGGAATTCGCTAAAGAAATTAGACTACTTGAAAGTCAATTGAAAAGTCCTTTAAGAAGTTTTATCGCAAATTTAAACCCTTTCCTAGATAGCAATTCCAAGATAAAACTACTAAGAGTAGGAGGACGTCTACAGAACGCAGACATTACCTATGAATCGAAACACCCAATCCTTTTGCCTAAAAACCATCCATTTGTCCTTTCTCTTGTCAAACATTATCATGAACAAAGTTTTCATGCAGGTCCTCAAGCGTTAGTTGCTGCCATCCGCCACAAATATTGGATCGTTAACGCCAGAAGCTTTGCAAGACAAGTAATGCATCAGTGCTATCGTTGTTTTCGTTCACGGCCGCAAGTCTCACATCAACTAATAGGCAATCTTCCAGCTTCTCGCTTAAAACCAACTCGGCCTTTTCTCGTTTCTGGAGTCGATTTTTGTGGTCCAATTTGCGTGCATCAAAAGGGCAGAGGAAATCGTTCGTATAAGGTTTACATTGCAGTGTTTGTTTGCTTCGCAGTCAAGGCGGTACATTTAGAGGTCGTCTCGGACTTGACATCGCAAGCCTTCATTGCGGCTCTAAAAAGCTTTATCGCTCGAAGAGGTCACTGCCGTCACCTGTACTGCGATAATGGAACCAATTTCGTTGGAGCAAAGAGAGAGATGAGAGAGCTTCATCAACGTTTCAACAGTGAGCAAACTCAAGATTCGATTAACCAGCTGTGTGCCGATGACGGAATCGAGTTTCATCACATACCTCCTCGAGCACCACATTTCGGCGGACTCTAGGAGGCGGCGGTTAAGATGGCTAAGACGCATTTATATCGTACTTTTGGACTTGCCTCTCTGACCTATGAAGAATTGTCGGCGGCAGTAACTCAAATCGAAGCAATCCTAAATTCTCGGCCGTTAACTCCACTTTCGTCAGATCCGAATGATCTGAACCCACTAACGCCAGCACATTTTTTAATTGGCGAACCGTTGAACTCGCCAGCCGAACCCGATGTTACCAACGTTAACATTTCTCGTCTATCTCGTTGGTAGAAATTATCCTGGTTACAACAGCAGTTTTGGTTACGTTGGTCCAATGAATATCTCTTACAACTGCAACAAAGAGGCAAATGGCATACAAAAACGAAAAACATCCAATTGGGTCGATTAGTCGTCGTCGTCGATTCCAGTCTACCATCACAACGACGGCTACTAGGTCGTATAATTGAACTCCACGGGCTAGTCAGAATGGTTTCCCTTAAAACCAAGTTGGGAACTCTGCGTCGGCCAATCGCCAAAGTATGTCCTTTACCAAGTAGCGATCTGGAGAATTGAAGGCAGTAGCCGTTCAAGGTTGGCGAAATGTTGGATCAGAATCCAATATAATTATGAAACATCAATTATTATTTGTAAAACTAACTAAGCTATGCACTCCAATGGACATTATTTTGAATTCGTTCGCGCCAATAAATGCGCAATCCAAGCTGTACTAGTTATATTTTACAATTAGCTTATAACTTCACTTAGTATACGAAAATATAAACATGGCAACACTGTAAACATGACAGCGTGCAGTTCGTTTTGTGATTCGAGGAAGGAAGGTCGGACCCGCCGACTAAAACTTGTAACCTAAAATCCGTGTAAATTAAAACCTTTAGTAGAATTAAATCATAAATAGAAAAGCCTATTTATTTCAATTCAGCTTTCTTGTTGGATGAAACTCCCGATTGCTCAAGAGCTGAACAAATTTCCATCTGCATTAGAGTCGTATCCGAAGACCTCGTGTCATCAGAATTCTTCCTTGGTTTTTATTCGACGACAAACACGAGTGCGGCAACCTTGATAGAAATCGTCATGGATGTTTTCTTTCGTTTTGGTATTTCATCCAGCAAGTGTCCAGGTCAATGCTATGATGGTGCCGCAAACGTCTCTGCTGGTTTGACTGGATTACAGGCGAGAGTGAAAGAAATTTAATCCCGAGCACATAATTTAAATCTGGTCGTCCAAGATGCACTGGAAAAAATCATGGAAGTGAAAAACTTCATCGGAATCGTCAAGGAGCTCATTAACTTTATTAGAGATTCACCGAAACGCTGTGCCCGGTTCAAAGAAATTCAAGAAGAACTGCGCGAAGACAACGAAGAAAATAACATGCCGTTTCTGCTTATTGCCCAACCAGGTTAATATTTAAACTTCATTTCAGAACTGAATTCCTTAGCTACTCAAGTTATATGTATTATTTTTACGTTGATTGTTTCAGGTTTACCATGAGAATATGTTCTCTCAGGACTGTCCGTGTAAATTACAAAGCGATAATGACGATTCTACATGAGCTAGGATCAGACTCTTCTATAAATGGCACAGCCTCCGCCAAAGCATCTGGATTTCTTCAAAAAATGGAAACGTTCGATTTTTCGTTTTTCTTAACAATGTTGATCGAAATATTTCATAAAATTGAAAATTTGAATAGGGAGTTGCAAAATTCTCATTTCAGTGTTGTTGACACGTTCGAAAAAGTTGATGCCGTACAGTATGTCTTGGAATTATCTCGCGAATCTAAATTTGACACGATTTGGGACAACACAAAAGCAAGTGTCAAAGAATTAGATATTGAAGATGCAAAACTTCCGCGAGTGCGAAACGTCCCAAAACGGTTAAATCCTGACTCAAAATGTAGAGATCATATTTTCGAGTCACCGAAAGAAATATACAAGAAAATTTACTTTGAAGTTTATGACCAGTTAATTTCATCTTTAAATTGGAGGTTTGGGATTGAATCTGCAATTTTTTTTAAATCCCTTGAAGTTTCATAATCTCTAAAAATTTAGATGGGGAAGAGATTGCTAAATTTTACAAAGATGACTTCGACAAAAATTCTCTAGTCGCTGATAGGGATATGTTTCTAGAGGTGACAACAAAGAAAAATGTAAAAGTTCAGAATTTGAAAGACGTTGTGGAATTTTTACGAGAACATGAATGGTGCAAGGGCCTTGTCCCGGAATATGTTTGATTTGTTAAATTATCATTGACAATTCCTGCTTCATCTTGTACAAACGAACGAAGTTTTTCAACTTTAAAAAGGTTGAAGAATTATCTCCGTTCAACAATGGGTCAGAAGCGTCTGAACTACATCGCAATTTTACACATATATCATGACTTAGCTGACAAAATTGATGACGAACGACTGATCGATGAATTCATTCAAAGAAATGCCAAGCGCACCAATGTGTTTGCGATGACTTCGGATAAATAAGTAATAAAATTGTACCTACATGTATGATAAGATACAGTTAATAATAAAATGGAATTTCAAGCGAATATACAATTTTTTTTACTGTCTATAATATTTATCGTAAACTATGCCACACAATTTTTGATAACATTGAGATAAAATGCACCGAAAATTTTACGAAGGAACCTCCCCCCCTCCCTCGCTGTACTCAGTTACTCAACATACCCTTCAGACCTGTTCCGCCGCCCCTGCACGGATCAGCGAATAAAGCGTGGTACTGACCATATCATCTTCTTAAGTGCCGATATGTTCGATCAAGATAACGAGATACTTTAACTATCTCTAACCGAAGGCCTCAAAGGGACTGTAGTGTTTAAGAAAAAAACTAGTTGGGTAAACAGACCTACGCTCATATCAGAAGGGTTTTGTATTCAATTTTCAAAATGCAGTCACCAGATTCAATAAAGTCAAGAAGCATGCAAATGACGATTTTATTGGAGAAACTATGAAATTCGAAGATCATACTATTATTAACAAAGTTGGACGAATTTCGACTTCTGAGATTTTTGGTATTGTTATACTCCCTTAATAATTATTTCAGATGACCCTTCGCGAGGGAGGAAACACATTTTTCATGTATTTCCCCCCTGTGCCCCATTGAAGCAAAAGCTGACAGTTTAAGAACTGTTTTGAAAAGCTCCCATGAAAACTTTCATTTCATACTCATATCAGCTACGTTTGATGATTTTTTTTTCAGGGGCCACTCTGCTGTACTGTTATCATCGATTAATAGCTAACTTTTTCGAATCCTAGAGTTGTTACAAAACCCTTTTGCTAGGAGCTGTCTCCTGCCTCCTTGACTTGTTTTACTTATGAGTATTAATTGTAGGTACTCATCTTCAGTCATTCATTAAATTGAATCAAGTGTACAAAGCATGCACCTGAAACGTTGAAATTGGGGCAAAATAACTCAAAATTATTCAACCTTCGCATTTAAAACAGCCACTATTTTGTTTTACAATTACTGATACCACTAGCTGAACCGATTCTCAAATATATTCATGACACCTATCATTCCTGAAATTTTCATGCAAATCCTAGCAAAACTGTAGTGTCTGAGTCGGTAAAACGCGCATGTTGTTCCATAGCCATATGTTGCCATAGTGCAGCGCATATTGTTCCATAGTAATACAGGAAAATTCAAACCGCTATAACTTCGCTAAATATGATTCAATCTTTATGAAACTTTCAGGATAGATTAACCTTATAAATAGACATCTGCGTATTGAATTTCATTGAATTTAAGGGTACCGTTAAGATTTTAATCAAGAAAACATAAAATCGATAAATCATACTATTACTAACAAAGTTGAGTGAATTGCGACTTCTCACGTATTTGTTGTTTTTGTACTCACCAAGGCCTACATTCTTGATTTTTTTCAGATTTTTCGGATCACAGGTGTCCAATCGCGAGGGGGGGGGACACAAATTTTTCGTGTATTTCCCCTCCCTGTGCGCCCCTCGAATTAAACTTTGCCAAACTGTTTTGAAAAGTCCTCATCAAGACCTTTCATTTGATACCCATATCGGCTACCTTCAATGAAATTTTTTTTTCGGGGGGTCACTCCCCTACATGGGGAGACCCCCCTAAAATACCTTATAAAATTTTTTTGCAGTTGAACTTTGAAGAGATCACCACTTTACACCTACATACAAAATTTGATGCTTCTAGCTTAACTAGTTTCCGAGAAAAACTGCTGTGACACACGGACGGACGGACGGACGGACAGACAGACGGACAGACGGACAGACAGGACGCGATTTAGAAGGGTTTGCAAATCAAGCCTTTATATGCTTGAAATCAGGAGGGCGGAAAATCGGCTTTGATTTAATTTAATAAGGAAAAACATAAAAATACGAGAAAAATTAACATTGGGAGAGTATAATTCAGAAAGTGTGCATAGCTGCCTCTTACTACAAGTCCACCTTAATTGAAGTAAAAGGATGAGATCTGGCAGGCAAAACTGTGCAAGACATTACACGCTGGAAATCTTCAGGCTACCATCAACTGTACGGGATCCTGTCCGGTCATTTCTGTAACTGCAATTAGTTTGTGGTTTGTTTTCAAAATTTACTTCGAGTTCAAAGCTCTGTCAATTTCTAAGGATTTGTTAACCCATGCGAATCACAACTCCTCTTCTCTTCTTCTTTGTTGGAAATGCCATAAAGCTAGCAAATTTATCAAACAAAATCCACCAAGCAACTCTACGACCTTATTTTTGTTTTTTATTTTTCCCTGTTCCAACTATCAACACCTCCAGTACAAGTGCTCAACAAATTAATGTTATTACCACAATAAAGTTTACTCACCTGAGCAAGTTGCAAACAGCAGAGCGGCTTTTTCTCCTTGAGCAAATAACACAGCGTTGGACTAACTCCAATAAAAGGCGACACAGGTGGAAATCCTTTTACAATTCTGTTGAAATAAACATTCATGTTAGCAAGTCAAATATAGAGGAATATGTTTATTTGTCTTTTTATTTGTTTGTTTTAATACGCTTTGGGTAAACAAAACATTTCTCATCAATATCTTAATATCTATGAATCTGATTAACAGAACGCAACAATAAACTACAATATAAATGTGCAAAAGAACAGGAACTGACGACTAGTCAAAATGAATGTAGGATTCCTTTAAAACATTTAACATGTGCGTGACTGCAAGATTTCAAAGCTGAACATACATAGCAAAAAGACTTTGAATGCATGATTGCGGTGGGAACATGCAAAAATATAAACAACAAAAATGTACACATTTTATTTTCAGTAATAAAATTTTCAACAAATTTATGTCCTTTCTGGCGGAGTATGAAAACGCCTTTCATTGCTGTAACAGCTAAAAGCGCTTACGATGTGTAGCAGGATGCAGAGTTTTCGTCAGTTAAATAAAATAACAGCACGCATCACTAAAGCCTTTTTAATTTTCGCAACAGACAAATAATGTTATTTCGAACCAAAGCCATTTCATTTACGATTAATTCGATGCATTATGAAGCACATTGTTCGTTCTTTCAACCATTGCCAATAAATCGGATTTATGCAATTTAAGCCACTTAATAAACTTGGAAAGCCCATCAATATCAACTCATGGCTGCCAAAAACGGTCCTTCCATGATAAATGCTTGTTTTGCTTAATTTATCAGGATCCTTTTTATTGAACAAATAAAATGAATTTTTAATTTGCTTTGTAAGCGGCGATTTCAATATGAGATGTAAAAGACCATTTCAAAATGGTCATTCCGTTATGCCATTCATCATGAAAGTATCTTTTTGACTGACCACTAGGAATAAGTTTTAAATTTGAAAATCAACCAATTAATTTGGAGCATTGAACGATTAACGACTTGTAATGAAATTGTCAATTTCCATTAAGCATTCTCCTCGACATGAGACATATTAATTTATTTTTCGGAATATTTTGATGGTTCATTTGGAGAAACATTTGACCTTTAGACCATTATCACTTTTTTGACTACACTTACCGGGAGCAGTCTGCATGCCATGCAGGGGGTGGACAGTGATTTGATGATGATGTTACCGATGTTGGTGTAGTTGTTGTAGGTTTGTGACTATCAGTTTCCGTACTACAACAATGATTGGTATCATCTGAGGAACTCATTACTAGCGAATAAGTACGCAATTGGGAAAAGTTACCGCTGAATGCACTACACGTACGAGAGATATACGAGCGAGGATAATATATTTTGGTTCTTTGTGAGGATTTTTTTGTTTTTGCTAAATTGGTACTTATTAAATTCTTCTTCTTTTTGGCTTATGATTGAATCTGAATTAGTATGAAAGGCTTTTTGAAAAGTGAGAGCAAGCATTTAGCGAAAAAGTGAAAAAGATTGCAATGTTGAATATGAAAAAAAGTTTGCAATGAACAGTGTAACATTTTTTAAAATAAGGTGAAAATTTCTGTTATATATAAAATGTTATGTTTAAGTTGTTATGGCTAAAATTTTACGAAGATTGTGGTTAATATTCAGATTAATTAAAAATCGTTTTGCGCATTACAGTGAAAAGCATCCATTGCGAATGTGCCATGTAAGGAAAGTTCGTGATAATTGTCTTTTTGTGATTTCTGTTCAATATTTTATGCAACTGTATAAGATTACACAATAAAAATCAATGTTCTTGCAGTATCCTGTATGTAGGGATAAATACGTAATAGGTATGAGCCGCGCTTTGAACCAACACAAGCTATTTCAAAAATGCAGTTAGTTATTATCATATTCATCATCTACAGCACAGCTCAATTCGGGTTTTTGCCTCCAGCAGCAGACGCCTTGTTTCTGAGGCTTCATTCGGGAATTGGACATTCCGAGCAGGGATTTGCTATCAGCATCGATTGAATCTTCCGATTACTTTCTTGGTTTCCCAACTGGACGTTTCCCTATCACTCTATCCTCCAGCGTTCATCTGGAGAGCCTGTATTCTTCAATTCTCTCCAAATGTCCTACCAATTTAATTTGCGTAGCTTCACGCATGCGTATATGGGTGTGTTATCATGGAGATCATGCAACTCGTCGTTACAATGAAGTCTCCACTCTGATCCATGCTTTCTTGGGCCACATATCCTCCTGAGTAATTTGCCTTCGAATATGTCCAGGAACTATTCGGAAACATTTGTAAGAGCCCAGGTTTCACATCCATACAACAGTAAAGGTCTTATTAGTGGCTTGTATAAGTGATGAAATCAGATCGGCGTATGCCTGTATTAAACAACTAAGAGATGGCTTCAATCCACAAATAAGTCTCCACAATTGGAGCAATCATAGGTAACCTAGTCAAAATAACAAGCAGATGGCTGCAATATTTCCAGAAGCTATGAACAGTGTGTCCAACAACGACACAAGCAGCGAGCGTTCCAGAGGCAGCGCAAGAGGTTCCAATTTCAGCACCAAGCAGTGACTTCAGACAAATAAGACTCCTGGAATAGACAGAATACAAGCAGAACTGCTTCATAGGGGCGAAGGGGGTCCCATCAATTGGATTGTTCGATAATTCGTGTAGTTTTTTCTCATAGATGACGAGGACTATGTATTTAATGTAGTAGTCATTGCGTGACTTATATTATTATACGTAATACTATTTTAAAATTAGACTTTAGACTATCTGTTTAGGATTCAACAGCAACTTCCACAGTCGACTATTCACCCACTCCCATCACGAATGGCCACACAGTCATCAACGCGTCGTTAGCATCAACATCATCATCCTGACACGACAACAAACCCAATGCAATTAACAATACAAACACAGCAACTGATCTTTGCATAATTTATCGAGTAATCTGCGTTGGCGAGCAAGTGCTGATGGAGCATGCAGCTCGTGAGCGATCGGTGAGGACGACAGTCAAGTGATCATCAAAGGTGTAGAGATAATTACAGTTGAAGTTTGGTCGAAATAATTAATGAATAAATACTGTGTCGTGCATGTTAAAAATAAGTCTTTGCTCTTATCTTGTCAATTTTCAAATTGGCATTCAAGATCAAAACTTCGTTTGCCGATAATCCATCAACATACAAATATTTTTTGGTCCGTCGAGCCGGATCGTTGCGCATAGGCAACGATAGTTAATGTGTGAACCGTGCAATTTGGCAAGTACGATCATTCCTACATTTGTCATACATATCCTCTTCCAAATTCACGTGTGTGCAAATCCGGTGCCATTTCATTGAAAAGCGGTGATCGTCAAACCGGGACCTCGTAACGGGAGTACAATTCCCACATTCAAGCACATGGTGGCTAACAGCCCAAGACGTGCTTATAGGCAATCCTCAGCACTTTGCGACGCAATCAAATTAAATTATTTACAGGGAGCAGCCCATAACTGCTAGCCACTATCACGTTCATCAGTTGGTAAAAAGGGTGAAAGTGTGAGAAAATTGATGGATTATAAGGTGAATATGATTGCATCAAGTCATTTGTGGGCATTTAGGAAGCATCGCATACAAATCGTATCTATCGCATGCAAGCAGTGCATTATTTAGTCACAACTTAGTTCATCAGACATTTAGTTGTACAAAAATTCGCTTTCTAGGAAACACTCTATCACACATTACATAGTTCCAAATCGCAGAACCATGAACCGACTAATCATGCAGCAAAAACTCTCCTTGGAGCAATTGAATAAAGTAATTAGTAATTATGAAAAGGACTCAAAATCACGGAAAACGCAAGTTTATTATGAAAAACAATTGGACAGGGTGCAAACCTTACATCAGGAGTTTGCGGAAACCCATCGACACATCATTGCACTGCTCACGGGCATGGACGAAGAGCTGAAGGTGCCCTATTTTGAAGAAGATTGGTTATCTACGTTCAACGAGAGCTACATAGTAGTCTACGCCGAACTAGCCGACTTTTTGAAGGAGGCACAACGGGCAAATCCACCAGAATCCTCGACTCCGTTGGAAGAATTACGGTTGCCAAGGATTACATTACCCAAATTCAACGGCAAATATGATATGTGGGCGTCGTTCCGAGATCTGTTCACATCGCTCATTCATAATCGTAAAACATTGTCAAAGGTTGAAAAGCTGCATTATCTCAAGTCAAGTTTAGAAGGAGAGGCAGCAGGATTAGTGAAACAGTTCGCAGTAACCGATGCAAACTACGACGGAGCGTGGAAAGTGTTGGTAGAACGATACGAAAATGCAAGTGTCTGTTTGACCGCGCAGTTGAAAACCCTCTTCACCATTGGAAATGCTAATGAATCAGCCACGTCGCTTAAAACTTTATTGGATCGATCTGTTGAGAGTGTCCAGATTATTGAAAACATGAAAGTGAAAACTTGGGGGAAGCCATGGTGATTCACATGACAGTGCAACGATTCCCACATGAAACGCGTCAATTGTGGGAACAACAAAGATGTGAAGAGAAAGAATTGCCGTCATTCAAAGGCGTGTGTAACTTCCTACAAAATAGATTCAGAGCATTGGAGGCAGCAGGAACTGTGCGTCCCACGGTATCGCGAATGGCGAACACCACACGAAGTGTACATGTGGTGAAGAACGAAGTGACGATAGAATGCCCTTTATGCAAGCAGCATCATTTCTTGTATCAGTGCGATCAATTTATTCGCAGTGATTTGAAGCAAAGACTTCAGACAGTTCAACAATCGCGTGCTTGCCTCAGCTGTCTATCCAGCAAGCACTTCGTGGTAAGGTGTCCCAGCCAATCTAAGTGCAAGAAATGTCAACGGAAGCATCATACCTTACTGCACAAAGATGAAGCCACTATGAGTCAACGAAGTCCAAAGGTAACCAATCCCAACACGACCGAAACTCAATCCTCAGGACCAGGAGCGATTGACATCAACGCGCTGAACTGTGAAAGGAAGAACGAGGTACTTCTGGCTACAGTGTTAGTCAGCGTGGAGGCACCCCATGGATGCAAAGCCTTGCGGGCTTTAGTCGATCAAGGGTTGCAAGCGTCTCTTCTAACAGAAGCTGCAGCTCAACAATTGAGCTTAAAGCGCAAGGCCACCAATATCAAAATTGCGGGAATTGGGGCTGAATCCAGTCGAGCAAGTCGAGGCATGATCCATGCACAGATTAGAATACATGCGAATTAAGTCATATCCTTCAAGGCATATGTCTTGGACAAATTAACGAACCCACTATCACCGCAGACGCTGGATACTGCAGAGTGGGAGCAATTGAAAACAGTTCAACTTGCTGATCCTTCTTTTAATAGACCAGGTAACATTGATATGTTGTTGGGAGCAGAAATATATGGCAAAATTCTGATGAGTGACATGTTTAAATTACCGGCGGGGCCCGTAGTACAAAGGACAAGTTTAGGATGGATTCTGTCGGGCGAAGTACCAGTGCATTCCACAAGGGATCGAACATGGCACAGTTGCACGGTAGAAGCAAGTGATGAACTGAACTTCAATGAGTTATTGCAGAGATTTTGGGAGCTGGAAGAAGTGGCATCGCATAGAGCAAGCATGTGAGGAACATTTCCGAAATAATGTTCAAAGGGGAGTCGATGGACGATACACGGTCCGGTTGCCATTCAAGCAGGGCATGAAACAAGCATTAGGTCAATCGAGGCATCAGGCAGTAGCAAGTTTACAGGCAACAGAGAAACGTTTAGGAAGGACGTTGCAATTAAGGAAGGAATATGATAAGTGTTTACAAGAGTACATTGATATGGGACATATGCAGTTAGTAGCTGACCAGCCAAAATACATCAGACAAGAAGACCGATCGATAAGTACGGCACTGTACTTGCCGCACCACGCAGTCATCAAGGAAAGTAGCACAAGTACCAGATTACGTGTGGTATTCGACGCATCGCGAAAAACTAGCTCCAGGGTCTCCTTAAATGACGCTTTAATGACGGGTCCAGCTATTCAAAATGACTTGAGCGCTGTACTATCGAGATGGAGATTGCATAAATTCGCATTTGCAGCAGACGTCTCAAAGATGTATCGGCAGATCAACGTACATCACGATGACGCTGAGTACCAACGTATAGTCTGGAAACCGCATCCAAAGAGTAACATTTGTGACTTTCGTCTAAATACAGTCACATTCGGCACCACATGTGCTCCTTTCTTGGCAATTTGAACTTTGCATAAGTTAGCGGACGATGGAAAAGGGGAATACCCATCGGCGTATAAGGTCATCATGGACGATTTTTATGTGAACGATGTTCTGTCGGGTGGTGAGAGCCTGCAAGAGACTATCATGAAGCGTAAAGAAGTAGACGCGCTACTACAAAGTGGAGGCTTTGCACTCCGTAAATGGATTGCTAACGACCCGCAAATTTTATGTGGAATTCCTGAGGAAGACGTGAAAATGAAACTTCACGTTGAACGATACTGGGATCAACAGTTTAAGTCACTAGGCATCGTTTGGTATCCCATATCCGATTGTCTGGGATACCAAATTAAGTTACCAGAAAGTTCGGCGCCATATACTTAAAGAAAAATCTTGTCAGATATTGCGCGACTATATGATCCACTGGGCTGGTTAGCACCTGTACTGATTGTTGCCAAAATAATACTACAATCGTTATGGCTGAGTGGAGTGGCCTGGGATGAAACAGTTCCGTTAGAGTGTACACAGAAGTGGACACGGTTCCGTGAAGGCATACAAGAGATCTCGAAATGCCAAATACCTCGATGGGTTGGGTGTGGTCTAGGTGCAGAATTCGAGCTGCATGGATTTAGCGACGCTTCTCTAAGAGCATATGCCGCGGTCATCTATTTAATATCACGAAACGAGTCCGGGACATATTCACGTATCGTCACGGCAAAAACCAAGGTTGCACCTGTGCGTCCAGTAACTATTCCACGCCTCGAGCTATGTGCAGCAGCATTGCTCTCAAAACTGATGGTCCGAGTGAAAGATTCGCTAAAATAACCCATCACGCACGAATCGTTATGGACCGATTCGCAGATAGTTCTGGCGTGGTTGAAAGGTCATCCCACTCGATGGAACATTTTCGTAGCCAATAGAACGACAGAAATCTTCAACCAAACTGGTAACACTCTTTGGCGTTACGTTCCGTCGCCACAAAACCCAGCAGATCTAGCCTCACGTGGCGCAGAAGTTGCAGAACTATTATCAAATCCATTATGGTGGAATGGACCAACCTGGTTGGTGAAACCCTCGGATCAGTGGCCCAAATCCACGACTATAGAGAGTACCAAATTGGAGAGGAGAAAAAATATCAAGGTATTCCTACAGACAATAACAAACGCAACTGAAATCATTACGAGATTTTCGTCATTGACGCGGTTATGCCGAGTGACTGCGTATTGTTTACGTTGGCGTAAATGCTTACCAAAATCCATCACCCCAACCCCATTACACAGCAAAGAGATAAAACAAGCATTAGACATTTGGATAAAATTTGCACAACAGTCTGAATTTGATCATGAAATCAAAGCCTTAATCAAGACGAAGGAAATTCCGAAACAAAGTAAGATTGCAAATCTGAACCCATTCTTAGATAGCGACGGAGTACTACGCGTCGGGGGACGTTTAGGACATGCGACATTGTCTTACTCTGAAATCCATCCGATTATCGTTCCATGATCTGGCAAGTTCACTGACTTATTGCCACATCAAGTACATCAAGTTACTCTACATGGACAGACCCAAGCGATGTTGACACACTTGAGAAGAACGTTTTGGCTGATCGACGCTCGTAGGGTAGTCAAGAAAAGTGTACACCAGTGCATCAAATGTTTCCGCGCGAATGCGAAGACTTCCTCACGGCTCATGGGCAATCTACCAGCACCGAGAGTTAACGTTGCTCGCCCGTTCACTCACGTCGGAGTGGATTATTGCGGTCCCTTCGAATTACGACACCGTCTAGGCCGTGGAAGCTCGACTTACAAAGGATACGTTGCCATTTTCATATGTCTGGCAGTCAAAGCGATTCATATCGAAGTAGTCAGCGATTTGACGACGCACGCTTTCCTAGCAGCGTTTAAACGATTCTGCGAACGACGCGGTATGTGTAGCCACGTGTATAGTGACTGTGGGACAAATTTCGTGGGGGCCGACACACATCTAAGAAAGATACTGCAGCACCACAAAGACGTTGCGGAACTTCTCGCTAACCAAAGGATCACATGGCATTTTAATCCTCCGGCATCACCCCATTTTGGAGGACTCTGGGAGGCCGGCGTCAAGTCGACCAAGTTCCATTTACGAAGAGTGCTAGGAAATGCTACGCTAACTTTTGAAGAGCTAACGACTATGATGACGCAGATAGAAGCCTGTCTTAATTCGAGACCGTTGTGCCCGCTTTCAGATGATCCGATGGACACTACGGCACTTACGCCAGCACACTTCCTAATTGGCGATACGTTGTTAGCACCTCCTGAGGCAGACCTTACGGAAACTAACATCAACTCACTCGATAGATGGCAACTGACGCAACGTCTAGCACAAACGTTTTGGCGACGCTGGAGGAGCGAATATCTCACCAGATTACAACAGAGACCGAAGTGGACTCATCGACAACACAACCTCAAGGTCGGAGATTGATGCTTACTCAAAGAGGAGAAATCACACCCATACAAATGGCCATTAGCCAGGGTGACTGCTTTACATTCCCGGTCAGATAACCTAGTACGAGTGGTAACACTGCACGCAAAGGGCAACACATATAAACGCGCAATCACCAAGATAGCATTACTGCCTACCCCAGAACACACTTAACCGATTTGCACAAACCCCTAACACCCTTTAACTACCGTTAATAACCTCTAATCGAATTCATACAACCCATCACCACACTCCGTTTCCCCAATTTGCACGGTTCAATCTCCAGATACCCAGACTGCCCGAACGTAGCAGCGGTGAACAGCCAACATCGTTGGTTGAGCTTCACTCTGTTATTCCGAGCACCGTATGTTGCAGATTAGTGGGAAATTACGGTAATCAGCGGATGCAACCTAGCTGGACAGACACGAAGTTCAACAGTTCATATGTGTTAACAAATCATTTATTTCTTTTTATAATCATAGGACGTTCCGCGCCTTACGGTCGCAGCGGGGGGAGTATGTTTAGGATTCAACAGCAACTTCCACAGTCGACTATTCACCCACTCCCATCACGAATGGCCACACAGTCATCAACGCGTCGTTAGCATCAACATCATCATCCTGACACGACAACAAACCCAATGCAATTAACAATACAAACACAGCAACTGATCTTTGAATAATTTATCGAGTAATCTGCGCTGGCGAGCAAGTGCTGATGGAGCATGCAGTTCGTGAGCGATCGGTGAGGACGACAGTCAAGTGATCATCAAAGGTGTAGAGATAATTACAGTTGAAGTTTGGTCGAAATAATTAATGAATAAATACTGTGTCGTGCGTGTTAAAAAATAAGTCTTTGCTCTTATCTTGTCAATTTTCAAATTGGAATTCAAGACCAAAACTTCGTTTGCCGATAATCCATCAACATACAAACACTATCTTTAGTCAAAAACTTAGCATCATAAGTAAATAACAAGCTGGTTAAAAATAAACTTGAAAATGGACAATCTAACAGAGCATTATCGGCATATTTTACTGTTTTACTTCTGAAAGGGCGAAAATGCGGTGCAAGCTCGAAAAAATTGTGTGAAGATTATAGTGAGGACAGCCTTACTTAACGCCAGTGTCTGTGTTGGTTTGCTCGCTTTCGTTCTGGAAATTTTATTGTGCAAGATGCACCACATACTGGTCGTCCAACCAATACAGACGACGACAAAATAAAGTCGTTAGCGACTAGACTACCTGCTAGACACCTGCCCTGTCAATCCGAGCACCTAGCCTGGAACCGTTTGACACATTAGTTTGGTCCAGGTCTTGTTTTGTTACGACGTGAGGCACCTTCATGCTGGGGAGTCCCTCCTCTAGCTGAAGGTGAGACGGGAATAGGAATCGCCAGACAAGCGACAACTGGGGGACACTGACTTACCAATCTTGTGCAGATAAGACTGGAAGCACTCGTGTCCACTCAAAAGCTGGGTCAGATAGAAATCAGCCTCACCATGCCTTTGATTCAGCCGCGATCTAACACCCGGAATCAGGCGCGCAGTCCACCATCCCTTCGTGCGATCCACCCAAAACTGCTGCTAATCGTTGAGTGAGCGCTGTCTTTTCTCGCTAGTAACCATCTTCCTCGCTTTGTAGCTTTGGAGTTGTGCAGTACGTCAATCGAAAATAAATTATCAAATAAGAGAACGTTTTGTTTTAATGATAAGCGAGACTTTAATTTGCGACCACGTTTTTAGTTATTTCTCTCGACGTCGCGTCTTTTTCGTCTAAGAAAACTGGACTTATCTCCTTGAGGATGGTAGTAAGCTAGAGTCTATGAGCTGACTAAGTTAATTTCCCAACTTTCCGAACAATATTTGCTACAAAATTCAGTTGAAAGTGTTTTTGGTATCGTTGCTGGTGAAATATTATTTGTCATTGTTTGTGTTTGAGAAATTATTAATCATCGTGGAACTAATATCGTGAATACACTACTTGAATTTAAAATAAATGTTAACAGCTTTTCGTGAAACTAATTTTAGGCTTCCTTTTCACCATACCTTTATATAAAAAGGGACAACTTATTTGATTATCTTGTTGATAATTAGTTTTTAAAGTTTGGAAATGCAATTGTTATCTCGGCACAAGATGAAGATGATGATGATAGAAATTAAGGCACATTTCAATTAAATAAGTGTAGCCAAATATAAGTTTTTGTAGCACTGAAGCGTGAAAATTAAAGATTCTCTCTCGGAAAGAAGGATTAAAGATCTCGATTTGGGGCACATACTCAGAAACAATTGTTCATACAGGATTTTATTAAACTGAAATTAAAGTTTGTTTCATGCAAAATAGCATATCTCCTTCATCCCTACATACTTACAATGTTCCTAAAAAAAAAATTCAAAATTTACCGATCATTTTTGCCACCTTCCTCTTTTAGGCAAACTTCTCTTCCAAATTTATTGATTTTAGTTTAAAAGGAAACTTGCAGATAATGTTTGACACTTCCTTAATCAGAAGTCATAATATCACTGTATCTGCAACACCAAGTACGACCTTATTAGTCAATTATTTTGTTTGTTTGATATCCGCAGGCCAATTCTCTTTTTCTTCAAAAGCCATCGGGCCTTGCTTTGCTATGTGGGCAGACGCGTTTTGACTCCTTAGAGCCATCTTCACTGAAAGTGGCTGAAAATAGTCAAAACGCGTCTGTTTACACAGCAAAACAAGGTCCGACGGGTCTTCAAACAAAAAAATCCTATTATCCATTTTCATGTTCTAAAACTTGGATAGGCAGCGAAGCCTAGAAAAATATTTGCCTGGCCTGCAATATTTTGAAGCGATTGCTCTTATGGTTTTGTCATATATGAGTATCGTCTAAAATTGATTACTACCCTTTTCTCTCATTCTGATTTATTCATTGTTTTTCTTATGCCACTCACACCCACTCTGTTGTTTTGACTGCTCTTTCACTTCATAAGAGTGCATACATGGGCTTCAAAAGGACTACGGCACTAATCCGCGAATTTTCGTTAAAAGTTGCTGAACTATACACACAGTTCAGATGTTATGATCCTAAAACTCCCTTCTTTTCAATCAGAGGTTATCTTTCAAAATCAGTACTAAGACATTAGAAATTAGCCCCTTTATTTTCCTTAGAGGCATATAATTCTTCTCCTTAGCACTACAGCCCCTCTCGAGACTTTGCTTCCTGCAAATAGCACCTCTAACTTTCTCGGTCCATTGATCGCGTCCTTCAATTTCGAAATCCGAGCAGCGATGAACTGTCTTCGTTGACCGAGTCAGACCAGCGTTTCATCGGTTTCCTCACTGGCATCCGGCCTTCAGTTCTCCCAACGAATACCTTTTTGGGTATCCGTTGTTCATCGATACGATTCATTTGTCCAGTTTATTGCAGCTTCCGCAGTCTTACAATCCTTGAGACCTCCAGTTCGTCTAAAATCTCATATAGCTCATAGTTGTATCGAATTCACCATTGGTTCCCATCTAACTTCGCTCCGAATATTCGCCTCAGGACCCGTCGCTTAAAGGCATTCAATATATTTGCGGATGCATGATTTAGGGTCCATGTTTCACACCCATAGCATAACATAAGTCTTATCACAGATTTGTATACTTGGAGCTTTGTTTTCATGTGTATGCAGCTGGTCTTCGAGATCGTCAATATTTAATAAAATATTTTATTTGCGAGTTGTATTCTTCGGCGTATTTCGTCTTTTTCATTGCCCGTTTTGTTATTTTGGCGCCTAAATACACAAATTCGCAAAGATTTTCGATACTGTATCCGCCAAGTGTGATATTTTGTGTACTTGAGGTATATTTCATCGACTGCGTCATGAGCTTTGTTTTATTTTCACTGATTTCTAGCCCTACTAGTTTTGTTTCGCTGTCGAGTTTCAGGAAGTGTTCTTTGGCAGTTGTTAATGACCGTAACAAAATGTTGATGTCGTCCGCACAGGCTTCAACTTGGTTCGATTTGAATAGTAATGTACCTCGCGTATCGACAGGTAGCTTCCTTTAACATACTCTAGAACCAAATTGAATAGCAATGGGACCAGCCCATCTCCCTGCTTTAGGCCGATATTTGTGTCAAAAGCATCGGTGAGTTGGTTATTGATGCGGACTTGGGAATTCGTCAACGTCATTGTCATTTTCGTAGGACGGACTATTTTGTCTGGGATACAAAAGCGAAGCATTATTTGGTACAGTACGTTACGATCAATACTGTCGTGTCCTTGGTTAAAGTCTACGAAAATTTGTTGAACGTCTATGTTGAACTCCCAGCACTTTTCAAGTACCTGCTTGACTGTAAAAAATTGGTCTATCGTCGATCTACCTGCTCAAAAATCACCTTGATACTCCCCAATAATACTGTTGGTGTATGATCCGATTTTATTTTCAAAGAGTTTAGAAAATATTTTGTACGTCGTACAAAGTCACCTTTTTTGTGGATAGGGAATATAATTGATTGGCTCCACTCTTTTAGCATATGTTCTGGTTGCCAAATGTGCTGAATGACTTTGTGAATAGCTTGATGAACACTACTGCAACCAAATTTGATGAGCTCCACTGGAATCTCATCAACGCCCGGCGCTTTATCATAGTTTTGGTCTTTGATGGCGGAACAAACTTCATCCAGAGTTGGTGAGACCAATGGACGCTCTCTGCAGACATCTTTAGGCTCCGATGTTCTGGAGCTCTGCGGAGGATTAAGGAGGTTCTTGAGATATGATGCCCATCTTTCCTTAATCTTGGTTTCATCAGCGTCAGAGCGTGGTTTTGGGCTGCGAACCACGTTTAGGCTTTTTACTACATATATAATTATATATATAATTCTTATTAGCAATTAAATTTCAGTGAATGCAATAATTGCTTCATAAGTTTCCTAACATTAAAACGTACAATACACTTCAGTGGGGGTGGTTGGAAATATTTATCAAGTCAAACAACTAAGAAACTAAATATAAAGTTGTTCAAAATAGAACTCTAATCCCTTTTCCGGACTGCAATCATCGCACAAATTATTCATTCTACTCCACTCGGCATGCAATCCACTGCAAAGGGATAATAGTAGTGTTTGCCGCGTTCAGAGGATACACAAGGATACTTGTACAGGAAGCAAAACAAATAAGCAGTTAAATAAACGAATGACCAATTCTAGAAGGAAGTAGAAAAGTATCCACTTCGTGACTAGCAAGAAAAATAAAATCTACGTGGAGACTACGAATACAAAATAAGGGTAAATTTAAACACGTAACGCCGGAACTCTTCCTTAGTAGTTTAAGGCATATGTACAAACTCGTATGCATAGAGTTATTCGTATATACACAGGACAATCGATAGTACGCAAACAAAACGAAATTTCAAAGTAAAACTAGAAGGAGGAAGAGAAACTTGGAAATGTTAAAGTGCGGTAATAGTGGATCCAAGTGAATAATTATTAAAACAAAAAATATTGACCGTCCCAATGAAACATTACAGGACTCGAATTGAATACTGCAGTAAACTTGGATGGTGCTGAAATGAAACATGTACAATGTTACTATTCTAAGGTATGCGGGGATGACAAAGTCGCGTGCTGGAATTACTTAAGTGATTCTGGTGGTTTTCCCACCGTTTTTGCGGATTGGGTATGTAAATGGAAATATTTACGATGACAACGTTTATTTCACAAATGCAAGACTACAAACTACACACGATATGCATGTGTTACTGGCATGATGCCTTATAATAATCGGTTAGTCCTACACGTTTGATGTGGGCATATTATGGCTATGCATAATGACATTGATGGACATCTAGGATTGTGTGGTATAACTACTTGGTAAAGGTAGTGAAGTACTTACGCTATTTTTTCTGACGGCGACCTCCATGGGACATCGTCGTCTAATTCGTCCTCACTCTCATCGCCTTCATCTCCATCGTCATTGCCTGATATACTGAATGAGGATGAGGTGAACATGTCAGGAACGGGAAGGATTGACGGTCGCCTACTACCTGAAAATTGGAGAATAAGCAAAATTCACATGAGAATACGTTTGTGGGTAGCAGCTAGCCATTATACTAATTTTTCATGACATTATTCGTGGCGCTAATGGAATTTCTATTTCAAAACCCTTCATTAGATCATGATAATACTAATGAATTCGACGAATGTGAAGAGCTCACGCGTGTGTCCACGTGGAGTCATTTCTTTTTGAAATGAAGTTACTAACTAAATAGTGGATCCTGCACTATAATTTTTTTGTTCTTGCAGAATGATAAATTTATTATTTCATGCAAACTTACTAGAAACAAGTCGAAATAGTGACGACGTATATAATTTTGGCTGGAAAACGTCATTTGATCCTCACAAAATTTGCTCCAAATCTAATCTTTAGTATGTATATGTAAAACGGGATGGAATTTTTACTCCTTAATGCATCGATTTAAAAACAAAAACCGGCATAAAAATATCACAATTTTTTTTAATGTAAAATAAGACACTTTAGAACATTGTCTTGGCAAAAAATAAAACAATTACAAAATTAATCGAAATTTTAGTTTTGGATTTTGATTCACTTCACAGAAAAGAACCGAATATTGCAATGTCACACATATGTACGTTGACCTTTTTATCTTTTTTCGAATTGTTATTTCGAAAAGAAAAACATGTTTTAATCAGTGAAAATATTTGTTTATACTATTATAACAGAAATAATAATACTAGTAATTATTTAAAAAAGAAAAATATTCATCATCTCCTTTTGTGTGATATATTTAAAAGCGAGGTGCAGCACATAGCCCCGCATAGAAAATATTACACATGAAATGACTTCGCCGTAGACGGTCCCAAGCTCGTTTGTGAAAGGAGGAGGGGTCCCCTTGTGTCCCTGATCCAAAACCCCACGATTTAATGTTAGTAAATGTTCTCGGGGTCGCACATTAGGTTTACTGGTTCCCCAGTGATGGAACATCAAGTGCCGAGAAATGCCAATAACTATAGATTTACCTACAAATCTGCTACTAAACCCTACTTATACCTCCTTTGCCTGATAACGGAATCGAATTAATAACCATGCTGCCAGAATAGAGGTTTTGCGACGGCCTAACTCCCCGTCCCTGGAAACCCTACCCTATTTCAAACCCTGCAACAGAACCTTGAAATGGATTGGTCTCACGGCAACGACCTCGCAAATGGAAAAAGACTATGGCATTGGATCCTGGAATCTCAGATCATCCAACTACCCTGGTGCTGTTGAGGACTGTTAACAATATTGAAAAGTGATAGACCTACTGGAAAACGAGAGTTCGGAGTGGCTTTTATTGTGAATAGGTAGTTCAAATTACATGCTGTTTCCCCCGCAGGGGGCATGCTGGTCGGCAGGAATATTCTTGAAGGCTAGTATTCTTTGGGGTGTTCCACCTCACGTACCCGAGGAAATTCCAAGAGGGGGAATACCGGTCGACAGGGCCACTCTTAGAGGCTAATATTTTTTGCGGAGTGCCGCCCCCACGGACTCGAGAATATGGGGGGTGCCGTGAGGCTCCCTCCTGGGAGGACGGGTAATGACCCTGACTGAATCTGGACTACGCTTTGGACAACGAACTGGAATTGATTCTTTGAGCTGGTGGATATAATGGTTTGGACCTATTTGCTTTGCACAGTAGCGCCGAAGTGACACTTGTGCGTGAACGGCTCCGATTCAACTTTCATACCGTCTACGTTCCGGTAAAACGTTGGCAGGCCTGGGAGTACGTTCGAATTTCGTGCCATTGTGTGGGGTGTAGGTCCGGCTGAGAGGGACTACCGATTAGTGCTGGTCTGGCTCTGATCATTTCTCCCCATAAGGGCTTGTGACAACCCTCGCATAGTCTTCCTGCTCTGCAAACATAACCATGGGACCAAAAAGGCGACTACACATATGAACGGAGATAGCGGCTTCGAGGGGGCACCCAATAAAACTGGAGCAACCAAAACCCTAAAAAAAGATTAAAAAAGACTTAAAAAAGAAAGCAAAAATAACAACCATGACGACGCACTCAGCGGCTGCAGCCGTGATGTTAACAGCACATCGGGACCGGTACTAACGATAACAAAAACGACTACGAATACAGTGACAGTGAAGACGGCCAAAAAAGTGAGATTAACAGACAGTCTTGTCCAGACTAAGATTCCGACGGCATTCGGGCGCAGCAAAAAAATGAAGCAAACGCCAGAGCATCCTAAAAAGGAAAAGCAAGAAACTCTGCAGGATGCACCAGATGTTCGAGCGGTGGAGGAAAATATAAAAAAACATCGAGAATTCGATGGTCACTGCTACGGTCGCTACTGAAGCAAGGGTCATAAATACCGAAATAATAATGAGCCATCCTGATGTTCACGAAGAGATTACGGCAGGAAAGGACAGGAATGACCAGGCAAATAAAGCGCCGTTGTGTGATTTCATCGCCACCATCGAAAATGTGGTGTAAGTACAGTACTCGGAAACGGAAGCCGATAACCTCTTCTAAGAAAGGTAGTCGCAAAGGGCGATTGCCGCCGAGTGATATGAAAATGAGAAGCTAACCCAAAATTGGGAAAGATGTTCTAGCAGGAATAAAATCTGCATGCGACTCGCCAAAAATCAGCAAAGGAGTAAAGAATGGGCTCCTTGAATTAGAGGAGCTCCTTGATTACATAGGGCATTATTGAAGGAGCTGGTTAAAGGCCCAAAGGGAGCAAAAGGCTGAAGAAGCGCTAAGGGTGTATCTAAAGGGCACGCGCAGATAGCTCCACCATCAAACCTCAATAAAAGAATGACGTCTAGCCCAATTGAAGGAGATCGGGAGAAGAGAAAGAAGGAAGAGTTAATGGGCACAGAACGTAAGATCAGGGGTTCTAGATAGCGAAATAAGTCGCACAGAAACTCATTCAAAAAGTGCCAGAAAATAAAGTTCGCGTAGACACCAAACAAGAAAAAAACACCTGATGTGAAGCCTCAATGAAGATCTCGGCAGCAGGTACTAATTGTAAAACCCCAAGATGGCCGATCCAACGCCGAGGGGCTGCAAGATATCACGGGAAGTGTAAGGCCCGAAGACACCACCACTGCCATTAAAGCAGTACGACCAACGCGGTTGGGCCACATACTAGTCGGATTCAGAGCAGAGGCCGACAATTCTGTGGCGCACTAAAGAAAATCATTGGCAAAAGCGCAACTATAGCCTCGCTCGAGCCGATTGACAACAATCGAAATAAGAGACATTGATTGCGTCATGAATCTGAACGAGGTAGAAGAAACCATCAAGAGGGAGTTCCCTAGCGTAGATAGGATCTAAGTTAGGCTGATGCCAGAAAACCATAAGGGACATCAGATGGCCATCATTGACTTGACCGCAAAGGACGCCGAACAATTTCTGAATAAGGGCAAAGTAAGAGTAGGATGGGTGTCTGCAGAATCTGGCGAAGATCAGCACCTGTTCAATGTTTCAAATGTCTTGTCTTTGTCACACCACACAAGAATACAAAGGACCCGAGGGAGTTTCCTATGTTACAAATGAGGTAAAATGGGACATAAGAGATAAGTGTGTACAAAGGAGGCACAATGTATTGCTGATCAAAGACTGAATTTCGGGCAAGTCTTGGGATTAAAAAAATGCCGGATTTTTTAGGAAGCCCTAGCCTAGGTGAAATCAGAAACTCAATGAACCACATCCTCCAGCTAAACCTAAACCTCTGTTCAACCACCTAAAATCTGCTTGAGCAGTTTGCCGGGGACATAAAAGCCAACTTTATGCTGCCGAGTGAAGAACATCATGATAAAAGTACTGAAAATGGTACTACCGCTGTCTGGATCTAGAATAGCGATTTGCAGGCGGGGAACTGATGGCTCAGTATTGGTTCAGTGTGAACGAATCAATATCACCTTTCCAAGCCAATCTGAATGTTTTGGAGAGCACTGTCTTGAACGCAGAAGCCAACGTGCTCGCTAGGGGAGACTTCGACGCTAAAGCTATCGCCTCAAAAAGATCCGCAGGAAAAACGAATCCTAGAAACGGTGGCCAGGACCCCGCACGTCGTACTAAATACCGGAAGTACGCCAACAGTTGGCTATGATGAGATCATACCTGACTTGACATTTACCTTGTAGTTCTTAGTACATAGCATAAACAATTGGAAAGCACTGGAGAACGACTCAGCCAGTGATCATCAGTGCATTCTGCTTTAGATCAATGATGTTGTCTCCTGACGTTCGAGCTCTCGGCTTTCTATGATTGGGTGGAACATTGGAAGGATGGACGTGTGGAAGTTCGTGGAGGTGCTCACAGCCGGTTCCCCACTGCAGGGACATTTGCAGGGCACGGAAGAACCGGCAACTCAAGACGTGGTGAACACAACTATGAGCATAATCACGACTACTTGCAACGCTTCTATACCCTGTCAGAAACCACG
Organism: Odontomyia ornata; assembly: GCA_963969285.1. Classification (NCBI taxonomy): domain Eukaryota; kingdom Metazoa; phylum Arthropoda; class Insecta; order Diptera; family Stratiomyidae; genus Odontomyia; species Odontomyia ornata. The sequence continues at coordinate 428,088,371 of OZ017738.1, read as the reverse complement.
GCACGGCAAGCCACCAGTATACTGGTGGTCGACTCATATCGGCGAAAAGTGGAAGAAGTGTCACAAGTTTTGGCGTGAGGCTCAATGGGCACGGAACTGTGACAAGCCGTGCAACTGGGTGACAGCATATAAGTTGGCCAGGAAAGGCCTTCGCAAATTGATTAACAATAGCAAGGCTCGCTGCTGGCAAGTCTAGTGGCCAATGTGAAGAAGGATCCGTGGGGTCTTGGCTACAAGCTAGTTGTGTGGAAGCTTGGTGCCCAATGGAAACCATACATACATCATGCGGGAACACTTTCCCCACCCATTCCGTCCGTGTTAACACTGTCCATGGTGAATCAGCAGTCAAGGGTCCACTCTGTATACAGCGGGAACTAGAAGAGGCAGTCCTTTCCTTGAAAGTGAGGAAGGCTCCAGGTCCCGAAGGTATTCCACCTGACGTGTTGCAGCTTGCCTATCACCATTGTCCTGATTTGCTACTCAGTACATTCAACGCTTGCCTACTGGACGGGGTTTCCCCTGTACGATGGAAGATAGTGAGACTTGCGCTGATCAGCAAGTGTAAGGGAAATCCCAGATCACCGTATGCATACCGCCCGTTATGCATGCTAGATACTGCTGGGAAAGTGCTAGAAAAACTCATCAAGAGAAGACTTACTGACGCAATTCGTGCTGCTAGGGACCTGTCTCCTCGGCAGTATGGCCTTAGAGCAGAACGTTTCCCCATTGATGCGATTGCAGAGGTGGTGAGTGCGGTCCAAAAGGTGGAGGTAACATATTTAGCTGCATAAAACGACGGATCACCTGTTGGTGACAACTTGACGTAACTTTCGGAACGCCTTCACCTCCGCTAGATGGGTGGATATTCTGGATAAGCTGAAAAACTCTTTTGTAGTTTCAGAATATCTAATGCAGCTTTTGAGGGACTACCTGAAGGACCGAAGCCTGCTATACGACAAGACAGAAGGCCAACAGAGGATGCAACTCACATCGGGTGTTGCCCAGGGATTTATCCTTGGTCCAGACAGACATGTGGAACGCGTCATATGACGAGCTACTGAGACAGCAGATGCCTTATAAGTTACGCTCGATCAGCTATGTGGACGCACCGTTAAAAAAGGTAACTTAGGCTAGGTATGCTAATGCGCTGAGTGAGAGCCTGGATGATTGTTAGCGGGTTCAGTTTAGCACTGGAGAAAGCCGAAGTGGTCATCTTGACAAAAAAAGGATCCCTGGAGTAAAGGTGATCCGATTTGGAGACATTCTTATAGAATTGAAGCCAGCGATGAAGTACCTGGGGCTACTGATCGACTCAAAGATGAGTTTCTCAGAGCAAATCAGGCCAACAGCTGAGAAAACTACTTCAGGCGTATCGGCTCTGAGTTGACTTATGGCCAGCGTAAGGGGACACAGCCCATCAAGAAGACGCCTCCTGATGAGTGCCGGAGGGTCAGTGCTACTGTAAAAAGCTTTAATATTGGGTGAAGCTCTAAGTAAAGAGGTATACTGATAACATTTGGCACAGCTACAGAGAAGAGGAGCACTGAGAATTGCATCTTCGTATCCAACAGTCTCTGATTCAGCGGTGAGAGTTATTACAGGCGTGATACCTTTCATCCTCCTTGCTAGGACGCAACGAAGTTGGTTGTCCACGTAGAGACATAGCGCTCACTCAATGATCGGCAGCAATATTGAGTGAAATACACGAAGAGAAGGTGGACTGTGCACCTCATCCCGGATGTGCGACCGTGGCCAAATCGAAGGTATGGTGGGACTGACATCTACCTGGCCCAGCTTTTGCATGGGTATGAGTGTTTTCAGTCTGACCTGCACAAGATCGCTATGTCTTTGTCCTCCGATTGTCGGTTTTGTCCTGGAGAGGAAGACAATGCCTGCCACATGTTTTTTGCATGCACGATTTGGCGAGCTGTGAAGAGACATCTACAGGGAGACCGGATAGCTCACCCCGGATAATATAGTTGCAATGATGCTCAAATCGGTTTACAAATGGAACCGGGTGGTATATTATGCTCGGGCAACCCTAAAAGATAAAAGGGACACACAGCAGTCGGAGGCGTTAAGGTTGGGTGTTCGCTTTTCGAGAACTTCTTCTTCATCCCTGCCCTCTCAATTGAAGAGGAGTCCCCAAGCCTTAAGGCTCCTCACAGCGTAACAAAACGAGACCTGGCCCAAAGTAATGTGTCAAACGGTTCCAAGCTGGGATCTCTGGTTGACAAGGGAGGAGTATAGTGGGTAGTCTAGTTACCTTCTTGCAAGCATGGGAGTCCTTCACTCTGGATGTAAATGGCATTCACTTCCCAACCACAAAAAAAGGCAGTCAATGAACACTTGTGTGCGATCAGTTTATAAGGGGAAATTCATCAAAATTTGGCTGGTCAAAGTACACGCCCGGTCCAAAGGACCGGAAGTAGGAACAAAGAAAACGTTCTATAATCATCTCGAAAGACTAATTAACTCATTGCATGCGAACGACACAAAAATAATCTGAGTGATTTCAACGCTAAAGTTAGCAATGGGCTATCTTATCAGGGAATGACTGGACGATATAACCTCCACAATGAAACAAATGACAACGGCCAGCACCTGATTAACTTTGCATACATAAAATGACCTGGATATCAGCTGATGTCAACACACAAAATTGGACCGGCTATGCTCTGATCCAACAACGGTAGACCTCGGGCATACTTGACGTCCGTAGATGCCAAGGAACCAATTGTAACTCAGACCTTTTCTCGATAAAATTAACCTATCGATGTCATCTGTCAAAGGCGTATACGGCGAAGGCCATCCCGCTATCAAAATGTGACATCAAAAGGCTCCAAACGGCTTCTGTGGCGAAAAATTATACGGAAACCCTCAACAATCAGCTGACTTCCGTATTATCATTTACATCGCTAAAAGCAAGCAACGAACTCTGGATGGAAGATAACTTGTGACGGAATACACAATTGGATTAATTCGATGATGAATGCCAGGATTCGTTAGATAAAAAGAATGAGGCGTTAAAAAGAATACATGGGGCGGAGAAACAGGATAAAGCAGACTATGAAAATTTCGGAAGAGTCGTGAATAAGATAATTAGAATTATGAAACCAAAATACTATGATGATCAATTGAGAAGCATCGATATAAGTCGAGCAACCAACAACACAAGACAAGCATACAAAGTATAGAAAAGCCTGAGATGAAGATATCAACCCAAAACCATGCTCTGTCATGAGGACATTGACAATATCGTCGCTGGTGAAACCAGGATTAAAGATAGATATCATATTTTAAGAACATCCCTAATCCTTCGCAGAGATCCAGAGCATTAGAGCCTATAGATATTTCCGGTGAGCTTTAATTTTTTCCACCAATTATGGATGACGTTTGCTCCATCATCAAAGTCCAAAGGAATAATAAAGCGCCGTGCATCGCTAAGATCCCAGTGCAGCTCATAAAATATGGTGGCAGTAGTGTTCAAAAAGCCATTCACAAAGTCATCCAGTAACAGTGGCAACAAGAACATGTGCCGAAGCAATGGAGACAATAAATTATACTTCCCATTTACAAAAAAAGGCGACAAGCTACAGTGTGATAACTAAAGAGGCACATCACAACTTTATACGGCGTACAAAATATTTTCAAAGATCTTGGAGAATAAAATCCGATCACATGCCAAAAGAATTATTGGGGAGTATCAAAATGATTGATCGAGGGTAGACCAATTCGTCACTGTTAAGCAGGTACTGGAAAAATGCTGAAAGTTCAAAAAGACGTGCACCAAAGTTTGTCGACTTTAAGGTAGCATATGAAAGTATTGATCATAACGTACTGTATCACATAATGCTTGGCTTTGGCATTCGAGCCAAATCATTCCGTCTTACCAAAATCACAATGATGTCGACTCTCCTCACAAATCCGCATCAATTAACAGCTTACCGATGGCTTTGACACAAATATCGGACTAAAGCAGGGAGATGGCCTGGCTCCATTGCTGTTCTATCTGGCTTTGGTATACGTGATAAGAATGCTACCTGTCGATACGCGAGGTACATTATTATACAAGTTGAGCCAAGTAGGGGCATATGCGGACGACATCAACATTTCTTCCAAAGAACTCTTCCTGAAACTCGACAGCAAAGTAAACCTTGCATGGCAGCAAATCAATGAAAATAAAGCTAAGCTCATGGCGCAGTCAAAAAAAAACCAAAAATATATAAAATATAACACTTGGCGAATACAACATCGAAAATATGAGCGAATTCGTGAATTTGGGCGCCAAAATAACGAGAATAAGTGATGAAAGTGACGAAATACGCCGAAAAATACAGGTCGCAAATAAAATATTTTATTCAATTGAAAACCAGCTGCATACACAGGAAAACAAAGCTCCAAGTATACAAATCTGTGATAAGACCTGTGTTATGCTATGTTTGTGAAACATGGACCCTAACCCAAGCATCCAAAAATATATTGAACGCCTTTGAGCGAAGGGTCCTGAGGCGAATAATCGGAGCGAAGTTAGACTAGAACCAATGGCAAATTCGATACAACCATGAGCTGTATGAAATTTTTGACGAACCAGAGGTCTTAAGGATTGTAGGACTGCGGATGCTGCAATAAGCTAGACACATGAATCGTATGGACGAACACCGGATACCCAGAAAGGTATTCGTTGGGAGAACTTAAGTTCGGAGACCAGTGGGGAAATCGAGGAAACGCTGGTCTGACTCGGTCGACGAAGACAGTTCCTCGCTACTCGGATTTCAAAATTAGAGGGCGCGTTCGCGAATCGTGACAGTTGGAGGCGCTATTTGCAGGAAGCAAAGTCCCGAGAAGGGCTGTAGTGCTACGAAGAAGGAGAAGAAGTCATATATAACCCAAAGAAAAAACTTTGTATTTCCACTCCCCAAACAAAAGTCACCGCCTATCAATCGAAACGAATTTTAGGGGAATTTCAATTCTATGCATGTTTTTACTTGACTTTTCGCCGTCATAACACTACAATTTGACGTGGCACTTGTTTAGCGGATGGATTTCTTTCTGCACTTCCAACAATTTTCTTAAAATGGCATACATATTACGGTGGCAACCATTATATAGGAGAAACTTGTTCACTTTTCGTTTAGCAGTAAATGTACTAGGAGTAACTGGATCTTCACACAAAGTACATCAAATTCAACACACTTAGACCAATCGTTACACACCACACAACCGACATCACGTGGCGGTTTGCCGACAGAGATCCGCCATCTGACACTTGTCAGCTGGTTAGCAAATTATGTAAGGATGACATATCTCTCTTAGGTATCGCTCAATGATACAATATGGCATCATTCCTAAAACTCAACTCCTGAAAAAATTACATTATTTCAAATTCTTTTCAGTAATTCTTAGCTCATTTCATCCCTATTATCATAAAATTAAACATTTCTTACATTATTTTGGAGTGTTGAGAAAGAAAGGGTTATGCTAAGGCTCGAAGAGGGCAAGAATTACGTAAGAATTGAATTTTTAAATAAGGCTTTCATCTTTAAAAATAATAGTGAAATATTTACTTGCACTGTGATTTCAAACACATATTTTCGAAATCCATGTTATATTGGTGTTAATTGAAAATATCTGACAAAAGACTAATTATCGAGTTTCTCAATGTAAGCTTTTTTAATCGAACTAAAACCAACACCTTATCAACTAATTTTCCAATCTCCAAGACGTACTAACAAATCTTATCCATTCAACGTTTCCACTTACCTCGTCGCTGATTCAAAATGTCAGGACTAAGAAGATTAGGATTGCTTTGTTGTGGCACGTCCAAATGGTTACCCGTCGTCACAGTGGAATGTGCAGCCGTTGTTATCGTTGTTGCTGGCGTAGTGGGGGTTGCTGCGACGACCGTTGTCGCTGTCTCCTTGATATTTGTCTTCGACTCAGACACCACCACAGATGTTGCATGTTCAGTAGCTGGAGTGGCAAGCAAAATAAACAAAACAAACTTAGAACAACATTCAACACAATGATTTCTTATGAATATAACCTTTAATTGTCGCAAAAGTGTCACTGAACGATAAATTTCTTCATACTCATGCTTATGTTACCTTGCAAAATGAGCAAATATCGCTAAGACATTCAAATGAACAAGGATATGTCGTGAAGGCAGTAGAAGTTGCCAACGAAATTGCAGGCAAAATAGCAAAATTCAGGCCACATACACAAAAATTGTTTACTCACAATAAAATACAAATCGAGAAAAGAAAATAAGGAAAATTTCAAATTCCGTAACGCTGTAGACGTTCACGGGCAAATTACGATACGATCAACTTCCAACAGTTGGCAGGCAGTCGCGGCAAAAGGATTCGTGGAAGGAAATGTTGACAGTGAAACGAAAGTTGACAATAATGTCGGGAATGAGCGGAAGAAAACACTTGACTGTTCCAGGCAGGATAAAATTGAGGAAAAACGGAAATGACGCGTGTGAGGGGCTTGCTCCATTTTGTGGTTTCCTTCCCGATGATAAGGTGAAATAGTACTAATGGATTTTGACTAACACATGGTGGCAATCAACAAGCAAGTGTGTTTTGTTCAATGTGCGAAGTTCAAGGTTTTCTAGCCATTTAACACTTGATGTATGTAACGTGTTTTAAGACGGCAGAATTGAGTTTCTAATGTATAAATAAGTAGTTAAGGTGTGCTTGAAAATGTCTGTTTAATATGTTTTTTCATGCTTGAGTTTCGAAATTGATAAATTATTTTTGAAGACATGCTGAGAAACTGTTGAGTTATTCTTTAAAGCATATTTAATTTGATTAATGCATAATTATTTATTTGATGAGTATTTCAAACATCCTTCAGCAGCAAGAATGCGATAGTTACTGAAGGAAGTTATACACGATATATTTAATTAGTGTTTAATTTCCACTTAGGTTCAAAGGCATTCATACTTAAAAGGTTCTTATTTGAAGTGTCCTTGCGATTTTTATAAAGAATCAGAAAACAATCCTTTGAGCAATAATCGCTCAATTCATCCCGAAGTGCCAATGAATTTTATTATTTGAATTCTACTGAAGTAAACAATCCTCAGCTAAATACTTGTTCATGTATTTTTCGTTAGCGCTTTTTTTCCCCTTGCATGCTTCCTTTGAGCAAAAACTAGTCATCCTTGAACTCTTGTAAACAATTAACCTAAGAATGTCCAAATGCGCTATACATACGAGTATGTGTGTGAAGTATCTATTGCTAACTTGCTAATTTCCAATCAAATGAGCTTAGATTTGGATTTTATAATAGTAATCTTCTACTTCCTTTATTTTCGAAATGTAGTCGGTTAGGCGTAAATGCATATAAAGGGTGATCCGATCAAAACGCACGATGTTAATTGTAAATACTACAAAAAGTTTTCAGAGAATCATGTTTATTTAATTTACTTTATTATAATAGAATGATCGATGACAATTATGTTTTAAACAAAATGTCGCCCAAATGCTCGCCACGGCTACGGTGGTATACTTCTATCCGATGGTCCATATTTTCAATTACTCTGAAACATAATTGAGGTTCAATTTCGGTAATGTGCTGAATTATTTCATCCTTTAGCTCTTGAATTGTTCTTAGCTTATTGACGTACACTTTTCTTTAAATATCCCCAGAGAAAAAAGTCCGACGGTGTCAAACCACATGATCGTGGCGGCCGATGAACATCGCCACAACGTGGGATAACACGATCATTGAATTTCTCGCGCAAAAGAGCCTTTGTTTCGCTGGCTGTGTGGCAAATGGCACCATCTTATTGGAACCACATATCATCCAGGTCCATCATATCAATTTCTGGCCACAAGAAGTCCGTTATCATCTCACAATAGCGAACACCATTCACGGTAACTGCTTGACCGGCCTCAGTTTCAAAGAAGTACGGGCCAATGACGCCGCCAGCCCATAAACCGCACCAAACAGTCACTCGTTGTAGATGCATCGGCTTTTCAACAATCACTCGTAGATTCTCATTTGCCCAAATGCGGCAATTCTGCTTGTTAACGAGTTCACTGAGGTGAAAGCGGCCTCGTCGCTGAAGATAATTTTCTTTGTAAAGTCACCATTCCCTTTTGTCAGTTCAACCAACCATTCAGCGTATTGCCGACGCCTGAAATGGTCAGTAAGCTTCAGTTCTTGAGTCAATTGAACCTTGTAAGCCTGTGAATTCAAATTTTCATTCAAAATTCGCAGCAGTGATGTGCGTGAGATATTCAATCGTTGGGCACGACGCAATGTCTCTTCTGCCACACTATCGCGAACAACAGCAATGTTTTCCGCAGAGCGAACTGGGCGAGTATGCACAGGTGAATGTGGACACATTTGGTCGATTATGCTGACCAAAAAATAATCACAAAGTGCACGAAATGCATTTTGATTTGAACGCTCATTTTCGTAAAAGGCTTCGAAAACCTTAACGCGCTGCTTAATTGTGTACCTCTCCATGGTTGAATTTGTCAAACACTAAAACAAAGAAATGTCAAATAAAGTTGGGCGTTATCAAAATGGGCGAAAAACTTGATGTTAAGATGTGACTCACAATTAACTTCGTGCATTATTTATTTATTTATTTATTTATTTAAATTCCATTTAACTGATAAAACATAATCCAATTACAAAATGGAACAAAACAAACAGAAAAGAAAATTAATGAAAATTAGAATTAAGTGTTAAAGTTAATATAAAGAAGAAATTCAATGGTACTAAGAAAATAAATATGCGTGTAAAATTAAATAAAAGCACACAAAAAAAAGAAAATAAAGTCTAATATTTACTCCAGTTGAGTTTTAAGAATCAGGCTTCTTAACCTCAATTTAAAAACTAGGTATAAGTCGGAAAATGGACCAAGCTCAAGTTTATCATGATTCCTTACCATTCGTATAATGGGAGAATGACAATATAAATTTGTACGGACATACGGTGTCACGAAAAAATTGTTTGCCCGAGAAGAACGCGATGACTGACGAAGACTAAAGTCTGCAAACAATGACAGAAAACACTGATCTAGATACATGCGACGGGACGACAGAGTAGGCAAACGTAGGAAGGATAAACGGCAGTCATAGGGTTGATATGGGATTTTGAATTTGTAAAACAAGACACGAGTAAGTTTACGCTGGAAATTCTCTAACGAGTCAATGAGGTAGGAGTGTCGGGGAGACCAAACAACAGAGCAATATTCGAGAATAAGACGGACAAGACAGATAAACAAGCGGACAGGGGTAGATATGTTGTTAAATTTATGAGCATGCCTGAAAATAAGTCCCAATATTTTCGAGGTCCTAGTAGTCACGATTAGAACGTGTGCATCAAAATTGAGCTTAGGATCAAAAGTAAGGCCAAGGTCCTTAGCAGAGCTCACAGCAGCGAGTGGGACTTCATTCAACATATGGGTGAAAATCAGCGGAGAACGATTTAGATTAAAAGTCATTTTATAGCATTTGGCAACATTAAGACAGAGGTAATTAGACTAACACCAGTTACTCAGTGCAATCGGGTCCATCTGAAGATATTGACAATCTTGTACAGACCTGATAGCTCGAAAGACTTTAAAATCATCGGCATACAGTAGGCAATTGGAAGCGATAACCAAAGGAAGATCATTTATAAACAATAGGAATAGGAGGGGACCTAAAATAGAACCTTGAGGAACACCCGAGGACGGATAGAATGGAATAGAGGTAGTTCCACAGTAACTAACACAACATATACGTGAAGACAAGTAGGAGTCCATCCATGATAAGAGAGGGCCGACAACCCCAAAAGTTATGGTTGGACCACCCTTTAATATATTACAGAAAATATCAGAATAAAAGGTAAACCTTTATTAATTCGGTTAAAGTTGAGATTACCAGAACTTGGCAGCTAATATCCGATGAACTTTCAATGCTCCCACCTTTGGCCTGCTAAATTTGGCTAAATTAATCCTCTTAGAGCTCCCCAGTGCCATTCGGTCAGAACATGAGCTTAAGCTTTGGCATACAACGTGGGGTAATTTCAACCCCAGGACTTTAAGAATGCGTCAAATTTTATGTAAAACATAACCAAATGTACTGAATTTTAAAATAGCAGGAAGTTGAATGTTTTTTCTGAATCACTCTTGCCAAAAGTGTTCATGAATTAAATTAATTAAAAAAAAAAGTAAAAAGCGTGTAGAGTACACGCCCGACAAAAGTGAAACGTCTTGCTTTTAGGTATATACAGAATACCAATAAGGCTCTATCACAATGATAATTGGCTTGTGTTTGCTCAAGTACGACTTAGTATGATACTGCTAATCGTACTTGAATCACTGTGTTATTATCAATTTATTAAATATTAATATAATATGCTCATAAAATCAATTCGATCTAAAAAATGAAGTTATTATCATCTCATCAATTCTATTTCTATTATCTCATCAATTCTATTTCTATATACGATATCTTATGCAAGGGGCTCTCCATCACTACCGCTTTTCCCACAGCATACCTAACTAGTGTTCGTGAACGGTTCCGCTACTCTTGAATATTTTCAGGTCGTAAGCAAATACAATAACTTTCACCTCTAATCATCAACCACCCACGAAATATCATCGATCTTCACCACTTCAATTGATTGCATATCGCTGGAATCAGTATGAACACCAAGGACGCCTACCATCGGACCATCATACATTTGCTTATGATCGTCAAACATTCTCAAGCTCTCATCCGCCATTGCCACTTCCATCCATTGTTCATCGGCGGCATCGGTGCTAGGACACAGGGCTCAGAACCACGAAAAACTTTCCATAATCACCAACGACTAACCAACCATGATCCGTTTTCGCCACTTTTATACACTGCACACCGGTGGCATTGGTGCTACCAGCAAGCACGGCGACCGTCAAACCACCATGCATCCGCCCATGATCCCCAATGTCTCGTAACTCATCATCCGTCGGCACCATTTCGATACATTGTACATCGACAGCATCGTTGCTAGGACCAAGGATGGCTGTATTCATTCATATTCATCAACAACCCACCAAAAATCATTTGTCGTCGCCGCTTCAATATATTCCACATTGGTGGCATCAGTGCTAATACAAAGAATGGCTACCGCCGAGCCATCATGTGTTCGCCAATGATCCCCAACAACCCACAAACCATCATCGCTACTTCAATACATTGCACATGAGTGGTATCGATACCAGGAGCAAGAACGGCTACCGCGGAACCACCATGCATTCACCCATGACCCCCAAATACCCACCAACGCCACTTCAATATATTGCACATTGGCAGCGTCTGTGCTAGGAGGAAGCACGGTTAGCGCGGAAACACCATTCGTTCGCCCATGAGCCCAAAATACGCACCAAACACCATCCATCATCAAAAAGCCAGCAACGACCATGTGTCGTCGCAACTTCAATACATTGCACATTGATAACATCCATGCTAGGACCAAGGAAGGTTACCCCAAAACGATCAGGTTTATGCTCAAGATCTCTAATAATCCATAAACTATCATCCATCGTCACAATTTCAATACATTGCACATAAGCAGCATCGGTGCTAGGAGCAAGCACGGCTGCCGCCGAATCATCATGCATTCACTCATGATTACCCATCAACGATCCGTCGTCGCCACTTTGATGCACTGCACACCGAACGCATCAGTGCTAGGACCAAAGACGTTTACCATGGAACTTATTCATTCTTTTCTCATCAAAATCGATCACTTTACCATCATCCATCGCCACCAAACATAACATACATACTAGAAAACCCCCAACCACCCCAACACACTACCTTACTATTCCCAATAAAGGCTCGGGCGAAATGCGATAGTTTAGTCGGAAATATCATCATAATTTCAATATAAAAGCTATGAGATTTTTCGTGTTCTGCGATACATCATATCATAAATTCTATCTCTCTTATTATTATATTTAATCTATTCTCAACCAATTATTATTAATTCTATCAAAACTATATTCAGTTCTACAGATAGCATTCTAGGCAACAAATTTATCACATCTGCTGGTTTCCCTAACATATATCTAACTATTTTCCGTGAACATATCTCCTTTTTCATTAACTTGAAAATATTGTCGCCACTTTATTACATTATATATTGTAGATTGGCGCTTGGACCAAGCACGGCTACCGCCGAACCACCATGCATGCTCCCATGATCCCCAAATACCCAGCAACGGCCATCCGTCGTCACCACCTCAAGATATTCCACATCGGGGGCATCGATGCTAGGACCAAGCATGGTTACCGTCGAACCACCATGTACTCACCTATGAGTCCCAAATACCCCGCAATCACAATCCGTCGTCACCACATGCACGATTTGTACTAGGAACAAGCACGGCTACCGCCATACCACCATGCATTATCCCATGATCCCCAAATACTAAGCAGTGACTATCCATCGTTGCCACGTCAATACAGTGCACATCGGTGCTAGGACCAAAGATTATTGTGCATGCACCCACAACGACCCACTATCGCCAATCGCATTCATTTCACATCGGCGGAATCAGTTCTAGCACCTATCAACGAAGTGAATTCCTACTCGACCCTCATGCGTGTTCTTCTCATCACAATCCACCGCATGGCCACCATCCGCCGTTACCAAACATGCATACTAGAAAACCACCACTGCCAGTTATCCAACAAACTGCTTTTACTATTTCCAATAAGGATTCGGGCGGAATGGGTAATTTAGTCGAACATTTACATCGCAGCACGAGTAAACTTCGACTTAAAACAGATTGTCATGCAAATCTCGTTTTGCTGTCCGCCCGGAGTGTAAACGGTTCTGCTTTTTCGTTACATCTGAAAATTTTTACCCCCCAGTAAAGAAGTTCCACTTCAAAAAAACGTCAGTCCAAATGTAATTTTTATCGGAAAAAGCTTATCTTGTCGAAGTAATCGAATCTGAAAATTTCCCTCGAATAATATTTTACTTCGATTAGTTAAGAAAAGCAAAGAACCCAAGAAAACTTCAGCGCCGCTGGTGTGGAGGTTGAAGAAAACATCAAAGGTACTTCTTACCAAGATAATGATTTAAATTTTATTCAGTCTTTAAAAAATTAAAATAAGGAGAAGAAACCAGCCCACAATTCTGCTGGTTCCTCTGAAAAGGCTTCCAAACGGGCAGAAAATATTCCGCCAATCAATGTGTTTGGACAAAGCGGAAAAGATATGGTTCGGCTATTGGCAGCTGAAAATAAACTAACCAATTTTGAGATCAAAAGAGTTAACGCCAAAAAATTAACCATAAGGACCAAATCCCTGGTTGATTTCAAGTCAAACAAAGATGCGCTGAATTCACCTATACCCTAAAAAGTGAGAAGAACCAGCCTTTTTTGTTGAAGGCTTTTGACTGCGGAGAGGAAACGATCGATCTTCTTCATGTGCTCAAAGAAGCTACATCAGAAATTGAATATATTTCAGTCAAAGCCTTTACAACAAGAAGGTCGACCATAGAAAGGAAGAATTTACCACTTTACTTGATACAAACAGCAAATAAGAGCAGTCCAAGTGCCCTTCAACAAATAAGGTACTTGAATTTCAGAGTGGTGAGGTGGGAACGCCTCCAGAAAAAAGAAGCCAACCAGTGTTACCGATGTCAAAGCTTTGGGCATTGAGCTGCCAACTGCACCATGCACTATCGGTGCGTCAAAGACAAAGACGCTTATGCTCCCGGTGAGTCCAAGTTGGCTCAAACGGAGCCTAAAGAAAAACTATACTGCATTAACTGAGGTGTTTTTGGTCACCCAGCATCATATTGAGGATGCTCCCGATATCGAGATGCAAAAGTGAAATTTGCTCCAAAGAAAACACAAGTACGCTGTAGTGTCATACCTTCCAACTTCATCAAGCCCAGAGTATCATTTGCACTCACCGCTAGAGGGCCAGCAGAAAATGCTGCAAATAATGTAAATAATGTAAGTGGCAATAATGAGCTGCTTCTCAAAATTTACCAGCAACTTAATTCTTTATTGGAAACAATCCACAAACAAGATTCAAAAATTAACTGTGTTTTTCAGCGTTTAGGTCTTTCAAATGCCTCAAGATAACTTGTCCTCCAGTCACATTTCCATGAATTGGCTTCACCTCATATCGATCAACATCAACTGCAATTTTGCTATATATCGACGTGACTATCTCCTTGAATTTATTGTTAAGCAAAAACCTGACGTCATGCTTCCCACTGACCCCACCCCAAAAATGGCATTCCATGGTATTGAAAGGTTTTGCATTCATAAGAAACGATAGGGTAAAGGGTGATGGGGAAGATGGCACCGGGATATTAGTGAGAAGACCCTATTATTTCCAAAATATTGAAAAAGTCGAATTCAAACACTTTGAATCTCTTGAAGAGAGAGTGCCAAGTGGGGATAGCCTCTTCATTATGTTCTCAAGCTCAAGGAGGAGCTCAATTCCTTGTTTGAAATACTCGAATTGGACAGGCTGCATAGTTATTATATTTTTGCAGGTAACCTGAATGCCAAGCATACATCATGGCTAACGCCAGCAATAATCCAAGAGGTGTATGCCTGAAATTGTGGATAACAGAGAACCAAATTGAAAATAAGTGCAATCTAAAAGTTGGTCCAACCAAAACGAGCGATGTTAATTGTAATTAAAATGAAAAGTTTTCAGAGAATTATGCTGATATATTTTATCATAAAAGAAGGATCTATGGCAATTATGAGTTGAACAAAATATTGCCTAAATGCTCGCCACGGCTACAGTGGCTTACTTTTATCCGATGGTCCATATTTTCAATTACTCTGAGACACATAATTGAGGTTCAATTTCGGTAATGGGCTTATCTCATCCCTTAGCTCTTGAATTGTTCTTGGCTTATTGACGTACATTTTTTTTCAAATATCCTCAGAGAAAGAAGTCCGATGGTGTTAAGCGACATGATCGTGGCGGCCAATTAACATCACCACAACGGGAAATAACACGGCCATTGAATTTCTCGCGCAAAAGAGCCATTGTTTCGTTGGCTATGGGTCAAGTGGCACCATCCTGTTAGAACCACATATCATCCAGGTCCATAAGCTCGATTTCTGGCCACAAAAAGTCCGTTATCATCTCGCAATAGTGAAAACTGGCTTTCCTCATTTTCGTAGGAGTACGGCCCGATGACGCCACCAGCCCATAAACCGCACCAAACAGTCACTTTTTGTGAATGCATCTTCTTTTCAACAATCACTCGTAGATTCTCATTTCCCCAAATGTAGCGGATATTTCGAGACAAGTTCAAGTTTAATCAGATATGTCTCGACTCAACGATGGCACTGATATCACCACGGAGAAATAAAAATGTTTCTGGACGCGTTTAGCTCTCTCTTATCGTCCGGCATCACGTCCACATACATTCATCCCGATTATTTCTTAAATTTGGAATTAGATGTTATAACTTGTGGGTTATAAAATACGAATAGAGTTTAACTAGCGTATTCCTGATATTACCTTACACCCTAAACTCTATTATCACACTATATTAGCGCCATCTTTTTGTCAAGTTGTGGCCGTGACCACCACAGTCATCCCTTTCCAGTATTGTTGGGCAGCGATGCACGATCGTACGTTTTAAGGGGTGTGTGCTGGTTTCCTTGGCTATCGTTGTTTATTAAATGCGCTGATTTTACTTGACCTAAGGAGACTGTGAGTGTTTTATTCTTTGATGTCATGTGCTGTAGGTATTAGCGGAGGCGTCGCATGAGTGCGTGAAACTATTTCAGCAAACCAACTGGATCAGTTGGCATTTCCCGAATCGTAAAAACTTCGCCAAGGATGCTTAACCACCACAAAGTAACTTAGCAGACAATGCCTTCAGATCCTCCTTGAGAACCATTTGGAGTCGAATAAGACTGGCGGAAGTAATTTTGACCACAATAATGACTGGTGACACATAAGTGCCGCTTGGAAAAAAATAGTTTTCACTGTTGTAGTTGGAAAAGAAAGGTCCACGGTTCAAAGAGTGGAGTCTAATTAGTGGTAGCTGGTTGAGAAACTATACGTAGGGTATAGCTGCATAAGTAGGTCTCACCCCGGCAATTATGGTGAAACCAAACCTAACACATTTGTTTGAAGCTGCTATATCAATCCGGATCGTGGCAAAGGGATCCAAAAATCGAGTTTATGGTAAGTTAAATCAATGGCAGTGCTTCCATATCACATTGTATTATTTAGTATTACAGATACTAAGAAGCAAGAACGGTTGGTCTGTGTCGTCTAGTGGCTAGAGCATGAACACATAAGCCGAAGGTCCCAGGTTCAAATCTCGTTGGGAGCAACGTGATTTAGTTGGGGGGGATTTTTTGGAAAGACTATGAGTGTTTACTCATGGTGATATGTACTGATTTAATCAGATCATATCAAAGCTGAGCAGGCACACGGGAGCATGGTACTGACCAAACCAACTTCCGAAAAAATCAATACGGTCATGAAAATGAGATACTCTAACTATCTCTAAGCGAAGACTCGAGAGGGGCCGTAGTGCTACAAAAGAAGAAGAAGAAACAAGAACAAAGATTGAAATAAAAGATAATAAATGTTGTTATTACTATTACCCTAAGCTAGGGTAAAATTGTGCCACTGTGGGTACAATTCTGCCAGGGACACTATCTTCGCATTTTTCAACTTGGTACATTTTATTGGATGCCATCCACACCATCTCATTTTCCTGAATAGCATATACAGCAATGCAATAATGAACAATAACAAAAATTAGAGGAACAAAAGCTGCGGATCAGAATACTCGTGTTAGCAATAGTTGTGTTTTCTTGTGAAGTGTCATTGTTTGTAAAAGAATGCTTGGTGACGAAAATCGTTTGAAAACTCGAATTTGCAGGTATGTAACTTCAATGGCGAATAAAATCAATTCTTGAAATAGAAAACATTTGTAACTCTCAATGAACTGGCTTAAGAGTAACGGTCGTCTATATATATCTAAGTAAAGTCCTGAGGTGACTTTGTGCCACCAAGTTTGCACGGTAGAGTCGCATACAATTGATCTGTAATAAATCAAGCACTTTTGTGCTAGTACCTATATTCATCAGTTATAGTATACCACGTTGGTACATACCTGGCATAAGGCTGTACAAAAATCACCAGCCAGAAGCTCTAGAGCAGATTTTGGAAGTAATTCCAAATAGAAAAATCTCCATCCGAGTAGCTGAAAGTAAGTGCGAAATTCACAGAAACACACTTACAAATTAGCTAAGGAAACTGTACCTTAAAAACACTGGATGTTCAACCGTTTTCACAGAAGATGAAGAGTCAGCTTTCGTTTCCAATATTATAATTCTATTATCATTCTGACTCCCGGTTATTGTACTTGAACTCGGAATTATTGCTAAATCCTACTTAGATAGGCAGTGTCGGACAGTAAGAAAATTCAAGTATAACCTGCTAAAACGTGAGTGGGCAGTCTTATTTTTCAAAAGACATGAGACAAAAATTTTCAATCGAGTGTCCAGGAATATTACTCACGGTCGTGCTACCGTCAATGTAGAAGTAATAAATGGATTTTTTGACCATCTTAAATTTGAGACCGTGGATGTTCCCATAGGGAATACCTGGAATTTTGATGAAATGTGACTCATGGATGATTCTGGTTCAAGCAAAGCTCTTGTTAAAAGGGGCAGCAAATGTCCTGAAAACATAGAAAATTCATCAAAATCTCACAGGTCAGTTATGATGTGTGGAATTGCTGAAGGTAAAATAGCACCAGTTCACGTCCTTTCCAAAGCAGAAAAAATATGGAGAAGTTGGGTAGAAAATGACCCTGAAAAAGCTCGCTATAATTGAACTAAGGCTGGTTAGTTTCGTTTCCAATGTTTTGAAGACTGGTTCAAAAATTTACTGCTTCCGATTCTAACAAAGCAAGTGGGGAAAAATGATGACAGGTGACAATCTCAGCTCTCACAGTAAGATTGAAGTGATACAGCTTTGCCAAGAAAATGAAATATTATTTGTAGCTCTGCTTCCAAACGTAACCTACCTCCTACAACCTCTAAACTTTGCATATTTCCGACCAATGGAAATAACATGGCCAAAGGTACTTAGTACTTGGAAGGAGAAGGTGCGCAATAGTAGATCCCCATCAGTACCGAAGGACGTTTTTTCAGGCCTACTGAAAGAACTTATGAACAGTCTACAAGAAAGGTCATCAAACAACCCAAAAGCCGAATTTCGTAAATGTGGAATTTGTCCATTAAATGGACAAGAAGTGTTGAACAGACTCCCTGTGTAAGTCATCAAATGTCAACATGCCATCGGAGAATTGGTCGGAGAGAGATTTATTCGAAATCTCACTTCAAAAGGCAGCAAATAAAATCTACAAGAAATATTAAAAGAAGAAGAGAAGTCAATATCTCAGCAGGAAAAAGTATCGCATTTGATGATATAAGCCCCCCCAACGATATTTTTTTTTCTACCTCTAGCGTTCGTAGTGACTGGACGTGTTTTTAATTGCTCCTGTCAGAAAATTAATTTTACTCAATTAAATATTCAACTGTCAAATTGGTTAATTAGTTCGAAAAGTTATTCGTTTTTTTTAACATCGTTAAAAGTTATATATATATATATATATATATATATATATATATATATATATATATATATATATATATATATATATATATATATATATATATATATATATCTATTGGAACAATCAATTAGAAACAAAACAGAGGCTGTTTACAACAGAACAGCACCTGAATAATCCTCCCCCACTGGGAGGTGGGATGGGGATCCCGCTGAAGCACAACAGCAAAGGAAATTTAATGCTGATAATCAAGAAGTGCAGATAGATAAAACTTTAAAAAGGCGAATCATCAGCGAAAAATCCGACGAATCGCAACGGAAGCTGCAAATAATGGAGCCCAGCGCTGAGAAGGAACAAATCAGACGTGAAAATGACGAATTTAAGCAGAGAATATATTCAATGGAAGAAACAATGAAAGGATTAATAAGTACGTTAGAAAGAAAAGAGGAGAAGCAAGAGGAAACAAAAAAGAAAGCAAATATTTTGAAGAAAAGCTATGATAAAACTGAAGACATTCTAAGTGCAGATGGCACAAACGAAAGCCGAAACTATTATGCGGCCCTTAAGGACCTAGGCAAATCCATGGAATTAGAAGCAGAGACATCACAGACGAACTTAAGAAACGAAACGGAACCATCCACATCAGAAGGTATACGATCAAATAATAATAATATAAATTTCATAACAAATTTTAAACAAAAAAATCTTGGACAAGAACCAACTAGTGGTTCTACAGGCCCTCAGGGCCAAATTAATGTTAGTAAGAAGAAGGAGAAAGTCCCACCAATAAACGTTTTTGGACAACGTGGTAGCGACATGGTTCAGCTATTGGCGGCCGAACGAAAAATTGAAAATTTCGAGATCAAGAGAGTGAACTCAGAAAAAATCACCATCAAAACGCAATCACTGGTTGATTTTCAAGCAACTGAAGACGCGTTAAAATCTGTGGAGGTTCCCCACTACACATACACCCCAAAAAGCGAAAAAAATCAGACCTTTCTGTTGAAGGGTCTGGATTGTGGAGAAAAGGTCGTTGATCTTCTTGCAATGCTGAAGGAAACTGCACCAAATGTAGAGTTCGTTTCGGTGAAAAATTTCGTAACAAGAAGATCAACCATTGAGAATAAAGAGTTACCTTTTTATTTGGCACAAATCGCAAATACTTGCAGCCCAAGTGCCCCTCAACAGATAAGGTACTTGAATTATAGAGTTGTGAGGTGGGAGCGATTACAGAAACGAGAGGTCAACCAGTGTTACCGGTGTCAACAATTTGGCCATTCAGCTGCCAATTGCGCCGTGCACTACAGATGTGTGAAGTGCAAAGAAGTGCATGCTCCTGATGAGTGCAAATTGGCTCAGACGGAACCCAAACAAAAATTATATTGCGTTAACTGCCGCACATTTGGTCATCCAGCATCATATTGAGGATGCCCTCGATATCAAGATGCAAAAAATAAAAAAAATACCGCAGCAAAATCAAGTAAAACGGCACAGTATAGCTCCAAATCCCGTCAAGCCCGGGGTATCATTTTCACTCGCCTCGAGAGGACCAGTAGAGCCTAGTATTATAGTGTAAGTAGCAAAAATGAGCTGCTTATTAAAATTACTCAACAGCTTGATTCATTGTCTGGCAGAATGGACAAGCAGGACGCGAGGATTAATTTAATTTTTCAGCGTCTTAATTTAAATGTCTCGAAATAATTTGTCAATCAGCCACATTCCCGTGGATGGACTTCGTCTCATCTCGATCAACGTCAACTCGATTGTTGCTATACATCGACGTGACTATCTGCTAGATTTCCTTGTCAAGCAAAAGCCTGACATCCTGCTTCTCACTGAAACCCACCTCAATTCATGGTACTCCATGACATTCAAGGATTTTGAATTCGTAAGAAACGATAGGGTAAATTGTGATGGGGGAGGTGGCACAGGGATATTGGTAAGGCGACCCTATTGTTTCCAAGCTATTGATAAAGTCAAATTCAAAAGCTTTGAATGTGTTGAAGTGTCCGTTATCAAAATCTCACTGCAAGGCGGGGATAACCTCTTTGCTATCTCTGCCTATGCAGCTAGTGGAAACGTGCTCAAGTTCAAGGAGGAACTCGATTCCTTGTTTGAAATACTCGAATTGAACAGGCTGCATAATTATTATGTTCTTGCTGGAGATCTAAATGCCCGGCATACTTCATGGCTGAGCGCCACCAATTATCCAAGAGGAGTACTCCTAAAATTGTGGATAACAGAGAACCAGATTGACTACAAGTACAACTATATGGGTCGGAGTTCCCAACATACCCTAGGATAAATTCATATTTGGATCTTTGCATTGCTGACCCAAGACTTAAATTCAACTTTAATAATCCTCAACGGAAACTGCAGGTACTTCCTTACGATAGCGATCATTACGCAATCGTGATGGAAATCCATCATCACAGAGATGATGCCTTTCTCATTCCAGTTCAACATGAAAACCATCGGTTGAATTTCAAAAAAACCAATTGGGAAAGGCTTCAAAGAAAGTTTGATCACGAGTACCAGAAGGAATGTCCACCTTCTGATGATGGCAACTCTTGCTCAATGGTTCCTAATGACAGGAATCTAACTAACGATGAAATAGATCTCTATTTGTCGAAGTTAGAGAAGCTGACGTTAGAAACGATGGAGAAAGTACTTCGCAAGATTAAACATCGAAACAATATGGAAGGAAATGAAACACCAACCATCACAAGGTTGAAAAGATTGAAAAGCCTTCTTCTCACGTGCGTCAACAATATTTATCGGCAATTTTTGGACTACAACCATCCCATATTGGCTCTGTGGAAATTACACCTGAAGAATGTTCGGAACTTAATCCATTCACACTTCAGGAGTGAGGTCAGCAACCAATGGGCGGAGAAACTGAGGGGTATTAGCTCACAGGACCCAGGTGGAGTTTTCCCGAAAGTGAATGCTATATTTCGAAAGAGGTCTCGAGTGAAGGTATCGAATCTTAAAGTTGCTAGTGATCAGATAAATCTTCTTGATAGGGCTGGTATCGAACTTATCAGTACGACTCCGGATACAAAAAGAAACAGGATCATATGTGATGGATTACAGAAACTTGCTCTGATTGGAACTCATTTTGAATCAGTCCATCTGCCAAACCCTGAGAGAGGGAATCAAGTCCTTTCAAAAGTCGTTGAAGCAAAAGTTTCCGACTTCAAATCAAGCCTGAACGGCGAATCCGTTCTTCATTTCAATGAAATATTGACGTCCGACCTCATACCGAGCTCGAATCTTGTTGATTATTTTGCTAGCTTTGATCGCTTGTGGGTCATATTTCGCAGGATAAACAATAAGAAATCTTGTGGTATAGATGGTGTTCCGAACATAGTACTTCGACATTTGCCGGAGGTTGCTATTAGAGATTATTGTATATTGTTCAACAATATGTTGAACAATTCATATTTTCCAAATCAGCGGAAGAAGGCCAAGGTATTTCCGATCTTGAAGAAAGGAAAAGCATCTTGGTGCCCTAAAAGCTATCACCCGATCAGCTAGTTGCCTAACATCAGCAACGATTTTGAAGTGATACTGAATGATGCATTGAACGCCCACGTTGGAAAGTATGAGTTGATGCCGAATTGCCAATTTGGTTTCCGTGCCAGGCATTCGACTACACATGCGATAACGAAAGTAACCTCAGACATCTGTTGAAAACTAAATATAAGAGAATGTGTTGGAGCATGTCTCATTGACATGGAGAAAGCCTTCGATACGGTTTGATTAGATGGACTGATTTTTAAACCCCTACAGGATAAGTTC
Source organism: Odontomyia ornata (assembly GCA_963969285.1). Taxonomy (NCBI): domain Eukaryota; kingdom Metazoa; phylum Arthropoda; class Insecta; order Diptera; family Stratiomyidae; genus Odontomyia; species Odontomyia ornata. Next base: position 428,065,979 of record OZ017738.1, on the reverse strand, counting down.
CCCAGACACCTTGTCGCTATGATGTGTAATATGTTGTACAGGAAATCATTTCTTGTAACTGATGGAAATTCGACAACAATGCGCGATTTCAAGGTCTTGAATGGTCTACAGCAAGGAACAGTTACTGCGCCTCTGCTTTTCTCGATATTCATTCGCAAGCTATTGAAAGGCTTTGATTTTAACATATCGCCAACGCGATCATTGGTAGCGTTTGCTGATGATCTTATCATTTATATGGCAGATCGGAAAGCCACAGTAGTTCAGAGCAATCTGCAAAAAATGTTTAATGACGTGCAGCTCTACACTGACAATTGGCGAATGAAAATCAATGCGCAAAAGTGCGAAATAATTTTATTTCGGACAACATTGCAGTTGGTTAGTCAAGACCTGAAACGTTATTGGAAAAATTACCACATTATGGCTGGTGAGGGTAGTACAGAACAGATTCCACATAAATCCTGCGTTCGATACCTCGGTGTTTATCTCGATCAGTATCTGTATTATAAATCATGCTCAGTAAGGCGCAAAAGGTAGTCATGTCCCTTCGAAGACTCTTTCATTCGAGATACATTGACCGAAAGGTCAAAATTATCTGTTACAAGACCCTAGTTAGACCAGTTTTGACATAGGGATGCCTAATGTGGTACAACTTGAGTGCTATTACAATGGAAAAGTTAAGAGTTTTCGAAAGGAAATGTCTTCATGCATGTACTGGTCTGTACAGAAAACCTGAGACGGATTGGAAACATTATATATCTAACAGAAGAATTTATCATACTGCTAAAGTGACAAGAGTCGATATCTTCATTTTGAAACTCATTCGAAATCATATCGCAAGATCTGTAACTATGAGTGAATACCCCTGGATTTCACAGCCGTTCCACCCTACAGACGGGTACATTGAGACTTGTCTCGATACTGGCTTCATTCCTCCAGAAGCATTCGTGTATTTGGACATGAATTGGTATGTTTTTGATTCTGACGGTGTCCCGATTATATATCATATATATAGACGGGCCACCGATAAGAAGATAGAATATCCTCTGAATTTGAGCTCGCGAGACCACGACCTACAATGGCAGTACTCATTCGCGAGATTTGTTGAGGTTGATTGAGCTGGGAGAGAGCTGGCACGGTATTGGTGGCTGAATGACAATGACTAAATTATTCGCGTTCGCGTGTCTCGTTTGTGTTTGTTTTCTTTTTATTTTCAGCTCATTATTGCTACATTTAATTGTTATTTGTTTGTGTTATTTAAAATCAGCTTATAAGATTTAGAATAGGTATATTATGATGTTCGTTATATTAGACTAAGAGATAAGGTTTACTTTGTAGGTTAGGAGTATTGTAAAAGTATTATAGTAGGATAAGTTAGAGTTTTTTTGAGTAAATTTTATTAGACGTAAGTAACAACATATTAGATATAAGTCAAAAGATTCCTGTTTTGTGTTCTTTGTATTTTTAATTTTTGAATAGCGTTGGTTGGTTTTTTTCCCTTTTTCCAATTGATTAATCATATTTAATAATATTCATTTGATTAATATTACATAATGTTTTTAAAAATCAATTTTAGTATCGATATTGTTTAAATTTAGAGTGCCAAGTGGGCCATTAAGTTTTTCTAATTGTTAATGTTTTTGAAACTTTGCTTTATGTTTTTATAAAAAATGTTATGGATTTACTTAATAAAGCACCTTGAATTGAATTGAATTGCCCCCCTAACGATAATTCTGCGTAGCCTTCAACTTCGACAGGCGTAGTCCTGCAAGGCCACTTGACACCTCTTCCAGCTCCAGTTGTGAGATTTCCTGATACATCTGACAGGGATAGTAAAAGCGAAGGACACGTTTCTTATGCAGCGAGGGCTGAAAGTCCCTAGTTGCCTCCATGATTAGATGAAAGTTCGGACAGTGATATGCGACCCAACGAAAACTCAAACCGTACAGACCCACACAACATAATTAAAGTCAATGTTGGGGATTACGTGGGTTTGATAACTAAAACTTTACCCAGGTGATGTAAAGGCTGAAAAAGACGCTACAGCTTTAATATCTGCTATGATCAAAAGTGGGACTTTTTGGAAGTGGCCAGCTCAGCTAGACTTTATATGCTATTTCAACCTCAACATAAAAAAACGATTGACAAGCCCTTTAAAATATCAAGGAAACATATTTCCAATGTACCTGAGCTACGAAAGTAGAGTTTCTAATTGGCTAAGATCGTTAGTTATTTTAATTCAAAGGCCGTTTATAATTTGAATTATTTTTGAGAAAAACTTTTGTTTTTGTTTATGATATTTATTTGTAGCTACAGGATCGCAAATTAAATATTTTAGATTTTGATTGAGTCACCTTACTTCGATCATAAAATATACAATATCTAAGATAGCACAAACTCAGCCCATGACTTGGTGTGAAATTTGGCACAGAAAAGCGAAAAAATTTAAAAATAACAAAAGTAGTCTCAAAAGTACCCGACCTGGCTTATGAATACAGGTAGTTTGAAAAAAAAAACAATTGCCGCGATTGACAATACCGCCTTTCAACAACTTAATGTGAAAAATTAATAATGGTACGTTTATTATTATTATTTTTTTTAAGACATCCAAAGTGAACGTTCTCAGTAAATTTGTAAATATGGAAAAAATCAGGCATCGTTATGTGATACAACACTTTCATTTGAAAGGTCTAAGTCCAAGCCATATCAAAGCCGAGTTGGATTCAACTTTCGGAAAGTCTGCTCGTTTGTTTACGACGGTCAAATATTGGGTAGCTGAGTTTAAGCGAGATCGTACGAGCTGCCAAGATGAACACCGCAGTGGTCGACCAAGTGTGGTCACTACGTCAGAAAATGTGAAGAAAATCCACCATTTTGTGGCCGCCGACTAAAAGTTCGCGAGATAGCAGACATGGCAGGCATTTCAAAAATTGCTGTGCATCGCATTTTGACCGAAAATTTGAACATGAGAAAGGTGTGCGTGAGATGGGTGCCGCGTTTGCTCACAACGGAGCACAAACAGCAACGTGAGGGTGTTTTCATCGAGTGTTTGACAATGTTTCGCAGCAATAAAGCCGAGTTTTTGCGTTGATTTGTAACCATGGACAAAACATGGGTCCATCATTTTACACCTGAGACCAAGGAGCAGTCAAAGCAATGGACTGAAAAGGGAGAACCAGCTCCAAAGAAAGCAAAGGCAGTTCAGTCAGCTGGCATGGTCATGGCATCCGTTTTCTGGGATGCGGGTGGAATAATATTTACTATGTATCTCGAAAAAGGAAAAACAATCAACGGCGTATATTAACACATGCAGCCTTATTGCAGCGTTTGACCGATGAAATCAAGAAAAAACGACCCCATCTGACGAAAAAGAGAGTGTTGTTTCGTCATGACAATGCACCAGTCCACACGTGCGTCATTGCGATGGCTAAAATCAATGAGTTGAACTTCAAATTGCTTACTCACGCACCCTATTCGCCAGATCTGGCTCCCATGGATTATTTTCTTTTTCCGAATTTGAAAAAATGGCTCGGCGGCAAAAGATTTGTCAAGAATGAAGAGGTAGAATCTGCGGTTGATAGTAGCTATTTTGAGGAGCTTGATGGTTCCTACTATAAAGCGGGTATCGAAGCTATTGAACATCGTTGGGAAAAGGGTATCAAGCTGAAAGGAGAATATGTTGAAAAATAAAAAAACATTCTTGCAGTTTTTTACTGTTTTCTTTGGTGGGTGTACTATAAGTAAAGCGAAAGAACGTTGCTATCAATTCCAATTACGTTGTTTGTTATATCGTATTCTTTTTTGTTACGGTTTGAAAAAAACCTCAGCTTGTGCGACGAAGTTCAAAATCGATCAGTTCTTGGTTGGTAAAGGTCCGTAAAACGTATTTCAGCTTGTAGTGATTATAGAAACTCATTTTCTTGTAAGGAATTAGTGATTTTCTTTTATTATCTAGCACTTCACAAATTTCATCATGCAAAATTTAAGTTTTGTTCCAATTTAATCATTATTCGGAGTCAATTTTGTTGCTCTAAGAGATTTTAATTTTTTTTTTTTGCTTACTACCATGTTCTCTTAATTTTCAATAAAACCGAAAATTATTCCAAACAAAACTTGATCAAATAGACAAGGTCGGAAGGTCAATTTTTTCTGTGAATCTAATCAAGACTTCCACCATGTAGCCAAGTGGAATATGCTGGTACTTTATCTTGATAAATCTATTCTTTAGAAAATATCTCTTCTGTCTTCATTGAGTCCATGACGTTTTGCATATTCCACTGCAAGAAGGATTTCATTTATGTTTTGCTTTTCAACATGCATACAATCATCCCAGCAAATGAAGCGTAGTCAATATTGATCAGTTTGCAATCTGAAAACGATACTAGTTGTGCTTTTATGTGAACATAGAGAAGACCTTTTCCACATACCCGCAGAGCTGCAGAGCTTGCAATGAATCAACTATTCGAGGACTTTTACGGTCACAATAAAACCAGGACAACAGTTTGCACTAAATCTTCTTCGACGCTCATGTTCCAACTCGATATAAACAAACTATCAAATGAGGATTGACTTGATACAGCTTCTATTCCACAGGAGAATCATAAAAAATTCTCGAAAGTTTTACGGTTATAAATAACTAAAATAAGAACATTATCAGATACGAGAGAGTCAGTGGCACTTATTAAGGTACTTCTCACTACTCCAATTTTAAAGTCAGAAACACAACTCCTTTCTTTCTCGCATTTCCCTCTATCATATCCTTTTCAATTCAAACAGTTCTTATCATGCCAAAACTGCATTGTAACCCATCAAATATTCTAATCTTTTCACATACTCAATTTATATGTTAATTGAATATTGTATGCTTAATTTTCCACATGTACAGGCAAAAATTCAATTTACCAAAATTAAAAATAAAACTGAATTTCAATCTTCGAAGCAGGGGCATGGTTTTGGCTAGGAAAGTTGTAGAGGGTTGTACCAAGTCGAAGAGTGGAACAAGTGTTTGCATTAATTATACAAATACAATTACATCGGTCTCACAGAAATGTTCCCCAGATCAAGTTTCGCATGCAAAATAGGATATACCCGAGCATTTCATACATATAAGGACGAAATACGAACATATCGTCTGGACAATTTTAATCAAGACAACAATTGGAGCTAATAAATGGATTAGGAAAGTTAAAATTTATGAAATATGTGGAAACGAGTAAATAAATGTGGGTGTACGTAGAAACCGCGAATATGTGAAAGAAAATTTCCGTATGTGAGATGTAAGCTCACGTAAAATAAAAACCCCAGAAGATGGATATTTGGTTCATGGATTTTAGGTTAAACTGCAGTGACAAAAATACATAGAATGTGCTATTGTTGCTGGAAATTGTAAATAGCTTTACTACCTGTAGTTCATTGAACATGCTCGGGGACATAATTAATTAATTTCCGGAATAACTCTTTCCAGTTGGATGATTATGCGCCATAGAAAATAGAATAGAATGGATGAAAAAATAATAGGCAGCTGGGATAAGAATAAAAGAAGAACAGTTACACTTAATTAATGCTTTATCCCGGTGACATTACGTATCATTTTTAGGGTTTTGTAAAATAATTTTACAAAACCCTACTAGTTTCGCGACCAGTCTGTCCGTCTGTCCGTCTGTCCGTCTGTCCGTCCGTCCGTCCGTCCGTCCGTGTGTCACAGCAGTTTTTCTCGGAAACTACTTTAGCTAGAAACATCAAATTTTGTGTGTAAGTGTAAAGTGGCGATCTCTTCAAAGTTCAGCTAAAAAAAAATTTTATAAGGTATTTAAGGGGGGTTTCCCCATATAGGAGAGTGACCCCCCGAAAAAAAAATTTCATTGAAGGTAGCCGATATGGGTATCAAATGAAAGGTCTTGATGAGAACTTTCCAAAACAGGTCTTAGTTTGGCAAAATTTGCTTCGAGGGGCGCACAGGGAGGGGAAATACACGAAAAATTTGTGTCCCCCCCCCTCGCGATTGGACACCTGTGATCCGAAAAATCTGAAAAAAATCAGGAATGTAGGCCTTGGTGAGTACAACAACAACAAATACGTTAGAAGTCGAAATTCACTCAACTTTGTTAGTAATAGTATGACTTATCGATTTTATGTTTTCTTGAATAAAATCTTAACGAAATTCAGTACGTAGATGTCTATTTATAAGATTGATCTATCCTGAAAGTTTCATAAAGATTGATTCATATTTAGCGAAGTTATAGCGGTTTGAATTTTCCTGTATTACTATGGAACAATATGCGCTGCATTTATTACTATGGCAACATATGGCTATGGAACAACATGCGCTTTTTACCGACTCAGACACTACAGTTTTGCTAGGATTTGCATGAAAATTTCAGGAATGATAGGTGTCATGTATATCTTTGAGAATCGGTTCAGCTAGTGGTATCAGTAATCGTAAAACAAAATAGTGGCTGTTTTTATTGCGAAGATTGAATAATTTTGAGTTATTTTTTCCCAACTTCAACGTTTATGGTGCATGCTTTGAACACTTGATTCAATTTAATGAATGACTGATGACGAGTACCTACAATTAATGCTCCTGAGTGAAACAAGTCAAGGAGGTGGGAGAGAGCTCCTAGCAAAAGGGTTTTGTAACCATTCTAGGATTCGAAAAAATAGGCCATGAAACGATAATAACAGTACAGGAGAGTGGCCCCTGAAAAAAAACTCATCAAGCGTAGCCGATATGCGTATGAAATGGAAGTTTCCATGGGAGCTTTTCAAAACAGTTAAACTGTCAGTTATTGCTTCAGTGGGGGCACAGTGGGGGAAATACATGAAAAATGTGTTTCCTCCGTCGCGGATTGACATCTGAAATAATTATCAAGGGAGATATTTATGAGTATAACAAACCAAAAACCCCAGAAATCGAAATCCGTTCAACTTTGTTAGTAATAGTATGATCTTCGTATTTCATATTTTCTCCAATAAAATCGTCTTTGACATGTTTCTTGACTTGATTCGATCTGGTGACTGCATTTTGTAAATTGAATACAAAACCCTTCTGACATGAGCGTAGGTCTGTTTAGCCAACTTGTTGATTATTCTTTAAGATATCAAAATCAACCCACCATGAAATGCATCCTAACCAGGAAGAATAGGTGAAGTTGCAAGTCTCACAAAACTGCCTGATTGTACATTTCTTAAGTTTTCTCAGCAGGAGCTTTCATTTGGTCCCCTACTTATTGAAATGGAAGCACATGTGAACAATTGCATTTTCGTCTGCAACGCATTCTTTGGACTCCAACTGTTTTTCGGGGGAATTTAAAATATGCCTGAGTGTAGGGACTTACAATATTCTTTTTTTTTTAATCAAATCAGATATTCAGTCTTTCCAGGATCTCATTTGTGTCGATTTACTTGTTTTTCTGCTTTGGGAACAAAGTCATCCTGGCCACATAGAAATGTGCGGTCGCAAGTACCGCAAAAAAGCCTGAGCGCACTGTTTTGGATTCTACGCTTCAGGAGCTTTCATTTGACATCCTGTTATTGAAATCGGAACACATATGAAAAATGGGACCTTCGCGTGTATCGCACTCGTTGGAATTCAGCTGTTTGGGGGGGATTTCCGAATATCGCTGTAGCGATTTTTTCAATTTTTTTATGTTTCTGAGGACAATTACAGCACGGTTTGATATTCAAACACCTCCAACTCCCATTTCCGTTGATTTTATAGTGTATGGTTTTGGAATCAAAAGTATCCCGACCACGCAAAAAAGTGAAATCGCAGGTATCGCGAAGCCACCTGAATGCACTTTTATTGAATTTTACTCATCACTGGCTTTCATTTGATACCCCATCTATTGAAATTGGAAAAAGTGTGAAAAATGGCATTTTTTCGAACAACGCATTCCTTACAATCAACCTGTTTTCAAGGAATTCTCAAAAATCGTTGTAGGTTTCTGCAATATTTTATGTTTCTAACTACAACAAGACCACAATTAGATACTCAGGTATTCTTGAAGTCGTAGACCGTCCCAAGCCCGTTTGCAAAAGGAGGTGGGAGCCTCTTGTTTCTCCAATCCACAGCTTCCATGATTCCTCATCCAAAACCCCACGATCGAATGGTAGTAAATGTTCTCGGGGTCGCATATTGGGTTTATTGGTTCCCCGATAATGGGACATTAAATGCCGAGAAATGCTAATAGTTGCAAGTATATCTACAGCTCTTCTACTTGATCCTACTTACACCCGATTTGTGGGGAGTAAGAGGGTGAAGGCGAGTTTTTCGCGGCTCATAATGGCATTGATGTCATAACCATGCTGCCGGAATGGGGGTTGGGGGACGCACATCCCTGGAAAATCCTAAGATGTTTCGAAACCTGCAGAAGGGTCTCGGAATGGGTTGGAATCACCGGAATGACCTCGAAAACTGAAACATGACTATCGCATTGGATTCTGGAATGCCAGATAAGTCAATTACCCTGGCGCTGTTAAGGACCTTCTACAAGAAGCCAGACAATATAAATCAAAAATACTGGCAATGCAGGAAACAAACTGAAATGGAAATGATATTCAAGACACGAGATCGCACACAATATTTAAAAGAGGGAAGCCAATTGGAAAACGAGAATTCTTTATTATGGATAGGGAGTTCAAATCGCAAGTTATTGATTTTAAGACAGTTAATAAACGGTCTACAATCACCTGAAAAGACTAGTCGACTCATGGCTGACAAACGACAGAAAAGTAGTTCTAGGTAATTTCCACGATTGAGGTTTGCTCAGTCAAGGACTACTGTAAAAAAAAAATTCACTAAAAACGTACTTTTTTTACCTGGAGAGCTCTTTGTTTGCCAATAACGCAAAAGCTTTCTGGTCTTATATTAAATCTTTCAAATCTTCGCATGCCAATCCTCATACTATTCATAGAGATCATGTTATGGCCTCAACACTTCAAACAATTTCGGATTAGTTTGCTCACTAACCATTCCTTAATTATCTTTCTATGGATTACACAGAAGTTGAATCCATAAATATAAGTCCTGGTCCAGATGGACTCCCCAACATATTTATTGAATCACTTGCATCCTCTTTAAGTGTTCCCTCATGCCATATTTTTAATCTTAGTCTTTTTACTGGAAACTTTCCTACTTGTTGGAAAGAAGCAAACATTGTTCCAATTTGCAAAAGTGGTGACCCTTCATCCGAGAGTAATTATCGTCCTTTACGCCTACTGTATTGCTTTCCAGTCGCATGTCTGATTTACCGAGTCCAATGATAAAACCCCAACAACATGTGTTCTTCAAGAGTCGATCAACAACCACTAATTGAATTGAATTTGCCGATTACATTGCAAACGCTTTTGATAATCAACATCAAGTAGAAATCATCTTCACTAACTTGACTGAAGCCTTCGACACTGTAAACCATTCTCTTGATTTTGTCAAGCTGGAGTTTTCTTCCTCGTTTGAGTCATGAATTTTGTTTCAGTTTCATTCACTTTTAGACCATTTTGGTCTGCTTCAGCTCAGAAATACTCCTTTGGCATCTGAGATTGAACGTGACATAATATTAACGTTATCAGTATATGCTACAAATTGTGTGGACTTGAACATTAGTATATCTGAGGTTTCAGCTGATGTGTTTCTGATGACCTATTCCAGCGTAATATTAAAGAGCATTGGAGCAAGTTGATTCCTTGTTGTAAGCCTGGTTCCATTATGAAGCTGTCCATTAGTTCATTGTTTACCTTGACCAGGGACTTTGCACTTAGCATCATGACCATGACCATATGGATTAGTTATGTTGGGACGCCAGAATCAATTTTGTATAGTACATTTCTACCGACGCTATGCTTACTTGAAGTACACAAAGAGTTGATGCACATCGATGTTATATTCCCAGCACTTTTAAAGCACTTGCGCTACTGATAATATTTGGTTTATTGTGGACCGTTCACTCCGAAAGCCTCCCTAATTTATTTATTTATTTATTTACATCAATATCAACAGGGTACATAGACATCCAGTTACTGATAAGATGCGACAGAAAAAGAAGGAAAGCAAATAAAAAATAGTATTATTATATAAGCAGAAGTAAGTTAAATTCCGTAATTCACAATAAATTCAAAATTCAAGTTAAGTCGCTAATCAAGATAAACTAATTATAAGGTAATTCAAGTATATCTCTTAATATAGACAAAAAACAAACAAGTTGGGTAGACAGACCTATGCTCATGTCAGAAGGGTTTTGTACTCAACATACAAAATGCAGTAACCAGTAACGAATAAAATGAAGAAACATGTCATGTTCGAGGATCATACTATTATTAGCAAAGTTGAAAGAATTTTTACTTCTGAGGTATTTGTTATAGTTATACCCACAAATATCTCTCTTGATAATTATTTCAGATTTTTTAAGATCACGGGTGTCCATTCGCAAGGGAGGAAACACATTTTTCATGTATTCCCCCCTCCTGTGCCCCCACTGAAGCAAAAACTGTCAGTTTAAGAACTGTTCTGAAAAGCTCTCATAGAGAACCTTCAGTTGATACTCATATCGGCTACCTTTCATGAAATTTTTTTTCAGGGGCCACTCCTCTGTACTGTAATCATCGATTCATGGCCTGTTTTTTCGAATCCTAGAATGGTTACAAAGCCCTTTTGCTAGGAGCTGTCTCCTGCTTTTTCGACTTGTTTCAATTGTATGAACTCATCTTCATGAAACCTATCATTCCTGAAATTTTCATGCAAATTCTAGCAAAGCTGTAGTGTCTAAGTCGGGTAAAAGCGCATATGGCTCCATAGCCATATGTTTCCATAGTAATACAGGGCATATTGTTCCATAGTAATACAGGAAAATTCAAATCGCTATAACTACGTTAAATACTGTTCGATCTTTATGAAACTTTCAGGAAAGATCAATCTTATCAATAAGCATCTGTGTGCTAAATTTTATTGAATTTAAGGGTACCGTCTAGATTTTATTCAAGAAAACGTAAAATCGATAAATCATACTATTACTAACAAAGTTGAGTGAATTTTGACTTCTCATGTATTTGTTGTTGTTGTACTCATATAGGCCTACATCCATGATTTTTTCAGATTTTTCGGATGAAAGGTGTCCAATCGCGAGGGGGGGTCACGCGAAAAGTTCGTACATTTCCCCTTCCCCTGCCCCCCTCGGTACTCATAAGGCAATTTTAAGACTTGTTTTGAAAAGATCTCGTTAAGACCTTTCCAATGACACCCTACTCGACTACCAATGGTGAAAATTTTTTTTGAGGGGTCACCTCCCTATATGGGGAGACCCCCCTTAAACGCCTTTGAAAAATTTTTCCACCATCGAACTTTCAAGAGGTCGCCAATTCTGAGCTGTTCACAAAGTTTCATTGCTGTAGCTTCTATAGTTTCGGAGAAAAAGTGCTGTGACATACAGACGGACGGACGGACGGAGGGACGGACAGACGGACACAGGTCGTGATTGCAATAGGGTTTTGTATTTTAGTACAAAACCCTAAAAATGACTGTGGCAAAGGACCAAGATGCAATTCATTATGAACACGTGGTAGGCGTACAAGCGGTGAGAAATAGTAAGCATTCGTACGTGCGAAGGGAACATTAAAAACAAGTTGGAGACGATTTGTGCGAAACGGATTAATGGGAGATATTAGATTGCAGAGATCGTCAGGAAGAAGTTTGTTGTGGAGCTTAAAAAGAAGACACTCATCAAGAAAGGACCTACGTTTCTCTAAAGATGGAAGATTTAGGGTTCTAAGGCATTCACTGTATGGGCTATAGACCATAGAGAATTTGTAGTATAATATTCGGGTGAATCTTCGTTGGACAGATTCAACAGCATCAATCAAATATTTGTTATGTGGATTCCATACTTGGGAGCAGTATTCAAGTAAACTTCGAACTAGGGAAACAAAGAGTTTGACCGAGGTCGAAACATGGTGAAAGGATTTAGATGATCTTAGAATAAATCCAGCGAGGTGGGAGGCTTTTGAGACTACCATCATAACGTGTTGTTCGAATTTCAGTTTAACATCAAACACTACGCCCAGATCTTTAAAACTTGAAACACTTTCTAAGGTCTCACAAAGAATGGAATAGCGAAATAACAGGGGAGTTTTTTTGTATGTATAAGTCATTTGGTGACACTTAGAAATATTTAGATTAAGAGAGTTGGAGCTGCACCACAGAGCTAAAGAAGAAAGATATTTTTGCAGTATGTCGCAGTCTTCGCAACTTTCGATTACTCTTAATATTTTAAGATCATCAGCATATAATAGACAAGGGGAGGATATGGTCAATGGGAGATCATTAATGAACAGCAAAAACAGAAGAGGGCCCAAGATTGAGCCTTGCGAAACACCAGACTTCGGCTCAAAGGGAGATGAAAGGCAGGATTTGACTGTAACAACACACGAACGATTGGAGACGTAGGAAGAAAACCAGGATATTATATAATCTGGAAGATGAAAGCTTCTGAGCTTTAAGAGGAGGAGATTGTGATCAACAGAATCGAAAGCTTTAGAGAAATCTGTATAAATAACATCGACCTGTTTTTGCTTATCTAAAGCTGATGCTACTGTGTTGTTAAATGACAGTAGGTTGGTCAAAGTCGATCTGCCTTTGATGAAACCATGTTGTTCGTTGGCTAATAGAGGAAGGACTAAAGGATAAACTCGGTTGTATACCACACGCTCAAAGATCTTTCTAAAACACGAGAGGAGCGAGATTGGTCTGTAATTTGAGACACAAATAATATCTCCAGCTTTAAAAATAGGAAAAATAAAAGCGTTTTTCCATTCTGCGGGGAAAGTGGTATATTGAAGATGATGGAAAGGGGAACACAGAGCGAAGAGGACAAAGATTTGGCGAAGATATTCGGGATGCCATCTGACCCACAACCGATGCTTGCATCAAGATTATGCATAATTAACTCCACTTCCAATGGAGTGATGGTTAAGATATTAGAAGTAATAAATGAGGGACGCAAAGATGCATGAGGATTAGAAGAGGGAATGAGAGTTGAGGGAGAGAAAAAAGATGAGAAATAATTAGCAAAGATATCACAAGAACCTTGTTGAGAGGAGGAAGAAAGGTGTTGATAGCGCGCATGCACAGGCATAGCTCGAGAATATTTGAGAGAGCGGATGTAGGACCAAAAAGGCTTGGTTTGGATAGCATTTAGAGAGTTTTCTAAGAGCTCCATATAGCTTTTTTGAGCAACATGAGCGATTTTTTTAGCTTGTTTACGACACTCCTTATATGCTCCTAAATTGCTTTGCAGGCGCGATTTCATTAACTTCTTCCGAGCGATCTCTTTCGCTTCAAGAGCAGATGTCAAGTCAGAGTTCAACCACGGAACATCGCTGACTTTTTTCGGTCGGTAGCTAGGCGTATACTTATCTATGATTTTAGCTAGAATGGTATTGAATTTACAGAGTGCTTCATTGGCATCTAAATTCCTAAGCAGTGAGTACCAGTTCTTCGAATTGATTTCCTGGTCGATTTCAGAGTAGTTAGCCTTAAAAAAGTTGTACCGGATCGGCAGTGCTTTTTTGCAAGAGGAACTAATGCCCATAGTGAGCTGAAAAGAGAGAGGTGGATGGTGAAAATCTGGTTTCACATAAGGTGTGACAGAAGGAATTAAGCCAAATGAAGATGAAGGAATACTCTCCTAAAGTACGGCATTAATTTTCTTTCTTTGATCTTGAAGAGCACTTTATAAGACGTATACAGTAGCGTGAAGCCGCCAAAATGTTCACGCCTTAAAAACCTTTGGGCAAGAGTTACCGCTATCAGAAGGTAGACATTGCTTCTGGGATTCCCCATCAAACTTTCTGTTGAACTTCTCCGATTTTTTTTCAGAATTAAGCCAACGGCATTCATTTTTAACTGGGATAAGATCTCGAATGGATTTAATGTGCATGGAATCGCTGTTTAGAAGTGTGAGTGCAAACAGCATTGACAGGATTCTTGAAACACTCGTATGTAGACATTAAACAGATACGAACATTTTAGGTAAATTTTAATAATACAGAAATTAGTTTCTCACATTTATGTTGTAATTTATGTCATAGTATAAATCTATCTTAACCCATATTATCCTATTATTCCATTATTGGAACGGTTGGTTTTTAAATTTTATCTTTTTTCAATGCACGAACTGGGTCATTATTTTTGTGTTCTGGCTACACTAAAGTTTCAAGCTGTTCAATACATTGGACTTTTTTTCTTAATTAGGGGTACCCCTTTTAGTGAGTAGTAAGTTATTTTACTGAGTAGTGTGGAAAAAATGTCTTGCAGTAAAACGTTAGTATTTTTAATTTTTTCTTTAAAAGTATGTAACATTTCTGCATGATTTTATCGGAAATGCTACAGACCATCAAAAATTTACAAAATTTCATTGAAAAACCACGCTTTTGATATAAATATTGAACTTTTCTTGTACCATTCCATTATTGGAACAGTAGGAATTACGCCTTCACGATACAATACGATACCGATATTATGGCTATTAGCGGTATCTTATAAAGTTAGATTTTTTAATATCGTATCGATATTAATATCGGTGATTTTTTTTTGGAAATTTATCGTATCCATTTTAAGTCGATAACGATACGATAACCGATAAAATGTCCATATGTCATAAGCTAGAGAATCGATAGATGAAATGGTAAAAACAAAACACTTAAATCCCTTTTTAAGGTTTTTGTTTAGTATTTTTTATAAAAACTACTAGTTTCGCGACCGTCCGGTCGTCTTTCTGCCCATGTGTCACATCAAGTTTTCTCAGAAACTACATAAGCCACAATCTTGCAATTTTGTGAACAGTTCAGAAGTGATAACCTCTCCGTAGTTCAGGCATAAAAAACATTTTCTAAGACTTTTAAGGGGAGGTCTCCCACCCACAGTGGTGACCCTTCAAATTTTTCGTAAAATGATTCCGATATCGGTTTCAAAAGCAAGGGTTTTGCGAGAGCTTTCTGAATCAGGTAGAGAAAGTAAGATGACACCATAGGGGAGTTTGGGGGAGGTCAAAATAGGTGAAAAATGTTTGTCCTCCTCGGCAATTGGACATTTTTGAGCCGAAATATCGAAAATAAAGTCATGAAAATAGACCTTAATGAGTACATGGGCAACAAATTCCTGAGATGTCTAGTTCGATTAACTTTGTTAATAATAGCATGGGATGTTTAAAATTTCCAAAAATTATTATTATTTATCATTGTTATTATATCATGTATAAGTTCATATACCCTGAAAATTTTACAGCATTCATGCAATAAACAACAAAGTTATGGTCAATTGAAAATTATACAATTGGGACAACAGCCACATGTGGTTCTTATAAGATACACGTTTTTAAATGACACACAATACAGATTTGTTTCGATTTTGGAAAAAAATTCATAAATCGTGCAAAACCTTTGTATGTTTTTATTGGTGCAAAGACAACGGCGTTGGTAAGGCTTAAAAGAAAATGGCGCTTTTGGTATTTGTAGAAATTGTGTGATTCACTAATTTATTCACAAAACCCTTCTGTTGGGAGCACTTTCCGGCTAATACAACTTTTTCTCTTTTATTTGTCAGCCGATTTTCTTTTCCTTATTTTATTCGGTATTTTTTGACGAATTTTAGTGTCATCAATAAGTTGGCAGTCCGTTATTTTTAATCGATGAATCTTACTGTCGCTTTTTTATGAATGGCCAGGCATAACTCTAGGCCGAAGGTGAGTATAACAGTCCTATTTTCTCCAAAGTGTAGGACATACTGTTTATTAGGTACCATTTGAAGAACATGGGAATCAAATGACAGTTAAGGATATTTGAAACAAGAAAATTTCCTACTTTTGCCCAATTTTTACGGCATAACTAATCGACACATTTGAGGATTTTGATTATTGAGGTTTGAAACGGGAGATATCATATTGGACTAAAATTTCCCATCATAGAATTGTAATCTTTTGTTAGAATCTGCAGGTATTAACAGATCAACACGTTAGATTGAAAGTGTGAAATTGAATTTTAGTGTCCTTTCGTATGAAGTACACCTATTATTTTGCGAATCTTCAAGGATTTCAATGATGTTACTGAATCTTTTTGTCAAAGATGATAAAATGATTAATAACGTCAAGTTTTTATTTAGTTTTTGATTCCTCTCGATTGGAAAAAGACACTAAATTACCAGGAAATTTAGCTTAAATTATATAATTTCAGATGAATCAAAGCATTTTTTTTAAATTGTAGGTCTACCAACAAAAATCGCTCTAGACTCGCAAGCAGCACACGTCCTATATTAAACAGTCAATATTCCATTTAGTTGAAGATGAGGAGCACAACTTTTGGTTTGGTCTGCTAAGCAAGATTGACGGGCCGCTTGGACTATAGGCTAAAGTTCCGAGCAGCAATCAGGAACTCTAGTACACTATAATCTAATTTGCTGTTCTCGTTGCTTAGTGGGGCCAGGTGATTTTTGGAGAACTTGCCCTTCAAAGACATCTTTGCATTTTTTGAATACTCTCATCGGCGTCCACGTTTCGCATATATGAAGGATAATGGGCCTCATCAGAACCTTGTCTATTTTTATTTTGGGCTTTTGGTGTAATTTCATGAACTTAATCTGGGGTTTTGTTTTTCTTGAGAGTATCATAAATTTGGTTGTATTTTCATTGACAAGTTGTAGTGAATAGCTAAAATCAAATGTCCGTGAAGGACTGCAGCGATGGTCTGCTGCCTCGGCAGAAGAAGGTGTCAGTATCTGCCGAGAATGCCCTTGTCTGGGGACGCGTGAATGCGCTGGCAGGCTAACATTGCGGTGCCGTGAGGCGGGTTCATTCCCCCAGCACAAGGACCCACTACAAAGAATTTCGCATTCACGAATTTCTGGGGTCGAGAAAAGCAAGGCGACTGAAGTAAAAATCGTAGGCAACTACACCAGGGGCAAATGACTTGTTCATGGAACAAAAGAAACAATTAAAAAGAAGCGGAAGCAGGGTAACTTCGTCCTTACCCGGAGAGGCTCATGGCCCACAAGTGAGAGAGGGGCAACCGGGTGGTGATGGAGCCCCCGCGCAAAACAAAATGGTCAACCCGTCATTGGCGGAATTTCCGCAAGAAAGTGCGCACATGCCGTCAAACACTAAACTTTTGTAACATCTCGGAGGTTGCTGAGAATGAGATCAGACCTTACCACCCAATTTAAGTGTTGGGCGAAACAGTGTTTGCATTGATCGACACGGGTGTCAGTATCAGTTGTCTTGCCTCGAGCTTTGGCTCGAAGGTGCTCCATGAATATCCTACCTTGATTAAGCCCTGGCGCACTGGAATCAGTACAGCTGATGGCACCAAACACCCTATACGAGGTAAACTGACAACACCCGTGACGTTGACCATTTTGTTTTGCGTGGGGGCTCCATCACCACCCGGTTGCCCCTCTCTCACTTGTGGGCCATGAGCCTCTCCGGGTAAGGACGAAGTTACCCTGCTTCCGCTTCTTTTTAATTGTTTCTTTTGTTCCATGAACAAGTCATTTGCCCCTGGTGTAGTTGCCTACGATTTCTGCGACTTCGGTCGCCTTGCTTTTCTCGACCCCAGAAATGCGTGAATGCGAAATTCTTTGTAGTGGGTCCTTGTGCTGGGGGAATGAACCCGTCACACGACACCGCAATGCTAGCCTGCCAGCGCATTCACGCGTCCCCAGACAAGGGCATTCTCGGCAGATACTGACACCTTCTTCTGCCGAGGCAGCAGACCATCGCCGGAGTCTTTCACGGACATTTGATTTTAACTATTCACTACACAGTAGTTTCACCTGGTGTGCGGCTTTAATTATTTTTGAAACGCTTGCTGCAAATAGGAAATTGATCGGGTCAGTATGTCAACGTTGTCTGCATATGTCACCAGGTGCGCAAATTTCACGACCAGCGTGCCTTTTCCTTCTATAGATGCTGTTTTTCTCATGATGTACTCAAGTGTTATGTTGAAGAGATTTAGTACCAAACCATTGCCCTATTTTAATTTCTTTATGAAGATTATTTCTATTATATCGTTTTTGATTTTAAATTGGCACTCGATACTATACATTCTAATCTCTATCAAACGCAGTATATTGTAGAGGGCTCTTTATAATAAACGTTCAACCAATTTTCACAATAGAAAGAACTGATATTCATTTATGTCACAAGTAAGATAATAAGTTTATGACACGCGTCATAGAAATTATTAAAATAAATTTAGATTAACTCGAACTCCCTGTTTTATTTCAGTCATTTCTTAATTTTTATAACTAAGAAAATACAGTGGCATATTCTCTTACTGTTCCATTTTTGGAACGGTACTGTTATAATCAATGTAAAAAAGGCAACTTTTTCTGGGAATAGTTTTTTGTTTCTCAGGCCATTAATGTGCATTCATGAGAGTTTGGCGCAAATCGGATGAAGTTGCATGTGCTTGGGATGATATGCGTTGAGATTCCAAGGAGTCAGACATATTGTTACGCTAGTATCTCACGAAAACCTACACCATCAGATAAAATCGCTGCCATGGTAAACGCTAACCTACGCCATTTAACACCATTCAATCGAAATTAACTCGTAATTTTAATTAAGTTTTGTTTAAGCTGACATCAAACGTTATAAATACATTCCTTTGGCAAAAGTTTAGCATATAAACAAAACTTGTATCTATTTGAAATTCACATGGTTAATAAGTTCATATAGATAAAATATTTTTAATAAATTCATCCAACACCTGACATTGTTTTCAGAAAAAATAAATCTAATTTTTTCTATTACTACCAACAAATATCAGCTTTTTGTACAAACTTTAGATACAAGTTTACGAAAAAAATTAACTTAATCCATTTGTGCAGCGATTGGCGCCAGCTTTACTTTGAAGCATATTAGACTATCAGATTGCCAAAGCACATCCTGTGAGAGTTAACTGAAATTAGAAGCGATTACTTCTAACGACTCCTCTTTATATTTATGCAAACCATTTTTTCGTGCTTTGTACGAGTACTTGAATTTGCATTAAAAACGTGGTGGGAGGAAAAAAAATCCGAAAAAATTACCTCCATGATGCGAACTCGTTTGTTGAAACACAGCACTGCATCCAGCCAGTCACAGCATATGGCTCTTTGGTTGGCATATTTGAAATGGATATGGTTCCTTTTTTACCCATTTTCACTATTGTCCCGAATCAACAAAAAGTAAGGAATGGATAAAGCCATTGTCTGTGACAACATACTGATAGAACAATTTCATACTGTCTTTCGTTTGAAATTTTTCGGAAATTAAGATTGTCTCTATCCTTGTGTTGACGACATTAATGCAAAACGGATGCTGTGGTATGATAGTGGTCTTTTCGACCAGAACAATGGAAAGAAGATGTTAGTCGTGAATAGCTAAAAGAAAAATACACTCAGAAGTTGATTTTCGTGGACCATTGCTTTAAGTGCAAATGAGGGCTTCCCTTGTCTAGATCTAAACTTTAAACACTCGATATGTTTGTGGATACAAATGGAATGTGATAATGAGATCAAATGGAGTGGACCTGCAAAGAGCTATATTCTAACAACATTACGGAGAATCGTTGTAGTTTGGCCTTTGAAGAACAACCCCCAGATGCGTAGGCATCCTTTTCAGTGTGTTTTTGAAATAAATTTTATAATGTGCCTACAGAATGATTTCCTGGCGGTCGATCCACATGTATTAAATTTTCTCATCCCTTAGGAAAAAAACTTATGCTTAAAGGGGGACCCGTCTCTTTCAATAACCGTTTTTCTGTTGTCAGAACACTCAAAAAAAAAAATGTGTATTTATAGAGTTATCCACCTTACGCTTGGTAAAGTAAAAGTTAAAGAAAACACATAAAATATTCTGATGCAAACAAAATTTTTTATTCAATATGAAGACTGGACCTTGCCATCATACGTGAAACACAACATCATTCAAATATCCTCCACGAGACCTCTTATAGGAATCAATCCTTTTGAGGTAATTTTCAATGACTTTTCGGCACATTTCCGGCAATATCTCGGCCATAACTTCACGAATATTGGTGCAATATCAATAGCCGATCCAGTCTCTTCAAATTGTCTCACTGTGTTTGAAATTGTTTGCTGTGTAGGTCGACTATGTCGACCGTAATCGGCTCGAAAAGCCCTAAATGTTGATACAGCAGAATCACCATTTTTATAATAAAATTTAATGATTTTAACGCATTTTTTGACTATTAAATGATCCATATTTCTAAATGGCAAATCTGTAGCTAAAAGAAACACGCTTTGAATTACACTTTATTTTGACAAATGTCAAATGGCAGGGTTATACTTTCCCAACTACAAAATGGATAATCCTGATATATATATATATATATATATATATATATATATATATATATATATATATATATATATACATATACATATATACATATATATATATATATATATATATATATATGTATGTGTATATATTTATCTATATATATATATATATATGTATATATATATATATATATATATATATATATATATATATAGGGTTTTCCATTAGAGAAATAATAATTTCATATCTTTATATGAACGCACCCATAAACTTTTTCAATAAACTGTCAATGTAAAATCGTCAGTTAAAGTCAACATTTTTATCATGGTAAAGTTCACGAACCATCAACGTTTGGAAATTATTAGAAATTACTACCGGAATTCTTAGTAGGTGGTCGCAACTCTGAGAGCGCTTACTCCAATTTTCGGCCGTAATAATCGTCCCACCCACCAGGCTTTGCATAGCACGATTATCTGTGGTCAGAATTGGATGAACTTGACATCAACAATATGTGGTTTCAACAGCGCGCCTCAAAGTAAATTTATGGAAAGGCAAATTTAGTGAACATGTTATCTCGAGGAATGGTCCGGTCGAATGGCCACCTCATTCAGGCGATCTAACGCCATTGGATCTATTGTTATATGGCTATATCAAGTCACTGGTCTATGCCAACAAGCCAGCAACTTTAGGCGCGCTCAAAGACAATATCCAACGCAAAATTGCCAACATTCTAGTCCAGGTAGAAAATTGGACGCATGGAATCGATCGCTGTAAACGGGCTTGTGATGTTTATATGACGAAAATCGAATTACATTCATAATATGTAATGCTCGCACTATATGCGCAATAAATTTGAACTCAATATCTCAAATACTTCTATGTTTTATTAAAAGATAAAGTTATGATGTCCTTGATGGAAAAAGAGGCCTGGCAAGATGATACCCTCCTCCGCTCGAAGAAGAATGATGGCCATGTTGCTGATGGTGCCTGCCGCGATACATTGCCTCAGTTCTTGCGTGCAGATAATCAATTCGTTGGAGTCCACTAGCGCCATGTCACTCTACATTTCCACGCCATTCTTGAGGCCATCCGTGACCCTTTGGATGATCGTCTCTTAGTGGTATATCCGAATTGATCCGCCGATCTTACCGTTCTGCCGGAACTGCTTGATATGCTTCCTCTGTATCCCAATTTTCCTCTGTAGCTTCTACCCTAGGCCAAGGTTCTTCCCATCGTGCGCGCTACTGTACTTGCCAATCAGTCGAGTGCTACTGGTTGTCGGACAATTGCATAATGGTCCAATTCTCCGGGGTTCTTGTGGTGGAATTTAATGTTCTCGATCCCAACTCCGTTTCTTTGGGCTCATATTTGCGAGCTGAGTAGATATGATCCTTCTCATATCCTTGTTCCTCTGCATAGAGATCGCGTTCAAACGAACGCACCCTCTTGGGATAATCGCGAATGCTTTCAGGACTAACTGGCTCACGTAATCTCACTTCCTGCCAATCTCACGTTGATTATCATGCTCTAGTCTATGCTCGTGGGCCAGATATTCCCGCTTGCATTCATACGTATGCTCGTAGGCAGGATCTCTCCTTATATCGCTATGAGATAAATACACTGCTCGAGCAGGTGCATTTACTATCTCACGTTCAGCTGATCTTGGAAGCTCTCGATCTGCTTTATATTCTTACTCCTTTTACCGGTGACTTTTATCTTTTGCAGGGCATTTGAAATGTCTGAAATCATACATTTCGGTATTTTTTATAAGAATCGCAAAATTTATTTGAAGAGAAAACAAAGAGGTTGTACTAAACAGAATGCATACTCATCATTTGGTTCGAAGAAAGAATTGAAAGAACGCCTAAAAGATTATCGTCTTCGCTTTGTTCATATGTGCTTTTTCTAACTCAGGCCAACAAACTGCCTCTTCAATTTACTTAACTCATGCTTCTGACTTAGGTTTATTTTGTATATTTTATACATATTAAACATTTATTATATAACTTTTCTAGTTAAGCGAGCTTGTCAACTCATCTCAGCATGATTATCATCATTACCTCTTCGAGCCACTATCAGCACATTAGCTTTAAGTTTTATCTTCTGCACTTATATTTTCTAGTGTTATCTTAATTCTTAGAGCTTTTCGTTGTGGTGCTGAAAGTTACTATCAACGTTCTTTCAATTCCCAAAATAAAATATACCGTTTACTTAGCGTATTACTAGATTAAAGTAAGTTGAAGAAGCAGGAGGGTGCTCCTACCAAAAGGGTTTTGTAAAACGATTAGTAAATTAAACAATGCATTCTGCATATCAAAACTTGAATAATATACAGATTCCATAAATTAAGCTAAAAAAATTATTATGGTTATTATGTTTTTGAATTTGCCGACATTTTGTTTCATGTGTTTTGACCCCGTCGCTTGGTTATTTATAACACATCAATATTACAAACGATTTAAAAAATTTTATCAAAATTTCGAGAGTGCAGTAGACAGAAGTGGCAGTGGAGTGGGCCACTCGATTAACTGTAAGACTAGTGACATCTATGTCAAACCACGCACTTTATTTATCGTATTTTGGCCGTTCACTTTTTTGAAGCATTTTTAGATTATAAACCTATCCTCGCACTGTACAGAGAAACACGCTGAGAATTTTGCCGAGAAAGTTTTTACTCTCGTACGCTTTCACACGATTTGTCATCTCATTTTTACGAGAAAAACTTAGGTACATATGCAATATGTTATTTTAACCTATAATCTTTGAAATACAAAGCGATTTTTGCCCATTATTGACATTGTGTTTTTTGAGATGCATATGCAAAAAAAGGCGCTTGTAGATAGAAATGGACCACTATTTGTGGACAGTCATGGGCCACTTGAGTAATGCCGTTCTTTGCACAGTAAAGTGTTTTTATCAATAATGCAAATGTTTTATTTACTTATTTTTATCATTTCAGCCATCATGGCTCCCAAAAAAGAGGTAAATTATGAAAAATTGATTGCTGCTATAAAGCAAGTGGAAATAAAGGAAAATCGGAGCAAGTTGCTTCTGCTGCTACCGATATTGGCAGATCGTCTTTTCAACGCTACTTGAAACGTGCGACCGACCGATATCCGGATATTGCCGCTGTTACCGACGCACAATTGTTAGATATCCTACAAGAACGACCCGCACATGGTGGAAAAATGGTCGATATTTTTTTACATTTCTCTATTTCTTGTTAACTGAATATTTACCTATCATTAGTTAACAAATTGTTTTTCAATAATTGTTAAATTTTTTAATTGTTAATTTTTTGTGGTTCATGCCTTCTTTACACTACCATATCTGCTGAATTTTTTGTTTTTTAATGAATGTTTTTATTTCGTTTATTGACCGATTTTCACTGCAGCCCAGGAAAAAGAACTGAATGAATACATCATCAAGTGTTACACTCTGGTCTCACCATAAACAACATACGCAAGGTAGCCTTTCAGTATGCCAAGAACAAGCGAGAATAGAGCAAAAGCATTCAAGAGAGGAACTGTTGACGATTTTTCTCTGCTTTGTGCTGCGTTGGATGAACATCCGTTCATCGTGGTACAAATGTGACGATGGTGACGGCTGTTAGTGCTGGTGGAGATTTCATTCCTCCTTTGCAATTGTTCCCGCGCAAAAATATCAAAACATCATTCATGTACAATGCCACACCAAGCGTTGTCGGCTTCGCGAATGGCTCAGGGTGGATGACTGCCGTTGACTTTGTCCAGTTCATGCGACACTTCGTCAAATTCATACATGCGTCAAAAGAAAATCCTTTATTATTGTTAATGGACAATCACCGATGGCATGTCACTATTGAAGTTATCGATCTCGCCCTCGAACATGGTATCACAATTCTGACATTGAGGCCTCATTGCAGCTATCGGCTTCAGCCTTTAGACGTTGGTGTGTTTGGACCGGTTAAAAGATCCTACTACATTCAATGCGATGCATGATCAAAGCATCATATTGGTTCAACGTTAGAAATCCAGCATGTACCTGAAATTGCTGCTATTGCCCAGCGTAACAGTTGTAACACTCGAAACAGCGCTGTAGGTTTTGCGAAAACCGGAATTTTCCCTTTAATCCAGAAATTTTTGACGAGGACGATTTTGTGGCTGCAACCCTTAGCAAAGAGCACCAAGTTGTTGAAAATCAAGTTGTTCAGAAGGAAGATGAACTCCAATAACTTGTTGTTAGAGTTGAAGAAGGGCCTGGGGCGCGAGAAAAGTCAACTACATCTACTTCAACTGCGTCTACATCAGCGACACGTTAAATATTGGACTGTATTGGACCGCTTAATGATGTCGCTCTGAAGCAGAAATCCAACCGTCGCTGCAACCTACTGAGTAGCAGCATCAGTACATCTCCTGAAAATAGAGAGGTCGCAGAAGTAGCTGCACGGTATCAAAAATCGCAGATACCAACGAAAGTTTCCAAAAAGGCCAATTTGTCACAATCAGCTGTGAAAAAACGCAACAAAAAAGAAAGTCTCCTGTTTTTTCAGATGAAGACATCAATTTTTGGATATTTTGCAATAAATTAATGCCAGCAAAGCTAACAAGAAAAAACTCCATCGAGTGCGATAACTGTGACAGACCCTTTCACTTAAAGTGCGTCGATATGACTAACTGCACCGACTTCACGTGCACCAATTGCGCCTTAAATCTGTGCTTGAATACTACAAAATGTTTTTTTTGCAACATTTTTGTCACTTCAACTTTATTACTCCTTCTTCCCAGACATTAGATGAACATTATTAC
Organism: Odontomyia ornata; assembly: GCA_963969285.1. Taxonomy (NCBI): domain Eukaryota; kingdom Metazoa; phylum Arthropoda; class Insecta; order Diptera; family Stratiomyidae; genus Odontomyia; species Odontomyia ornata. Next base: position 428,040,865 of record OZ017738.1, on the reverse strand, counting down.
TGAAGTCTGTGTTTATTCAATTTTTAACTCTTATTTCGTGTAAACTATTTTGAATTTTGCAAATTTGACAACGGGTTCGTCATCAGCGCCTTTTTCCCTACACTTTCGGAGAACACGGAAAATATACTTTTTTTACATTTAAAAAGAGAAATACTTCAAAACTTAATTGCAAGCATCTGCTATGATGGCAAGTTGTGTTTTGGAATGCCGTTGCGATTAAAAAAAAATTAAGAAAACATTTTCATTTTTCACCATTTTACAACCAAAAAGAAAAACGTGGACCACTTCTGTCTACAGCACTCTACATATTTGTAGTGTCTAGGTCTATTGCAAACGTGTATCTCCCTACTATCACGTGTTAGTGTTGTTGTAATTTTTAAATATTCAATCGGCTGTAACTTAGCGGTTTATAATTCAATTGTTATGAACTTTTCAGAACACATACAATTGCTTTCAAAAAACTTAAATTGTAGTTTTTGGAAAATTTAAGGGTCTCATTTCGATTTTATAGGCAAAAATGTAAAATTTATAAAATGTACTATTATTAGCAAAGTTAATCGAATTTTGACTTCTGAGGTATTTGTTGCCCTTGTACTCCTAAAATCTCGGCTCTGTGATTTTTTGCAGTTTTTTTGGGTCAAAGGTGAGAGAAGCGGACACAAAATTTTCGTACATTTCCTATTCTCCTGCATCCCTCCAAGCAAAGTTCGACATTTTAAGACCTGTTTTAAAAATTTCTCATCAAGACCTTTCGTTTGATACCCATATTTCTCACATACGATGAAAATTTTTTTTCGGGGCCGCTCCCCTAAATGAGGAGACGTCCCTTAAGCACATTTTAAGTTTCTTTTTGTAGTGAAAATTTGAAGAAGGCGTCACTTGGCACCTACTAATAAATCTGATGTTTCTAGCTTGCGTAGTTTGCGAGAAAAAGTGATGTGACATACGGACGGACGGACAGACAGACGGATAGACATGTCGCGATTTTAGTAGGATATTGTAAAATGATTTTACAAAACCCTTAAAAGATACCAAGGGAGCAAAAAAATTATTTCCAAAACCTGCAATTCTACTTGCGATCGCTCAAAAGTGCAAACTGCAGTATCAAGATTAAAGATAGCAAAGCTAAACATTTCTTTTTGAGCGTCGATCTTCCATGTGAGTAGGTACATATTCAATGTCAGCCAAATATCTCAGAGCTATTTATTACGATGTTTTCTTGTATTTCCCAGCAAACACTATCATTTTTACGTCAAACAGAAACGCAGGCTTCTTTTCAGCCAGATTTAGGACAAGCCAGTGGTGAATAGGCAGGATGACTAACTCTGTTTGTTTACTAAATTTGATTAACTTTTTTTTATTGAAGCCGGGATGGCATGCGACCGGGTTGGTTACTAATTTATTAATGCAATTTTTCAAAATTCGATCATACTGTTCACCCATCCTTTTGAAACCGATTTCTCCATATCTGTATGTGTACCAAGGGAATCATAGACACTTAGTTGCAAAGTGCCAGCCTACCCTTTGGGTAATCAATTATTATCATCTACATACTTATAACCACCAGAAAAATGCATCAAATGCAAATCAATATAGCCTAATCCTAAATTATTCGAAGACTTCGGCACTCACAGAACAAATGCCACAATTGACGATGACGTAATTTCCCAATCGATATGCCGGAGCTTTGGTTCCCATCCAATCAAATTCACGTTGAGGAGGCCTGTTATTGCAATTGACGGCAAAGAAGTTTTGCAGCCCGGCAGCGAGTGTGGTATTCTTGCCATAAATTACGCCAGAAGGCCCTCTAATTAACTACTGTTGTAACTCCATCAACTTCTTGACTAGCTTCCAAAATCACAAAAATGCTCAGTTGAAACCTTTCGGGTGTAGTTTCTGTCGAATGTTAAAATGGCCATTTCCTCTAAATGAGAGTGTAGAAATGTCGATCCAATTTTTCAAGCTAATCACCGTTATTTGTTTGCCCCCAACAATAGACCAATCGGTTGTTGCAAGCACACACGGGTTGAATAACGGAGCAGCAATAAACCCCATTCGTTGTATCTCACGTTTTCCCCTTAAGGACTTTTCAGACCCCACTTTGGACAAGCTGTTTTGTGGGTAAGTTTTGGGGATTGTCGGAGGCTTATTGCTGCATTTTCGGCTCCAAAGTAAGTCGTGTGTCAACTAGCTAGGCCCTGTGGAGGAACTACATTGAGACACAAATACAACCATCACCTTACTTACTTACTTCAAATTTGGAGTTAGGGGCTCCGCCCTTTTACCGCTGATCCCGTTTGACACGTCACTTCACACCTTTGTTCCCGACGCTCCAAGTGAGTATTAGCTAGAGATGCCCACACTTTTCTACACAAAAACCCATCTTGGGCAATTCTGGATTTTCCCCGGGGTAATGGGCCTTATCTTTTCCGCAGCAATTTAGTTTTCCACCCGATTCGTGACTCATACACGTTTCACCTGACCGACGTCAAGTGGCGATTCAGTGGGAGCGATTCAAGTTTTAATTCGCCTACCGTCTGTCGACGTCAGTGGCGGTTCAGTTGCAGAGACCTATCATCCAACCTTATCAATTAGATGGAAAATTGTATAGGGATGACAGATGTCTGCAGGGTATTGCTCTGCGGAATCGGCATCCATTACTTGATAAACTCAATCCAAGACTAGCGAACGCTTCAAGCTGATTTTAACCTCTTGTACTCTTGGTTGGAGAGGATTCGTCTTCCACTCAACATCTCCAAATTTATTTGCATAATTGTCTCTAGTAAAACTTACCCCATTACATTTTCAAATTCGATCGATAATTCAAGTTTTAAGGACTTAAGTTTGACACTTAATCCCCATTTCAAATTCGAGGATCACGTTCTTGAGATAAATAAGAAAGCATCTCAAATTGCGTGCTTTGTTTCTTTTTTATTTAGATCAATTTTACAGAATAATCTCCAACAACAAAATAGATAGACAGAAAGTTATTTCGAAAGAAAGTTACAATTTACGGCAAAATAAACATTATTACAAAAGATACAAACTAAAGATAATTAGACAAATTGAAATGAGGTAACGCGATAAAACAAATTTAAAATTAAGAATCCTGCGCAGCTTGGACTTGAACTCTGTGAGCAATTCCAAAGGAGGACCAAGCTGAAGCTATTTATGGCCCGGGGCCAGTCGGGCCAATGGGGAATGAAGTTAAATATCTGTCCACGCGAAAGGCATCGAGTCAAATTGAGTAGATCTAGTTCTAGATGGAGGACATATGCAAATCGCGTTTTGAATATCAGATGATAAAAAGCCTCGAATACACTTCAAGAGCAAACAGTGTTCAAGGTATTGTCACCCCATCTCCAGGGAAGGGGTGCCAAAGTAGATAAGACGTTCACAATATGGACTTGAGAATAGTTTATGTTTATAAAAAAGCAAGAGAGTATATTTTCTCTGAACAGATTCAACGGCATTCGAAAGGTATATATATGAAGAGGAGACTATATTTGACATGCGTATTCTAGGATAGAGCGAACTAGTGAAATAAATAGACGGATACATGTTCGAATGATAAAAGAAGTGTGGGAACAGCGCGAACAAAGGCCGTGATTCGAGCTGCTCTAGATGTTATATGGGCGAAGTGGCGGTCGAATTGGAGATGTTGGTCAAACGTCACACCAAGATCCTTAAATGGTCAACAGATAAAAGTACTGAGCCACTAATCGAATAGACAAAGCTTCGGGTGTTAAGCTTATTGGAAAAACACGTATCAAAATATTTAGGAATGGTGTGAGCAAGACGATCGATACGACACCATTCGTCCAATACGTTAATGTCATTTTGGAGTATCAAGCAGTTATTCATCGAGCGAATGATCCTGAAGATTTTAAGATCGTCGACATAGAGAAGACAGTTGGAAGTAAAAACATTAGGAAGGTCATTGATGAAAAGGTTGAATAGCAGAAGGCTTAGGATAAATTCCTGGCACGCCAAAAGTCTGAGCGAAAGGGGTAGAAGAGCACCCATTCCAAATTACCGAGCAAGAATGGTTATGGATAAAGGAATTGATCTAGGTAAGGACGGGAGTGGATATTCCATATTGACCAAGTTTTTTTAAAGTTTGGTGGTCAATGCCGTCGAAGGCTTTGACGAAATCGGTATAAATCACGTCAACTTGGCTGCTGGAATCAAGAGCGAGAGCTATAAAATTGGAAAACTTTAGTAGATTAGTAATAGTTGAACAAACTTTTATGAACCCATGCTGCTCAACGGAGAGATTTTTAGATTTTTATGGAAAGCATCGTAAATTCTGGATTTGACAATCCTTTCTAGAATTTGCCAAAGGATGATAAGAGAGATATTGACCAATAATTCAAAACGAACTTGCGGTTGTCGGGTTTATAGAAGGGGAAAATATTAACGCGTTTCCATGCATTTGGGAAAGTACCAGTCAAAAGACTCAAATTAAAAATCAAAAATAGAGGAAAACTCAGAGAAGAGCATAGTAGTAATTTAATGAAGTAGTGAGGAAGGCCATCAGGTCCCATAGATCTGCCTGCATCTATCAAGGCGATGATATCTTCGACTTCTACCGAATTGGTAGATATAAAGCCGAAATCGAAGTGAGCTGGACTACAGGAATTTATGGAACAAGGTGAGGAGGATCTGAAATTGGATGAAAAAAAGTTAGCAAAGAGATCGCATATTTCCTCTAAAAATCGATCCCGTTCACGTGCTCGCTGGCGCCCAAGGTCTCAAACACGCACACGTCAAGGTACAGACGAGAAAAATTGTTTTTATCCACGAAAATTCGGAAAAAAGGCGAATAAATGCCGTCCGCCATGCGATTTTTCTGAACAGAAAAACTAAAACTGTCATCGTCAAATGGAGTCAGCGATGACGTCCACTTAAACAAGAGCCACCTATTTATAAACGACAAGCAAACAGGGCTAAGATTTCTCGTGGATACAGGTGCAGAGGTATCGGTAATCCCTAGCCAGGGCAAAATGCGTCAGGAAGAATGGAAATTATACGCTGCAAATGAAACGACAATCAACACGTTGGGGGAACAAATCCTTTCGCTCGACTTTGGACTACGGAGGATTTTCAAATGGCGTTTTTGCATTGCCGCAGTGGATCACTTGAAGCTGATTTGCTGCAACATTTCAATTTACTCGTTGATGTCAAGCGGAAGCGGTAGGTGGATGGTAAGACAAATCTTGAAGCTGTCGCAACACTTTCATATAAACCAACCGAAGCAATCGACTGATGCCATTACACAACATTCTTGCCAAGTTTTCTGAGCTAGCGGGTTCTGTGACAACGCCACAAACCAAAAAGGCAAAACTCCAACACCACATATTGAAGAAAGGCCCGCCAATCGCAGAACGAGTTCGCCGATTACCGCAGGACAAATATCAATCCGCAAAGGCTGAGTTTGAGTAAATGGTGGAAAATGGAATATGTCGTCCTTCAAGTGGCCCGTGGGCTAGTCTACTTCATTTAGTCCCGAAAAAGTCAGGAGAATGGAGACCATGTGGCGATTACAGAAAACTAAATGCAGTTACGACACCAGATCGATATCCAGTGGCAGGAATGGAAGATTTTAACCATGATCTACACGGGAAGACAATCTTTTCGACCATAGATTCAATCTGCGCCTATTATCAAGTGCCAATTGCAGATAAGGACATCGAAAAAACAGCGGTTATCATACTCTTTGAATTCTTAATGATGCCTTTTGGACTCCGGAATGCAGCCCAAACCTTTTAAAGGTGTATCGACATTGTTCTCTCGGGATTAAGCGACATTTTTGGATACCTGGATGACATCCTTATCGCGTCCAGCTCGAAACAGGAATATCGGATACATTTACAGGAAGTGTACACTCGATTAAAGGAACACGGCATCAAAATTAACGTCACTAAATGCAATTTTGGAAAACCCGAGGTACGTTATTTGGGATTCCTGGTAAGTAGTGAAGGAATCAAGCTGCTACCAGAAAAAAGTTGATGGAATACTGGAATGTGAAAGGCCAAAAAGTATTCAAAGTCTACGGAGGTATTTGGGCATGATCAATTTTTAACGGAAATTCCTAAAAAATTCAGCAGAAGTACTTGCTCCGCTCAATGAATTCCTGCGCGATTCTCGAAAAAATTATAAAAAGCCTGTAAATTGGATGTCAACAACATTTAATGCCTTTGAAGACAGTAAAAAATTGTTAGTAGTAGCAACTTTTATCAAACATCCAGTTAAAAATGCTCAGCTGGCTATAACAACGGACGCCTCAAATCTCGCGATGGGAGCAGTACTGGAACAGTTTGTCGATGGAATTTGGCTGCCACAAAGATCATACTCCAAACAATTTAGCGACGCTCAACAAAACTACAGCGTCTACGATAAAGAATTGTTGGCGATCATACGGCTATCTAATATTTTCCAGACAGAGTAGAAGGATACCAATTTGTGATACGAACCGACCACAAGCCATTGTGCTACGCTTTCACACAGAAGCTTTCACTGGAGTATATTTCCCAGTTCACGACGGACATACTCCACGTTAAAGGTGAAACAAATATTGTGGCAGACACTCTATCTCGACTTATAATTACCGCACATAAAGCACTCGATATGACAGACGTAGCAGCGGAACAACAACATGATAGTGAATCACAAAGTCTGCTACACTCGGAAACATCGTTGGATTTGCAGAGAATACAGAAGAGTGGAAAGCATTTGTATTGTGACTTATCAACAGGTATCACACGACCCTACGTACCACAAGCACTTCGACGTCAAGCATTCGATTCTGTGCACCGCCTGTCGCACCCCAGTGGAAAGGTTACCAGTCGTTTACTATGAGAAAAATTCGTCTGGCCAAAAATGCACAAGGATATTGCGAATTGGCCAAAATCATGCATTCAGTGCCAACGCACTAAAACTAGCTGACACGTCACGACTTTCCCGTTAAATTCTGCAGCGCCAGATAAAAGGTTCAACCACATACATCTCGATTTAGTTGGTCCACTGCCAGTCGTGAACAATTTTAAATATGTCCTTACGATGATCAATCGTTTCTCGCGGTGGACGGAAGCCATACCAATTACCAAAATAACCGCCAAAACAGTCACTACCAATTTCTATCACCATTAGGTTTCACGTTTCGGTACGGATGGTTACAACAGATTGCGGTAGCCAATTCAAATCAATGTTTTTCCGTTCACTAACCGAAATAATTGGTTGTAAGCACATCAGGACAACTACTCACCATCCTTCAGCAAATGAAATGGTGGAACGCTGGCATCGATCTTTAAAGGCAGCACTCATGTGTCATGAAGACGAAAACTGGCTTCAAGCTCTGCTTACAGTTCTTCTCGGCCTTCGATCTGCCTACAAAGTGGACATTTAATGTACTGCAGCGGAAATGGTATACGGTACCACACTCCGGATTCCAGTAGATTTTGTTGAAGATACGGACAGTAAAAGTGACCAGACAGCATTTGTGTCTAAATTTCGAAAAGACATGCGACGACTGCGGCCAACACCTCGACATAGCAGCATATTTATTTTAAAGGACTTGGCAACATGCAGTCACGTCTTTGTACGAGTCGACGCGGCCAAAAAATCTTTGCAGCAGCCGTATGTTGGTCCATTTTGCGTACTTGAGCGAACGTCCGATAAAATCTTCAAAATCCTCATGGACGGCAGAACATCACAAATATCAATCGACAGATTGAAACCGGCCTACATCTTAAACCCAGACATTGAAGAACTAACACCATCACCATTTTCCGATTATGACAGCCGAAAACCTTCAATTACAAAAACTTACGCGGGACCGAATCAAAACAACAAAACGGAAAGTCAGATTCAATGTTGACACATCTAAGGGAGGAAGTATTGTAGCGGCCCTGAAAGCGGCAAAGCACCATCTCTCCGTGAATTAGGTTAAAGATGCCAAACAACTTTTTAATATGTTAGCTTAAATTATTGTGTAAATAATTTCTTCTGGTTTTATACTTCGAAAATAACGTTCATTTCTGTGCACTCAATAAATACTATTTTTGACTATGTAAGATTTAGATGTTTCGTTAATACAATAAACGACGCGAAGACAAGTTCCTACAGACAAGACTGTAAGAAATTTGTAGAAAATAACTTTGTCTTGAAGGAAACATAGAATGAATGTACGAAAGTACTGTCAATTAAACCAAGAAGCACACCACTATGAATTAGTCGGAACTAGGCTTCGAATCATGTATGTTAGTATGGAAAAAATGCGATTGGACACCAGAAAAATCAAGATTAATCCACAGCAAAACTGAGCACGTCGGATGTATACAATGAGATTACTTTTGCGTTCCTCTTACAAATGTTTCAGTGTCCAAACATGTAGACGTATTTTTATCATGCTTGTTCGCCTGATCTTAAGATATGCATGTCAGATTTGGTCCACTCATCAAAAGTATCTGGTGATGATGACTGAATTAATACAGCGTAGGTTCTCCCACACTCTCCTCTACAAGTGCAGAACTCCATATTGCACTTATGAGGATTACTCAAATCTTCTGGGACTACCTTCGCTCGAGAAAGAATGCAATTTCTTTACCAGTGCTTCATTTTTACTCTGGTGATTGGCGTGCTATCAACTAACCTGGTGAAAGCTACAAGCATAGACACTCTCTGCGTACTATATCATCACAATATTTTATAATACCATTCGCCAGAACCGTAACTTACAATCTCTCGCCGTTATTCGCATTATAAGACAACATCACAGTCTCCAGCTTGGTCACTCCGGGATTAATTTGCCTTTTTCAAGCGTAGGCTGCAGAGAGTCCTCCTCGATAATGAACTTCTTGAAATTTAATAGAACTTTATTCGTAAGGTTACCAGTCTATTATACATATTTTTATATTTTTTTTCACCATTTTACGATTGGAATCAAGATTCTGTAAAATAATTTTATTTAATAAATAAGTAAATTTGTATAAGATCCTTGATAATTTGTCCCAATACAACGTTATAATTTAGATTTTCCCCAACATACGACTATATGCATTGTTGCAAATTCCGGCGCACCGGCACTCTCCTATTTGCAACTTCAAATTGCCGCCGTAACATCTCCACCCTCTTTTGGGCATGCCTACCTTTTTCTTTGTATATATTTTTTTTAATAATTATTCTATTCTTTAATTTTTATTTCCCTATCATATTAATTCTACCTTCCTACCCTTTCTTACAAAAGATAATAATAATTATCTTATCTTATCTTTACCACTAACAACATTCCATTCATTGCTTCCCATTAACTGTTATACTAACAAAAATTCATTTACGCTTCCCTACTAACAAATTTCATTTCAATGCCCATTAAGAAAGGTTCACAGTTGAGGTTGCTTGATAAATGAATGAGAGATAAACAGAAGGTGGCTCCGGTATTAGCGTCGCAGACTCTCGACCATGGGATCCACTAGGACCCTGGGTTCAAGTTCTCCCGAGTGCAGGACAACACTCCTTTTGGGATATCGGCAAAAGCAATTATTTCCGTGCGTATCGTGATTTGCATATAACAAAACGCTATCATGGTTATGCAAATCGCCAATATTCAAAATGGAAATTGTTGCGTTTGTCGATGTGGAAAAGATGTATGGGTAACAGAATCGAAGTGTATTGAACTTCGATTACGTCACCTAGGTACGGCAGTGGGAATTGGGGAAGTAAAGGATTGCGCGATTGGTCTTTTGGGCAGTCATTCGGTATTTGGTTTGGAAAATGGGAGGAAGTGCTTTGGCAGTGTTGGGATAAGTATTAATTTTGAATCCGTGGAAAGAAGGGAGTCGTTTTGGATTTGGTGATGACGGTTACTCTATTGGAATGGCAAAAGTTGGTGGCAGAAGTTTGGGAATGAGAACAGAAGAAGTTCTGGGAAGCGTAAAAAGTAGTGAAATTTTGTCTGTGGCATATTTCAGTAAGAGAAGGGAAAAACATAGTCAAAGGGAGTGAACCTGAAATAAAGCTATCATGGCTTAAATTTATTGCGGCATAACTTAATCACCAAAATTGTGTTGAAAATAAAATTATTATAACTATACAGTGGATATGAATTTTAATTGACGCAGAACACAATTAAAAAGGAACCAGCCAATTGTCATAATTAATAACCTTGAAATGAGAAAAAACAAAGGAAAGATCAAAGCTTTCTAAGAAGTAATTTATCTTACTAATGAATTAGTGAAAGATTCAATTTTGAGTTCGAATTTTAATATTGGCTGATTATTAGACAGTGTATGCACCGTCCGTGCTTCGGAATGAGTGTTCTTCTTCTTAGCACTACAGCCTCTCTCGGGCCTTCGCTTCCTGCAAACAGCGGCTCCAACTGTCTCGTTTCATTGACCGCAACCTCCAATTTCGAAATCCGAGCAGCGATGAACTGTCTTCATCGACCGAGTCAGAACATCGAAACGAGTGTTATTATTGGTGAAAAGTGTCCGTTCCATTTTTTATTTTGATTTTTTTACATTAATTATCAAATTAAAGATTAGATTTATTTTTTTGTTCTTCGCCGAGCGCTCAAAGTTCAACAAGGAAAGAGTGAGTACTTATTTCATTTCTCTATTTATATTACCGTTAGTCATGTTATTAAGTTCATTTTTTTTTCTTTTAGAAAAAAAATTTTATCGGTTTCTTTTTACATATAATTTTTAAAGAGGCTTTCTTATTGGAATTAAAATTTGTGAATTTTTTTGTAGAATTTTTCTTGTGAATCAAATAAACGGCCATGCCTCTTTAAGACAATAATTTCTCGTTTCTCAAATTGACCTCCCCCTTTACCGTCCTTTTCTCTTCGCGTTAGCTTTTATGTGTAGGGTGATTCAGCACTATCAGAGGATTTCCCGGAAAACCCACGACACGACTGAGCGCTAGCCGGCCTCAGAATGCCACCCCGGGCTACGCACCCCTCTGCTAAAACTTAATGTCTGCAACTGCGAGCACTTCCGCGGTTATTAAAGCATTTCGAGAGTAAGTTACTCCATTCTTCAGTAACATTCAACATTGAAAAAGAGAGCAACTTACTTTCAAAATGCATACATACATACGAGTATTTTGGGAAAAATCTAAATTATAAAGTTTTATTGGATCAAATTATCTAGGATTGATTTGAAGCGCTTAACATGGGAGAATTTGTACAGTATGAGTCTAAGATTGTTTCCTTCAATGAAAGTTCCTGCCTTGGCTTAGTAATTAACAATTGTCATTCAAATCATTCATACCATACTAGCTGTAAAGATCTTATAGAGAACTCTAATTTACGAGGTCTGTTCAAAAACTACCCGGAATTTTCGTTTTTTCAAAAAAAATATTTATTTATTCGTCTATATCAATGTGGTCCCCTTCAAAGTAGTCCCCCCCAGATATAATACACTTATGCCAGTGTTTTTTCCAATCTTCGAAGCACTTTTGATATTCAATTTTTGGTATGTCCTTGAGCACTCTCAGCGATTCGGCCTTTATTTCTTCAATTGAGGAAAAACGCCGACCTTTCATGGTTCTCTGCAACTTTGGGAACATATAAAAGTCACACGGAGCCATATCTGGTGAATATGGAGGTTGGGGCATGACTACGGTATTGTTTTTGGCCAAAAAATTACGAACAAGCAACGACGAGTGAGCAGGTGCGTTATCGTGGTGCTAAGGCCATGAATTCTTATTCCATAAATCGGGGCGTTTTTTCGGATTGCTCCACGCAAACGACGCATAACTTCAAGGTAATACTCCTTATTAACCGTACAACCTTGTGGTAAGAACTCTTGATACACTATGCCATTATAATCGAAGAATACAGTAAGCAAAACCTTGATATTTGATCGAACTTGACGTGCTTTTTTCGCTCTGACGTTGAATACTTCCAGGTGGCCGATTGTGCTTTGGTTTCGACATCATAACTGCATACCCATGTTTCATCACCAGCTATGACCCTTTCCAGCAAATTTGGATCGTCGTTGACGTCATTTAACAGCTCCTGAGCGATGTTCATGTGATTGTTTTTTTGGTCAAAATTCAGCAAAAGTCGCCGAGCTCATGAAAACACATCGAACCTTAGCGACAACCACAGACAAAGTAAACAGTGAATATGGCTGAAAATTTTATCACACTTTAGGGCATGTATGCCAACACAATAAAAAAAAATTTGACAATCGAACTCTCCAGACCCGCGAAATTTAAAAATTCCGGGTACTTTTTGAACAGACCTCGTATATCACGTGCTAATAAAGAAGAAACACTGAATTGAATGAAGGCCATATTGCAAATTTTTTCTGGTTGAAACATACATATATTAATTATTGCAAGCTTCAATCTTTAAAGGGTATTTTGAGTTTTTTCTGAAAATTAAATGCTGAATCGCCAAAGTTTAGATTTTCTCAATCGATGTTATTCCCTTCAGAAGTTAATTTGGCCTTAATTATTGTATCTTAATTGATTTATAACAGTCAAAATGTTGTTCACTACTTAGAGATTAGAAATTAATAATTCGTGAAAACTCTACTATGAGTATTGGCACTAAACACTAGAAAGCGTATTACAGACTAATCTACCGTAGTAAAAAGTATTTAATGAGCAAATATAAGAAAGATAAAACTTTATACATTGCGTTGAGTTGAAAGTCATTATATGATTTGAATGAATGTCTATAAAAAATAAGCTCACATATTTGATGGATTTGGTTATGTTTTTGAAAAGCCATTCCCTCATTCAAAGAAAAATATATTTTTTTCTTCGGAGTGATTTGTTCACTTTTTATTGTTCATCTAAACGCAATTCATAAAGCTTTCTAAGCTAAAAAACTGTGATAGTTGAAAAAAGAGTGTACTGTGAGGTGATATGAATTTTTTCCATTACGATATTAAATTGAAATCATAAGACAAAAAGGGAATCAAATGAAAGGATGTTTTAATCAATCATTTTTGATGTTCTAAAGGGGTGGGCACACTCACGGACGGATAGCGTTGTGAAATCACTGTCAGATGGATGCCTTTTGATGGGTGTACCCGCACCTGAATCTAAACTAGGACTGTGTGGTACACGTACACAAACAGACGGCACTGGTGCCATTTGTGGATTCACTGTGGTCATGGTGGTGGTGTTGTTGTTTATTGTTGTTCTAACTAAATTAATTGATTAATTAGTTAAGAATAATGATTGCATTATTTTTACACTACACATGAAAGCTACAATAAATTATAATATTTTAATGAAAATCTAAATTTTGTGTATTTATATATAAGAGTATTAATTTAAAATTAATATTTACTGTCTGTTCTATGCAAGTTTGTATATTAATAAATCAATTTCACGTGATCCCAATGTGTATGTATCATATTGTATAATATTTTTTTCCACTGGAAAGCCATTCTATCGCTTTGCGTCTAACAAAACGTAATTAACATGTGAAACATTAAAACAAACTGAAAATAAAATTTGATAAAAGCAACAATCAATAGAGAACACATAAGGAACGTTTAACTGTCAATTTACATGTCCTTTTTGTTGCAGTATAGTTTTTTGCTTTAAACTTATAAGTGAATCGCAACAATAACAAATTGTGTAGAACTAATTGCATTTAATTTGTATTTTTTGGTACAAACCATCTTTCGCCGTTTCCGGTGTCGTTGTTTGATTTTGATTTACTACGAATGCTGAATTTTCCTCTTTCGTTATACTCATATAATAGCACGTATCGTCTTTTTTCATTATATGCCTAGGTCCTGGATTAAGGAGTATTGTATCTTCGTAAAATTCCGGAAGCTCAGCTGGTCGAACTCCAACTAATGCTACACCGTATCTGTTGGATTAAATTAAATTTTTAAGTTTATTTTAGAATAATGACTTTTATTACTTTAAATTATGGTCGAATATACAAAAGTTGATCAACTTTTGGCCCTATTTTGTTTATATAGTTTTTAAACATAATTTGCATATTATTTCATTCGAGTACATAGTTTATCCCATCAATATTTTCTGCTAAGTCAGGCCAGTCACTTTTATAGATATTTTACGAGTTATTCGTATTTTTCTAACTTTGACTGCCAAAGGACTGACGAGGGCTCCATAGTATTGATTAACAACAAAATTTTGTAAGACAATATAACATCTATTGAAATTTGAGTTTTTTTTAAGTTTAAATATTTCAGAATGCAAGATAAACGTAAATCTAATGAATTAAATCACACAAGTTACTCGTATGATTACCTCTAAAACAGTGATGAATTACTTCAGTTTCCAAAAAAGTCTTTTCAATTTATAAGTTCTTGGGGGTATTTCCCTTACTATTATAAAATTCAGAAAAATTAACAAACTTAAAATTAGAACAAACATATTGCTCTTTTTCATCTCTACGCGGATATTCAGAATGGAATGACTATTAGATAAAATAAAACAAAAATCAGCTTTTATGCAGAAAGCAAAATAATGATTCTTCATGCTAAAACTAATTAAAGTATCAATAAAAATTACTTTTCGTAAACGTCAATCTTCTCTTTAAATTGGTAAAATACCCTTTTCCCTCTTATAACTCGATTTGGTACTGGCAGTTTTTTGATAACTTGATCCACTGGTACATCTGACACATCGCTTTCGTCAAGTTTGAACAGATTACCATCCTTGTTACAAATTTTAAGAAAAGTTATTCTCAATTCACCATCTTCATTATCAACATAAGTACAGACTCCTGCATAACGTTCTTCGTACTACATATTTAATCAAAACATAATCACCACTACTATAATGATTTAGGATTTGTGTTTTTCTGTAGGCTCTAACTTCTAGCATAGATGGATTACATTCGCAGTTAGGGTTACTTATGTTGTTTCTTACGTAGGTGGATAGTGGCAGAGTATCTTCTTCAGAGTCAGTGAATACGGTTGAACCATTAAAATGTTTATCTTCTCTTCCATACTTGATAGATCCTTTATTGAAATGATCGCATTGATCGGGATCACAGAAACAACTGAGTGACTTCATTGTAAGTTGGTTTGGAAAATAAAAAGAACCGGTCACCTGATGCACCTTCAGCGTGCCTCTAAAAGCAACAAATTTAGTGGACTTCTCGTTAATTGTAGAGTTCATTTGCTCGATTTCATGATCTTCAATCACATACGCAAGTATACCTTGGCATCTCTCACGAATAACAGCAACAAATTCTTCTAAATTTGTTATGTCACCCCCCGTTGCGATTACATAATCGGCAGCCCGTTTAAAGGTGGCGCCTACACCATCCGGTGCCCCCTTTCCGTGACCGGCTTCATGATAGTTCCACGTGTATCTCATAATGTTAGGATACATTTTTAACAGTTTACAGACGTGTTCCTGTATTGCGTTACAGGACCATCGCTAAGAAAGTGAATATGGTCAATATTTCCAGGCAATGATCTTAGCACTGGCTGCAGATGGGCCCAAATTGCTCCCACATTATGAGACAAGTTTGATGACATAGTGCAATATGAAGTAACGGAGTCTTTTAGATATACAACAACAGTATGCAATGAAAGTTGGGAACGCGAACCGCCATAATGAAAGGATTGTATTTCCTTGTTGTACTTAGTACAAAAATTTTCTGAAAAATCCATGTGCACAACGGCATCATTTTCAGATAAAGACTCCTTCACGTGTTTAATTTCATTATACTGGTGAACTATGTAAAAAAACACGACGGAAAAAATTCTTCATATCATATTCAAGTTTTGAAATCATTTCTCAGGGTAAGATTTTCAGTGTTTCTTTTTTATACTTTGTAGCAAATCGTTCTTTCTTTGTCTTGAGATCAATTATGGCTTCCTTTTTATTTACCCACTGTTTCAATACGATCGGCTTAGAATTGTCAAAGTCTTTGTATGTTAAAGTATTGACGCAACAATTATCACACGTTCTCTCCAGACATTTTTCAGCATATTGATCACAGCAAAGCGTTGCTAGCATACTTTGATGATTACTTACTGATGTAAGAATATTTGCATTTTTTAAAGCTGCAAGTTTGAGGTCAATGTTTTCGTGGATTGTGCAGGCAATGGTATCGCGGTTTGATGAAGTCGGTAGTACAACCCAAAATGGCCGCAATCGATTGAATAGGGCATAACTGATTACAAATGACACAGTTTTCAAAAACTTCTTGTGGAGATTTTTCAAGGTATCAAGCAAATATCGCTTTTCTTTTTTAATCTGTCGGCGAGATATAAATTCTTCCTTTCCGGCTGCTAGGCGACTGTTAGCATCATCTTCTAAAAAATCTTGGACTAATTGTTGCAATTGAGTTTTCCGATTCTTTGAGTTTGATTTTGAAAGATTCTTTCGAATTATTTTATATGTCACCACTTTGTTTTTGAATCTCCATAATTTGTATTTCTCTACTACACTTCCAGATAAAGCTTGTTTGAACTTAATTTTTTCTTTATGGCTTTTAATTTTTGCGTAGTTTTCTTCTAGCTGAATTTTCATGACTTCACTGAAAAGTGCTTTCTTTACTAGTTCATTCTTTTTAGTCACATTCTCACTCATTTGTTCAATTCTTGTTTTCGGCGATTTTTCGACAGATTTCTTGACTTTCTGTAACTTTTTTTTAACTCGTTTATACTTTTGACGCTGAGTATTTAATTTAGTTTTCATCTTTGTAATAACGGCATTCATTTCTTTTAATTGCTTGTTTCTATCTTTTCTCTGTCTTTGGCTTCTTTCATTCTTTGATCTTTGTTCATAATGATTGGTCTATTATCTTGAACCGGCCCTACTTCGTTTCTTGCATTATCAAATTCAGCGATTGGCGGGCCATCTTCGTCACTTGTTAAAGGTGTATTCTGGCGTAAAAAATTATTTGTATTTCGGTTCAAAGCAAGTTTTTGCCTATAATTTGATGAATATTTTTTCCACTTTTTTCTAGTTATCCGTTGCTCACGAGGTGTCATTTTTCAACAGACTTTCTTTGTCCTTTCGCTTTTTTTCTTAAATACTGTAGCCTTTGTTGTTCCTTATACTCTGCTTATTGAATCGGGTCATTTTTAATTCTAAGCAAACGAGCAGCTTCCGCTTGTCTTTTATTTTTCAACACATCTTCCCTGGATAATTTTTCTTTCTTTTTAGGCGGCGACATAGCCTAAAATGATTAAAACAAATTATTACACACCTTAACCTATTATAAAAGAGATCTGATATAAATAAAAATCAGTTCCCTGGCAACGCGTCAGTCCTTTGGTGCGATTTTAGACAACGGACTGACGATAAAGTACTGATGAATAAGACATTAATTTGAAGGTATGCTTAAAATCTACAAACTTATCTGTGAATTATGAAAATGACAGATTTGCACATATCATATGTAGTTATGTATAAATCAAAACAAAAAATAGGCACTGGGCGAAATAAAGACTCACCAGAGTACTGACAATTTTACTGGATCAACACACGCTCACGCGGTAACAGCTGCGCTAGCACTAGCCTTGTAGCCACTGCCGTCAATATGGCATGCTCTGTGCCTAACTTCACTATCAACATTCAAAGCGATATTTCGCGGGAATTTCGAATTTTAACTTAGCTCAAAAGACTGATGTGTAAAAATTATGACAAAGTTTGTTGATTTTTTTAAATAAAGTTTTTTCAGAAACTGCTAATATATTTCTGGAATATGTCAATTAATACATTACAGAATATATCAAAATTATAAGATTAATAATAAATACGGAATATTTTGCTATACAACCTCATGATTAACCATTTTTATGATTGTGACAAGACAGGGAACTGATGTTTTGAGAGTTTAATGTGTTATTTTACTAATTTGTTTTTAGAATACGAGATTTAAATTGAGTGGACACATCAGGAGGATTTAGAAGTTTCAGAATTAATTATCACATAACCAAGAGCATAATGAACGGACATATTATTTATTGGTGACAGCGAGTTGGACAACTTTCGTATATTCACCCTTATACATAATTCTAGAATTTCAAATGAGTTTGTCAGTATTAACCTTTCGCGGATCGAAATCAATCGATTTACGCTTGAACAACGTTA
Source organism: Odontomyia ornata (assembly GCA_963969285.1). Classification (NCBI taxonomy): domain Eukaryota; kingdom Metazoa; phylum Arthropoda; class Insecta; order Diptera; family Stratiomyidae; genus Odontomyia; species Odontomyia ornata. Next base: position 428,022,805 of record OZ017738.1, on the reverse strand, counting down.
GAAAACATTGAAATCGAACTGGATACCGATTTTTCTCAAAAAATCATCTTTTCTGATGAGACACATTTTCATCTCGGTGGCTATGTGAACAAACAAAACTGCCGCATCTGGGGCTCAGAAAACCCACACGTAATTATCGAGAAGCCAATGTATCCTCAGAGAGTGAGAGTGTGGTGTGGATTCTGGAGTTGTGGCATTTTTGGACCGTTTTTCTTTGAAAATGAGGCTAGAAATGCTATTTCGGTCAACGGGAGAGCGCTACAAAGGTACGATAACCGACTTTTTGTGACCGGAGATGGAGGGTTTGGACTTGACTGACCTTTAGTTTCAAAAAGATGGCGCGCTATGCCATACAGCTCATCAAAAAATCGATCTTTTGCGCACAAAATTCGGAAATTGTGTAATCAGCCGCCTTGGCGATGTCAATTGGCCGCCACGAAGCTGCAATTTGACACCGTTGCACTTCTTTTTTGAGGGCGCACTGTAAGATCGATGTTATACGGAAAATCCACTAACGATTTAAGCACTGAAATTAAATATTCAACAAATCATTGCTCAGATAGGACCCGAAACCATCAATCTCTCGTCTTGGAAAATTGGGCTGAGATGATGGAACTTGCACTTGGCCCACCCTATATACACTTGCCAGAAAAAGTATCCGTACATGCAAGATAACAAAATTGTCATTGTATTAAAAAGGATATGTCCACTAAATTTTAATGCATTCTTTTATAATATCATAAAATCTACACTTCTGCACGATTCCCAGTATGCTACATAATATTTACCATTTAAAAAGACTTGAAACTCAAAATCAATTTATGGCACCAAAATAGACCAGAAAAAGTATCCGTACAGAATAAACCAGGGGATTCCCCGTGTTATGCGATGACATATGCAGATGCATATTAATTTTTTTAGGTCCGATAATAGGTTCAAAAGAGAATGCAGGTTTTTCAATTTTTTGTGCACTAGAATACATCATGACGCCCAAAAGTTGTGAAATCAGTGCTGAGTAGGGGTAAATTATGCTTAAACTTAAGAGTGAAGAGAAAGTTTTGCGCGAAATTGGTCAAATAGTTGGCAGAACATACTCTTCTGTCCAGTATATGGGGAAAACATTTAATACAACTGGTTCGATTTTTTCAAAGTCTCGTTGTGTTTGACCCTCCATACTGACTGAACGCGAAAAAAGAAATGTTTTGCAGGCAGTTAAAACGAATTCTCGAGTAACTGTTTCCCAAAATTGTTGCAAATATAAAAGACTTTTTTGGCAAGGTTCTCCATGAAGATATCATACGAAAAATACTAAAGAAAACTGGATATCGCTCACGCATAGCACGTAAGAAGCCATATAATTCGGAAGTGAACAGGAAGAAACGTGTGGATTCCGCAAAAAAATATACAAACAAGCCACCAGAGCTTTGGGAACAGGTCTTATTCTCCGACGAAAACAAATTTTGCATATTTGGCATGAAAAGAAGAAAGTTAGTGTGGTGGAAGAGTGTTACTGCCCTCGAAAAAGAAAGTCTCGTGCTAACTGTGAAACATGGTGGAGGTGGTGTGATGGTCTGCGGCTGTATGGCGGCAGAAGGAGTTGGCCAACTTATGTTTATAGAATCAACTATGAATCAATACGGTTACCTTAATATTTTGAAGGTGAATTAGAAGCAAAGCGTTCAGCAGTTGAGGCTTGGTGACGATTTCTGGTTCCAGTAGGATAATGATCCCAAGCACATAGCACACAATGTGAAGCTTTGGTTGCCGTACAACACAAAACATCAACTGTATACACCGCTTCAATCCCCAGACCTTAATTCCATTAAGCATTTGTGGGAGTTGTTGGAGCGCATCCGTCAGCACAGCATATCCTCGAAGGAAATGCTGAAAAATGTCATCGTCAATGAATGGGTCAAAATTACCAGGCAGGACATAGCCAAATTGGTTCACTCCATGCCAAATCAACTTAAGGAGGTCCTTTAATGAAAAGGTTATCCCGACAAGCCATAAAGCCTTGATATGTAATAAAATATTTGAATATTTCCAATTAATATTGTCATGTGCGGATACTTTTTCTGGTTCGTTTAAGTGAGGCTTTTTTGTTTTTATTTTGTAAAATCTAGTTTCTAAAGGATTCCACAGCAAAAATTTATCGAAAAGATAGTTTCGTTAATGAGTAAATTTTGTCGCTTAAATATTTAAATGTAGCAGCCTTCTTTAGCATGAATTTCCCAATATGTTGCTGATGTACGGATACTTTTTCTGGCAAGTGTATATGTAGAATCGAAGAGAGTGCTGCGGCCTAGAGAGTAGTTTTTTTTGTATGTATTGGTGACTGACGAGTGAGTGATCAAGCAACTGCACAGCAACTAAGACGTTACAGAAAAAGAATTTATCAATTGAATACATTTTGCGCTTAATTTGTCCCATTTGTGGGCTCATCCGTAATGTTTTTCCTTAAAAGAATGTACATTATGACAACGAAGTACCCGGGAATTGTAATTTAAATTCCCCGGGTGAATGATATTCCAAAAAACAAATGTATTTTGTTAAGTTCTGTCAACTAGTTTGTTTACAGCAGTTGCTTACGTCGATAACCCTCAGTATTGCGTTGCGATATTTGTGATTTTGTGATTTTTTTGATTGTGACCGAATTTAAAGCCAAAAACGCAATAAACACCGTTAATCAACCACCGTATTCACCAAGTCTGGCTCCGTGTGATTTTGATGAATAATTAAATATTTTGCACTTTACTTTGAATTTCCGGATACTTTTTTGTCACAATGTGGAACAAAACTCGCTGAAGGCCAACCCAAAAAGTGCATATGAAAGTGTTTTGAGGACTGGAAAATCGTTGGAGTAAGTGTAGTGCATCTGATGGGGATTGCTTTAAAGGTGAAAAATAAATACTGATAATAATTTTGCGTTTTATTTGCAATTTCCGGGTACTTTCTTGTAACGATTATACGGTGGGACAATGATGATGATAAAATTCGCAAAACAATTACGAAAAAAAGAAGACGAAAGGGGGGGACAGATTTACGATCACGACTATCGGTGAAATCCATTATTTGTGTGTGTTTATGACGGGCAAGGCTACGCTTTGAACGGACAAAGAGAAGCGTGTAAAAAATTTACATATATTTACGAGCGTGAATTCTTCGAAACGTCGTGTCATGAACAAATTTCGAGTTTAAATGCCAACATATCATTGGTACCAGCGAAATCGATGAAAATTCTCCATGAAGTCGTGTATGGTAAAAATGGAGATCGTCGAAATAGAAAACAGCTTCAGGCGTGTACGGAATATGAGTTCGTGAGTGAGTCATCGCAGTATATAGAGAAAATAGAATTTTGGAAAGAGCACTTCTCGGAAAGAGATTGATCCACCGTGTGTAATATGCTTTGTATCGACTATACGGGTTGTGTTGCTGAGATGACCGAGCGTATATGTGACGAAAGCAGTAAAGAGAATGAAGATAAAAGAGACGAGGAGGGTAAAAAATATGACGCAGCTGAACACAAACAACTCACAGAGGTCAATGACGAAGACAATATAAGTGTTCTGAATGATGAAATGTCGTATTTGAGCAGTGGAGCGATCGGGAATAGGTTCGCGCTAAGCTTTCGAGATAAAGACATTTGCCCGTTCAATGGAAAGAATAACTATCCGGTTAAATGTTGGGCTAACAAAATTGAAGGAACAGCAATATTATTCGGAAAGTCGGATACGGAAAAACTGAAAGTGGCATAAAAGTCGTTGGAAAATATCGCAAAAAATTCATACAAGACGAAAGGACAGCTGAGAATATGGCCAAACTTAAAAAAAGCACTTTGCATGGAGTCAAGGGGAAAAATCAATACCGCTGATTTGCACCGGCTCCTGACAGAGCGTAAAAAGGAGATAATGAATCTTGTTTGGAATATTTTTTGACAGAAGACAATCATGCAATACCTTATTGATGGAATAAACGCCCAGGCACGAAATAAAATGATGTTTTATGGTGCTGCGGGGCTAAGAGATTTTAAAACGAAGTTACTAAATTATGAGAAATGTCAGTGCATGAAATCGTATGAGGTAACAAAGCAATTAGCAAAATCATCGACAGTGGCAGCAAACTGTTTCAAAAATGCGATGCTTTAATTGCGGGATCGTGGGGCACAAATCAGCAGACTGTGTTCATAAGAATAGGGTTATGAAATGTTTCGGATGTGGAAAGTATGGCCACGTGCCTCGGAATGTCAAAATAGGAAGCCAGACAACGAGGACGTAAGTCAACTGGATGGGAAGGCGAAGAATACAATGACCAAAGGTGTTACGCTTGAAGGAGTAGCTATGAAGGCCCTCATTGCCACAGGAAGTCAAGTTAACCTAGTTTCCGAGAAAAATTAAATTAATTCGTATTCCAGACATGCAACGAACAGATTTAATTCTAAATGGGTTTGAGCGAAATCACGTCATTCCAAAAGGAACATTTGAAGCAAAGATTAAACTAAACGAAGACGAGTTTTGTACTCGCTTTTATGTAGTGACAGATGATATTCTCCCGTTTGACGCTATTTTCCGCAGCAAATTTTTAAATTAAGCAGAACTTGTTCTAAATAAAATCGGACTTCATATAAAAAATTGGCATCCAGCACATTTTTGATGAACATCAATGTTTGTGACTACGACGAACTAAACATCGGAGAAATGGTTTCAATTCATGAAAAGAAAATGACGGAGCGAATTGTCGCGGAGTATGTTCCTAAGAAGGTAAGTGAAATCGACTTTAAAATGACGATAGTTGTAAAGGATCCTAGTCCAGTATTCTGCACGCCTACGAAACTTCCTGCCAAGGAACGCGGAATAGTAAATAAACATGTTGCAAAACGGATAGTGAAGGGAATAGTCGAACCGTCGTCGTCAGAATATTCAAACAAAGTACAAGTCGTCTGAAAAAAAGATGGCTCTCCGCCAGTCGCATATGTGTCAATACCAGTTTTGACGCGTCTCTTTTGGCATAAGAAACTAACCGTCGGTGTTCCTGCGATTCATAAAGAGTATATTTTGGGAATCATCTAATCAAGGGATAGCTTTTCCATACATAGATGATATAATCATTTCCACACATGATGAACAACACTGATGCAAGCCATCATAGTTATCGGGCTGTATTGTTGCCGAAGTCACTAGAAGACAATAGATTCCATCTGACAAACTACACGAGCAAAAAGACTACACCACAAGAAGAAAAACTGTCATCATACGAATTAGAGGTTTGAGCCGTTGCTCATGCACTCCGCAAATTCAGAGTGTATTTGTTAAATATAGCTTTTAAAATAATAACTGATTGCTTGTCGTTTGAACAAACTATGAAGGAAAAATATATCATGCCAAAAATAGCACGCTGGGCTATGTTTCCAGAGAAATTTCATCACACTTTTGAGCATCGACCTGGATTAAGACTTCCACATATTGACACACTAAGTCAACATCCGGTAATGACAATTGAAGTAGGAATTGAGACCCAATTAAAGAAAGCAAAATGCGAAGATTCAGCTGTAAGAGCGATAAAGGAAATTTTGAAGAATGGACCATTCGAGGACATTACACTGCGGAGTAAAGTGCTTTCGAAGCTTATAGAAGGATGAGAAGTGTTTGCTGTACCGAAAGCCATGCAGAAGGATATTATACGACGAATTCATGAGAAAGGCTACTATTTTATTTCCACGACCGACGAGATGTGGAACAACATTACTACATTCTGAAGTTAACTGAACGAGTAAAATGAGTTATAGAGAACTATATTCCTTGGATACTTGTGAACAGAAAAGCGGGTAAGTTGAAAGGATTTCTACACCCATTAGATAAAGGAAATATACCGATATACACCTATCATGCAGATCACTTGGGTCCACTGGAATCGACGCACAAGAACTATAAACATATCTTGGTGATAATGGACACGTGGCTCTAGCCACCAAACTGAACTACAACATTGGAAGTAACAGCAAGACTAGTTCTAGAAAAAAGTATATTCGGGAACCCTTTACAGATAATTACGGACCGAGGATCGGCCTTTGTGTCCCATGAATTTGAGAAGTACTGCAAAATAGAGAACATACGTCATCTGCTTATAACGACTGGATTACCTCAAGCATATAGTCAGGTTGAGTGGATGAATAGTGTCATAATATCCATTTTGGTGGAGCTAGCTGCAGATGAACCTCTAAAATGGTACAAGTTTGTACCGCATGTATAATTGGCGTTCAACTCGATTTTCAACAGAAGCATAGGCGTAACACCATTTGAATTGTTAGTGAGGGTACAAATGCGTACTATTCACAGTCAAGATGTCATAAAAGCGTTGCAGGAGGATATTATTTCAACATTCCGCAATGAGCGAGACCAAAAACGAGCAGACGCGAAGCATCAAATAGCACAAGTTTAACGTTAAAACGTCAAAATGTATAATCGACGTCAAAAGAATCCTCATCGTTACCGAAAAGACGATATTGTGGCTACAAAAAAACCCTATTTGGGCATGGTCTAAAAATAAGAGCAAAGTATTTTGGACCCTATAAAATCAGCAAAGCCAAAGGAAACGACACTTTCGAATTGTGGAATCAAAGAGAGTGCTGTAGCCAAGAGAGTAGTTTATCTTTGTATCTATCGGCAACTAACGATTGAATGATCAAGTGACCGCGCAGCAATCAAGACGTTATATATATATATATATATATATATATATATATATATATATATATATATATATGTATATATATATATATATATATATATAAATATATATATATATATATATATATATATATATATATATATATATATATATATATATATATATATAAATATATATATATATATATATATATATATATATGTATATATATATATATATATATATATATATATATATATCTATGCATATATGTATGTGTATATATATATATATATATATATATATATATATATATATATATATATATATATATATATATATATATATATATTGTTACATGTACAAATAATTACATGTACAAATAATTCTGCGAGCTACTGTCGCAATTGTTTTCACAACAATGAAGAACACGAATTCACTCGAAACTACGAGAACCCAACAAGCATGATCAACATCTGCAAGTGACGTCACTCCATTGATGAATTTGCTCGAATCTACCAGGTAGAACGTTCGCCAATGTGCGAGAAATGGGTGAATAGGTAGAGACCCTATATAAAGGCGAGCTGAATGAATGGGGGGAATCATTCATTCGACCGCGATAAGAACTGCGTTTGTGTGTGGGAAGCGAAATTATTCGAGTAGTAGAAAAGTGATTTTTGTAATAGTGAAGTGATTTAGAAGACAATTGCGATAATAAATTTATGGACAAGTGTTAGAAAATTTTAATAGTGACACTTAAAATTAGTGAAAAGTGTTAACTGATTATTGTGCTTTTTATTTAATTAAATAAACACTTTTAACTTAAATTAAAAGACATTGCGTTTTCACTTTCCCGGAACATTAAAATTATTGGCCGCGAACCAAATAACACGCGACAATGGTGTCAAGAAGTGCGAAAGAAAAATTTGAAAGTGAAAATTTGAACATTTTTATGGTGCACAATAGTAAAATTTAAAGAAACATTAAAAATGCCACGAAGCTTAAACTTAAAAATTAATGAATTGACCATATCGGAGCTCAAGGAGGAGTTGGAACAGCGGAATCTGGCCACACAAGGTACAAAGGCCATACTGATTGCACGCTTGCGTGACGCGATCGAGTCGGAAGGCGTGAATCTGGATTCGGGTGAGCTCTCAGATGCGGAAAAAGGCGCAGAAGGTGGAGAAGTAGACACACCGAAATCAAAGGAGCCAGAAAATGCGCTGATGCAAATGTTGATGCTAATGTCATCCAGTCTGACTGCGAAGCTAGATGAACAATCAGCGAAGTTAAATGAACAATCAGTGAAGCTGGACCAACAGGCGATCGAAATCAAGGCAGACATCACACAGAAGCTGGAGAAACAGTCAACCGAAATAAAAACGGAGCTCGGTTATCTGAACAAACAAATTAAAGGCGTCGAGGAAAAGGTTGACCAGGTCGAGGAAAAGGTTTACCAGGTCGAAGAAAAGGTCAGCCAGGTCGAGGGAAAGGTCAGCCAGGTCGAAGAGAGGATAAACCATGAGATGGAAAAAGTGAAAAAAGAATTAGAAGCAGCGAAGGCAGTAGTAACCACCTCACCAGCCCCAATTATAACCGCAGCGCAAAGCTCATCTAGAAATGTGCAAGCACCAATATTCGATGGGCAAACGGTCTGGAGTATTTACAAAATCCAGTTTGAAGCCGCCGCTAGGATAAATCACTGGAATGAGCAGGAACGAGCAACTGCGTTAATTCTGGCTCTAAGAGGCCCAGCTGCCGAGCTTTTGCAGACTATCCCCGTTGAGCTGCATTCAAACCCGGCTGCTATAATGAATGCGCTGGACATGCGTTATGGAGACGATCATCTGAAGCAGATTTACCGGGCGCAGCTACGGCATCGGATGCAGAAGTCTGGCGAAACCTTGCAGCAGCTAGCACAAGACATTGAGCGATTGGCACTTTTGGCTTACCCAGCGTACGACCCAGAACATCGAGATGACGTAGCAGCAGAAGCATTCATCAGCGCCTTAAAGGACAAGGAATTGCAACAAGCCGTGCGTTTAGCTCAAAAGCAAACGGTTAAGGACGCATTGGCTTATAGTCTGAACTTTGAGGCAGCGAAAAATGTGACTCGTACCACTGCCCGGGTGCGTGAGGTAGTGACAGACGAGTGCAGGTGTGAGCGCGTGGGAATTGAGCGAGAGCTGCAGGTGAATGGTGCGCCTAGATGCTGGAATTGCGGGGAAAAAGGGCACCTGCAAAGAGACTGCAAGAAGGGAAGAAGGCCGAGCTATTGTCCAGGGTGGTGGAGATCCAGACCGTGTCAGGAGCCTAGAATGGAGGCCCATCAAACTGTAAGGGCCAACTTCGTGGGGCGAACGTTGGCCACGAGTATCGACATCCCCAGCACCGTGCCAAGGCAACATCGTGGAGAAGCAGAGAGATGCCTTCCTGGTCAAGTTGATGAAGAACAATGCACCCTAACAAACGACACTGGTGCAACCCGATCGACGATCCGACCAGACCTAGTGAGGCCCGAACTGCTCCACAAGGGCAGAGTTCATGGAATTGCTGACGCCCTATCTCGTCGTCCATGTCCAGCTAACTGCAAGCATTGCCGACGGATTGAGGAAAAGGAGCCGCCCGTTGATCTGCGACTGATAACGGCCGAATTCGATGAAGGTTGGTCATCGGAGGAGATTCGAAATGCCCAGCTAGCCGATGAAGACATCGGACCATTGCTCGTATGGAAGGAGACGACTGGGCGACCTGAGTGGAAGGACGTTTCAACGCATGGCGCAACCCTGAAAAGCTATTGGGCACAATGGAACTCCCTTCAGGTGGAGGGTGGTGTACTCAAGCGGAAATGGGAAACGGCGGATGGCAGCTCCTATAGGATGCAAACTATACTACCCAAAAGCCGAATCCACGATGTGGTTAAGGAAATGCATGAAGGATCCTCGGGAGGCCACCTTGGTGTTAACAAGACCTTAGCGAAATTGCGGGAACGGTTCTACTGGCTCCACGCTCGAGAAGACGTAGAGGACTGGTGTCGCAGATGCACAATTTGCGCTTCCGTCAAAGGCCCAAAGCGACGCCTGAGAGGACAAATGCAAACCTATAACGTAGGGGTACCGTTTGAAAGGATTGCTGTTGACATCGCTGGACCCTTTCCTGAATCTGAATGGGGAAATCGATACACGCTGGTTGTAGCCGATTATTTCAGCAAGTGGCCCGAGGTCTACCCCATTCCCAACCAGGAAGCAACTACCGTAGCTGAACAGCTAGTGTTAAATTGGGTCAGTAGGTACGGCGTACCTTGCGAATTACATTCGGATCAAGGCCGAAACTTTGAGTCACTAGTTTTTGGCGAAATGTGCGAGCTGCTCGGAATACGGAAAACGAGGACAACACCGCTGCATCCCCAATCCGATGGAATGGTCGAACGTTTCAACGGCACGCTCAATAAACACCTTGCCAAGATGGTTGACGAGAACCAAAGGGACTGGGACCGACATATCCCATTATTTTTGATGGCGTACAGAGCTGCCGAACATGCATCGACGGGCCAAGCCCCAGCCAAAGTCATTTTTGGAAAGACTATTCGTCTGCCAGCCGATATAAAGTTCGGAACACCCCCTGAGAAACCCCAAACGATCTCGGAGTACGCAAGTGATCTAAGACAACGGTTGAACCAGATACATCGGACAGTGCGAAAACACCTCGAATCGGCTGCTGACCGCATGAAGACCAGGTATGATCTAAAGGCTAATTCTACTGGCTTCCAGCAAGATGACTTGGTGTGGCTTTATAACCCGCAACGGCGAAAGGGTAGGTCTCCAAAGTTGCAACATAATTGGGAGGGACCATACCGAGTTACAAAGCGAATCAACGACGTCGTATACCGAATACAGGAACATCGTAAGCCGAGAGCTAAAATGAAAATCGTGCATCTGGACCGTCTTGCCCCATATTACACCCAGGGAGAATTGACTACAAATAGCGACACATCTTTTCGGGGCGAAAAGAACTGAGGTGGGGGCAGTGTTACATGTACAAATAATTACATGTACAAATAATTCTGCGAGCTACTGTCGCAATTGTTTTCACAACAATGAAGAACACGAATTCACTCGAAACTACGAGAACCCAACAAGCATGATCAACATCTGCAAGTGACGTCACTCCATTGATGAATTTGCTCGAATCTACCAGGTAGAACGTTCGCCAATGTGCGAGAAATGGGTGAATAGGTAGAGACCCTATATAAAGGCGAGCTGAATGAATGGGGGGAATCATTCATTCGACCGCGATAAGAACTGCGTTTGTGTGTGGGAAGCGAAATTATTCGAGTAGTAGAAAAGTGATTTTTGTAATAGTGAAGTGATTTAGAAGACAATTGCGATAATAAATTTATGGACAAGTGTTAGAAAATTTTAATAGTGACACTTAAAATTAGTGAAAAGTGTTAACTGATTATTGTGCTTTTTATTTAATTAAATAAACACTTTTAACTTAAATTAAAAGACATTGCGTTTTCACTTTCCCGGAACATTAAAATTATTGGCCGCGAACCAAATAACACGCGACAATATATATATATATATATATATATATATATATATATATATATATATATATATATATATATATATATAAAATACAGGGTGCGTCTGCAAAATCCGAAACAACACGCAGTTTATAATAAAAATTATCTATTACTTATAAACTAGCATTTGCCACAAAAGTTATTTTATCTTAGTTCCAGGTATTCTCCTTAAATTCATAACTCAATGTAATCCATGCTTGCTTCAATCATCGCTCCGGTTCTCCGCCTGAATCGCAAGAACGTATTCTTAAACTGCTCTCGTTGTAAATTGGTGAATGCTACTTCGACAGCGGCGTATAGGAATGCCACATTAGGATGTCTGGTTAGTAACCCGGTCATTAACGCTCTCCACGTAATAGTCCAGGGGGTTTGAATCTGTAAATTGGAAGGGAAAAACCGGATGCAACCCGCAGCTTTGTTGTTCAGTGAACACAGAAGCAAGTAACAGCGAGCAATAACTTTTGTTTTAGCAGCCTCGCACAGTAGATGTCGCAAATTTTTTTATGTAGGACTTGTACCTCAGGTCCTCTTGGGCTATGTGACACATGGAGAGCTCACTTAAACCCAAGATAGCAGCCATTTTTCTGAGTGAGCTCCCAGGATTCTCCGAAATGAGCGCTTGGGCCCTTCGAAAAATTTCCGTAGTCCTTACCGTCTCCTCCTTCGCATGAGTTTGCTTGCTGCGAAGTTTCTTCATAATTTTCCACGGCCGCATACTTCTGAGCAACATCATAAACTTTGGATTTCGGATACCTTGGCAACCATCCAGCGTGAAAACTTTCAATAAACACCGCTTTTCGATGGCATTCCGCTCTCGATTGCACCAACTTCGCCCTATGAAATTATTGCACAAATAAACACACACCTACTTAGTTAAAATGACAATAAATGACTGCTGTCGTTGAGATCCACTACAGCGGAAAATGTATGTGAAGTTTCTCCGGATTTTTCTGACGCACTCTATATTTGCTGAAAGTCTACAACATAGCAATAATGGTAGGACTACAAATCAATGAGATTAAACAAAGTTCATAACACAGTCAAGAAAAAATACCTTAAGTACCCAAATTATCACACTTCATGAAAACAGTATCGAAAATGTGAGCAGATTTGTATATCAAGGCTCCAAAATAACGATAACTGGTAGTGTAAGAGAGAAAATACGGCAAAGAATAAGCTCGCAAATACATTTTTTTTCTTCAGTTTTGACAATCTTGAAGACCAGCTGCGTACACAGGAAAACAAAGCTCTAAGTATACAAATCTGTGCTATGCTATGGGTGTGAAACATGGACCCTAACCTAAGCATGCGCAAACATATTGAACATCTGCGATTGACGGGTGTTGAGGCGAATGATTGGAGCGAAGGTAGACGGTGAGCAATGGCAAATTTGATACAACCGTAAGTTGTATGAAATTTATGACGAGCTGGAGCTCTCAATGATTGTAAAACTGCGAAAGCTACAACAAGCTGGCCAGATGATTTGTATGGACGAACAATAGATACCCAAGAAGATATATATTAGGAGAACTGAAGGGCAGAGACCAGTGGGAAAACTGAGGAAACCTTGGTCTGACTTGGTCGACGAAGACAGTGCATCGCTGCTCGGATTTTGAAATTGGAGGACGTGATGAATTGACCAAAAGACAGTTGGAGGTGGTTGTTGCAGGAAGCGAATGTGTAAGAGAAGCTGTAGCGCTCCAAAAAAGAGGAAGAAGATAATTTAGTTAGATCAATCAGTGGTCTACGTTTTATGTCAATAAAAAGGCCATATTTTTATTAGAAAATCTGCACCAATGATAGGTTTGATGACATCAGCGATAATAAAATTTCTCTTCAGGGCAAAACTTACAGAAATGGATTTAAAACCGTAAGTTTTAATATTGGTGGTATTAGCAGATGTTGAGTAAAATTGAAATTAGGAGAAGAAAATTTATTATTCTTTAAAGGAAGAACGGAAACTTCTGATCCTGTATCAATGAGATATGTAAATCTCGACAAGCGGTCAAAAATTTCTAAGCGGCTACTATGGAAGTTATAAATATACGCATTATTTTAAAGATTGGTCTTGATTTAATGAAACTTTGGGGAATGGCAGGGTTATTTGCGTTTACGCACTTTTGTGCTATCATTTTTGTGATAAAAACAAGTGTTCAAATCATTACTTTTAGAAAGAGTTCGAGGTCTAGAACCTCTTTGAAAACGATCGTTTCAATAACAGCTTTTACATTTTTGGATGGAAACCATATGAGCATATAATGAATGTGCTTCAATTGAAAGATTTGTTACTGATTGAGTAAGTTCCTTGAACAAATCACTTTTGTTGCTATCAGCAGCATAAAAACTTACATTCCTAACTCCTGAAGTTGAAGTGCTAGATTTTGTTAATGAATAAATTAAATTTGCGCTAGGAATTTCATGAATTTTGTCTGTGCCGGCTGCCATCTCTTCTCATAAACCTGTATAACATACTGAAACTGCCTGCATTTAAGGAGAACATTGGCGATATACGTTTTTATAATATTTGCACTCAAACGACTTTTAATTTTTGTTTTCATATCCCTTAGCAGTTGTGAAGGGAGATTATCTCCGAGAGTAAGTTCAGTTAGACTTTGTTTCAATATCTCGGACTTTGAAATAGATACTCTATCTATTAAGGTTCGTTTGAAAGTAAATTATGGATTGTTAGGTAGAGGTATAGATATAAGATCACTTAAGATTCTCAAAATGTCCTGATCAAGAACTCAACGCAAGTATTCAACTAGCGTAACATCCGCCTGGTTAAACTGGCTTTCCAGTTGAAGAATCCATGCTTCGGGATATATTTACCAAAGTGAACATGGTTTTGAGTAGCCGTCTTAGTTATTAGTTCTTTGGTTGCTGGCAGAAGAAGCTCTGTGACTATTGTTACGATTTCTGTTATCACCACCGTCATCAAAGTTGGTAGACATAAGGACGTCACTAAAAACTTCTTGACTATCAGTCATTATACTATAATTAAAAAACCAAAAAAAAAATTTTTATTCCCTAAGGATATAGAGTGCCTTGAGGCCAGATATATCCCTCTTCTCACATAGATACATCCAATTCATTTAAACGAGCAAACTATAGTATGTTGTATTTTTGATATGTGGATTTACATTTTAAAAGTATTCTAAACAAACAAAAGGTAACCTTTACATAAATTATTACTTCAAAAAGATCATTTTTTGTTGCTATGCTGATAATATATTTTGAAAATTTCATGTCAAGACAGAACATCGTTCATTTGCTTCAAGATTATGTACGAGCAAATTGAAATTTTTCACCAAAATTTTTAAAACAGACCCCTAATTATTTGGGGTTCCGCATACATAAACTACATACAGTTTGCTATGAAGAGTATGTTTGTCTTCCTTTATTGATTGATTGATTTTAAGCCGTTCTGTAATTTCTTCTCTCTCTTAATAATTTATTTCTTTCTTCTATTCAAAATCTTGATCTTCGGGGATTGGTTTCCGATATGATTATCTAAAATTTATCTAAAATAGTACAGCGTATGTGCTTCGGCAGTACAAATACTAATTAAAAATTTCATCCTAATAAAGGTGAACTGAAATTCTTGCATTCATTATTGTCAAACCACGATGGTCACCAGTAAAGAGTAGTATGGATTACGACTCCCTTTAATTGTATATTTTGGATATCCCAACGAGGCTATTTGCTTTAATATCGATTGTTTCGAAATCCCACATCATTTAAGCTGATACTAATGAATGAGATTCCACATTCTGAATTCATCCCAAATTTATTGTTACAGAAACATAAGCTAATAATTCAATCGAAAAAATTAGCCGGTAACGAAAACACTAAAAATAAATACTTATTTTCATTTTACCGATAAAACAAAATTCAAAAATTTTACTCTTTTAACATTTTAAAGTTCAAAAGTTTTTTGTTCAAAAATTTAAATGAATTTGACTTGAATCGAAAAAATCCTTCAGTTTTTTTATTGTAGAATTCAAATTTTACTGCCAAAAACCATTGGCTACTTTTTTAAATGCCATTTTTATTAAAATGCAGTAAATTAGTTTGTATTTGATATAAAGGGTTTATGTCCAGAATTACAATCATTAAAAATTTAAAATGAAATCGTCATTATAATATGAATATTCTTTAAGAAGATGAAATTAATAATACTAGTACGAAATATATCTTGAATGTCGTTTACAGTCCAATTGGTTTCCTAGATTGCCAGTATTTTTGATTGATATTGACTGGCCTATTGTAAGGTAGGGTAGCCAAGGTAGTTCTAACATTTCAGGATCCAATGCTATAGTCTTTTTTTCTTTTGTGAGGTCATTGTCGTGAGTCCCATCCATTCCGAGGCCCATCTGCAGTTTTCGAATTATTTTAAGGTTCGCAGGGACTAAGAGTTAGCCCGTCACCCAACCTCCATTCCGGCAGCATGGTCATTACGTCGATTTCATTATCAGGTGCGGAAGATTCGCCTGCACGCTCTTACGTCCCCACAAATGAGGTGTAAGCAGGATTTAGTAGCAGAGCTGTAGATGTTTTTACAGTTATTAAAATTTCTCGGCATTTAATTTCCCATTATTGGGGAACCAGGAAGCCCAATGTACAACCCCGAGAGCATTTATAACCATTTGATTAGGGGGTTTGGGATGAGGAATCATGGAAGCTATGGGTTGTACAAACAAGGGGCTCCCTCCTCCTTTCTCAAACGGGCTTGGGACCGTCTACAAATTGAACTGGAAATGACTTTCAACTCATGAGATCGCGCACAATAATCAAAAGTAGGAAGCCTACTGGAAAACGAGAATTCAGAGTGGCTTTCATTGTGGATAGGGAGCTCAAATCACACGCTCTTAATTTTAAGGCAGTCAATGAACGGTTGTGTGCGATCCTTATAAAAGCGAAACTCTTCAAAATCAGGCTGATCAATGCTCACGCCTCGACCGAAGAGAGGGACTAAGAGACGAAGGAAACGTTCTACAACCACCTGGAAAGACTAGTCGACTCATTGCCTACAAACGACACAAAAATAATTCTGGGTAATTTCAACGCTAAAGTTGGCAATGAGCTATTTCATTGGGGAACGAGTGGAGGATATAGCCTCCACGATGAAACAAGTGAGAACGGCCAGCGCCTGATTGACTTCGCATGTAGCAGAAATGCAGTCATACGTTCGACTTGCTTCCCACATCGACGCATTCATAAAATGACCTGGGACTGACCATCCAATCCAACAACGTTAGGCCTCGAGCATACTTGATGCCCGTACATACCGAGGAGTCAACTGTAACTTAGATCATTACTTGATTAAATTAACCAATCAATGACGTCTGTCAAAGGCATATTAGGCGAGGACCAGCCCGCTACAAAAATTTGACATCAAATGGCTCCAAATGATGCCTATGACTAAAAACTTCCCGGAGATCCTCGACAAGCAGCTGGCTCCCATCTCATCAGACGCATCGCTAAAGACGAGCAACGAGCTCTGGATGGAAGCAAAAGCGTCTATTAGGATCGTGGCAGCACAGACGATCGGACATCAAGCCCGGCGCAAGTGGAATGATGGGTTCGATGATGAGTGCCAGAGCACGTTAGATAAAAAGAATCCGTCTTATAAAGAAAATTTAGGTAAGAAAACCAGGACGAACAGAGAACACTATGAAAATCTCAGAGAAGTAGCGAATAAAATAATTAGGAAAACTATGACGACCAATTGAGAAGTAGAGATGTAAGTTTAGCGAGCAATAACACAAGACAAGCATACAATGTAGTGGAAAGCCTAAAACGTGGTTATCAGCCCAAAACCACGTTCGATCGTGATGAAATCGGCAATATCATCGCTGATGAAACCAAGATTAAGGAAATATGGGCATCATCATTTAAGAGCCTCCTTAATCCTCCACACAGCTCCAGAACATCGGAGCATATAGATGTCTGCAGAGAGCTTCCATTGGCCTCAACAACCCTGGATGAAGTTTGTTCAATCATCAAAGCCCAAAAGCATTATAAAGCGCAGGGCATCGATGAGATTCCAGTGCAGCTTATCAAATATGGTGGCAGTAGTGTTCATCAAGCTATTCACAAAGTCATCCAGTACATATGGCAACAAGAACATTTGCCAGAAAAGTTGAGCCAATCAATTATATTCCCTATCGACAAACAAGATGATAAGCTACAGTGCGAAAATTATAGAGGCATATCACTACTTTGTACGGCGTACAAAAAATTTTCTAAGATCTTAGAAAAAACAAGTTGGGTAAACAGACCTACGCTCATGTCAGAAGGGTTTTGTATTCAATTTACAAAATGCAGTCGCCAGATCGAATAAAATCAAGAAACATGTCAAAGAAGATTTCATTGGAGAAAATATGAAATTCGAAGATCATACTATTATTAACGAAGTTGAATGAATTTCTACTTCTGAGGTTTTTGTTATTGTTTTAATCATAAATATTTCCCTTGATAATTATTTCAGATATCCATTCGCGAGGGAGGAAACACATTTTTCATGTATTTCCCCCTGTGCCCCCACTGAAGCAAAAACTGAAAGTTTAAGAACTGTTTTGAATTGCTCCCATGATAACTTTTATTTCATACTCATATCGGCTAGGTTAGATGAATTTTTATTTTCAGGGGCCACTCTCCTGTACTGTAATCATCGATTCATGGCCTATTTTTTCGAATCCTAGAATTATTACAAAGCCCTTTTGCTAGGAGCTCTCTCCTGCCTCCTCAACTCGTTTCACCTATGAGTATTAATTGTAGGTACTCATCTTCAGTCATTCATTAAATTGAATCAAGTGTCAAAGCATGCACCTTAAACGTTGAAGTTGGGAAAAATTAACTCAAAATTATTCAATCTTCGCATTTAAAACAGCTACTATTTTGTTTTACGATTACGGATACCACTAGCTGAACTGATTCTCAAAGATATTCATGACACCTATCATTCCTGAAATTTTCATGCAAATCCTAGCAAAACTGTGGTGTCTGAGTCGGTAAAAAGCGCATGTTGTTCCGTAGCCATAAGTTGCCATAGTAATAAATGCAGCGCATATTGTTCCATAGTAATACAGGAAAATTCAAACCACTATAACTTCGCACCATATGATTCAATTTTTATGAAACTTTCAGAATAGATCAATCTTATCAATATTCATCTGTGTACTGAATTTCATTGAATTTAAGGGTACCGTTAAGATTTTATTCAAGAAAACATAAAATCAATAAATCATACTATTACTAACAAAGTTGAGTGTATTGCGACTTCTCACGTATTTGTTGTTGTTGTACTCATCAAGACCTACATCCCAGATTTTTTTCAGATTTTTCGGATCACAGGTGTCCAATCGCGAGGGGGGGGGGACACAAATTTTTCGTGTATTTCCCCTCCCTGTGCGCCCCCCGAAGCAAACTTTGCCAAACAAAGACCTGTTTTGAAAAGTTCTCATCAAGAACTTTCATTTGATACCCATATCGGCCACCTTCAATGAAATTTTTTTTTCGGGGGGTCACTCCCCTACATATGGAGACCCCCCTTAAATATCTTATAAAATTTTTTTATATTCGAAATTTGAAGATAACACCACTTTACACCTACGTACAAAATTTGATGTTTCTAGCTTAAGTAGTTTCCGAGAAAACTGCTGTGACACACGGACGGACGGACGGACAGACAGACGGACAGACGGGCAGACAGGACGCGATTTTAGAAGGGTTTTGTAAAATTATTTTACAAAACCCTAAAAATCGGATCATACGCCAACAGCATTATCGCGGAGTGTCAAGGTGGTTTTAGAGCAGGTAGATCAATAAAAGACCGATCGTTCACAGTCAGGCAGGTACTTGAAAAATGCTGTGAGTTCACTATAGACGTACGAGGTGTGTTCAAAAAGTATCGCGAATTTTGAATTTTTCGCGGGTTACGTATATTCGAATTTCAATTTTTTTGTGGCGTTATGTTGGTACTCATGTCTGTCACTTATGCCGACAAGCTCGGTCATTTTGAATGTTCACTTAATTGGTGATAGCTGCTTTACTTGCACGTGTTTTCAATCGTCTTCGATTTTTACTTATTCAAAAAAATGGATCAAAGTACGTGTACCAAATTTTGTGTGAAAAACGAAATTCAGTGCGCGGATGCATTCCGAATGTTGACTGTGGCATATGGAGAAGCTACCTTGGACCGAAGCAACGTTTATCGGTGGTACAAAATGTTTTTAGAAGGCCGAGAAGATGTGAACGACGAAGAGCGTGCCGGACGCCCGAGCACTTCAACAACAGACGAAAAAATTAATGAAGTGGAGAAAATGGTATTGGCCAATCGTCACATCACCGTTGAAGAAGTTGCTGAGGACCTAAACATATCGATTGGCTCGTGCCATTTGATTTTTATCAACGATTTGGGCATGAGACGGGTCGCCGCGAAATTCGTACCAAAATTGCTCAATTGCGACCAAAAACAGCAACGCATGAACATTGCTAATGAGATGTTAAACTCTGTCCGCGACGAACCAAATTTGCTCCAGTGGATCATAACTGGTGACGAATCGTGGGTTTATGGTTATGACGTGGAAACCAAAGCTCAATCATCTCAATGGAAGCTGCCGCATGAACCAAGACCGAAAAAAGCGCGCCAAGTTCGGTCGAATGTGAAAGTTTTGCTGACAGTTTTCTTCGATTGCAGGGGCGTGGTGCATCATGAGTTCTTGCCACAGGGAAGAACGGTCAATAAGGAATATAACCTGCAAGTTATGCGCAATTTGCGCGAAGCAATCCGCCAGAAACGTCCGGATTCGTGGGAGAACAAAAATTGGCTTTTGCACCACAATAACGCCCCTGCTCACACATCGTTGCTTGTGCGCGACTTTTTGGCCAAAAACAACACACTAATGATGCCGCAGCCACCGTATTCCCCAGATCTGGCCCTCTGTGACTTTTTCTTGTTTCCTAAACTGAAGAGGCCCATGAAAGGACGACGTTACGCTACGCTTGACGAGATAAAGACGGCATCGAAGGAGGAGCTGAACAAGATTAAAAAAAATGATTTTTTGAAGTGCTTCGAAGATTGGAAAAACCGTTGACACAAGTGTATAATATCTCATGGGGATTACTTTGAAGGAGACAAAATAGATATTCATGAATAAATAAATAATTTTTGAAAAAAAAAACAAAATTCGCTATATTTTTTGAACACACCTCGTATACCAAATTTTCGTTGACTTCAAGCAAGATACGACAGTGTTGATCGTAACATACTGTACCAAATAATGCTTTGCTTTGGCATCCCAGCCAAATTAGTTCGTCTTACCGAAATGACAATGACGTTGACGACCTCTCAAGTCCGCATCAATTCCGATGCCCTTGACACAAATATCGGACTAAAGCAGGGAGATGAGCTGGCCCCATTGCTATTCAATTCGGCTCATAAGGAAGCTGCCTGTCGACACGCGAGGTACATTACTATACAACTCGAGCCAAGTAGTGGCCTATGCGGACGACATCATCATTCTGTCACGGTCACTAACAACTGCCAAAGAACTCTTCCTGAAATTCGAAAGCGATGCAAAACTAGGAGGGCTACAAATCAATGAAAATAAAACAAAGCTCATGACGCAGTCGAGAAAAAATACCTCAAATACACAAAATATCACCCTTGGTGAATACAGTATCGAGAATATTTGCGAATTTGTGCATTTAGGCGCCAAAATTAGGAAAACGGGCAATGAAAGAGACGAAATACGCCGAAGAATACAGCTCTCCAATTAAATATTTTATTCAGTATTGACGATCTTGAGGACTTGCTGCATACACAGGAAAACAAAGCTCCAAGTATACAAATCTGTGATAAGACCTGTATTATGCTATGGGTGTGAAACATGGACCTTGACCCAAGCGTTTGCAAATATATTGAATGCCTTTCAGCGGTGGGTCCTGTGGCGAGTAATCCAAGCGAAGCTAGACGGGAACCAATGGCGGATTCATTACAATCATGAGCTGTGTAACATTTTTGACGAACGGAAGGTATCAACGATTGAAAGACTGCGGAAGCTGCAATGGGCTGGACACATGAATTGTATGGACGAACAAGGGATGATCAAGAAGGTATTCGTTGGAAGGACTGAATGCCGGATGCCAATGGGGAAACCGAGGAAACGCTAGTTTGACTTGGTCGACGAAGACAGTTCATCCCTGCTCGGATTTCGAAATCGGAGGACGCGGTCAATGGACCGAGACAGTTGGAGGCACTGTTTGCGGGAAGCGAAGGCTCCTGAGGGGCTGTAGTGCTAAGAAGGAAAGGATATATGTATATATATATATATATATATATATATATATATATATATATATATATATATATATATATATATATATATATATATACATAAAGGACTCTCCGGAATAGATAAATTTCCTTCAAGAAATTCACGCAGTGTATTGTTCACAATGGAAACGGAGAATGAAATTGCTTTCTTGGACTTTAAGATTATTGGAGTCAGAGGGAGTTAAGCAAAATTCATATTGAAAAGGACAAAAATAGTTTGGCGCCGCATCTTTGAAGCTTATTTTTTCCATTTTAGCGTATTATGAAGTGGGTCTTTTTCGAAAAGTGTTTTTTATTAAAAAGACACTTTTTCAAATGCTCCTTTTTTGGCTAGAATTATTCTACACATTTAAATAAACAATTTTCAGTCGACTAAATTCTTCGAGCATGTGCTCAGTTATATGATGGAGTTTTCATATTTTCTTGTAAAATTAAAGCTAGAGGAAAAATGTATGAATTTAAAATACTTTTACAAATTTTTAGGTCACCTTGCTTTAAATTGTTTTATTTCGTTATAAAGTCTAAAGTAACCCAAAATAAAATAATAGGATATAGAAGTTTAAAATATTTAATTAATTAAATAGCAAATTCACTTACTTTCGATGTGAATGAAAGCTCGCGTACGTAAAACTTTTGCCTTCATATTCGCCGAAAAATCGACTATCACCCAAAACGATATGATAAATTTCATTTCCCGAACACTTTCCATACAATCGATGCCACTCCTCTGGCGACTGTTGACCTTCTCTGCAATGAACCGAGAAAAAATGTTTCCAATGAAAACAAATTCAATACAATTCCATTTAATAAATTGCTACACTACCCAAAAAAATTATAATAAAATGTTCACACCTTAATAGAAAGATTCAAAAAGTTCGATAAAATTATTTTAGCTCTTCTTTGATCATTTCAGCATTTTGATGTAGGGTAAAGGTTTTGTCAAAAAAAATGTGTAAAAGGTTTCATCCCGCCAGCAGTCGAGTAAAAGGAAATGGCCAGAAAAATTTAGATCTAAATCAAGTGGTAGATGGATAGCGCCAACCATTTCGTAGCACCACCATCAAGAGTCTGTGGGTTGTGTTCCGGTCCCTATGCCAATTTGAATTTCATGAAGGAAGTAAGCATTTCCTTTGGTTGATAAGGGCTGAATGACCGATAAGCTTCCATTAGGGATGTATAATTTTTGGCGCGTCATTACACCCGTCTCGATTAAGGCTTGTAAAGGTGTTCGGGTGATGAACGGATTGAGATAGTAGACTACTTACGACTGCTGAACAATGGAGCTAGATTTTATTGTGAACGTAGTACAAATTGAATAATTTTTTTTTTTTTTATAAATTTCATATTTAGATTATTTATACTTGACTGTATAAATAGTCTGTATTGATGATATTTTTAAATAGAAGAAAGTTCCTCCATCTCAATGTCATCTTTAGCAATGCTTAGATAGGGTAACTATGAAAAAAGCGCGTGTGCAAAAAACAAAAAAATCTTGCCAAAAATTACGCAGTAAGAATTTTCCCATAAAAGTAATAAAGATTTTCCGCCTCATGAATTGAAAGAGAATAAATAATTATCGATCATGTGTTAACCGCTTTACAACTTAAGTATCCATATAAATTCAACAATTTAATTGAGCAAAAGCATTCCACAGTTTTTCAAGTGAAAATCGTTCAAAAGTTGAAAAGAGTCCCTAGAATCGCGTCATTGAATGAACGAACTTTCCAGTCAGAAAGAGAAACTTCCTTTCGATCCTTTTCAAATAATTCACTGTACCGAATTTAAGTTGTCGTCCAAATGGGTTCTTTGGTGAAATATGTGCATTAAAGGACCTTTTTGACCAGAGAGTAATATTTTTTTTATGCCTTTGAATCCTTTCCTGTCGCATATATCCCTCACTTTCCAGCAAATTACAAATACTAAAGTGAATTTATAATGATTCATGCTTACACAAGGATTCGGGATTAAGAGAACTTGTAAGGTTGAGTTTAATTATGAATTTGGGAGTGTTATGTCTTCTATTTAATTTCAGACGGATTGGAATAGTTATTACAGTAAATTAAAGTAATTGAATGAAGATTATAAAGGTAAAAATAAGTCATGCAAGATTATTATTCAATTAATTTTTAATTTTTCAAACGTTGTGAGGATTTTTCAACTTCGATATTTTTATTGATTGTTGATATTTCCTAAGGGAATGTCATGATGTTAACTTGTTTTTGGTCAAAGTGTATTATATTTATTTAAAAAAGCAAAGGGTGTTTGCAATTGCGTGTGGGCTTTGATTCGTCGTAGACATGATAAAATTTGTAAGTCTGCGGTAGCTGCAATGGGCTGGTGACATAAACGTTTTGGTCGCTACAAATTAATGGCATTAAAACAATTTATTTCAGCCACAGACCGTATCTGGAACTCATTATAAAAGTCCTCTATACAAAAGAGAGAGTAGAGGACGATTTATTGGGTGTACAACTTAATAACTTTTTAGTGAAATTTGATGTTTTATTGTGGAAAATCTTACAATATATTTTATCCAAAGTATTGTCCATCGGAAGCTACAACATTTCCCCATCTTTCAGGCAATTTATGAATTCCATCCCAAAGAAAATTGCGCCAGCTTGGCGGCCATAAACGAATCTATCCAATTTCGGATGCCTTGCTCTGAAGTGAAGCGTATTCCGGTGAGGGCGTTTTGCATCGAGCAAAATAAATGAAAATCAGATGGAGCAAGGCCCGGACTATAAGGCGAGTGGGCCAAAACTTCCCATCCACTATTTTCCAAATAGTTTTTCACGGGTCTTGCAACATGCGGCAGAGCGTTGTGATGATGAAAAACTATAGTCTCGTGTCTGGTCACACATTCCGGGCGTTTTTCGATGATGGCACGCTTCAAACGTATTAATTGTGCTCGGTACAGATCACCTGTGACTGTCTGGCCCGATTTCAACAACTCATAATATAACGGCCCCTTCTGATCCCACCAAATAGACAGCATAACCTTGGCGCCATTGATATCTCGTAAGACTTTTTGCGCTTGGGATTGTCATAATGGATCCATTTTTCATCCCATTCGAACCATTCAAAACACTGTGTTTTTGTTAAAGCATTGTCGCCATAAACCACCATTCCGCAGCAGTTTTCTTTGCAAAAAAAATGACCCAATAGAACCTCCCGCAAATGCTGTCTTTTTCTCCAGTTTTTGAAATTATTCATCGTGAAAAATAATAATGATGCGCACAAGATAAAATTTTTTTGTTGACCGATTTCGATAGCTGTCAAATGTACCTTCAAAATGACATATATAAAGTTCGAGCTTTCACGATATTTGTTAGTAGGGACATCTAGCGTCAAGTTCCGGTTATTAAGTTGTACACCCAATAGTTGCACACTCAAAGAAAAATTATACTTCAGATATATATAACATGTTTGGGATTATATGTTTGTTTAGCATATACAAATATTTAAAGAACTCTTAGGTTATCTGTGATAGATAAACATCTCTTACATATGAAAATATTTCCTTTTGAAACGATTGAAAATTGGAAAAATAATTTTACTTGATACTTAAAGCCGATATATAAATCAAAGTTTCATCCAATCGTCAAACGTAACAAGCTGGCTAGGCAGAAATACGCTCATGTCAGAAGGGTTTTGTATTAAACCTTCAATATGCAGGCACATAGAATAATCCAATTAAAGAAAAAGGTTAATGACCTCCTCAGCAAATATCTTCTTCTTCGTTTGAGCACTACAGCTCATTTCGGACCTTCGCTTCCTGCAAAAAGCGCCTCCAACTGTCTCGGTCCGTTGACCGCGTCTTCCGATTCCGAAATCTGAGCAGCGATGAACTGTTTTCGCCGGCCGAGTCAGAACAACGTTTCCTCGGTTTCCCCACTGGCCGTCGGCCTTCAGTTCTCCCAACGAATACCTTCTTGGGTATCCGTTTTTCGTCCATACGATTCATGTGTCCAGCCCATTGCAGCTTCCGTAGTCTTACAATCGTTGAGACCTCGGATTTGTCGAAAATTTCATACAGCTCATGGTTGTATCGAACTTGTCATTGATCCGCCGCTCAAAGGCGTTCAATATGTTTGCGGATGGTTGGGTTGGGGTCCATGTTTTATACCCATACCATAACATAGGTCTTATCACAGATTTGTATACTTGGAGCTTCGTTTTCCTGTGTATGCAGCTGGTCTTCAAGATCGTCAATACTGAATAAAATATTTTATTCGCAAGCTGTATTCTTCGGCGTATTTCGTCTCTTTCATTGTCCGTTTTCGTAATTTTTCACCTAAATACACAAATTCACTAACATTTTTGATACTGCATTCGCCGAGTGTGATATTTTGTGTATTTGAGGTATTTTTTCTGGACTGCGTCATGAACTTTGTTTTATTTTCGTTGATTTGTAGCCTTACTAGTTTTGCTTCGCTGTCAAGTTTCAGGAAGAGTTCTTTGGCAGTTATTAACAAACCGTGACAAAATGTTGATATCCTCCGCATTGGCTACTACTTGGCTTGACTTGTATGCTAATGTATCTCGCGAACCGACAGGTAACTTCTGAATGACGTGCTCCAGAGCCAAATTGAATAGCAATGGGGCCAGCCCATCTCCCTGCTTTAGTCCGATATTTGTGTCAAAGGCATCGGTGAGTTGGTTATTGATGCGGACTTGGGAGGTTGTCGACGTCATTGTCATTTTGGTAAGAAGGACTGACTTGGCTGGGATGCCAAAATCAAGCATTATATGATACAGTACGTTACGATCAATACTGTCGTATTCTTGCTTGAGGTCAACGAAAATTTGGTGTACGTCTATGTTGAACTCCCAGCATTTTTCAAGTACCTGCTTGACTGTAAACAATTGGCCTGTTGTTGATCTATCGGCCCTAAAACTACCTTGATACTCCCCAATAATACTGTCGGCGTATGATCCGATCTTATTTTCTAAGATTTTAGAAAATATTTTGTACGCCGTACAAAGTAGTGATATGCCTCTATAATTTTCGCACTGTAGCTTCTCACCTTTTTTGTGGATAGGGAATATAATTGATTTGCTCCACTCTTTCGGCATATGTTCTTGTTGCCAAATATACTGACTTTGTGAATAGTTTGATGAACACTACTGCCACCATATTTGATGAGCTCCACTGGAATCTCATCAATGCACGGCGCTTTATTATTGTTTTTGGCTTTGATGATGAAACAAACTTCATCCAGAGTTGATGTCCGATTGTCTGTTCTACCACGGTCCTGATAGCCGCATTTACTTCCATCCAGACCTCGTTGCTCGTCTTTAACGATGCGTCTAATAAGATAGTAGCCAGCTGGTTTTCGAGGGTATCCGTGAAATGTTTGGCCACAGACGACGTTTGGAGCCTTTCGATGTCAAATTTTTGCAGCGGGCTGGTGGTCGCCGAATATGCCTTTGACATACAACATCGATAGGATAATTTGATCAAGTAATGATCTGAGTTACAATTGGCTCCTCGGTATGTACGGGCGTCAAGTATGCTCGAGGCACATCATCGATCTGGTTTTGTGTGTCGGCATCCAGTGATACCCATGTCATTTTATCAATGCGTCGATGTGGGAAGCAAGTCGGACGTATGGCTAGTTTTCTGCTGCATGCAAATTCAATCAAGCGCTGGCTGTTGTCATTTGTTTCAACGTGGAGGCTATATCCTTCAGTCGTTCTCTGATGAGATAGCTCATTGCCAACCTTAGCGTTGAAATCACTCAGAATAATTTTTGTGTCGTTTGTGGGCAATGAGTCGATCAGTCTTTCCAGGTGATTGTAAAACGATTCCTTCGTTTCTTCGTTCTTTTCTTCGGTCAGGGCGTGAACTTTAATCATCCAGATTTTGAAGGATTTCACTTTTATACGGATCGCACACAACCGTTCATTGACTGCCTTAAAATCAATAACGTGCGATTTGAACTCACTATCCACAGTGAAGGTCACTTCGAATTCTCGTTTGCCAGTAGGCTTCCCACTTTTAAATAATGTGTGTGATCTCATGTCTTGAATGTCGTTTCCAGTCCAATTTGTTTCCTGGACTGCCAGTATTTTTCATTAATATTGACTGGCCTGTTGTAAAAGGCCCTTAACAGCGCCAAGGTAATTTAGTGACCTTACATTCCAGGATCCAATGCCATAGTCTTTTTTTCGTTTGCGAGGTCGTTGCCGAAGCCCATCTGCAGGTTTTGAACCAATTAAAGATTTTCCAGGGATGGGGAGTTAGCCCGTTGCTCAACCTCCATTCCGGCGGCATGGTTATTACATCGATTCCGTTATTAGGCGCGGAAGATTTGCCTTCACTCTCTTACGTCCTCACAAAGGATTTGTAAGTAGGATTTAATAGCAGAGCTGTAGATGTATTTAAAGTTATTAGCAGTTCTTGACATTTAATGTTACATTATTGGGGAACCAGTGATCCCAATGTGCTTCTTGAGAGCATTTATTACCATTTAATTGGGAGGCTTGGGATGAGGAATCATGGATGCTATGGGGTGGGGAAACAAGGGGTTCCTTCCTCCTTTCTTAAACGGGCTTGGGACCGTCTGTAGCAAATATATTCTTGCTTTAATATAAGCACCGGTGTTACTGCAATTTTGGTGTATTTCCCCTCTCTGAGCACACCTCGAAGAAAAAAATGTCAGATGAAGACCTATTTCTCGTCAAGACCTTTCACTTGATACCCATATTGGCTAATTTTGATGAACATTGTTTTTTCAGGAGCCACTTCCCTATATGGGGAGACCTCTCTTAAATACCTTACCATTTTACACTTACATAAAAAATTTGATGTTTCTAGGTTTAGTAGTTTACAAGAAAAATTGCTGTGACACACAAATGGACGGATAGACAGGACGCGATTTTCGTATGGGTTTGTAAAATTATATTATAAAACCCTAAAAAGGGTTAGCGGGGACCATCAAAAACAAAAACTTGTTTGTCAGCCGGTAAGGTGATGACAATGCTTTTTTGGGACTCTCGAGGGATATTGATAATGGATTTTGCACATTTACTACTATGAAGACAGTCTGCACTAGCACAATGTTAGACCAGGAATGGGAAAACAAGTTTAAGTGAATAAATAAACGTTGATTTTAGTTTAATAATTTTATTTTATGTAATAAGACGTTTATTTGCGAGCGTGATACTGGAGCGATCAAGACGAACTGACTTAATTCAACGTCATTCGAGTATTTATAAAGAAAACTGAGTCGTGCTCGTTTGCTACGTCGAGTACAGTTACGCACAAAAGTCATGCGTCTGTACACTCCAATACAAAAACACGCTGAACTCAATCAGCTTTAATACTACCACCGTTCGAGTGTTTCTCGTTTGCTGTTATCATGTTAAGCTTGTAACATAGATCCTTGAAGCGATCTCGCGGCAGCGCCTTTGTAAATATATCTGCTCTTTGATTTGCAGATGAAACGTATTCAACAACAATTTCTTTTTCGTTCACTTTCTCGCGAATAAAGTGAAAGTGAACATCTATATGCTTGGTTCTATTGTGAAAAACTGGATTTCTGACTAGTTGGATTGCGCTTTGATTATCAACATAAAGCTTTGTTTCTTTATCACAAGGACATCCGATGTCCGACAACAATTTTCTAATCCAGACTACTTCCCGAGCAGCTGCCGATGCAGCTACGTACTCGGCTTCTGTTGCGCTCAACGTCACCAGTTTTTGTCGTTGTGACGACCATGTTACGGCCCCGTTTGACAGACAGAATACATATCCGGTCGTCAACCTCCGCGTCTCCACATCTCCGGCATAGTCAGCATCTGAGAAACCTATCAGCTTTGCTTTGCTACCGCCGCTTTGATACTCGATGCCATAGTTAACCGTGCCTTTCAGCTTCAGTCCTTCCGGAACTTTCATGAAGATTGTTTCTTCAAGTTTCCCGTACGAAAATGCAGTTTGAACATCGAACTGCACTACGTTGAGATTTTTCGCTGCTATCGTTGCCAGCAGAATCCTTAGTGAGTCATATCTCACGACTGGGGAGAATGTTTCTTTGAAGTCAATCCCTTCAAGTTGAAGAAAACCTCTCGCGCGCAATCGGGCTTTGAAGCGGTGTGACTTCCCGTCGACGTCCGTCTTCACGCGGAATACCCGTTTCGAATCGATTAGCCTCATTTCCGGTGTTTATGTTACAAGTTCCCACGTACGATTTTCTTCATGCGCTTTAAATTCGTCTTGAATCGCACTTGCCCACTGCGTGGCTTCAGTGCTCTTTGTTGCTTCTTCGTATGTCAATGGAATCACGATACCTTCTTGGAGTTTGAATTGCGTTTCGATCTCGCAGGACTCTTCGATTTTCGCGATCTTCTTCTTCTTGCTCGTTCTCTTGTGCGTTGTCCTCGTTGTGATCTTCTTCTTCTCGTTCTCTGATGTCGACGTTGTCCTCACTATTGTTCTCGTGTTCTTCTTCCTCGTCGATTTCATGTCTTTCCTTATCTTCTCGTGCCTCGTTCATTGGAAGAAATATTTCATATTCATCTTCCTTCTCGTTCGCTTCTACCGACGGCGGCCCGATTTTCTCGTTGAATACGACGTTTCGAACAACGCTGACCTTTTTCTTTTCAGGATCGTATACCCGGCAACTCATTGACTCTTTAGTGTATCCAACAAAAATTTTCTTGATTGCTCGTGCGTCAAATTTTCGCGTGAATTGTTTCGGAGTGTGTACGTATGCATCTGATCCAAAGATTCGGAGATGCTTTAGGTTCGGAACCTTCCCAGTCCACGCTTCATACGGAGTTACAGTGCGACTCGTCCATAAGGTTCGATTTGACACGTACACTGCACAATTTACTGCTTCTGCCCATAGAGTCAATGGAAGATTCTTCGCGATTATCATTGTACGGGCACTTTCGACAATCGTCCGATTGTCGTGCTCGGCTTTTCCATTTTGCTCCGGGTTGTACGGCGCTGTTGTTTCCCGTCTGATGCCACATTCCTCAAGATATTTGTCCATCTCTTTGTTACAGAATTCTCGACCATTATCGGAGCGAAGAGTCTTCATTTTTCTTCCGAATTTGTTCTCGATCATTTTCTCGAAAGTTTTGAATTTTTTGAATACTTCGGATTTCCTTTTCATGAAATAGACGTGCCTGTAGCCTGTTGCTTCGTCTTTGAATGTCAAAAAGAACCTTGATCCTCCGACCGAGTTCGTCGACATGTGCCCACCGACATCTGAGTGCATTTTTTTCACCTGGCTTTATTTTCTTGTCGCGCTCCATTTTCTTATTAAAGTGTAACCTGTGTGCTTTTCCAAGACTGCACGGCTCACAGAAAACATCACTTTTGTCTGTAAATGTTACTCCACTCACGAGTCCTTTTTCCGCTAATTCACGAATTGCACGCTTCCTGACGTGTCCCAAACGCTCGTGCCACACGGTTAAATTCGTCGCAACTACATTGGCTTCTGCGTTGCTCCCTTGTTTCGCGACGTTGAAAAACATTCTGTACACGCCATTGTTTTGCTTCATTCCCGTGGCAAGTACTTCACTGTCACGCGCCACGATAACTTGATTATTTTCGAAACGCACTTGGAATCCCTTTTAGTACATACTCCGACAGATAACAGATTTTTTCGTAACTTTGGCACGTGCAGCACAGTTTCAATTTTCGTATCTTGCCACACTCCATCGATCAAGTTTTTAATTTTCACTGCAGTTTTGATTATCGCCATTGCAGTTTTGATTATCGCCAAGCGATACTGTAGCACCCATATTGTTCGACTTGTAGTCTGATAGCCAGTCACGTCGGTGAGTTAGATGTCGCGATGCACCGCTGTCGATCAGCCAGACATCGCTCTGATAGGCCTTCATCACTTGAATCTTTGTCCACAGTACCTTCGCTGTTCCTGCACTTTTGAAGCATGACGCAACCGAACCGCTCATTTCACCTACGAATGCACAGTTACGTGTTTTTTTTTTCGGTGCCATCGCGTGGCTTTCGCTTGTTTCGGTAGCAACTCGCGAAATGTCCCATGCTTTGGCACTTGCAACGCTGCACTTCCTTCATGTCCTGTTCATTTTCAGTCTTTTTATTTTTAGCACTTTTCGTTCCTCGCGAACGACGATTTTGGGCTGTCGCAGCCAGCGCTTCTGACGTTTCTTCTTCGTCGTTGAGTCTTGCGTCCTCTCTTATCAGCCATTCCTGGAGGATATCGAGAGTCTGCCGTACCGGATCCACACTGTCTCATGCTACTTGCAGCGTGCTGAACCTCGTGGTGAGACTCGCGAGTATCTTTGCCATTGTCGTAGCGTCCGACACATCTTCGCCGATGTCCTTGAGTTGACTCGCCAATTTTGTTGAACTGCCGTATCCAATTCACTCATTCGATACGCGTGAAACTTTTGTAGCAAACCTAGTTTATTTGTTGCGGTTTTCTGTTCATGAAGTTTGCACAATTTATCCCACATTTATTTCGCAGGAACGCAGGACAATACACACACCTGTTGCGTCTCGTCGAGATTTGACAGTATTATAAACTTTGCCGTTGCATCGTCCTTTATATTTTTCTTCAACGCTGCCGCTTGTCCGTTTCCAGCAGGAGGCTCCGGCCTCGTGCCGTCGACGATATCGAGAACATCATTCATCGCAAATAAAGCATTTACTTGCGCTTTCCAGCCTTGAAAATTCGTTCCGTCAAATGGCTTCACGCCCTTTACTGAGATGCCGACTGACATCACGGATTCGATTTACACTCCGCACATTTCACTCTCGTTAACTTTGACACAACCGAACAATGGCTGACCTCTGTTCCGCGCCACGTGGGACTCGTCGAGTTAATTTTTCCACTTTTTGTTCTCCTAATTTTCGCAGTTACTACGTAAACTGGGCCCATTACCTGTTAGACCAGGAATGGGAGAACAAGTTTAGGGTAATAAATAAACGTTTTTTTTTTAAGTTTAATAATTTTGATATTTTATTTAATAATATTTTATTTGCGAGCGTGCTACTGGAGCAATCGAAACGAACTGACTTAATCCAACGTCATTCGAGTATTTATAAAGAAAACTGAGTCGTGCTCGGTTGCTACGTCGAGTACAGTTACGCACGAAAGTCGTGCGTCTGTACACTCCAATACAAAAACACGCTGAACTCAATCAGTTTTAATACACAACAATACAAGACCCCACACTTTAGCTTGAACAACTCAAAAATTAAATGAAATTCATTGGACTTAACTGTATCAACCTCCCTACAGCCTTGGTATTTCACCTTGCGATTTCCATACGTCTGGGTCTTTCGAAGAAGCACCTTTAGGGAAGCATTTTGCGAACGATAGATAGGTCAAAAAGTTTGTGCACAATTGGTCGGATACCCATCCAAAGTCATTCTTTGAAAACGCTAGAAGCCAATAACGTATTAAATGGTAACAATGAATAACTAAGGACGGTATCTATGCAGAAAAATAACTATAAAATGTGTTTTCTTCTTAAATAAAATGCAAACCTCTTTTTGCCAAAAAGCTGGATTAGATTTGAATGCCCTTAATATATAAAAAGACAGATAAGATATCACCGTCTATGGCACAAGAGGCCAAGCTGGACCTTAGCCTCCAGAATCAATCCCATTCCAATCACCACGGATCTGTGACCACGTTTGACAGTTGATCACTACAAACAAAAATCTGCTGTCAGCGTCTTTTATGTCTTGGATTTTCTACTGGACGGTCACCTTGTATTTTACTCTTTAATGTTCTTTTGGGTATATTTTCTTCTATTCTTTCTACGTGACCCACCCATCTTTGCGTCAGTAGATACACGTGGCGTGTGAAACAGCCCATACAACTCACTGTTATAATGTAGTCTCCACTCTGTTCCTTGTTTCACTAGGCCATCGACTTTCGCGAACACTTTGCGTTCAAATGCATTCACCACTCGTTCGAGTTCACTCGTTAGGATCTATTTTTCACTTCGATATAGCAGTATAGCTATTTTGCTTGTTTATAACTCTGGGTCTTGGAAATGAGAATGGGAAGTACCAAGTAATAGGCTCTATTTGCGGCATGTATTTGGCACCTAATCCTGTCCTTTTCAGCGCCCCTTCTATAAAAGTTGGCTCCAAGATAGACAAAATAGTACACACTTTGAACGTTATATATAGTCTATGATGATCACATTTTGTCAGACCCGTTTGAGTTATGAATTTAGTTTTAGTTTCATTAAATTGTAGTCTGATTCGGTTTGTCTAGACTCAAAAATGCTATTTTGGCAAATGAGATTGACCTTACCATAATATCGATGTCATCAACATAACTACCAATTGTGTGGACCTCAACATTAGTGTACGAAAGGTTTTAGCTTTTGTATTTCTGATGACGTATTCCAGCAAAATATCAAAGAGCATTGAAACAACTCCATCCCATTGTTTCAAGCCTGCGTCCATTTTGAAGCTCTTCGTTAATTTGCCGTTTACCTTGGACTCTGTGTTTAGTATCATGACTTTGGCCATCCGAAGTAGTTTTGTCGGGGTGCCAAAGTCAAGCATTATTTTGTACAGCACATTTTTGTCGATGCTGCTGTATGCTTTCTTGAATTCTGCAGAGAGTTAGTGCCGGTCGATATCATATTCCCAACACTTTTCGAGTACCTGCTTGACTCAGTACTTGCTTAACTTCTGAAACCTCCCAAATGCTCTTCTGTAATACTATCATTTCTTCGTCGTAATGATGCAGTCCCCCTTGGGTTTTGCTTCCTAAAACAAGCTACTCTAACTGGCTCGGCTCAGCAATCACATTCTCCGATTTCGAAGTCCGAGATGTGATAAACTTTCCTCGGATTCTCTACTGGTCTCCTCCCTTCATTTTTTTGTTATTTGTCCATGGGTATCCGCTATTTGTCCATACGTTTCATGTTCCCAGCCCATTGCAACTTCCACATACTTGCAACCGTTAAGGCCTCCGGCTTGTCAAAAATTGTATAAAGCTCATAGTTGTATCAAATTCACCATCTAGCTTGTTCTGATTATTCACCTCAAGATCCGTCTTTTTATGGCGTTCAATTAATTTTGGGTTACTTGGATTAGGGGCCATGTTTGATACCTATAACGTAGCATAGGTGTTATCACTTGAAAACTTAGAACTGGTATTCAAGACCCCTAAAACTAAATAAAATATTTTATTTGGGAGCAGCTGTATTGCTTGGTGCATTTCGTCTCTTTCATTACTGATTCCCATTATTTTAGTGTCTAAATAGACAAATTTGTCCACACTTTCACATTATATTCTCCAGGTGAGATATTTTGTGTATGTTAGATATTTTACCTTGACTGCGTCATGAGCTTTTTTTTATTCTCATTGATTTGTAGCCTTACAAGTTTTGCTATGCTGTCGATTTTCAGGAAAATTTTTTGGCGATTTTTAACATCCGTGACAAAATGCTGATATTGTCCGTATGGGCTACCACATGGCTCGACTTTTATAGTAACGTATCTTTTGTATTGATAGGTAGCTTTCTGATGACATATTCCAGAGCCAATTTGAATAGCATGCTGTAGACCGATATTTGGGTACTTTCATTAGCAATGTTGATCGAATTGTGACTTTTGAGGTAGTTCTTGACCTCATAAGGACCTATTTCCATGATTTAAAATTTTTCGGATCAAATTTGGGGTATCGCGAGGGGTGCACACACATTTTTCGTACATTTGCCCTTTCCCTACGTCCTCCGAAGTAAAAAGTACTGAAGAGCAATACCCAATGGCTTTTCAATTGTCATCAAACGCATGAATCCTGAAAATTTCGCGTCAATAAACAGCTAAGTTAATATAATAAATAAGTGAGTAAGTAATTGAAAATTTATAGATGGCAGAAACAAGATGTGATTGTGAGGACATACATGTTTTTTCAACAACCTAGACTTTATAGATGAGTGTGAATCGAACATAAACGATATGTGTTTTAAACATTTATTGAGTAATATTACACACAAATAATTTCATTAACATTTTTGGATGTAATCTCTAGCGTTTTCTACACACTTTCGACACCATTTTGGAAGCTTTAATATTGCTAAGGACGAGTTCTCAGCCAACCACACACGTGCTTCTCGAATTCTTAATTGCTTTCGAGTCGTTTTTCTCCAAGTGATTCTTTCATGAGTGC
The DNA here is from genome assembly GCA_963969285.1 of Odontomyia ornata. NCBI lineage: Eukaryota > Metazoa > Arthropoda > Insecta > Diptera > Stratiomyidae > Odontomyia > Odontomyia ornata. The sequence continues at coordinate 427,987,071 of OZ017738.1, read as the reverse complement.
GAACAAAAACAAATCTGCACCATAAGGAGGGTGAGTATTTCCCAGCCCATTTCTTCCAGTTTATCCCTTTTCAAAGTCGCAGCGTGTGGCCTAGCGTTGTCATAGAGAAAGATGACCTCTCTAATGGAGAAACCTCGTCTTTTGTTTCGGTAGCAAGTTTTCACTGACTGTAACAACTGCCAATAGTAGGCCGCATTCACGGTTTGATGGTCGTGAAGAATCCATGGTTCAAACTCCCTTCGAATCGCACGGATGTTGTCATCTGTAAGACTTTACCTTAGGCACTAATCGTGATTTTCATTTTTGACCCGATCTCACCCACCCTTAAATTCCCTGGTCCACATATACCCTCGATTCTGACACAATGTAGTGTCTCCAAAATGCGCATCTAAACGAATTATAGTTTACGACGGTTTAACGTCATCATTCGTTAAAAAATTTACGATGACGGGTTGCGTGACATACAGATGTACCTCTTACGGAGTCATAGTAGTACTTGGGACAGAACTAAGCGTGGTCACTAACTAGGCTTGTTCCCCCACTCCTTATAAATGTACGACCAACCCCCATACTATATCATCTAGTTCAGCGGTGTGTGCTGGGCAGAATAGCCAAATGACCGTTTATATTTGATTCACCCTCGTATCTAGGCACTTTGATAAATATTTTAGAACTCCTTGGCAATATTGATATGTTACCACGACCACCCAAAGATTGAGGTTAACTTCCTGAGAAGAAAATGGTAGCGAATTTAAATACATGATAACCAGATTTTAATTTTCCGAACTGAATTTGTGGCAGTCACGACATATACGACAATTAGATGTCACTGACCACAGCAGCGGTATTACAGATTCGCTGTCAGAGGATCGCTTCAGGTCACTTTTCACCCAGATCTGGTCAAGTCCGGACATACCGAACGTAATCCACAATTATTCATATAAATGGCGTCAGCCATCTTGAAATCGTATTAAGCTTTGTAACCTTTTGTTATTAGTTAAATAAAGTTAAACACAGAGACGACGCTTGTATAGTATTGTGTTAAACCCACAAATTTGGGGAATGTATATAGTAACTAATAAATTTACTAGTCGCTTCTGGCAGAAGCACTCTCCTGCTACTTTAACTTGTTTAAACCCATCAGAGCATCTCATTTCATACAATGAAATTATGAAATTTATGTCAGCTGACGCAATCACCATCATAATAAATTAAAAGTAAATTTTTCCTTTTAACTAGAAAAGGATTATGCAAATTTATTTCATTTTCTGTAGAGAAAATTTCTATATCCTGCCAGCTGTCTTATTCATTCTGCAAAAACAATTAACTACAAAATGTAAAACAACAGAATACTTACTGGCCACGTGAGGTATGTAATAGAAGTGTAACTAAAGTACTGGCGCCCGGACATGTACAATTATTCGCTAGAAGTGCATATTTGAACTCATCCTCACACACCACATGTTCAGCGAATTTTACATGTAATTTATGTTCTGGCCTGCAAAGAGATGAAAAGGAAAGATAAAAATGTAAATAACGGTTGCAACGCATACGAGTACACATTCATTGGGAATCTGTGGTTTTCATTTGAATGCAAATTTGTGGAGTACGAGTATTAGATTTAAAATGGCTAAACAGATATGTAAATGATGAAAATGCTTTGCACATTTAATTAATTAGTACTTTGTTCACTTGAATGTGATTTTAATTGCACAAGTTTGTGAATATAAACTTACCTAAATATCTGTACATATTGTGGAACGTTAGGAGCAAAATCCTTCACAGCCCATGATCGCAGAATTGTATGTTCGTCGGCAGCAGTTTTGTCGGCGTAATTTCTTGCCGCCAAAATGAAACACGCCTCAGCTTCGTTCATACGCGCTCGTGCCAAATCCCCATCCTTTAAACAGGATCCCTGAATTGAAATAAGGAATAGAAAAAAAAGAACTATTATTTTAAAAATTTTTCATTTTTACTTTGATTTTTGTTTTTAATATTTCGAAACGTTACCAAAGCACTCAAGGATAGGTAATCTATAATACTTAAATGCAAATTTCATCTTCAGGTTCATTGGCTTTTAAAAATACAATTAAACTATTTTGTTACATATCCTCTCAACCTAAAGCAGAACTTGAGAGCGTTATACGCTGACAAAGTAGTTTTTTTGTTAACCACTTACTTTGTTAGCGGTTCCCAGTTTAAGCGTTATAATCGCATGAAATGAACAATGATGCTCAGAAAGCTTTTTTTTTGATGAGGCGCATTTTCATCTTGACAGGTTATATTTGACATACTTGAGCTCGTTAAGCAGCTAGCGGATCATTATAAACCGATAACAAAGTTTTAAGTTGACGTAACAAAGAATATCCACAAACAGTTTAGTTCAGTCAAGATGTAGGTTCGGTTAAGACGGACTCCCGATTAACGCCGGTCTGATTCTGAGTACTTGTACCCATAAGGGGGTTGTGTCAACTCTTGCATGATTCCTGCTCTGCAAGGATAGCCATGGGACAAAAAAGACACAAAGGAAGATAGAGGCTTAAATGAGGGGCACCTAATCAAACTCGACTCTATTAATTTAAAAAATTTAAAAAAAATTTTCGGGGGCCACTCCCCTATATAGGGAGGCCCCCCATAAATATCTTATAGAATTTTTATGTAGTTGAACTTTGAAGAGAGCACCATTTTACACCTGCATACAACTTTGATGTTTCTAGCCTAGGTAGTTTGCGAGAAAAAGTGGTGTGACACACGGACGGACAGACAGGATAAGATTTTAGTAGGGTTTCATAAAATCATTTTACAAAACCCTAAAAAAGAGTAGCAAGTTTTCCAGAATATGCCATATTCACAATTGGTAGAAAAATATGTAAATATCAAGAAATTAATGATTGCTCCTGCGGTTGCAACTGAAATGACTGAATCAAATGTCTTAAATGCTGAAATAAACTCTGCAGAGAAAACACCAGACGATGCAATTATCTTGAACTGCTCTGAAGAAGAGCAGCTCTACTGTGAAGCTGAATTGGTTGTGATATGCATCGTTGCTACCTGCGGTGCATTACGGCACCTTTGCAAGACGGTGCAAAATGAAGCTGGAGGAGCTTCTAGCTTGAATAAGCCATTACAGATGCAAATGGCTAAGGGCAGGGGAAGAGCAAAAGATTAAGCTCTCTGAAGGCGCGGTAGTCTTCTCAATGCCTAATAACAGCCAAAAGTTGGTTTGCAGCCTAATTAAGGGGATCGGGAAAAGTGGAAAAGGAACGAGGAGAAAGTTCAGGTTCCTATGGATTAGGGCTCCCAGGCAGCTTAAGCTAAAAAGTTGGCCAAACAAGCATCCGAAGCTGAAAAAGCCAACAGAAGGAAAAGAAAAAAGTAAGCTTCAATATTCAAAAAACATAGACTCCTCAAATATGGCTCAAGACAAGAAAAACGGAGGTAGCGCAAAGTTATTCGCCAGGCAATACTGGTCAAAACGACCAACAGTAGATTGCTTGCAGATGTTCTGCAAGAGATTAAGGGAGCGGTGAAATTTGAATAAATAAAAACCGTTTTGTAAACCTGTTGGTGTACTTCGAACCAGAGGCCACTAGCAAAGATGCATTTTACAACGATACTGACTGTGTTATGGATTTACCCGAGATAGAAAATGCCTTAGAGTGAGATTTTCCTATTTCGAGTAGATGATAGAAAAGGAGAAAATCAGAATCAGTAGGGTTGTTTGTGAGATAAAGCAAAGAGCAGTCACTCTCCGGTATTTTGGGTACCTGGAATATGGGCATACTGCAAGAGGTTTTAAGGTGATCTACAGGGGCTTTCTGTGTTATAATAATGGCAAAGGAGGGCATGAAAAGAAAAGATGCACTGCTACCTCCGCCCAGATGCTGACCCAAGGCCAGATGATTTGAAACACGTGCCAAGTAAAGGCAAACACCGGATTTTCCAGGAAGTCCTAACCAAACGCAAAGCACTTACGCAATGAGCCTTATTCTGTTGATTAATCTACATCGGAGCACACTCGTTCAAAATCTACTCGAGCAGTTTGCAAGAGACAATCAAGCTGACTTAATACTGCTCAGCGACCAACACTACAAGCAAAGCTCCCTCGCACGGTTTCTTGACGAGTTTGGTGCTGGGTGACTACATTTTTTAATGTATACCTAGCACTAAGTGTTTTGGAGGACGCTGTTTTGACCACAGAGAGTCTAGTGCTCGCAGCATGCCCTAACCAAATCAAAAGGGCAAACGGATCCAAGATATTGCTGCTAAAGCTGGGCTCATTGTACTAAATATAGGCAGTGTCCCTCCTTTTTGCCTATCCGGCTGCACTAGAGTCATTCTGGACATCACATTCGCATAGATGTCTCTAGTACTAAACGTTAAAAATTGAAGAGTTAAAGCAGACTACTCTACCAGTGATCACCAGTACATAGCACTTAAGACCCATAACGGTATTCATCGATGCTCGTATGGCCAGTCTTAGGCTTCGGTGGAACAGTAAGAAAGTGGGCGTTAAAAGTTTTGCAGACGTGTCAACGGTACGATCGTTATTACTGGGAATTTTGTCGAGGAACAGGGAGCAACTAAACATGTAGTGAGCTCATCTTAGAAAATCCTTACACCTTCCTGCAAATCCTCTATGCCCAACTGAAAGCTCGGCATGACACTAATTGTCCTCTGAAATCGCCCAAAAGTGAGGAGAGTGTAGCAATCTCCTACAAGAGATCAAGCGAGCACAGTCCCAAGAATATGCAGGCACTAAATTAACAGCTCATAAGTCAGCTCAAAAATGCCGCTACAAATTCATCAACAGTAGTAAAATCAGACGACAAAAAATCGTTGATGACGTGAACCAGGACCGGTAGGGCTTAGACTACATGCTAGTGCAAAAGCACGGACCCATAGATTACCCCGCTAATACAATGCGGAAAATATACACAGAATTGTGCGGGCTCTCTTTCCTATTCATCCAGTCTGTATTAAGGCTATCTATGATGAAATGCCGGTAGAATGTCAACTTTTCGCAAAGATGGAAGTGGAAGAGGCAGGTTGTCTTTGAAGAAAAGAAAGGCTCCAGGATCAGATAGATTTCCATCTGTAGTGGTGCAGATAGTTTATTGATTTTGCCCAGACTTCCTGCAGAGTATGTTCAATGCACAGAGGGATATTTCCAGAGTGCTGGGAAAAAGCTAGGCTTGCGCTATTTAGCAAAGGTTAAGGGAATCTTGGGTCACCTTCCACAAACTATCCATCCTATTGACAGGTGGTCTACTCTCTCTAGGCTTTGATACGATATTTGCATCGGAATCTCTTGGAAATGATGTGTCGCTTGATTGGAAGTACATTCCATGAACGTGGGCTTGAGCCGCTCTGTGGAGATATTTGCGGCGCACCCATTAATGTAAACAGTGTAGAGCACGCTAGATATTCTCCTAAGGACTTTATGAAGCCCTGCATACGGCTGAGTTAAAAGTTGCTTTACTGCCTCGTTCCTGAGGAATACGTGCGAGCAATTATCGGGGCCCTTGTTGATATATGGCAGCCGAGAGTTGGGTGTGTCGAGGCAGTCGGACGAACTTGGTTCATTATTTCACGTAATTTGCATATAAACATTCTTCTCAATCCAGTATACATTTCAGAATTTTAAAATCATATGTAAAGAAAAACCAAAAAATACAATAATTCACTAACGAAACATAATATAATTTTGAATTAATTGCTTTCTAGCCCAATTAAACTTAGGAAAATTAAATTTGAAAGAGACCATAGACTGCGCACGTGATATTCCAGGGGTTTGTGTTGGTGAAGGCAATCTAATTAAATATGAGACACTTACGTAGCACTTGTATTCCTTCTCAGGGAAGAAAAATTTATTTGATCCATCTTTCCTTTTAAGGAATGAAATAATAAGAGCATGGTTTTTCCTACAAATACCAATGACCTTTTATTATTTTCAGATAAAACTTGCGCTAATCAAAGTCTCCAGGATTTATATCATTGCAGTCGAGTTCTTTGTCAGTTTCATTGGAAGAATATGTCAATATAATTTTAGTTTTCATTTGCCTTGCTGTTTTAAGTTTTAACCCTTTTGAACGACTTTGTGATTCAAAATAACCAAGGTTAAAATACATTGTTTTCTTTTCACCTGATACATTTTTTTTAAGCCGTGCCTAGCGCTCGAAATAAGCCTTTTGAATCTCATTTTTCACAGGAGTTTCTGTTAAAATACGAGATTTTCCTTTCTTCCTACTTTTGTTTGTTTCTACGCGAGGCAGTGCTTTTGGAAATTGCCTACCTTGTTCAGGTGTTATTTTTTCATTATTATGTTTTGTAAACTTGACGTAGCAGGAATTCCAGAAGTTGTTGTTGATGTAGCTGGACCGTTGACAGAAATAATAGAAGCTTCTGAAGTAGTATGTAATATTTGAATGGCCAGGAAAGAAAACTTCCGGTGCTGATGAAGTCACATTAGAGCTACAACCGTAGTTTCATGGAGCACAGTTGAAACTTTAGCAACGTTTCTTCCTTACTCGTTGTTCAAATTTTCACAGTAAGTTCCATCATCATCTTCTGAAGCAGCTAATATTATAAGTGAATATTGGGTAACATCGAAGATAACTTCAGCAGATATGGATTGTGCTCGTGGCGAAGGGTGGCAAGTCACCTTAGCACACTCGAAATCATCATTGGAAAAGGTATTCTTTGAGAATGGATTAATACCTGGCGTTGCAAAGCCTGCAACTATATTTTTAGCAATATAAGTCACATCATATGCTTGCCGAATCTTTAATAATTATAGTTTTTCCAAGATGATTCAGAAGCCAATCATTTTGAGCCACTATCATTTTTTTTATACAATGGCTCTCATGGTCCTCCATCAAAGTAATATTGGGTCCTCACTAGAGCACCTGACTGCCTTCTTTATATGTTCAAGGACTTTTATAAACAATGGCCCAGTTATTCAACCATTAGTAAGACTGTTGGCATAACCAACACAGCCAAGTGGTCCTCCTTTAATCATTGAGTAATGAAATCTACCTCTAGGAAATATGAGGACAGGAGGGATGAAGTTTCCTATGGCATTTCCTATCCCACATATTGTGATTAGTTGCCCACGTTCAACAGAAACACTCTGGCCAACTTGTTTTGATTCTGTTTGATCTATAACATTTGGTGCTTGCACAAGTCATTATATTTGTTTCATCAAGATTGCAAATCCTGTCCGGTGTGAAATTATGTTTTTGGAAAACTCATAATTGTTGAAAAATTGAGCCACATTCTGTTTTTTGAACCTCGTTGCTCTGGGCAAACTAGTATTTTCACGTTTTCGAAGCGAAAGCTATTTATTCCTTTTCTTAAAGCCCTTCAATCATTCTATCCCTGCTTCTTAATTTTCTATCCATTTAGCAGAACATTTTTGGAGTCCACTAGAATATTGATATGCTAGCTGTCGTTCCTGTTTATACGTAAGGCCATAATTCATCTTTCAGCTTTTTAAAATATATTCTTTTAGCATCCGTTCTTCAGCTTTGGTAAATACTTGGGCGACTGTATATTTTGATGTGAAGTCTCGAAATCTAAGTGTCATATCTTCTTTGTATTTCTTAATTCGGTATTGCAACGTTTTAGGTTTGATATTGTATTTTGGTTTCATTTTTCCATTAATTACTTTTAAAATAGCAGTCTTCACGTCTTGTTCGTCGATTTCACTTTTTCTCTTTTTTTGTAGTTCCGAATCATTGTTAATTATCTTGAAAAAATAGAAAGTGTGAACAAGTTTCAAAGGTGCCCCCTTTATTTTAATCAAAGCTGCCCCAATAGTATTTCTACAACTACTCGTTGTTTACTCCGAATAAAATTATCAAAATTTTTGTTACGTTTAATTTTATTTCGTGCCTTATGTATCATTGTAACTAACAAGCTGGAAAAACTTTCCACTTACCTCGAAATGAGTTTGTCACATCCTTACACATTTATTACTGAACTTTTACAATTGATACACGTAAAATGAATCACCTCATACTACACTTGTGAACTGTCAAGCGTTGACGAATGATTGCTGTGTGAGCTAGTGCTGCCATCAGGTAAAAATAATTTGTACTAAAATTTTATATGAAACAGCCACATAAACACATTTGCTCAAAACTGCCTTTGTTCAAAGCTGCCTCTTTCTCCCCTACTTATAGACTCAAAGATGAGTTTTCCACACGAATCTGAGCAATAGTCAAAAAAGCAAATCACACGCGCATACCAAACAGTCTCCAAGTCGACGGTATTGGTGATTCCAGGCATGATGTACATTTCGCGCCCTATGAGGGAGCGAAGGGGCGTTTATTTGCGCTGATGCAAGGGTGGCAAAGAAGCGGTTACTAAGAAAGAACGGCGTCACCTCAGCGATTTGCAACAGCTCTGGAAGAGCGATACCAGGAAAAGATTTACTAATTGCCTGATCCCTAACCTGGGGCCGTAGCTCAATTGAGTGCGCGGTCAGACTGATTTCTACCTAATCCAGCTCTTGAGCAGGCATGCATGTTTCCAGTCTTATCTGGGCAAGATTGATAAGTCACAGTTTTCGGACTGCGTGTTATGCAAAGTAGTGATGGATGATACCTGCCACATGTTTTTCATCCACAAAAGTTGGGAAAGGCTGCGCGATAATATCTGCAGCGGAATCGGAAGAGCTCTCTCCGGAGACTTGTTGTAACCACGGATTTTGTTTCAGCAGAGGGGTGAGTAACCCGGGGTGTCATACTGAGGCCGGCTAGCGCTCAGTCATGTCGTGGGTCTTCCGAGATACCCTCTGCTCGTGCTGAGCTGCGTTACATGTAATTACTAACAAGAAGGGAAAAGAGCGGGAAAGGGGGAAGTCATTTAAAGAAATGAAAGATTATGGTTTTTAGCAAGACATGGCCGTTTTATTCACTATAAAGGCAAATTTCTACAAAAAAATCGACAAATTATTAATTTCAATAGAAAGAAGAAAAGGACCCCTTTAAAATAACTTGATGATGTTAGTTTATAGTAACAAATAGAAAAATAAACCAAATAAATGCTCACTCTTTCTTCGTTGATCTCCGAGCGCTCAGCCAAGACAAAAAAAGGGTGTAAGGCCCCTGGAAATTAAATTTAAATTAATTTGAAAATTCAATTAATCAAAAAATCATAGAACACGCAACGGCCACTTATCGCACTCTTCGAACCGTCGTTATGGCTAACTCGCAGAAAAGAAAGCTTTAATTACGGCACCTGGCTCTCTTCGCAACCCAACAAAACAGTTTTTTGTTTTTTTTTAAGGGAAGAATCACTCTTGGCACTTTATGTTAGTTCAATTAATACATTCAACCTCAAACTCACACCAACTTTATTCCCGGAGGCCGAAAACCAAAAATTCTTCTCCTTCACTCGTATTTGCACGTGGATCATACGTTATTTCACAACTAATGTAATTTCATGTTTCTTACTTCACAACTATTGTAATTTCTTGCTTATTATTACAGAATTAATGTAGTTTCTGGTTTCTCTTTTCACAAATAATGTAGTTTCTTTTGCCCTTCCTCACAACAAAACTTTCGGCACTCAACTTCACAATTAATTAATTCACTTTCTTCTTCTGTCATCTAGAAAAACAATCTCGTATACTTCAAATTCAGATCTCTTTATTAATTTCCAACTTAAAAATTAACACACTTCAATCTTTATTCTCCAATTTCCAAATCCAAAAATTTACTTCACCGAACTTTCGCTTGAAGCATTTCCTCTTCTTCCTGTTAAATACTGACCGCCCTTCCAAATCCAGCATTTCACGCCCAGAAAATCCAATCCCACAATTATTTCATTCCTAATTACCGCTGCCACATCTGGGTAATGTAATCGAAGTTCAATACACTTAGATTCCGCTACCGACACATCTTTTTCGTATCGACAAATGCAACAATTTCCATTTTGCATAAATGGCAATTTGCATAACCATAGAAGCGTTTGATTAGATGCAAATTGTCATATATATATATATATATATATATATATATATATATATATATATATATATATATATATATATATATATATATATATATATATATATATATATATATATATATATATATATATATATATATATACGGAAACAATTGTTTTTGCCGATACTCCAAAAAGAGTGATTTCCTGCGCTCAGGGAACTTGAGCCTAGGGTCCCAGAGGACTCCCGGTCAAGAATCCGCGATGCTACCAAGGGAGCCACCTTCTGTTCATTTCACATTCATTTTATTAGCAAGTTTAACTATGCTACTCTCTAAGTGGGCATTGAGATGAAATTCGTTAGTAGAGAAACGTGAATGAATTTTTGTTAGTATGAAAAATTAAATTTGTTAGTGGGAGCTAATGAATAAAAATAGTTTGTATTAAGGTAGGAACAAGGTTTTGTTAGGGAAAATGTATCGAATGAAATTTTGTTCATGGGAATTGATGAATGGAGTATTGTTAGTGGGAAAATTAAAATTATTATTATATTACTATTTTTTGTAATTGAAAATAAGGGAAAAGGGTAGGATTGAGATGATGGGGAAATAAAAATTATAGGGAAATTGTAAAATTTTAATAAAAATAAATAAATTTATTGTGGAAAAGGGTATATGCGCCCAAAAGAAGGTGGGGATGTTACGGCAGAAATTTGATGTTGCGAATGGGAGAATGCCAGTGCGCCGGAACTTGCAACAGACTGTATTCGGAAAGACTCTTACATCAGTTGACAAATTGAGTTACGTGGTGCACTACGCTTGAGCAGTGCTGACAGTTAAAAAGGCGTACTGGACTGTTGAGAGACATCGAGATGGGAAGAGTTCCTGTTCTAATAATCCTTTTCCCTCTCTTCCTCTTAGCTAGAGAAGGGATTCTGAAAGTGCCTTTTTGACTGGAGACACCTTTGAGTTGCAGAAATCTCTTCACTAACTGGAAGGAGGGGAAGAGAAAGGATAACTAGAAAGGAAACCAGGCTTAGTCCGAAGTACTGTATCAAACAATTCCAGGCTGAGTTCTCGTGTGATAGAGGAGGTATTTAGTGCGCAGTTTAGATGCATTGTGGGCTTGAGAGTTCGACGTTTAGTGCATAAATGGCATTGGCCTCCCAGCCACAAAAAAGTATCTATTTCTTCTGATTCTTTGGTAAGGCATTTACGAATAGCAATAATCACTTACTACCAATCAAGTAATCAAATCACCATTAAACTGTTGTTTTCTTACGGAAATACAATCCCTTAGCTCCAAATCACGTTCAATTATAACAATCGTATGTTATAATACCAACAATTCTTTGAATACCTTAGGGAAAAACTCCTTGAATTTCACAATTCTTTGTAAATAACAACTGCTTTCTGGAAAAAGGAAAACATTTCCGGAATCATTTTCAACCCAACGAGTAGATGTATTGTTGAAGTAGCATCTTCGGCACAGAAGGCTACACTGCCATGTGTGCAAACTAACAATAAACGCCAAAGAATTTTCCGCAATTTTCCCAGATCAAACACAACTTGAACGATTCAACTCTTGAAAAGTGCTTTATGGTAGATTTTATCCTTGGATGGGATCCTTGCATCGTGTGTGGAGTGTCGATTCAAGGCTGCCGAAGGTTATAAAGAAGCTCGTTTCTCATTCAGCCAACAAAGTCATTCAAGATTTAAAACTTCATCTGCCACGTGCTAATGCCGTTTTATAGTGCGAAGCAACTCGCAGAACTATCTTATAAATATTGCATGTGTTTTAAAAGTACAGCAGCACAACAGTACTCTTGATTTCATTTGATGATTCCAAGGATGGTACTACGTCTGTCAAGTATAGAAGAACTGTTCTTAATTGATAGAATATGCAAGAGAACGGATCAATCAATCAGAAAGAGTTTAACTTGTAATATTACCAAGTTAGATTTCAAGTTTCCACATTGCTAAGATACAAATTAATTACACAAATCAAGCATGAAAATTGGACCCTTCAATAAACTCTGGTATTGCATTCAGAACCCTTTGAAATTTCCCTATTAATTTTTCATTGTGCAAGAGCTTTATGACTTTCAACCCGGAAAATTGGTGAAATTGGCAGAACGCCTGGAGTGCATAACAAATTAGAAAAGGTATGAAAGTTGTTTGACTCCAACTTACCTGGATATAAATGACACGTTGCGCCCAAATAGGCACTTGAAGGATCATACGCATCGTCGTGTCAAGCTCCATGGGACTCAGCAGCACAACGTAGAAATCCTGGAGCAATGGATGAGCGTAGAATTCATTCAGGAAATCCATAATAGTGTCGGCATGCAACGTTGTCGAGCACACTACAACATGCTTTTCACTTTGGGCGCGATGCGATGAATAGCTTCCGCCCAGCTTTTGTCGTTCCATCCACGTGAAGGCCAACTGTTCGAACTGCAAAGAGAAAGATGGTGGTAACGAACCGTGCAATAAAAAGTTGTGAAAAAGAAGCGGATTTTTAAAGCACGTTCTACGAAAAAAAAAAAACTAATTTTTTCTCTGCCTCGCTTCAAGAGGTCCTTTCTGCGTAGCTACGAGTATGTCTGGTTGCCATAAGATCAAGAGATTAATGGAAATATTGTCAATTTGAGTTAGAGGGATATGAATGAGTGTAAAAGCACAAAGGTCAAGTGCTTACGAGTCAAAGACAAAAGCGAAAAGAAAATTCAAGGAAAATTGCTGAAAAATGTAATGCATGCAAAATTAAGTGAATTTATTATCCAAAGAGAGTTACAGTGGTTTATGGTTTAAGTTGAATATTTTAACATGATAAAAGTGTTTCCTACGATTTTGTCGACCATTTTAGATATTTGTTTCTGAGACGTGTTTTTTCATCTTCGGCTCAAATATGTTTGGGCAGAGTAGCAGAATAAAATTTGATGGGCATCTAGGGAAAGCTTATTCAAATTTCTTTATTTGTAGGCAGTATTTGATTCCTGTAACAGATTTGATGGTTCTTTCTATGTGAAAAACTGAGTAGGATTGTAGTGTTTTGCCCTCACTTTGAATGAACATTTTTAACTAAGTGAAGGATCGTTTTGAGTAAAGAGATATATACACAACGAAAGCTTCGAATACAATCTTAAAAATTGCTTACCCCCTACAAAAATTTGTTTGACACTATAGACACACACGGGCGATGGTGACCACCACGCATAGAAATGAGAGAATCATTCCATTCCCTGGTGTCTGTATTGTAATAGCCTGAAGAGAATTTATGGTACACACACAGGGAGAAGTTAAAAAAGGCATTGCAATTTTTAAGCAAAGAATGGAATCAGGGGTTGATAATCACCGAAGATAAGGGTAAAACGCTTCTCGGTATAAGTGGTGACCATTATAATTTTTTGACTAAAGGTAGTCAATCCGGGTATCGGATAAAAGGATTTGATGGAAACTTCTCAAAACAAGTCTTCAACTAGCCATATTTAGACTGAGGACTACAGCGAGATGGGAAACTTTAGCCATTGGACATTTTAATACAAAAAAATATGAGAAAATCCTGGATGTAAGTCTCTCAGAGTACAAGCCAAAAAATAGCATTTAAGTCAAAAGCTGATCATCTTGATAGATAATAGCACATATGTTACCCCTTACAATCGGGGAAACTTGGTAGGGGGGAAGAGTGACTCTGCGGTGCCGACTTTTCTCGCTGGCAGACGGGCGTGGGAGCCAACTCACTGCTTTGACTTGGACTCTACACTTGACCGCCCAGCGAGTAGGATGGATTGCCGATGTTCGTTCCATGGCGCTTCCTTAACACAATTTTCGGCACCAGCACTTGATAAATATACACGCTAACACGTAGTTTAATCCCCTGCAGTGGGAGTGCTAGAAAACAGTAAAACTCTTGGAGACTAGCATTCTTTGGAGAGTTCCGCCCCCACGTATCCGAGGAGATTCAAGCAGGCAGAATGCCGGTCGACTGGAGCACTCTTGGAGGCTAGCTTTCTTTTGGGGGCGCCGTCGCCATGGACCCGAGGATATGGGGGATGTCGTGATATTTCCTCCTAGGATGACAGGTAATGACCCAGACTGAATCTGGACTGCACTTTGGACAACGAACTGGAGTTGATGCTTTGGGCTGGCGGGTACGATGGTTTGGACCTAGTTGCTTTGCATGGTAACCCGAGGTGGTACTTGTGCGTGAACGGCTCCAATTGAACTATCATACCGTCTCCGTCCCGGCAAAACCTTGGCAGATCTCGGAGTACGTTCGAAGTTTGCATCATTGGGTTAGTGGTGTAGCTACTGCAGAGAGACTCCCGATTAACGCTGGTCTGGCTCTGGGCACTTTTCTTCGTATGGTCTTGCTCCAGCCCTCGTATGGCCTCCCTGCTCTGCAAAAAAGTAGCGGCTCCGAGGGGGCACCCAGTAAAACTTGAGCATCCAGAACCCTAAACAAAGCTCGGAAAACCCTAAAAAATAAAGCAAAAATAACAACAAAGACGACGCAACTAGCGGCTGCAGACACGTAGTCAATAGCACATCGGGAGCGGTACTAACGATGACAAAAACGACGATGAATATAATGACAATAAGGCGGACGAAAAACGGAGATTAACAGACAGTCTTGTCCAGATTGAGATTTCTGCGGCATTCGGGAACAGCAAAAAAATGATACGAACGCCAAATCATCCTAAAGAGGAAAAGTGAGAAGCTCTGCAGGACGCGCTAGATGTTCGAGCGGCGAAGAGAAGTATAAGAAACACCGAGAATTAGATGTTCACTGCTGCGATTGCTACCAAAGCGACTGAAGCATGGGGCGTGAATCCCGAAATAATAGCGAATCATCCTGAAGTCTACAAAGAGATGACAACAGGAAAAAACAGGAGTGGCCGGACAAACAAAGCGTCGTTGTGTGATTTCATCGCCACCATCGGAAATGTAGCGGAAATACTGAGCTAGGAAATAGAAACCAATAACCTCTCCCAAGAAAGGTGGTCGCAAATTAAAATTGCCGCGTACAATTCAGTGACTTGAAGAAGAAAGGCTAACCCGAAAAGCGGGAGATGTTGTATAAAGAGAACAATTTGCATGCGACCCGCCAAAAGTCAAAAAACCAGCGAAGATTGGGCTCCTTGAACTTGAGGAGCTTCTAGACTGCTTAGAGCATTTTCGGAGGAGCTGGTTATAGGCCGAAGGGAACCAGAAGTCCGAAAAAGAGGAGAAGGCTAAAGAAGCGCTGAGAGCTTAATCTATCGGGCTTGCGCAGATAGCCCCACCATCAAATGTCAATAAAAGAATGGCGTCTAGTCCAATCAAAGGAGATGGGGATAAAAGGAGGAAGGAAGAGGCATTTGATGGGCATTGAACGTTAGACCAGATATTTCAGATAATACTTACAAAACAAGCGAAGAAGCCTGCAAACAAACTCCTTTAAAAGTGCCGGCAAATAAAGTTCACATGGACGCCCAACAAGAAACAAAAACCTTATGCAAAACAGGAGAGAAAGAAGCCCCGAAAAAGATCCCAGCAGCAGGTGCTGCTCGTAAAACCCCAAGATGGTCGATCCTACGCGGAGGTACTGTGGGATATGAGGGGAAATGTAAGGCTCGAAGACACTAACACTACCATTAAGGCAGTACGACCAACGCGGTGGGGCTACACACTAGTAAAATTTGGAGCAAAGGATGGCAATACAAAAGCATTCTGCGACGCAGTAAAGAAAATCCTCGACAAAGGTGCAATTATAGCCTCGCTTGAGCTAATGGCAATGACCAAAATAGGAGACATTGACTGCATCATGAATCAGTCTGATGTAGAAGAGGGCATCAAAAGGCAGTTCTCAAGCGTGGGTAGGATCAAAGCAAGGCTGACACCTAAAAACTATAGGGCACAATGCATGACCATCATTGCCTTGACCAAAAAGGACGCCGAACGATTTCTGAATAAGGGCAAAGTAGGATACAGCAAAGAGCAGTGCCTTTTCAATGTTTCAAATGCCTCGGGTATGGTCACACCGCACAAGTATGCAAAGGACCCGATAGGAGTTCCCTATGTTACAAATGTGGACATAAAAGAAAAGAGTGTACAAAGGAGGCCACTGCATTCTCTGCAAGGATGCTGACCCAAGACTGGATTCCAGGCACGTCTTAGGGTCAGAAAAATGCCAGATTTTCCCAGAGGCCCTAGCCAAGGCAAAATCAGGACTTCGATGACCCGCATCCTGCAGCTATACCTACGCTGCAGTTCAATCGCCCAAAATCTTGTTGAGCAGTTTGCGAGGTGAGCAACACCATGATAAAAGTCCTGTATTATGGTATCCTGACAAGACTGGTACTGCCGTCATCTGGGATCGAACTAGTGATTTCTAGGTAGATAGCTGTCAGGGGATGGTTTTGTGTGGGCTCGGTGCTCACCTTCTCTAGTGTGTACCTAACGCTGAACGAATCGATATAATCTTTGGAGGGCGCTGTCTAAGATGCAGGCGGCAACATGCTCGTTGGGAAAGACTTCAATGCTAAAGCACTTGAATGGGGCATGCCTCAAACAGATCCGCGGGGAAAACGAGCCCTAAAAAATGGCGGCCAGGTAGGTAGTCGTCGTACTAAACACCGGAAATATGCTTACTATCCACAGTGAAGGAACCATACCGGACGTGACATTCACCTCAGAGTCGTTGGTACGGAGACTACACAATTGGAAAGTATTAAGGGACTACTCAGCCAGTGATCATCAGTGCAATCTGCTTGAGATCAGTGATGTTGTCCCGCGAAGTTCGTGCTCCCGGCTTTCTACGATTGGGTGGAACATCGGAACGATGGACGTCAAGAGGTTCACCGAGGTGCTCATAGCAGGTGCTCTGCTGCAGGTAGATTCACAGGAGACGGAAGAACTGGCAGCTCTAGATGTAGTGAACTCAACTGCTTGCAACGCTTCTATGCCCTGTTAAAAATCCCGGTGCGGCAAGACCTCAGGGTACTGGCGGTTGACTAAAATTGCTGAAAAGCAAAGGCAGTGTCAAAAGCTTCGACGTGAGGCTCAACGGGCTCAGAACCCTGCCGAGAGATGCGACTGAGTGGCAGCATATAAGTCGGTCAGGAAATGCCTTCGTAAGTTGAGTAATAACAGCATGGCTCACTATTGGCAAGATCTACTGAACATTGTGAACAAAAACCCCTTGGACCTTGGCTACAAGCTAATTTATGCAGAAGCTTGAAGCCTTATGGAAAGCTTGCATATATGATGCGGGGAAGATGGACGAGATAGCGTGGACACTCTCCCTTGCTCATCCCTTCCGTGTTGATGCTGCCCCTGGTAAAACAACAGTTTCCTGTCCACTATTCACACAGCCAAAAATTCGCAGAAAGTGAAGAAGGTTCCAGGCCCAGAAGGTGTTCCAGCGGAGGTTTTGCAATTTATCTATCACATTTGTGCTGTCTTCCTGCTTAGCAAATTCAACGTTTACCTCCAGGACGGGGTATTTTTGATACGATAGAAGGTGGCATAGCTCGTGCTTATCAGCTAGAGAAAGGGGAATCCTGGATCACTGTCTGCGTGTCGCCCATTATGCATGCTAAACACTGCTGGGAAAGTCCTAGAGAAACTCATCAAGGGAAGACTCACTGACTCGATTTAAGCTGCTGGGTACCTGTTTCCTCGGCAGCACGGCCTTTGAGCAGGACTTTCTACCATTGATGCGATTGTAGAGGTGGTGAACGCGGTTCAAACGACACAAGAATATATCCTCATTAAGCGTGGATCATCCTATTGGTGTAACTGGACGTTAGGAATGCCGTCAACTCCGCTAGATGGGTGAATATTCTATTCACATTTGAAAGCCCTTTTCAAGTTCCAAAATACATAATGCGGCTTTTGAGAGGCAATCTGAAGGACCGAGGACTGCTCTACGATACAAAACAGGGCCATGGTTCAGACCTGTGAAATATGTCTTCCGACGGGCTATTGAGACCGGAGATCCTAGATGAGTCACGTTTGGTTGGCTATGCGGATGATGTTGTGGCTCTGGCCACTAGACGCACCATTGAACAAGTGCAACTGAGACTAGGTATGCTAATAACACGAGTGAGAGACTGGATGACTGCTCGCGGGTTCAGGTTGGCACTGGAGAAAACTAAAGTGCCTTTTTGACCAAAAAGAGAATCCCTAGAGTAAGGATGATCAGAATCGGAGACATACAAATCGAATCAAAGCTAGCGGTGAAATACCTGGGGTATTGACCGACTTGAGGATGAGGGTAACGGTTGAGAAGACTGCTTCGGGAGAATGGACTCTGAGTTGACTTATGTCCAACGTAGGAGGACCCAACCATCAAAAATGCCTCTTGATGAGTGCTGTAGGGTCAGCGCTACTGTATGGAGCAGAAAGATGGGGAAACGTATTCCGAAAACACTTGGCACAATTATAGAGAAAAGAAGCCCTGAGGATTTCATATTCGTATCCGACACGCTCTGATTTGGCAGTGAGAGCTATTGCAGGTGTATTACCTGTTGCTCTCCGTGCTAAAGAGCACCGCATTATTAATCTGCATCGAAAGGAGGACGCAAGGGAGATGGTTGTCCCCCAGGAGAGATGACGCTCGTTCAACGATTAGCAGCAGTCTTAGGCGGGAAGGTTGACTCTGTGCCTCATTCTGGATGTGGGACCGTGGCTAAATTGAAGGTATGGTGGGGCTAACTTTTATTTGACCCAGCTTTTCAGCGGGTATGGGTATTTTCAATCTTATCTGCACAAGATAGGTAAGTCACGGCCCTCGGGTTGTTGGTTTTGCCCAGGGGAGGAAGACAATGCCTCCCACAGATTTTTTGCGCGCACGAAACGGAGCAAGATATGAAGGGACTTCTGCAAGGAGGTGAGAAAGCTCACCTCGAATAATAAAGTCACAATGATGCTCGAATCGATTGACAAATGGAACCAAATGGCACATTATGTTCCGGCAGTCCTAAAAGATAAAAGTACCTCACAGCAGGGGGCGTTGGGACTGCAGGATGGCTTGTCTGGTAATTCGTCTTCCCTTTTCCTCTCCCGCTAGAAGAGGGACTCCCCAGCTTGACAGCACCTCATGGCGTAATAAACGAGACTTGGCACGAAGTAATGCGTCAAACGATTCCAGGCTGGGTACTGGGGTTGACAGGGGAGGCGTTTAATGGATAGTCCAGTCACCTTCTTGCAAGTATGGGAGTCCCGCGCTCTGTGTGTGAATGATATTCAACTCCCAACCACAAAAAACGCCTAGTTTAATTGCAAGGACACTTTCTTCTTCACTCCATGCTCAAATTACTCACCACTCAAACATCACTTCTAGAAAAAAATATTTAAAAAACCTTTTTACTAGTGTCTTCCTAAGTTTGCGCACTACTCGGGACAATGTCCTTTCTATTTCTGGAAAAAAGCCTCTTGAAACAAACTTCACGATATCTGAAATACAGAAAAGTGCTACGAAAAGAATGCTCTTACAGTTGAAAATCAGAGCTCGCTAATCTTCTCCAATTACTTAGCAGGTAATTTAACTTATATACAGGGTTATCCATTTCGTAATTGGGAAAGTATCACCCTGCCATTTGACATCTGTCAAAACTTAATCTCATCCAAAGCATGTTTTTTTAGATGAAGGTTTGCCATTTAGATATATGGATCGTTTAACAGTAAAAAAATGCGTTAAAATTATTAGATTTTATTATAAAAATGGTGATTCTGCTGTATCAACATTCAGGGCTTTACGAGCCAATTACTGTCGACATAATCGACCTACACAGCAAACAATTTCGAACACAGTGAGAAAATTTGAAGAGACTGGATCGGTTATTGATAACGCAAGGCCTGTGCATCATCGCAACATTTGTTCTGCTGAAAATATCACTGTCGTGGCTCAAAGTGTGGAGGAAGACCCGAATTTGCCAATTTCTCGACGTGCTCAACATTTGGGCTTGTCTTATGGCTCATTGTGGCGGATTTTGCATTTGGATTTGCATCTCCCTCCGTACGAATTCCAGCTCACTCAAGAACTTAAGCCTCAAGACCATACACAACGCAGAATGTATGCAAATTGGGTGACTGAACAACAAGCCAACGACAACGATTTTTCGAACAAAATTTTTTGGAGTGTTGAGGCTCATTTTTCGCTCAGTGGTTACGTAAATAAACAGAATTACCGCATATGTGGCTCTCAAAATCTTCAGGTGGTCGCAAAAAGGTCTTTGCATCCGGAAAAAATGACCGTTCGGTGTGCATTATAGTCTGGTGGTGTTATGGCCCGTATTTTTTTGAAAACTTTCAAGGAAGAGCCATTACAGTCAATTCTGACCGCTATGGACGGATGATGGCCGATTATTTTTGGAGAGAAATTAAGGATTATGATCTGGAGAACATGTGGTTCCCACAGGACGGAGCCACAAGCCACACAACACAGGCTAATGGAGCACTTTTTCAAGAGAAATTTCCAGGTGGCGTAGTTTCGAGATTGAGTGATGTCAATTGGCCCGCAAGATTCTGCGATCTAACACCTCAAAATCTTGAGCAATTGAAAACCAATATACGTGAAGTTATGGCCGAGATACTGCCAGAAATGTGCCAAAAAGGCATTGAAAATTACCCCAAAAGGATTGAGGCCTGTAAGAAGTTCCGTGCAAGACATTTGAATGATGTTGTGTTTAACATATAATGGCAAGATTCAGTCTTTATATTGAACTAAAAATTTTGTTTCTATCTGAATATTTTATGTTTTTTTCGTAACCTTTACTTTCCCAAGCGTAAAATGGATAGCCCTATACAATAAAAAATAGAGCATACAAGTTCCACTCCCGCACAGCCATTTTGAGGATCTTCCCTCGATGCTCTCATATTTAATTCTCCTTTGAAACTTTTGCTAGTTCACCACTTGTTTCACGGTTCGGTTCACAGCTTTATTTCCACAAACAAATGATTTGACTTTTGCAATTCACAACAATATGCACCCAAGAGAAATGAAAACGCTACTCCGCAACCAGGAATAAAAAGAAACTTTTATCAGTTGCCAATTCCAACAAAAAACCTTTATCAGTTGGATTTTGCCACTTTCTACTCATCAAGCACAAGACAGCTAATACCACGGATGAATTTTGCCGTCGTACTTTTCTTTTCAAAAATCTACACCGATTCAAATGATCGGGCAGTCCTTTACTGTTTTCACCACATCTTCTGCATTTCCAAAATTTGGATGACTTTCGGATTTGATTCTTTGCGCGCCTTTTTTTCTATTCTTTTCCATGTATGGCCGGTCGACTTTAATATTTGATATTAACGTCAAGTTTATCCTTTGCTGGCGAAGGACGTCCCATGAGAGAATGAGTTGCGGATGTCGCGTAATAGAAAACTGATGCTAGTAGCTTTCTTATGGTGGATGATACAGACTCCCATTACATGCATTCGAGTATATTTTTCGTAAAGTAACTAGTCTCGAGAAGATGAGGGATATAAAAGGGCTGTCCAATAAGTACTCAGCCTACAAAAGAAAAATGAAAATTGTGCAAAAGTGGTAATTTATGTCTCAACGTAATCTCTTCTCCGCTCGATACA
Source organism: Odontomyia ornata (assembly GCA_963969285.1). Classification (NCBI taxonomy): domain Eukaryota; kingdom Metazoa; phylum Arthropoda; class Insecta; order Diptera; family Stratiomyidae; genus Odontomyia; species Odontomyia ornata. Next base: position 427,965,535 of record OZ017738.1, on the reverse strand, counting down.
CTTCACCCAGCAATGCTTGAACTTGTTTGCTCCAGGACTGCAAAGTAGGTCTACATGGCTGATCTCATTCGACACGAATTTCTCCTAGGCGAGTGGTTTTTCATGTTTGGAAACAAAATGAAGTCGCGCGGGGCCAAATCTGGAGAATGCGATGGATGGGGTAGCAGTTCGCAGCCCAATACGACCAATTTGGCCGTAGTGACGGCGGAGGTGTGGCCGGTGCATTGCCATGGTAGAAAAGTACTTTTTCTTCACTAAATGTGATCTTTTTTTACAATCCGGCGTCGAATGATTCGGCATAGTAGAGGTTTGTGACCGTTTTGCCCTTTCTCAGGTAGTTGCTGGAGATCACGCCTCGTGAATCTCAGAAAACAGTACTCATCACCTTTTTGGCCAATAAGACAGTCTTCGCCTCCTTTGGAGCACGTTCATCAAGTGAAGTCCACTGTTTTGACTGCTACTTAGTCTCTGGTGTGTATCAGTAGAGCCATCTTTTGTCAGCGGTCACGAGACGACGCAGAAACTCATTCGAATGACATTTAAATAGCGTCAAACACTGGTCTCTTTTTACAAAAGACCTACTAGTTTCGCGACCTGTCTGTCCATCTGTCTGTGCGTCACAGCAAGTTTTCTCAGAAACTATAAAAGCTAGAATGCTCAAACTTTGTGGAAAGGTCAGAAATTATGATCTCTCAAAAGTTTAGGTTTTACGAAAAATTTAAACATTTTTAAGGCGGGTCCCCCCTAATAATCAAAAGTAGTCGAATTGGATATCAAATAAAAGGTATTGATGAGAACTATAAGAATCTGAAAGAAAAAGGTCATTTTATGCATCAGGGGGTCCAGGGGATGGCATAATGCACCAAAATTTGTTGCCCCCCTGCCTCGTGGTTGGACACATTTGAGCCGAAAAATCTGAAAATTATCACGAAGGTGGGTTTTGATAAGTACAAGGGCAACAAATACCTTAGAAAACCAAATTCACTCAACTTTGTTAATAATAGTATGAATAGTACTCTTAAGCTTTTTTGTTATTATATAGACGGATATAAGATCTTAGTCCTCACAAAATTTCATGGAAATCGAATCATAATTGAGTGAGCTATAGCCATTTCAATTGAATGGAATTACAACAACAATAACGCGTGTTTATGGTTGAGACGTATTTCAAATTGAACTAGGCACTTTTATTTACTTTCAACTCTCATGAAAATTTAAAGAATAGTGTATAATTTAAATATGTTCAACCGGCTGAGCATTCAGAAAAATTATTTCAGTTCCATCGAAATGGCAGCTGTAATGTGCTTATGAAAGAAACTCTGTATCTTTTGCATAAATTGGAACGATTTCATATCAAAATATTGGATGAATAAATCAAATTATTGATTCACACTACCAAAAAATTTGTTTCCAACCCTAGGGTGGTTACAAAAAACTTCTGGTAGGAGCACTCTCCTGCTTACTTAACTTGTTTATGAAGTAATTGTAACTCTGAAAAAATTGTGCGTGTGCGAAGCTCGCGGAATTCGTTTTTTCCAGTTTCAAGGCAAGGAAACTTGAAATCAAGTTGGAAAACTGACAGTTGTGGTTGCGATTGGTGCATTAGGTAGGAGTTTCTAGATAGTTCTAGAAGACATAGTGCAAAAATTTGACGGGTTTAAGTTAAATTTTGTGAACAGGTGATAGGACACCTAAAAAGGTATTTGTTGGGAGAACTGAAGGCCGGAGACCAGTGGGGAAACCGAAACGCCAGTCTGACTCGGTCGACGAAGATGGTTCATCGCTGCTCGGATTTCGAAATTGAAGAACGCGGTCAATGGACCGAGACAGTTGGAGGCGCTGTTTGCAGGAAGCGAAAGCCCGAGAGGGGCTGTAGTGCAAAGAAGAAGAAGAATAGGTTATGTAAAAGTGAAGACTCCAGCTCAAACCAAGCTCGTCTTGAGGCTCGAGGAAAAAGTTCAAGTAGATGATTGGCGCCTCACAACCCGCCTTCAATAGAGTGAACTGGGACCCAGGACCCTGTCTGGAGTCAACATTGTTAGAGATAAATATTATCTTGACGTCAATAGGAATGTTTTCATTTGAAAGAGTGGCGTTTCTTGACCCTGAATCAAGGACAAAAAACCTCTCCTAGCAACACCTCTGTCACAGCGCGGAAAGAAAGCACAGACAGTGCTGAGTCAGGCAAAGTGCAAAATCGATTTATCGCACCATGTGTTTACGCTATGATTTTTTATGATTATAAATAGAGCTTTAGTGGAGAAGGGTTTCATTTTTCTTTTCAGTGTATTTTGGTGAAGTTTTCTCTTTTCAGGCTACAGTTAAAAATTATTTCATGAATTTTCAAGGGACCGGCAGTCAATTCAAGAAAACCCCCATCCCTGTTGCCCAGTATTAGCAGTGACTTAGGAAAACATTGATCCTGTGGGGGAAGTAATCAAAAAATATCAAAATATTATATTTTACAACATTGGAGGCATCCTACATACTGGATCTACAGTAGCGAACACTACCATTTATGGTCATTTATGCCTTATCAAGAGGTATGGCCGTTGATTGCCACATTCACTGACAGAAAGCTAAAATAATCTTCATTTTATGCTAGAAGAATTCAAAAGAGCGTAGACCAAAGAGACGTACAATTTTATCACAGGTGATGAAGCAAACATAGGCCTACCATTATAGCCCTGATATGAAGATACAGTTTTCTATGTCGTGCTTTCTAAGGGAGGAACCACCCACAAAAGTTCGACGAAATTGAAGCTCTGGAAAGAAGATGGTAAGTAGTTTTATTACAAAGATAGGGCGTTTCATTTCTGTAACCTTGAACACCCGTTGTATAGTCAGTGCTGAATGGTACGTGAATGATTGTCTTCCCAAAGTCATGTGACTTCCCAAAGTCAAGTGGATTTTGAACACAGCTCCCAAAGTTCAAGAGTGGGCGACTTTTGCTACATTTCAACAATGTATCTGCATACACGGCTGCCAGAACATCGGACTTCCTGGGAAAGAAAGAAGTGTGAGTGTTACCTAACCTCTTCCATTCCTCTAAACTGGCCCCATGTGTGAATTTGTGGGCAGTGGTTCTCGTCAGGTGAAAAGGACATTGCAGCGTACAATCGTGCAGTGAATGACATCCGGAAAGAAACTTGGACTGAGAAATTTCCTAAATGATTACAGAGAACGGAAAATTACATACGTGCTAATAGCGAGTATTTTGTGATTGTTGTTTAACAAATAACATTTTTTCTCAAACACCACTGAAAACTTTACATAATAATAACATAATAATCCATCGCTTAGCAGTCCAAGTTCGAACCTTAGCATTGAGATTTATTATTAGGATATCTGATTCCAGTACCGAAACGGAATTCGTGGTGAAATGGTCAATATCACGCTCTACCATCTGATTATTCCCTAATTTTCCAATTAGTACCTATCACAGCTGGGTGGGCTAAAGAAGTTTAAACTCAATGCCGCAGCCAGAGCATATCTACTACATAGCAGCTGCAATTAGAAAAAAAAATTATTTCTTGCAGTACTTATAGAGCAGAGAGAATTGGACTAGAAGTGCATATGTATGGTAAACAAAAACTTGAATTTGTAAGCAACTGAACCAACACATGGTAAACTTTAATCCAACTTTTACACGTTTATTTGCCTCTCTTATCATTTTGACAGCTCCTCGATTGCTGGTGCTAGTTAGTATATATCTTCTGCCGCCACCAAGGTTTGAACTTGGAAGCTTCTGCGCAAGCAGAGTGTTCCTTACCTCACCCCTCTACACGGACTACTTTACATAGCCCTCATAAAACTCTTAAGTTTGCATAGATTTCACATATTTTTGCTCCCGTATTTTTAAGAACCATTTTATAATTGGAGCCAGCAAACTTTATTTGGTGATTTTTATTTTAAAATTGGAAATTCTCTCATAGTTCGGAGGGATCACAAAAAATTGTGCTCAACTATACTTCAAAAATTTTTCTCTGAGGTATTGCAGATAACGTATTATTGTCATTTTGTGCATGCTTCGCAAAGACAGTGAACTATTAATCAAACAATATCCGAAATGGTTTTGAAATTTAATATATTATATATCCCTTAAAGCACGGAAATTTTCCAAAACAGCACTTTAAGCATGGTAAGCTTCTATAAACTCAAAAAAGTGTAAGCTACAATAATATTGATAATTGCCTCGTTGAAAATTTAATTTTGAACATTTTTGAATACGTGCTAATCATATTTAGTTTTCCAACTACCTTTTTGAACGTAAATATCTCATCATCTCTGCAAAGACCCTGAAAATATGACAAAAGCACATACAAGAGAGATAACATGGAGGGCATCCAGTTTAAAAATGGTGCAAAGTGAAAGGATAATAAACAGGCGCCAATGAGGTGTGTATGTTAAGTTTATAGTAATTTTGTGTTAGATGAAATACAACATCAACATTTCATGCTTCCTTAAAGCATAAACTGAAATAAATTATAATTGACAAAGAGCATTTCAAGTAACTTTAAGACACTTACCTGAGTCGGAAGGACAATTAATGCGACACAAATCATGATGACCATGTAGAGTTGTGACGGCCAAATATCGGGAACGAAGTCGCCATAGCCTACTGTTGAGAAGGTGACCACTACGTAGTAGGTGCTCTGGAATAAATTGAGGTGGCGATGGCCAGCTCGTTGGAAGTGCTGAATACCACAAACGCTATAAAGAAATCACAAAAACGAGACGTTAATCAGGTCAATGCGAAAAGTTCAAGACAATGAAAGAATGAAGTGGATATTTGTCAGCTGTAATGGTATGAAGTACTTTTTGCTGACAGGTATAATAATGGAAGTCGCAATGAACGACACGCAAAACAAAAAGCAAAATTACTTACCTGGTAAACACAAGACACAATAATGTTGCCGACAGAATTGTCAATTGCTGTGATAAGGCAGACTGAGATTTTTGCATGGCACGATGTAGATCGTTCTGTGTTGAATGAGAAATTCGATAGATATAGTCTTCTAAATATTATATTTTAATAAAATGAGCTTAAATAATTTGATAAACAGTAAAGTTAACTTATCTTATCTTTTAATCACCTACTATCAGTTTTCTACCGTAAAGTTGAGTCTAAAGTTTAATTATAATGAAAATTGCTATAAGACTTTGTGAATTATAGCAAAACATAAGAAAAGCCATTAGAGATACACTTCACGAATCTCTCTCGAGAGAAGATGAGCAAAATGTTTCAATAATTAATTAAGGTACACCCTTAAATATACTAAATTCTAGCAAGAAAAGCAACCATTAATGTTTTTAATTTGACTATGATTACCCTCCGCCAAGACAGGCACTTTTAGGAGGGGCTTTTGGATCCCAAAAAACCCAATGAAGGCAAGCCGTGGTGCCATTCGTTCGACCGATTGTCTGTCGCCACCCCGTGGTCCGCTGAACGAGACTGTGGACCCCTGAAACTGAAGGTAAGTAAAACGATCGAAACTCCAGTTTAACCACCGTAGTTTACTGACGCGAAATTCGTTTACACGATGAAATTAACCTCTAACCAACGCGTTCACCAAACCAATTATCAATTTGAACCAAATTAAACAAAAAACGAGGAAGTTGCTTTCGATTTTCACTTTTTTGTTCATCTTTATTCTAGCTTTACGCACTAAGAAAATTACAATAACACTTTATGCCAAATTAATCAAATTGCAAAGTTCTACCTCCTAATTTCCCTGTATTGGGGCCCCGTTATAATCTGCCAGATGTCAGTTCTCCCTTCGAATTTCTCCGTCACCGCAACTCTTCCAACTATCAAATTCCTGAGCTCTCCAATCCTTTCCGCTTTCAAACTTTATTCAATTCGTTTATTATCTACTCTTTTTTTTGTTCTGACTCCAATTTTGACATTTTACAACTCGAACTTTTAAAAAAAATACGACCGTTAAGTCCTAACCCCTTTTATCGCTTCGTGCTTAACGGCTTAGCCATTTCATAGCCAAGGTCAGCTCGTGATGTTCTAGATGCACTTCCACTAAAAAGTACATCTTGAAGTTTTCTTACCACAGCATTACTTACTTCGCATGACTTAGCATTTCAGGGTGGTGTTTTTGCATGCTGTTATTGCGTAGGCTTTTGTTACCGCTAAGGTGCCTACTGTTGCAATGCTTGCTGCAAGTCTACGCGTGTTCACGATGAGGATGATTGTGGGGCAAAGGCAAGGGTAGATGTTGAGGCTGATTAAGATGGTTGATGTCTCGCAGACAGATTCTTGGGGATGTTTCAGTTGAACAGATTGCTAAGGTTGGTGATGCTGCTTTTATAATTTTACAATCAACAAAATGTCAACTCGCGCAGCCCGCGCCTGTATTGCCAAAAATAATAAAACGACATTGGTTACGTGTTACGGCTTCTGTGAATTTCCATTTCATGCCAAATGCGTAGAATTATCGGGCCCCACTACTGACGCTATTATGAAGAAGAATACTGTTGCCTACTGGTACTGTAATAATTGTCGCAAGTATAATATAGCTGCCTACGTGTCACGACTTCAAAAAGCGAAAGCAACTGTAGACACGCTCTCATCATCTGTTACAAAAATGAAAGAGATGCTGACAAATACAGAAGAGGAAATAGCGCAACTTCTAGCAGTTGATTATGTGGAAAAATAGCTACTTTTGCCTCTCAATTGCAGCCTTTCGAACCCGATGCCATTATTAGGATCGTATGATAATGTGAATCTAACGGAACCTAGCAACTTTTGTAACTCTACGATTGCCGCATGTGTCCAATCTTCCTCAACAATACGAAATACGAGGAGCAAATCGAACCGGTCAGTCAAAAATGGAAGTAATCAATCCATGCTCGATACAAATCATCTTATTTAAAGCGAAAAAAAACAAGCATCTATTCAACACCATTTGCTTAGTGCCAACCACCATTCAAAGGAAAACCTTCTTCACGCTTCCAATATTCCGCTTGCAAAAGCAGAACAAACGCTTCATTGTTCATCAAAGTCTACACCAATCTTTCGTCTGGTCTCTCGTCAAGAGTGGTATCACCTCCACTTCAAATACTAGTATCACGTCTTGCTTTTGATACAACCATATCTGAAATTACAGAGTATATTGTGACTCAGCTAGGTTGCTGTCTGCAGTATTTGCATTGCAAAAAGTTAACGCAAGATAACCAAGCAAATCGAGTCTGGCCTCAATTAAAATGACGGTTTCATCGGATCTGCAGATTTTGCTGAACTCTGACTTTTGGCCATCGGAAATTCTCATAAAACGGTTTGAACGCCAGTCGCGGAAAAATTTTCGGTCATTCAGCAGACCCCAAGCGAGAACATAAATAATCAAACCATTAGTAATTACGTAAACTCTTATTACGAAAATATCAGAGGTACAAGAACCAAACTAGATACAATTAACCTTGCATCTCTTCTGGCTAATGATGGCATTATACGTTTAACCAAAAACTGGCTTAGTGACAAAATCGAGGATAAAGAAATTCATGTTCATTATATGTCTTCTGTATCTACATTCCCTGTAGAACTCCCCTAAGATCGTATGAAATTCTTTTTAAGTGAACTATCGAATTTTATAATTAATGTCAACTCCTCCTCGCAGTTTTTAATCTGTGGGGACTTCATTATGCCTCTCGTTAACTGGGATGCAGAAGCTAAATCTATTGCTTTTTCTGATGACTTTTCTAGAGCCTTATCCTCGTTTTTATCCCTCTGCAGACTAACTCAATTGAACTATGTAATGAAGGCTCCAATCGCATTCACGACCTAATTTTTTCAAACAACCCTGCTGAAGATCCTGGTTTCCTTGCTGCTTCTCCTTATACTAAGCCAGACCCCCGCAAATAAACATCAAATTGAGCGCAAATAAGAATGATTTTCCAAATAAGGTCCACATTTATATTTAGATAGCCTTAGGACGGCTTTGAAATGCATGTAAGACGTTTGCAAACATCTGACAAATAATAAACAAAACTAAAACTAAACGAAATATGTATACAGTTAAAAATGCTCACAATTTTTGCCGCAAAAATTTAATAACAATCAGCATCTACTCAGATTTAAAGTATATTTTCCTATGCGGGTTCTAATATGCTTATAAAACGAGGCACTTGATAAGGGAATGCGCTTAAGCTATGGCCGTTCACAGTGATTCGAACGTTGGCACTAATTCGAACTCGCATGGCGGGAAATTTGAAAACCAGGCCTTATTAGGCATCAGACAATATTTGGGACAGCGGGCAAACTTTAGCAAAAGCTGTTTCCGGTTCTTAATGAGGTGCATCGGCTGACAAGCAAATACGAGTACAAAACTCCAACAAGTGAACATGGACAAGTTGGTTCCAATTTGAAAACTTTTGAGTAAATTTACTATAAATTGCCAAATAAATATATTACCCTGGAGAGCTTCTAACCATTGATGAAATGCTTTTTGTTTCAGGGAGCACTGCAGCTTAATCCAGTACATGGATAAAAAGCCTGCTAAATATGGCATTAGAATATATGGCTAATGCGATACTTGAACTTTTTATACTTATAATTTAGAAATCTAATGTACTGCGGAAAGCAAACGACGGGTCCCTAAGCTTCAACAAATAAACCTTATGATATCATTACTAGGTTGACAAGTCAAACAATAAAAACTTATATAAATATTACTACTGCTAACATCTTGAGTAGCTTTCCTTTAGCTGTAGGTTTATTGAAGAACGGATTGCCCTTTTTGGGTAAGCTGAAACAAAAGAATAGTTCCTTGGGAATACATCTTGGAAAATTCCAGTGTAGCACCGGAGAGTTACAAGTTTGGTGCTCAACCTGACGTCACTTTAGTCTTCATGATGACTAGAAACCATAAAACTGTGCTTGTTCTGTCTGCTATGCATGACATTAAAGTAACTGATGGAGAAATAGGCAAGGCTTATCAAGTCCTTAACTATAACATAAAACGAGAAAACGTGGAGTAGACACCATCGAAGTTATATGTTCGAGGGCGTCCACTTCCAGAACAACTTGAAGGTGGCCAATGATGATATACGAGTATTATCGACTAGAAATGGCAGGGATCAATTTTCTCAAACTTTATAAGGCCAATAATCCTAATACTACTATTATTAGCAGAACATACGTATTCAACTTTGGAATGTCACTCATGGAGGAAAATTTGAAGTACTGGGCCAAAATAACAGCCATTCTACGAGACAAACTGTGTTCTCTAAAGCAGTATAAAGAAGATACTCCTCAGATCGACAGAAAAGCACTCCTAGCACAAAAAGACCTATTTGCCATATCTGCCGTGGTAAAAAATAATAGGACGACTATATCCTGTCACAAACGTGGAAGATTTGTTTGCAAAAAAGAAAATATGCAGTAAAAGTAGTTTACAGTAATTTGTGTGCAGAACCTTGTTGCGAATTCCGGCGTACCAACTTCCTCCCATTCGCAACTTCAAATTGCCGCCGTAACATTGTCCCTTTCCTTTGGGCATTCCTACCTTTTCCTCGATAAATTTATTTATTTTTTTTACATGTTTCCATTTTCCCTTTAATTTTTACTCCCCCATCATCACAATACTACCCTTTTTCCTTATTAACAACTACAAAAAAAAATAATACCTACTAATAATTTCAATTTTCCCACTAATAACGTTCCATTTATAAATTCCCACTAACAAAATTTCATTCGATTCATTTTCCCTAACAAAACCTAATTCCTTCCTTAACACTAACTAATTCCATTCCCACTAACAAATTTTATATTTTTATACTAACAAAAATGAATTGACTAACAAAATTCAATCCCATGCCCAAATGAATCATTGAAGTTGCTTATGAGATGAATGGGAGATCGACCATCCACGGCACCATTGGCTGCGTCGTGAGTCCTCGATCTTGGGTCTGCTGGAACCCTGGGTTCAAGTTCTCCCGGGCGCACGGAAGCACTCTTTTTGGGGGTATCGGCAAAATCAATAGTTTTCGTAATGTACTCGTATGTGTGACACTTTACATTCAATCAAGCGATTCTTGGGGATGTAAATTGCCATATATGCAAGTCAATGGAAACTATTGTGATTGTCGATACGGACCAAAAGATGTGTGGGTAGCGGAATCGAAGTGTAATGAACTTCGATTACGTTACCCAGAGGCGACAGCGGTAATCGGATGGGAGAAAGGTGAAATGTGAAAAGAAAGTGGTTGGGATTGGGGCAGTCAGGATTGGACGTGGAAAAGGAAAGTTGAACGCTTTGGGGAGTCAGGATTTGATTTGACAAAGAAGAGGGAATGTTTTTTTCGGTTTTTGGTGAAGTGAATATTTGGCTGTTAAAGATAAAGGAGTTTTCTGTGTGGGATATAAGTGATTTTTGAGGTTTTTAAAATTGGGAAAGAATTGAATAGACTTTTTTTTTGAAGCTTTAGTGACGAAGAGTGGAAAGATTGAAAAAGTGAGGGGAGTTTTGCATTTTGGGAAGAGAGGGGATTTGACTTTGTGTAGTGTGAAGAAAAGAAAAATTTCATTAATTTGAAGTGCGGAAAACGAAAATTGTGCGAGAAAAATAAAGATTTTGCTAATTTGGATTGCGGGAAGACGAAAATTGTTGTCAAAAGCTTGGGTTGAAATTTAGTGAAAAGAAAAAAGACAAATTGGAGGAATCAATTAATGCGGATAAAAGTGGCCGTTACGTTTTTTTTTTTTTTTTTTTTTTCTGGTTTAGTGATTCTAAATTACAATTAATTTTCAGCGACCCCACGCTTCTTTTGCTGTATTGCACCGGGCGCTCGGAGTTCTACGGAGAAAGAAGTGAGTACATTTTAGTTTTTTATCCAATAGTTTGATTATCATATTCTCCATAGTCTTGAATTATTTTATGTTGGTAGATTCTAATTTTAGTATATTGTTTCAAATTTCGAAAGGGGTTTTTAGTAGTTTTGTTTAACTGATTTTCTTTTGTATACCTTGGATTTAAATTATAACTTGAAATAAAAACGGCCACAATGTTCTGAGAGAACAACTATTTTTCATTTCTCAATGTGACCTCCCCCTTTCCCGTCCTTTTCCCTATGTGCTAGTATTTATATGTAAGGTGGCTCAGCACGAGCAGAGGGTGTCCCGGAAGACCCACGACACGACTGAGCGCTAGCCGGCCTCAGTATGCCACCCCGGGCTACACACCCCTCTGCCAATATTTAATGTCTGCAACTGCGGTGACTTCCGTGGTTGTTACAACCTTAAGAACATCATGAAGATGTATAATTCCATTATGTACCACTTCTTTTGCAATTAGGAGTGGAAGTGAAAAGGTTTGTCAAAGCTACGCTCAACCTGCTGGAGGTTTCCTATGCCTTCTGGACTCATGCTGGGATCGTCTCGGCTTGGGTAAACTCTACAGCGAGCTCATATAATACTTTTATGGCGAATAGGGTCTCGGCCCTACAAACGATTTTGAGGCCGGACCTTTGGCAACACGTTGCTTTGAGGGACAATCCAGCCGACGTCCAGTCTCGTGGTTTGGCGCCAGCTGAATTGAGCAGCTGTCGCATATGGTTGCAAAGAATACCATTTTTGTGCAAGGTAGAATCGTTTTGGCCTCCCAAGTATAGGACCGGGGGGCTCTGCGACATGGAGAACAAGCGACAAGTTTTTTTGAAGGTCATTTTGCTCAGGAGATCCAACATGGTAACTCCTTCAAGAAGCTGTAGCAAAACTAATGGCCAAACTGTCTCAACTGGCGAATCAAACCCTCACAAGTGGAAAGCTATTCATGGCCCCGGAGATTATACTAAGGTTTGTAAAATTTGAAACTTTTAACAATGAAATTTAGGACATTAGGTCAGGGAAGCAAGTATCCAAGTACAGTCCGTTGGCGGAACTGGCACTATTCCTGGACCCAGAGGGCATCATCCGTGTCGGCGGGAGGTTGCAAACCGCCAAGATCTCATTCAACACCATGCACCCAGTGATATTACCGTTCAAACATTAATTTACCAGACTGCTGATGATGGACACCAACCGCGATAACTGCAATCTCGGTACACAGGCATTGCTCACTACAACAAGGCAACTTTCTGACTAATCCGAGGAAAGCAACTTACGAGATCAATTGTTTGTGGGTACGTGAGGTGCACCGGAGCCAACCCTAAGCTATTTTAACAACTCATTGCCGAGTGCACGTATTCACTAGTTCCATCCATTCATAAATACTGAAGTCAATTTCTGTGGGCCCATGATACTCCAGTACCAAGGTAGAGGTAACTTACCTCAAAAGGAGTACGTTGTCATATACAAAGACCGTCCATTTGGAGTCAGTAAGCGAACTAAGCACCGAGATATTCATCTGCATGCTCTAGCAATCCATCAGATGGCAAGGCCACTGCCGAAATCTTTTCTGTGACAAATTTTGTGGCAGCTCACAACCAGGTATCAGAATTGTCATCCTCACTATATTCCAATCAAGCATGTCAAAAAGTAACCACAGCATGCATCGCTTGAGGAATTGGCTTTGATTTAATCCCCAATTCCCCTGCGTATTTCATTTTGGCGAATTATAGGTGGCAGCGGTCAAATCAGCCAAAAATTTGATTTGACGAGGCGCTTCATCGGCGATGCTCACCTATGAAGAGTTGCACACATTGGTAGCCGAGACGAAGGCCATTCTTAATTCAAGACCGTTGATGTCAGACGACCCCAAAAATTTGACAGCGCTAACTCTAGCGCATTTTTTGATCAAAAAACTCCTCACGACCATGGTGGATGGTTCCTTAGAGCCAGTTCTTGGTGGTCTTCATGCTAGATGGAATCTAATAAGCCACCTCAAACTTGAACTCTGCACAGATTGTTGCAGAAGCGTTTGACAAAAATGCAACATCGGGTTGAGTGCAGCCAACCAAACCATAATAAGTCTCCTCGAACAATGGTAATAAGTAGCAAAGACAATACTCCGTCAATGAAGTAGTCACTGGCTCAAATCATCAAAACGTATGAAAGCGCAGATGGTTTCGTACGAGTTGGTATCAAAACACTCTCCAGAATATTTAAAAGACTGATACACAAGTTGGCTCCACTGCCAGTACTGGAAATCCACTAGCTAATGAAAGGCCATTACAAGCAAGCGTTTTGCCACTGACAGAGGACCTAGCCCGGGATCACAATAACGGCAACCGAGCGACAAAATTACAACCAATGCCAGCCGGAACGTTAATTGTGGCTCTTCTCTTGTCATGCTTACTAGTTCTCATGGTGAATGCCTTCCCAACAAAAGGCTCATCAAGTCGCCCAAATCCTAGTCTATATTTTCAATCGCAAGGCAGAGCATACTTGTCTACTATGACTTGAAACCGTATTGGTGGGAATTGGCTCTACTAAAGAACGAAACGAACCTGTCACAATAGCTGTGCAAAGGTGGCACCACTAATTGCCTCCATCCGCTAGATCACATACAACCAAATATTGAGAATAGGACCCAAGAGGGGCACTTTCAATGCAGTGGGTGGCTTTTCACGAAAATTGTTCGGCGTTCTTGATGGTGACTATGCCAATCAAATGGCCCAAATGAATGAAACTACAAACGATTACATTGCATTCGCTTTTGCAAATCGAAACTTCCTTCATTTACTCAATGCTGAATATTCTTGAGAAACCAAACAAATGACTCGGAAACGTTTTACAGCGATTGAGCAGTAGCTAGTCAAATTGCCTAGTGCAATCAAGGCTCCTCAGTCTGAACAAAATCAAAACCAGATGCTCAATTTGATCACAACGCTGTCATTTCAAATGACACTCATCACAATCAACCTGCAGAGAATTCAATCATCCCTCACCAGTGTGGTCACAGACACTCAACACGGGCATTTCAACTCCTTGCTACTGTCACAATTACAGTTGGGCGACGAGTTGATCAGTATCAGAGAGCACATACCCGAGAACCAGCGCTTGCGCATGGACCAAGAACATCTCTTACAGCTCTTCCAAATAACATCGATCAAAGCGAAGGTGACCCCTGACTTCATCATATTTGAGCTGATGATTCCACAGGGATCCGCAGCAACCTTCAAACTCCATAGACTTTCTACAATACCTGTGGTGAAGCACAACCCGCTGGTGGCCCTACAACCATCCTCCCAGTACTTGATAATCACTCCCCATCGGATTAGTTATCCTGCATCAAGATGGAACCAAACATTCACATTTGTTCAAAGTCACATTCATTGTATATCAAGGAGTCCAGCGTGAGTCGATGTGCGGTCTTGCTTCTGAAGCGAGCCCCGTCCATCAAAAAGTGCAATGTGATTGATTTGCCTACTTTTTTTATCTGTTCCTCCAGGGATCCGGTACTCTCCGGCTGGAACCGGATTACTCTCTCGAATCCAATGCCGCAACCATTTAAGGGCATCACATGTATGACGCCTAAGCTATCACAGTGCACAGCGGGGTTTATCACGGTTTTGACAGCGGCGGACCAAACTTTGTGGACGCTTCCAGCACTTCCACTCACTTCACGGTGCATACGGAAGAAATCGAGGAGCTGCGCAAACAGGTACAAGCACAAGATCTTACGTGGATCTGCTAAGTGAACGCGCACGACATTCACCAATACACCATTGGGTACATAGATATTCTTGGATTGGTCATACTTGTTGTCTATCTCCATAGCCGTTCCTACAATCGGCAATGCAACCCTTTCTCTCTTCCCTCCAGGTAAAAGAGGGATCCCCCAGCTTGAAGGCACCTCATGGCATAACAAAACGAGACCTGGCCCGAAGTACTGTGTCAAACGTCCCAGGCTAGGTTCTCGGGCTGACAGGGGAGATGTTTAGTGGGTAGTCCAGTCGCCTTCTTGCGAGCATGGGAGCCCCACACACTGTGCGTAAATGGGCGTTCACCTCCTTACCATAAAAAACGCAACATTCACCTAGACATCACAGCCTACCGTACACCCTAGAGGAGGTTAGATGGTAGGTGGATATTAACGTATCAACAATAAACGTTAGCGCGTACACAGTGGAAGCATCATTTCACCAGATTTATATTGTTTATAATTTATGTGGTCAAAATCAAACACACTTAATGCAAGAAAGATGAATGAAATAGCGCAACAAAACTATCACTTTGTGGTTATTGATTTATTCATTTTTCATGGAAATTTATAAAATGTTCAATTAGTTCAGTTTAAATATTCCAAGTAAAATTTCGTAATAGTTGTGAAAGAACTCGCATATTTATTCATTTTGAAAAAAATAAAGCATTCCTTCGCCGATGAACTTAACCTCTCCGTAAAAACAGACGCATGTTCATACTCATATTTAATCCTAACTTCTTATCATGCTATTTGAGAACATTGGCACGGAATCGCCGACTTGACGACTCAAGACATAAAATTGATGTGCTTGTGTACATTCGTGGCCATGAAAGTGCCGAGTTCGAAATGGATCGTAGTAGTCTTTGCGTATAGACGTCTTTTAAATCGCTCCTGTGAAAAGCTTTCAAAAATTAAATTAATTTTTTATAAACGTTAGTCAGAAGTTAATTTTCATAGGAAAAAATCTTATATTGTCGAAGAAATCGACTCAGGAAATTTCTATCGAATATTTTTACTTCGATGGGTAACGAAAAACAAATTCACAAAGAACATTTCGCTGCTGGTATGTAGGAGCCCGACGGCTTCCCACCGTTGGGGCAACCTGGGGAAATGACGAATACGAAACTGGCGACCATCACCAAAAGAAAACATAACGAAGAGCACTCCGTAGATGGAGGGTGCAAGCTGCAAATAATAGCGGACAATCAACAAATGGCTAAATTGCAGAAAGAAAATGATGAGCTAAGGCAAGAGATACAGTCTCTCAAGGATGTTTTCAAGAAAGGGATGAAGCCTCAAAAGACGCAGCCACAAAATCAATGGCAACAGGTAACAAAGCCGAAGAAAAGTACAAAGCAAGTAAATCCAGAGGAAGTTCTAAGCGCTGGTGGCACCAACGAGAGCCAAAATTATTTTGCAGCGCTGGAGGGATTAACCGAAGATATGGAAATCGAAGAAAACATCGGAGGTAATTTTAATCAATATAATGACGTTAATTTTATTCAATATTTAAAGAACAAAAATAAGGAGAAAAAACCAGCCTGCAGTTCTGCTGGTTCCTCTGAAAAAGCGTCCAACAAGACAGAAAAAGTTCCGCCAATCAACGTGTTCGGACAAACCGGGAAAGATATGGTTCAGCTATTGGCAGCCGAAAATAAACTGGCCAATTTTGAAATTAAAAGAGTTAATGCCGAAAAATTAACTTTAAGGACAAAATCACTGGTTGATTTCAAGTCAGCCAAAGATGCGCTGATTTCTGGGGAGGTTCCACACTTCACCTATACCCCAAAAAGTGAAAAAAATCAGTCCTTCTTGTTGAAGCGTTTGGACAGTGGAAAGGATACGATCGATCTTCTTCAGGTGCTCAAGGAGGCTGCACCAGATATTGATTTTGTTTCAGTGAAAGCCTTTGCGACAAGAAAGTCGACCATAGAAAGGAAGAATTTACCACTTTACCTGGTACAAATTGCAAATAAGAGCAGTCCAAGTGCCAAGTGCCAAGTGGTGAGGCGGGAACGCCTCCAGAAAAGAGAAGTCAACCAGTGTTACCGGTGTCAAAGATTTGGACATTCGGCTGCCAATTGTGCCATGCACTATCGTTGCGTTAAATGCAAAGACGTTCATGCTCCCGGTGAGTGCAAATTGGCTCAGACGGAGCCTAAAGAAAAATTATACTGCGTTAACTGCGGTGTTTTTGGTCACCCAGCATCATATCGGGGATGCTCCCGATATCAAGATGCAAAAGTTAAATTTGCTCCAAAGCAAACACAAGTACACCGTAAGATCATACCTTCCAACTTCGTGAAGCCCGGAGTATCATTTTCACTCACCGCTAGAGGACCAGCAGAAAATGCTGGAAATAATGTAAATAATGTAAGTGACAATAATGAGCTGCTTCTCAAAATTTATCCAGCAACTTAATTCTTTATCTTTCAAATTCCTAATAATAACTTGTCATCCAGTCATATTCCCATGGATAGGCTTCGCCTCATATCGATCAACGTCAACTCTATCGTTGCTATACATCGACGTGATTATCTCCTTGAATTTTTTGTTAAGCAAAAGCCTGACATCATACTTCTCACTGAAACCCACCTCAATTCATGGCATTCCATGGAATTCAAAGATTTTGCATTTGTAAGAAACGATAGGGTAATAGGTGATGGGGGAGGTGGCACCGGGATATTGGTTAGAAGACCCTATTGTTTCCAAAATATTGAAAAAGTCGAATTCAAAAACTTTGAATTTCTTGAAGTGTCCGTCACCAAAATTTCACTGCCAGGTGGGGTAACCTCTTCGTTATCTCTTCCTATGCAACTGGTCAAAATGTTCTCAAGTTCAAGGAGGAACTCAATTCCTTGTTTGAAATACTCGAATCGAACAGGCTGCATAATTATAATATTTTTGCCGGTGACCTGAATGCCAAGCATACATCATGGCTAAACGCCACCAATAATCCAAGAGGTGCATTCCTGAAATCATGGATAACAGAGAACCAAATTGAATACAGGTGCAACCTATATGGGTCGGAGTTCCCAACATACCCTAGGACAAATTCATATTTGGACCTCTGCATTGCTGACGCAAGACTTGAATTCAGCTTTAATAGTCCTCAACGGAAACTGCAGGTGCTTCCTTACGATAGCGACCATAACGCAATCGTAATGGAAATCAATTATCAAAGGGATGATTTCTTCCTCATTCCAGTTCAACATGAAAACCATCGGTTGAATTTCAAACAAGTTGGGTAGACAGACCTATGCTCATGTCAGAAGGGTTTTGTACTCAACTTACAAAATGCAGTAACCAGCAACGAATAAAATCAAGAAACATGTCAAAGACGATTTAATTGGAGAAAATGTGAAATTCGAGGATCATACTATTATTAACAAAGTTGAACGAATTTTGACTCCTGAAGTATTTGTTATAGTTATACCCACAAATATCTCCTTTGATATTATTTTCAGATTTTTTAAGATCACTGGTGTCCATTCGCGAGGGAGGAAACACATTTTTCATGTTTCCCCCCCCCCCCCCTGTGCTCCCACTGAAGCAAAAACTGTCAGTTTAAGAACTGTTTTGAAAAGCTCTCATAGAGAACTTTCAGTTGATACTCATATTGGCTACCTTTCATGAAATTTTTTTTCAGGGGCCACTCCTCTGTACTGTAATCATCGATTCATGGCCTATTTTTTCGAATCCTAGAATGGTTACAAAGCCCTTTAGCTAGGAGCTCTCTCCTGCCTCTTCGACTTGTTTCAATTGTATGTACTCATCTTCATGATACCTATCACTCCTGAAATTCTCATGCAAATTCTAGCAAAGCTGTAGTATCTAAGTCGGTAAAAAGCGCATATGGCTCCATAGCAATATGTTTCCATAGTAATACAGGGCATATTGCTCCATAGTAATACACGAAAATTCAAATCGCTATAACTTCGGTAAATACTATTCGATCTTTATGAAACTTTCCGAAAAGATCAATCTTATAAATAGTCATCTCTTTGCTCAATTTTATTGCGTTTAAGGGTACCGTTTAGATTTTATTCACGAAAACACAAAATCGATAAATCATACTATTACTAACAAAGTTGAGTGAACTTCGACTTCTTATGTATTTGTTGTTGTTGTACTCATTAAGGCCTACATTCATGATTTTTTTCAGATTTTTCGGATGGAAGGTGTCCAATCGCGAGGGGGGGGGGGGTGGGTACGCGAAAAGTTCGTACATTTCCCCTTCCCCTGCCCCCCTCGGTACTAATAAGACAATTTTAAGACTTGTTTTGAAAAGATCTCATTGAGGCCTTTCCAATGATACCCTACTCGACTACCAATGGTGAAAATTTTTTTTTGAGGGGTCACCCCCTTATATGGGGAGACCCCCCTTTAACGCCTTTGAAAAAATTTTCCACCCTTGAACTTTCAAGAGGTCACCACTTCTGACCTTTCTACAAAGTTTCATGGCTGTAGCCCTTATAGTTTCGGAGAAAAAGTGACGGACGGACGGACGGACGGACAGACGGACAGACGGACACAGGTCGTGATTGCAATAGGGTTTTGTATTTTAGTACAAAACCCTAAAAAACAGACTGGGGAAAGTTTCAAAAGAAGTTTAATCGGGAGTACCAGAAGCAATGTCCCTCTTCTAATGAAATAGATCTCTATTTGTCGAAGTTAGAGAAGCTGACGTTGAGAACGATTGAGAAAGTTGTTCCCAAGATTAAACATCGAAACAATATGGAAGGATATGAAACACCAACCATCGCAAGGTTGAAAAGATTGAAAAGCCTTCTTCTCACCCGCGTCAACAATATTTATCGACGATTTTTGGACTACAACCATCCCTCGTTGGCTTTGTTGAAATTACACCTGAAGAATGTCCGGAACTTAATCCGTTCATACTTCAGGAGTGAGGTCAGCAATCAATGGGCGGAAAAACTGAGGGGTATTAGCCCTCAGGACCCAGATGGCGTTTTCGCGAAAGTGAAAAGCTTATTCCGCAGGAAGTCTCGAGTGAAGGTATCGAATCTTGAAGTCGCTAGTGATTAGATAAATCTTCTCGATAGAGCTGGTATCGAAATTGATAGTACGACTCCGGATGGAAATGGAAACAGGATTATATGAGATGGATTGCAGAAACTTGCCCTAATTGGAACGCATTTTGAATTGGTTCATCTGCCAAACCCAGAGGAAAGGGAAGGAAATATTTTCGGAGGTCATTGAAGCAAAAGTTTCCGACTTCAAATCAAGCCTGAACGGCCAATCAATTCTTCATTTCGATGAAACATTAACATCTGACCTCATACCAAGCTTGAATCTTATTGATTATTTTGTCAGCTATGAAGACTTGTGTTTCATATTTCGCAGAATAAGCAAAAAAAAAAATCATGTGGTACTGACGGTATTCCAAATATAGTTCTCCGACATTTTCCTGTGGTTGCTATTAGGAATTATTGCATATTGTTCAACAATATGTTGAACAATTCATATTTCCCAAATGAGTGGAAAAAGGCTTAGGTATTTCCGATCTTGAAGAAAGGAAAAGAATCTTCATGCCCTAAAAGCTATCGCCCAATCAGCTTGCTGCCTAACATCAGCAAGGTGTGTGAAGTGATACTCAACAGAGCATTAAACGCCCACATTGAGAAATATGAGTTGACGCCGGATTGCCAATTTGGTTTACGTGCCAGGCATTCGACCATACATGCAATAATGAAAGTAACCTCAGACATCTGTTGGAAACTAAACAACAAAGAATGTGTTGGAGCATGTCTCATTGATATGGAGAAAGCCTCCGATACGGTGTGGTTAGATGGACTAGCTTTCAAACTTCTTCAGGACAGGTTCCGCAGATACCTTGTCACCATGATGTGTAATAATATTATACGGGAAATCATTTGTCGTATCTGATGGAAATCTGACAACAATGCGCGAATTCAAGGTCTTGAATGGTCTACAGCAGGGAACAGTTACTGCGCCTCTACTCTTCTCAATCTTCATTCGCAAGATATTGAACGGCTTTGATTTTAACATCTCGCCAACGCGATCATTGGTAGCGTTTGCTGGTGATCTGATCATCTATACTGCAGACCGAAAAGCTACAATAGTTTAGAGAAATCTCCAAAAAATGTTCAATGATGTACAGCTGAACACTGACAATTGGCGAATGAAAATCAATGTGCAGAAGTGCGAAACAATTTTATTTTGAACAACTCTGCAGGGAGTCAGTAAAGACTTGAAACGTATTGGGAAGGATTTTCACATCATGGCTGTCAACGGTAGATCAGAACGAGTTCCACATAAATCCTGTGTTCTATACATCGGTGTTTATCTCGACCAGTATCTTTACTATACTGAACATGTGAAAATCATGCTCAGTAACGCACTTAAAGTAGTCATGGCCCTAAGAAGACTCTTTCATTTCAAAAACATTGATCAGAAGGTCAAAATTATCTGTTACAAGACCCTGGTTAGACCAGTTTTGACATATTGGACGTCAGATCTGGTACAACCAGAGTGCTAGTACTATAGAAAAGTTAAGAGTTTTCGGAAGGAAAGTTCATGAGTGGTCTGTTCAGCAGATGAACAATGATCAACTGCCCACCAATAAGTTTTCTCTTTTGCACTTGTCAACCCCAATAAGTTTTCTCTTTTGCACTTACTAACACAATTGCTTGGCAAACAAGGCAGGTTTCTCTTTCACATCTACTACCCGAGTGGACTGGAGGGCAGAAGTTAGCGGAGGGCCTTCCAGAGACGCAGGATAACTTTCTACCCAGCCTACTCATTGTCACGCAGGTATGATGACCCATCATCATGCGTTATGACGCGCATGATGATGGGTCATCATGCCTACAGGCCTATTGGTGGGAAGTTGATCATTGTTTAACTGCTGAACAGACCACTCATGACCCTATCAGATGATTCAACTGATCGGTGATAGTGGATAACCCGCTTGGCATGATGTAGAGACCTGTCGATCATATGATATTAACACACGACGTTTGATAACTATTATAATGTACATTCTGCAGATCCCGGATAATCCAAAAGAGTTGATCATGCATGAGAACACCAAAATGGTTGAATATACTTTATAAGTTCCACTATAAGTCCTTAAAATGTCAACTAAACAATAGGCTAAATTAATTCATGTTAAGGCCTAAGCGATGGTCTGCATGGAGTGGAGATTTATTCAACAAGATTGTGCTTTACGAAACTATTCAAGTGGCCGATCCAAGGGATCATACGATTTTCTAGCATTTTGGGTGAGTGCATTAGTGCAGCATGATTTCAATGCAACGGAATATCATAGTGGGTGGTAAGAGTCTAAAGCATTATTGACTTCAAAAATAATTCTGCACCACAGGTCTTATGAAGACATGAAAAGACTGGAAAAGTACTATAAACTCGAATTGCTGTAGAAAGGGGTTGCCATAGATTAGTTAGACCGGGGTCAAGAGAAAAACTGATGCACATGAAAAAAGATGGGTGTATTGACTCGATTTGATGAAGAATATATCAGCATGAAGTACGCTCAATTAATTCACGAGCAACTAACAATGACTTCTTCCTAATAAATATTTGTTTACCAGAACAGCAACATAGACCTGAGCATTCTTGTCTGACCCATGTATGCCTACAAATAAATTAGAAGATGATGACGATGCAGTCTTGGTAATCAGTAGGCTGGAAGAAAACTGTGACGAGGATATAACATTTAAGATAAGGTTTAAAAATGCTGACTGTAACTGTCTGGAAAGAAATAAGAATTTTCTTATAAATATGTACTTTCCAAGCAAGAAATAAATTTAGCGAGTGAAAGATAGCATGTAGGGTCAAATGCTCAACTTATCAACTGAAAACAGCTACACAGACAGCTCAAGAGATTGCATATCAGCTAAACAGGCAGGGCATCAGCTAAAAATACAGCTACATAGACAGCTTATCAGCTTAACAGACGGGTTTGTCAGCTAAACGATTAGCTCAGCAGACATCATATCAACTAAAAAGACAGGGTATCAGCTAAAAAGACAGCTCAACAGAAAGTATTACACTTAAAATAGTCAGCTCATCAGCAAAAGCAGCAGCTAAACAGACAGTTTTATAGATAAAAAGACAACTGATTAGCCTATAAGCAATCTATTGTAACCCAGCAGTACTCCGAAAAATTCTACAGAAAATACGTTCCAAAGTGTGATTTCCTGCTTCTGACTCCTACTCCTGTTAGCTTTGTGGTTCAAGTCTTAACTCCATAGCACATTCTTATCTTTCAATTTAAATCATGGGAGTAAGCAGTATTACAGCATCAAAGGGCTAAACATGTTTACTTATAGAACTATCAACACATATTGAACTTGACTCACCCCCCTCGATCCGTAAATTCAGGGAAGTGAATATATATGCTGGTGTAATAAATATACATCTTTAGTTTTAATACTAGAAGCAGTCATTTAAAATAATCGGAGCAGATCCAGTAAATTTGTCAGCTAGTCAGAAGCATGAAAAGGCCCGCCAGACTGATAAGGCTACCTCAGCCAGAAAAGTGAACCAGAAAGAGAAGAAACTAAAAAATAATCAAGAGAAGCAACAAATCTATGAGAAAAACCTTTTGCTGACATTAATTTTGGTACATTTTGCCTCCCCCTGGACCTCCTAGTTCATAAAATGATTTTTTTTATTTCAGATTCTAAGAGTTCTAGTCAAGACCTTTCATTTGATACCCCATGGTAAGACGTTAACATTTGAGAGGCCATCAATTCTCACCTTTTCACAAAGTTTGAGCATTCTAGCTTCGATAATTTCTGAGCAAACTAGCTGTGACGAACGGACAGACGGACAAACGGGCAGACAGGTCGCAAAACTAATAGGTCATTGTAAAAAAAATTTTTACAAAGACCTAAAAATAAAATCTAGAGAATGACGTCAAGAAAACTAATAAGACAGAGGTCAATACACTTTAAAAGCAATAAGATCTATTACAATGGTCATCATCGAGAATCACAGGGTGCGTACGGGTTTTGAGAACAACTTGAGAGTAAAATTAATGAGCTTCTATTTTTAACAAAATTTAATGAAATTTTGGAAATTTTCCAGACAATGTTAAATTGATATGTAGCTATAAAGTTATTCAATAAAATCGCCATTAGCAGCCATATACTCTTCGATCCGGGTCCAGTAACGATTACATGCCCGAATCAAATCCTCCTTGTTCATATTGACCATAACGGCATTACTAGCAGTCTTCAGCAAAGAAGTGGTATTATGAGAACGCTTATTGGTCTCACGCTCAACTACGCATCATACGTAATAATCCAAAGGATTAAGGTCTGGGGAGCTAGGTCGCCATAGGTCCGGTGTTATGTGGTCATACAAATTTTCGGCAATCCAATCTTGTACCGCTATCGTTTTATGTGAAAGAGCAGAGTTTTGTTGAAAAATGTCTGCCTCCGCTTACATTGTCTATTCAGGGTTTCACTACCGTCTCCAAAACCTCGATGTATGCAGCAGAGTTCACTCGAAGTCATTGAGTAAAAAAGTATGGTAGCATAGCATGTCTTTCGTTGCTGACAGTACCTAAACCATAACAGTGGCTGGAAATATTGTGTGCATAACAACAGGAACCTCCTAGGATTTGAACATAGCCATCTGTCATTTCTGTGATTGGTCTTTTGATCTTGCTCAAAATTTTTTCGTCGGAAAAAACCATAACATTTTGGGCACCTTTGGGTATTTGATTTTGTTTACAAGACGTTTTGATCTCAGAACTCTCTGTTCCCGTGTTCGTTCCAACATGAACTATCGCCTGCGCATCGCGTAAGACTTATACCGAAGGTCTTCGTGGATAACTCTACGAATAAGGCGCTCAGAAACATGAAGCACACTCGCAAGGACCCTCATTGATTTTGAAGGGTCCTCTTCTATGATCGCTTGCACTTGCTCTTAAAAATTCTGCAGATCGGACAATGTCAGAACGTTGTTCATGCTTTTTGCGTTTTGCAACCGATTCTGTATCGCCTTCTGATGCTTCCAAGTCACGGCGAACCTTATGCACGAGTGAACGGGCGTCGACCGAGTCAGACCAGCGTTTCCTTGATTTCCCCACTGGTCTCCGACCTTCAGTTCTTCTAACGAATACCTTCTTGGGTATCCGTTGTTCGTCCATACGATTCATGTGTCCAGCCCATTGCAGCTTCCGTAGTCTTACAATCCTTCGTCAAAAATTTCATACAGCGCATAGTTGTATCGAAATCGCCATTGGACCCCGTCTAGCTTTGCTCCGACTATTCGCCTCAGGACCCGTCGCTGAAAAGCGTTCAATATATTTCGGATGCTTGGGTTAGGGTCCATGTTACACACCCATAGCATAACACAGGCCTTATTACAGATTCGTATTCTTGGAGCTTTGTTTTCCTGTGTATGCAGCTGGTCTTCAAGATCGTCAATACTGAATAAAATATTTTATTTGCGAGCTGTATTCTACGGCGTATTTTGTCTCTTTCATTGCTCGTTTTTGTTATTTTGGCGCCTTAAATATACAAATCCGCTAACATTCTCGATACTGCATTCGCCAAGTGTGATATTTTGGGTATTTTTCCTCGACTGCGTCATGACCTTTGTTTTATTTTCGTTGATTTGTAGCCCTACTAGTTTTGTTTCGCTGTCAATTTTCAGGAATAGTTCTTTGGCAGTTGTTAATGACCGTGACAAAGTGTTGATGTCGTCCGTACTCCAGAGCGAAATTGAATAGCAATGGGGCCAGCCTATCTCCCTGCTTTAGTCCGATATTTGCTTCAAAGGCATCGGTGAGTTGGTTATTGATGCGGTCGATGTCATTGTCATTTTGATAAGACGGACTAATTTAGCTGGGATGCCAAAACCAAGCATTATTTGGTACAGTACGTTACGATCAATACTGTCGTATGCTTGCTTGAAGTCAACGAAAATTTGGTGGACGTCTATGTTGAACTCCCAGCATTTTTCAAGTACCTACTTGACTTTGAACCATTGGTCTGTTGTTGATCTACCTACCCTAAAACCACCTTGATACTCCCCAATAATACTGTTGGCGTATGGTGATTTTATTTTCTAAGATTTTAGAAAATATTTTGTACGCCGTACAAAGCATTGATATGCCTCTATAATTTTCACACTGTAGCTTGTCACCTTTTTGTGGATAGGGAATATAATTGATTGGCTCCACTCTTCCGGCATATGTTCATGTTGCCAAATGTGCTGGATGACTTTGTGAATAGCTTCATGAACACTGCTGCCACCATATTTGATGAGCTCTACTAGAATCTCATCAATTCCCGCTGCTTTATTATTCTTTTGGGCTGTGATGATGGAACAAACTTCCTCCAGAGTTGATGGGGCCAATGAAAGCTCTCCGCAGACATCTAAAGGCTCCAACGTTCTGGAGCTATGCGGAGGATTGAGGAGGTGCTTGAAATATGTTGCCCATCTTTCCTTAATTTTGATTTCATCAGCGATTGTATTGCCGCTGTCATCACGACAGTGCGTGATTTTGAGCTGATAACCACGTTTTGAGCTTTTTACTACTTTGTATGCTTGTCTTGTGTAATGCTCGCTAAACTTACACCTATACTTCTCAATCGGTCGTCATAGTATTTTCTTTTCTTAGTCCTAATTATCTTATTCGCTACTCTTCTGAAATTTTCATAGTGTTCTCTCTTTGTCCAGGTTTTCCTACCTAAGTATTCTTTGTGCGCCTGATTCTTTTTATCTAACGCATTCTGGCACTCATCATAGAACCAATCATTCTTCTTGCGCTGGGCTTGATGTCCAATCGTCTGCTCTGCCACCGTCCTAATACCCGCTTTCACTTGCATCCAGAGCTCGTTGCTCGTCTTTAATGATGCGTCTGCAAAGATCGAAGCCAGCTGGTTGTTGAGGCGCTCCGTGAAATTATCAGCCACACATGCCGTTTGGAGCCTTGCGATGTTAAATTCTTGCAGCGGGCTGGTCTTCGCCGAATATGCCTTTGACAAGTATTGATATGAATTACAATTTGTCATCGGTATGTACGGACGTCAAGTAT
The DNA here is from genome assembly GCA_963969285.1 of Odontomyia ornata. Classification (NCBI taxonomy): domain Eukaryota; kingdom Metazoa; phylum Arthropoda; class Insecta; order Diptera; family Stratiomyidae; genus Odontomyia; species Odontomyia ornata. The sequence goes on along the minus strand of OZ017738.1, from coordinate 427,938,880 downwards.
GCTCGAGGCCCAACGTTGTTGGATCAGAACATGATTGATCTGGTTTTGTGTGTTGCCATCTGGTGATACCCAGGTCATTTTATGAATGCGACGATGTGGGAAGCAGGTCGAACGTATGACTAGATTTCTGCTACATGCAAAGTCAATCAGGCGCTGACCGTTGTCAATTCTTTCATCGTGGAGGCTATATCCTCCAGTCGTTCTCCGATGAGATAGCTCATTGCGAACCATAGCGTTGAAATCACGCAGAATTATTTTTGTGTCATTTGTGGGCAATGAGTCAACCAGTCTTTCTTGGATATTGTTAAACGATTCCTTCTTTTCTTTGTCCTTTTCTTCGGTCGGCACGTGAACATTAATCAGCCAGATTTTGAACGATTTCGCTTTTATACGGATCGCACACAACCGTTCATTGACTACTTTAAAATCAATGATGTGCGATTTGAATTCCCTATCCACAATGAAGGCTACTCCGAGCTCTCGTTTTCCAGTAGGCTTCCCACTTTTAAATATTGTGTGCGATCTCATGTCGTTTACAGTCAAATTCGTTTCCTGGACTGCCAGTATTAGGTAAATTTCTCCCCTCTTGCGGAGAGCATCATATATATATATATATATATATATATATATATATATATATATATATATATATATATATATATATATATATTTATATATATATCCTATTTTCCAACGGATTTTTATGAAACTTGAAATTATGGATTTCTGTTCCATAAAAATCAGACTATTTTTTAAATATTGTAAAATATTTTTATCAATACCCTTAAAAAATTATAAACTCGCGACTTGTTTTTTAATTGATATTGACTGGCCTGTTGTAAAAGGTCCTTAACAACACCAGGGTTATGAAGTGATCTGACATTCCAGGATCCAATGCCATAGTCCTTTTTTCGTTTGCGAGATCGTTGCCGTTAGTCCAATCCATTCCGAGGCCTATCTGCAGGTTTTGAAACAATTAAAGGTTTTCCAGGGACGGGGAGTTAGCCCGTCGCCCAATCTCCATTCCGGTGGCATGGTTATTACGTCGATTCCGTTATCAGTCGCGAAAGAGTCGCCTTCACCCTCTTTCGTCCCCACAAAGGGGGTGGAATTAGGATTTAGTAGCAGAGCTGTAGATGTATTTACAGTTATTAGCATTTCTCGACATTTAATGATACATTATTGGGGAACTAGTTAACTTTATGTGCACCCCGAGAGCATTTACTACCATTTGATTAGGGGGTTTGGAATGAGGAATAATGGAAGCTATGGGTTGAGAAAACAAGAGGTTCCCTCCTCTCTTTTCAAACGGCCTTGGGACCGTCTATGGCGGACTTACACGCTATCTTATCCAAGCCAAAAATCAAAGTCATCTAACAATGCAACGTATACCATACCATGTTCCATTATGTAGATTCAAATGCCCCAAAACTGCCACCGATAGGCAAGTCTACGCCCACAAAACACGACACTTGACAAGCAAAACCAATTACATATGACACGCGTCGGGAGACGCGTTTCCATACCTAGCAGCATTCGCCGACGAGCAAATCTACACCCCCTGATCACCATCCTCCAACAAGCATTGCACATCAGTCCTACGCGCCGATAAGGCCATCCAGACTTAAAAGCAATGCGGAAATTTAACCAAGCGCTCACGACAGACGTAAATTTCTATGGCCCATAACATCCGTTGCCACGGAAACCTACATCTCAAATTACTTTCTCCAGCAAGCGAAACGTATCACGTTTACTCGCCTACAAAGTCCATCACCAGCCATAGACATCAATCAAGAAGCAAAATGTTCTTTAAGCAAGCACCTATATCGTAAATTCTCACGCCTTAGAACACCTGCTGACAGGCAAATCCATCTCTCATCCATAATGCAAAACCACTTATCTGGAGCAGCGCCCGCCGTCAACATGCAACCACTCGTGCCGTAAAAATTTTCGGCACGCCTAACATGATCGAGCAAATGGGTTATTTCCACATGCCGCTGTCCATCTTAAGACAGAGACACCAATCGATGTGCAATGCATTCCTTATTCGAGCGCCCAAGAACCAAATTCCCATGCCTTAGAACACATGCAACAGGCAAGTCCATCACCCATCAATATCGCAGTCATCCATCCATCCAGCGCCCACCATCACCACGCAACCACTCGCGCAATAAAAACTTCCCGCACGCCTAATGTGATCAAGTAAATCGCTCGACCCAAACACTTTCAATAAGTGACACACGCTAAGGGATCTCAAGTCCTACAACCAGCCAACCAACTGCCTGGAGCGCCACCTATCGACAGAACTTCCCTAATGGATGAGACACCTTAATATTTCAAACTATCAATCCCATACACGAATCTACTATACATTAAAACGACCATGGACGCAAAACTATATACTGCTAGTAGCGTATAAGACCCGAGAAACACTTCCACCAAAGATGAATAAAAAAACCAAGTGAAGACTATAAGTAACGAATATATGAGAAATCCTTCCGCTATGGATGAATAACAACCATGGATAGTATAATTACCTACCACTAGAGACGTCAAAGGTTAGCTCTTATTAATTTTAAATATATATATAACCCTATGTAAACACACGCTGACAAATCTAGGTCTTTTATCTATTAATTGAAAATACGGGACTATTCTAGACAGGAATCAATTTTCTATTTTATATGGGAGACTTAGAACGAATCATCTGTATCTTAATCATGGAATCTCACCAAAATAGCCAAGACACCTTCTTATCAGGACACGGATCTATACTTATCTGAGGCGCATACATACTAATCCCAGGCACCCACCTATACCATCGTAATACTTGCTCCCATACACCCAAGACACACATCCTCCCCTGCTACCATTCATGACATCCTCCCCTGCTACCATTCATGACTATCCCGGACTTGCATCTTCTTATCTCAGGAACCCATCTATACTACCCTAATACAAGTACCCATACACCCAAAACACACATCCTCACCGACAACCACCCAAGATACCCACACCTATTCTGAACTCGCACCTTCTTATCTCAGGCACTTACCTATACCACCCTAATACAAGCACCCACACACCCAAGTCACACACCTTCGACAACATTTGAAGTTTGTATGGAAAAAGTGGATTAGAGCTGGTGTTCTACACCTACTCATATTTTTCTTGTGTTAACATACATAATTGCAGAATCTAATGTAGTTTAAGGAAACCAGTATGATTTTTGGGAGAAAATGTAAAATTGACAAACTACACCATTATTAACAGAGTTGAGTGAATTTTGATTCCTGGGGCATTTGTTACCTTGAACTCATAAAAACCTACGATATTGATGTTTTTCTGGTTTTTCGACTCAAAGGTGTCTGATCACCATGTTCGTATATTTTGCCTCCTCCTTGACACCCTGTTGCAAAAAATTACTTTTTCAGATTTCTAACGTGCAAAGACCTTTCATTTAATACCCTACCGATCATGGTGAAAAAATATGTCAAGGACCACTTCTTTGTGAGGGAGGAGCCTCCCTTAAAACAATTTGAAATATTTGCTAAGACCTAAACCCCCGAGAGACCACAACCGCTAACCTTTTCAAAAAGTTTGAGCTTTATTCTTCTCTAGTTTCTGAAGAAACTTCTTGTGACGCACAGATAGACGGGCGGAGGGACTGATCGACAGACAAACGGACGGACAGGATGCAAAACTAGTAGGTTTTTGTGAAACTTATCACACAAAGCCTTAAAAATCATGGAGTTTCATCCAACAGCAAATAACTTAGACGTTGAAATTCGTTGTGCTTTCCTAATAAAAGCAAGTTGGATGAAATTAGTCATCTAAGTAGTTTTCAAAACATCTTTGTATTCCATAAGTTTTTATAAAGTTTACACGAGCTATTTCTCCAATTAGAACACTTATATACGATTTTCTACTACATAGGCTTTCCACTGAAACAAATACTACACTTCCGATCTCCAAACTATCAAACAAAATGAATAACAAGAAGTTGGGTAGACAGAACTACGCTCATGTCAAAAGGGTTTTGTACTTAACCTGAAATATGTGGACAAATAGAGTGATTTATAGAATGATTTAAAATTGGGTGTACAACTTAATAACAGGAGTTTTTTAAGCAAAATTTGATGCTTTGTTGTTAGAAAAATCTTACAATATATTTTATTCAAAGTATTGTCCATTAGAAGCCACAACGTTTTCCCATCTTTCAGGCAATTTATGAATTCCATCCCGAAAAAATTGCGACGGCTTGGTGGCCAAATACGGATCTATTCAATTTCGGATTCCTTGCTCTAAAGTGAAGCGTATTCCGGTGAGGGCGTTTTGCATCGAGCGTAATAAGTGAAAATCAAACAGGGCAAGGTTCGGACTATAAGGCGGGTGGGCCAAAATTTCCCATCCGCTATTTTCCAAATAGTTTTTCACGGGTCTTGCAACATGCAGCCGAGCGTTGTCGATAATGGCACGCTTCAAACGCATTAATTGTGCTTGGTTCAGGTTGCCTGTGATTGTGTGGCCCGATTTCAACAACTCATAATAAAACGACCCCTTCTGAGTCCACCAAATATACAGCATAACCTTGGCGCCATGGATATTTGGCTTCGCTGTTGATTTGGCTGGATGGCCGGGCTCCACGTATGACTTTGTGCGCTTGGGATTGCCATAATGGATCCACTTTTCATCCACAGTCACGATCCGGTGCAAAAATTATTTCTTTTTATGGCGCTCAAGCAGCATTTCAGAAAAACATTCTCTCTCTCTCTCTCTCTATGTTTCTGAATATATCCGGCGGCTTTCAAACGTTTCGAAACGACTTGCTGAGTCACTTCCAACGATTTGGCAAGTTTGACTTGCATTTGACACGAATCCTCATCGAGTAGCGTCTCCAATTTTTTCTCTTCAAACTTTTTTGGCTGTCTTCTGGGCGTTCTTTGTCTTTGATATCAAAATCGGCACTTTTGAAGCTTTAAAACCATTCAAAGCACTGTGTTTTCGCTAAAGCATCGGCGCCATAAACTTCTACAAGCAAACGATGACTTTCCGTAACAGTTTTCTTTGCAAAAAAATGACCCAACAGAACCTCCCGCAAATGCTGTCTTTTCTCCGAATTTTCGAAGTTATTCATCGTGAAAAATAATAATGATGCACACAAGATAAAATTGGTTTATTGACTGATTTTGATAGCTGTCAAATGTACCTTCAAAATGACATGTATATAAAGTTCGAGCTTTCACGATATTTGTTAGTACGGACATCTAGCGTCAAATTCCAGCTGTTAAGTTGTACACCCAATACAAGAAAAACTTTTATTACATGCACTACAAATATATTCTTGGTTCAAAAGAACTCCATTTTAACCAGCCAACATTTTCTTTCGATATTACTAAAATCATTGGCTGATCTGAATCTTAAATGTATTTTTTTCATCTTATCTGAAAGTTTGGAGGAAATTCAACCGAAAGTGTTGTGTCTCGATCGATCGAAACCACATATAGTAGAAAAATCGTATATGATTGGTGTAATCGAAGGAAATTCAAATGACTATAACGTCGGTAAATTTTATTGAAACTTATAGAATAAAACGATGTTTTGAAGAACTAGTGAACTAGCTGATTTCATATAATTTAATGATACTGGTACAGTTTTACTGACGAAAATGTTGAATCCTAACCCCTCCCTCTTTTCTACACGGTTGAATACCTTTTAGCCGAAAATCCAAAAAAATCACGAAGGTAAGTCTTCATGAGTCCAAGGGCAACAAATACCTGAGAAATCAACATTCACTCAAATCTGTATGATTTATAAATTTTACATTTTCCTCCGAAAATTGAAAGGGTGATCCTAAATCTCTTTCGGTTTAACACTCATGTAGATTGATACAAGAACCTTATGTCTACAAAATTTCATGGAAATCAAATCATAACTAAGTGAGTTATCGCCATTCCAATTGTATGGAATTTCAAAAACAATAACACATGTTGATGGTCAACATACTACAGGGTGCGTACGGTATTTGAGGACAACTTGAGTGTAAAATTAATGAGCTTCTATTTTTAACAAAATTTAATTAAATTTCCGAAATTTTTTATACAACATTAAATTGATATGTGGATATAAAGTTATTTAATGAAACCGCCTTTAGCAGCAATAACCTCTTCGATCCGGGCCCGGAGACGATTACATGCCCGAATCAAATGCTCCTTGTTCATATTGACCATAACGGCACTAATAGCAGTCTTCAGCGAAGAAGTGGTATTATGAGGACGCTTATTGGTCTCACGCTCAACCACGCCCCATAAGTAATAATCCAAAGGATTAAGGTCTGGGGAGCTAGGTGGCCGTAGGTTCAGGGTTATGAGGTCCTGAAAATTTTCGGCGATCCAATCTTGTGTCGCCATCGCTTTATCTGAAGGAGCAGAGTCTTGTTGAAAAATGTTTGGTCTACCTCAGCTTGCGTTGTCTAATCAGGGTTTCACTACTGTCTCCAAAACCTCGATGTATGCAGCAGAGTTCACTCGAAATCCTTGAGTAAAAAAGTGTGGTGGCATAACATGTCCTTCATAGCTGACAACAATTAGAACCATAACAGTGGCTGGAAATTTTGTGTGCTTAACAACAGGAACCTCCGTAGGATTTGCCATCTGTCAAAATTTTTTTCGTGGGAAAAAAAACCATAACATTTTTGGCGCCTCAGGGTGCTTGATTTTGTTTAAAAGACGTTTTGATCTCAGAACTCTCTGCTCCCGTGTTCGTTCTGACATGAACCTCTCCTCTGCGCATCCCGTAAGACTTACACCAAAGATCTTCGTGGACAACTCTACGAATAAGGCGCTCAGAAACATGAAGCTCACTCGCAAGGACCCTCATTGATTTTGAAAGGTCCTCGTCTATGATCGCTTGCACTTGCTCTAAAAATTCTGCAGATCGGACTATGTCAGAACGTTGTTCGTGCTTTTTGCGTTTTGCAACCGATTCTGTATCGCCTTCTGATGTTTCCAATTCATGGCGAACCTTCTGCGCGAATGAACGAGCGTAGTTAAGACAATTAGAGATCTCTGAATCTGTATAGTTCGCACTATAACGACGATGACAGCATGTCTCTTCATTTCTTGAGTGATGTTGTAGTCCACCATTTCTAATTTGAAAAGGAAATAAAATAAAAGGAAAATTTTCGAAGTTATAGTCACATTTATGCATGTCCTCAAATACCGTACGTACCCTGTATATATTTCAAATTGACCAAGGCACTCGTATTTTCATCTTTTTTCATGAAAATTTTAGGAATAGTGGTTTCACTTGAATATGTTCAATGAGCCGAGCATTCAGAAAAATTATTTAACATGGAACAAAAAAGCTGCTGTTATGTGCTTATAAACGAAACATTGCATCTTTTCGATGAATTTGAACGATCATCGAATCATCGATTCATGGCATCAGAAAATTTTTTTCGAACCCTAGAAAGCCCTTCTGTTAAAAGCTCTCTGCTACCTCCTCGACTTGTTTCACATATGAGTATTAATTTTAGATACTCATCTTCAGTCATTCATTAATTCAGTGTTAAAAGCATGCACCTTAAACGTTGAAGTTGGGAAAAAAACATCTCAAAATTATTCAAAGTTCGCATTAAAAATAGCCACTATTTTGTTCTACGATTGCTGATACCACTAGCTGAACCAATTTTCAAAGATATTCATGATACCTATCATTCCTGAAACGTTCATGCAAATTCTAGTAAACCTATAGTGTAAAAAGCGCGTACTGTTCTATAGCCATTATGTTTCCATAGTAATACAGCGCATAGTCTTCCGCAGTAATACAGGCAAATTCAAACCGTTATAACTTCGTTAAATACCATGCAATCTTTGTGAAACTTTCAGGCCATGTCAATCTTATAAATAATTTTTAAAGGTACCGTTAAAATTTTATTCAAGAAAATGTAAAATCGATCAATCATACTATTATTAACAAGGTTCTGGATGAACTAGATAAGAGCAAATATTTTGCGGCCATATTCGTTGACCTTACTAAGGCCTTCGACACGATTGATCACTCGATTCTACTGCAATGTTTAAATAAACTGGGCATTAGAGGCTCACAACTGGAATTAATTGGAAGTTTTTTGAATAACAGAACTATCTCTGTACGTGTAAATCAACAAATGAGTGAAAAGTTTACGATTAATATTCTATACTGGGTCCTACTCTTTTTATTTTAAGTTTTACTTCTCAAATTTGGAAGGAAAATATATTGTCTATGTTGATAATACATTGGTATTATTTTCTGATACATCATCTCGTGCGTTAGAGAGCAAAATAAATGCTGATTTAATGAAGCACAGCTCATGGTTGTTAGGGAATAAGTTAACTATCAACCTCGAAAAAACCAAGTTTATGCTTTTTAAACAACTGAACAAAGGTGATGTAACGCTAGACATTCAAATGTTTGATGAACGAATAGAGCGTATATCTTCATGGAAATACTTGGGTCTTATTATTGACGATAGGCTATCATCGAATCAACAGATTAGTAATGTAGTGAATTGGTAATATCAAAGGACCGTAAAGGACTGCAGCGATGGTCTGCTGCCCCGGCGGAGGAAGATGTTAATATCCGCTGAGAATGCCCTTGTCTGGGGACGCGTGAATGCGCTGGCAGGCTAGCATTGTGGTGTCGTGGGGTCGGTTCATTCTCTCCAGCACAAGGACCCACTACAAAAGAATTTCGCATTCACGAATTCTCGGGTCTCAAAAGAAAGGCGACCGAAGCCGAAAAACTGTAGGTTACTACAAAGAGGGAAATGACTTGTTCAGAAAACAAGTTGATACAAGCCACAACAGACGGACTTAGGGTAACCTTGTCGTCATCCGACGATGTTCATGGCCCACAAATAAGAGTGGGACAACCGGGTGGTGATGGTGCCCCCTAGCACCCGCCCAACCGGATCAAGATCCATATATGTTGCAGTGGCCAAGTATTTCCCTTCTGAGTGGTCAACTACTACATCATAACTCGTATGAGCCTTCTCACCTGCGGAGAAATATCCCGGTGACCAATTTATGTCATAGAGTTATACGATCGGATCACATAACCCTATGCCATAAAAAGGCACCTTGCTCGGGGCCACTCAACTGCGAGAGTTCCTGTAACAAAAAGGTTATTATGTGCCCGATGGCTGGTTCATGTCTGGTGGTGAGAGACCTCCACCGTACTGGGTCCTATACATGGTCGGACATAACAAAATGGAAAGACCGAAGGGTTAGTTTAGTAATTCATTGTATTCCCGACAATCATTTTAACAAACGTAAATATTTTAGAAGTTTCTTCGATGCATAAGAAATCGTTTTCTTAATATGTCTTCAAAACATTTGTCAAAATTTTTTTAAATTTATTAGCACGCCAATTTCAAATTATTCTTCTATTCTTTCCTTATTAAGGTCAATGCCATTAATACAAATCAAAGAGGAATTTCTAGGTTTTCGACATGTGATCTAACCGGACATTAAATTGTGTTACAGTGAAAGTATTATGTACGATATTGAAATTATTTTTCCTTGTTTGAAAAGATTGAATTGATGTTGTTCTTAAGTTCGCGGCAGGGTTGAAAAAAAATGTAAATTTGTGAATTCGAAAATGCTACGTATACTTTTTGCCCAAGAAGAAAAACGTATGATTACTTGTTCGTCAGAAGTATTCAGTAAATGAATTATCCTGTTGAGAAAAACTGACAATTTTACAGAGGGCGGCGCATACATGCAATGCAAATTTAATAGGTCAATCAAAGGAATCAGTTCTTCTACAAATACGGTATAAGACATTAAGACCATTTAATTTATTAAACGAAAATTTATACAACATGAGCGGTTTTTAGCTTAGAGCTCGTCTTTCGAGTCTTGATTCACAAAGAATGAGTAGGAACTTAAGTCCCTTTGGAAGCTTGAGCAAGAAGTTTCACACGGCAAGTAAAATTCAAACGTATAAGTGCGACTCGCTGCCCGAGAGTTAACCTTTGCCAATATGAAATATAAATGTTCACAAGTTGTAGTCTTAGCGCCCGAAGTTTCATAAAAAAAAAATTATTCGGGCAACGTCACCGAGCACCGATACCCAATCGTCATGAAGCAAACAATCAAAAACCTTGCGATACCTCAATGCGATATGAGCCTTTGACCTGGCCCGCACAAACAATTTGCCACACGCGCTAACAATTTGCCACACGCGCTATCAAAAACACTAAAGCCACAAGCGGCTGTTGTTCAGCCTCGAGAATTCCGAAAGCAACGGGACTTGCTTGCAAATTTCACTGGCCTCCAAGCACAGCGCGTAGTATTCCACAAATTAGTTCAAGTTCAGGAAGAAGGCACTTGCAAATAATCTTTTTGGAAATTTTAACTTTTAATGTCACTGATTGCTTTTGAGCGCGATACACATTTCAAGACGCGACGGGAAACCGTTTTCCTGTGGATGCGTGGAAAAATATTTTTCACCATTAAATTTACAAAACTTCGATTTAATCATGGCCTCGGATTCGAGCACTAACCAGGAGGTCCGACACTTGTGAAATATGAATTGGAAACTGGCGAAAAACTTCCGCGTAACTAAACTCTGAACTCATTTTCTTGTGGTGGAAGTTCTCTGACTTGTAATTTGTGTGCAGCAAAAGCAAAACCACTTGCGCGAATTTGTCAGAGGTCCTCGATTCACTTCAAATTGCTACGGAAAATCGAAATCGACTGACACCTACAAGACGCAACAATAATGAAAATTTGTTTGACTGTTCTTTGTCGCTAGTTCAAATAGATTCGCAAAGGTATCAACTGTACTCAGGAAGCGGAAGGTAATCCAATCACAAATACAAAATGGAGTCTTAGAAGCACTGATCGAGACATGCAATTAAGATTCTTCAAGTAGTAGTAACTTAACCACTTTCCAAGGATATCCTACAGCACAGCAAAATCGAATTTTGTAACAGCGATCACAAACCACTCATCGTTTAAAGCGCGACTGTGACTACGATGCATTCCTTCGTGTCTCCATTTACGTCAAGGCAACCCAAGTTTGAAGGGCTAAAAGTGCTGCATACTCAATGGCCTCAACTTCGATATTCCTGTCTTAATCGCAGCAACCACCGTACAGCACTCCTAATGAGCAGAGTCCATCATCACCTGAACAATTATTGTATCACCCTCATGTCCAGAGAACTCCACAACCAATTGTCCTCTCGCGATGGCGCTGCTTGAAAAAAATAATCGGTTACGATTTAAACTCGAAACAGTACTCAACCTCACAAGCGCTCGGCACTGAATCTTGGCTGCTTTTTGGGTGGTTTTCGTTCTCTTCTCAAGACGCTCGAAGACATAAGTTCTTTGTTGTCAATTTACACTGACTTTTGGCTGCTCCCGTTCCAGCCTAGATTGACTACGAACTAGATGGAAATAAGAAGTAATCACATTATGCTCATCAGCCTTGCACTTATTGGTTTTTTATACACTTGCCTGACCAATGTACTACAAATAGAATGGCACAAACGATGCTTTATATGTGATATGATGATAATCCAGTCAAGACGAAGTGCAGTTACTATCGAATAGAGTACGCACTTTATGATCGTTATCAAATTCTCCCAAACCGTCTTCTGGTTCGACTGAGGTGTGTTCAAAAAGTATCGCGAATTTTGAATTTTCGCGGGTTACGTATATGCGAATTTCGATTTTTTTGTGGCGTTATGTTGGTACTCATGTCTGTCACTTATGCCGACAAGCCCGGCCATTTTGAATGTTCACTTAATTGGTGATAGCTGCTTTACTTGCACGTGTTTTCAATCGTCTTCGATTTTTACTTATTCAAAAAAATGGATCAAAGAACGTGTATCAAATTTTGTGTGAAAAACGAAATTAAGTGCGCGGATGCATTCCGAATGTTGACTGTGGCATACGGAGAAGCTACCTTGGACCGAAGCAACGTTTATCGGTGGTACAAAATGTTCTTAGAAGGCCGAGAAGATGTGAACGACGAAGAGCGTGCCGGACGCCCGAGCACTTCAACAACAGACGAAAAAATTAATGAAGTGGAGAAAATGGTATTGGCCAATCGTCGAATCACCGTTAGAGAAGTTGCTGAGGACCTAAACATATCGATTGGCTCGTGCCATTCGATTTTTATCAACGATTTGGGCATGAGACCGGTCGCCGCGAAATTCGTACCAAAATTGCTCAATTGCGACGAAAAACAGCAACGCATGAACATTCCTAATGAGATGTTAAACTCTGTCCGCGACGAACCAAATTCTCAATCATCTCAATGGAAGCTGCCGCATGAACCAAGACCGAAAATAGCGCGCCAAGTTCGGTCGAATGTGAAAGTTTTGCTGACAGTTTTCTTCGATTGCAGGGGCGTGGTTCATCATGAGCTCTTGCCACAGGGAAGAACGGTCAATAAGGAATATTACCTGCAAGTTATGCGCAATTTGCGCGAAGCAATCCGCCAGAAACGCCCGGATTTGTGGGAGAACAAAAATTGGCTTTTGCACCACGATAACGCCCCTGCTCACACATCGTTGCTTGTGCGCGACTTTTTGGCCAAAAACAACACATTAATGATGCCACAGCCACTGTATTCCCCAGATCTGGCCCCCTGTGACTTTTTCTTGTTTCCTAAACTGAAGAGGCCCATGAAAGGACGGCGTTACGCTACGCTTGACGAGATAAAGACGGCATCGAAGGAGGAGCTGAACAAGATTAAAAAAAATGATTTTTTGAAGTGCTTCGAAGATTGGAAAAACCGTTAGCACAAGTGTATAATATCTCGTGGGGATTACTTTGAAGGGGACAAAATAGATATTCATGAATAAATAAATAATTTTTGAAAAAAAACAAAATTCGCGATATTTTTTGAACACACCTCGTATACGGCAGACCGAAAAGCTACAATAGCTCAGAGCAATCTTCAAAAAATGTTTAATGATGTGCAGCTCTACACCGACAATTGGCGAATGAAAATCAATACGCAGAAGTGCGAAACAATTTTGTTTCGGACAACGCTGCAGGGGGCCAATCAAGACCTGGAACGTAATTGGAAGGATTTCCACATTATGGCTGGTGGGGGTAGTTCAAAACGGATTCCACATAAATCCTGTGTTCGATACCTCGGTGTTCATCTCGATCAGTATCTGTACTATACTGAACATGTCAAAATCATGCTCAGTAAAGCACTAAAAGTAGTCATGGCTCTTCGGCGACTCTTTCATTCCAGATACATTGATCAAAAAGTCAAAGTTATTTCTTACAAGACCCTGGTTAGGCCAGTTTTGACATACGGATGCCAGATCTGGTACAACCAGAGTGCTAGTACAATGGAAAGACTAAGAGTGTTCGAAAGGAAATGTCTTCGTGCATGTACTGGTTTGTACAGAAAGCCTCAGAGGGATTGGAAGCACTATATATCGAATAGAAAAATTTATCAAACCGCTCAAGTGACAAGAGTTGATATCTTCATATTGAAACTTCTTCGGAATCATATCGCAAGATCTGTAACTGTGAGTGAAAACCCTTGGATTTCACAGCCGTTCCACCCTACAGACGGGTATATTGTGACTTGCCTCACTACTGGCCTCGTTCCTCCAGAAGCATTCGTGTATTTGGACATGAGTCGATATGTTTTTGATTCTGACGGCGTCCCAATCATATATCACACATACCGACTCATTTGCTAGATTCGTTGAGGCTGGTCGAGCTGAGATGGAGCAATCTAGGTATTGGTGGCTGAATGACAATGTCTAAATTATTCGTGTTTATTTTCTGTTTTTGTGCTTTTTCTCGCTACATAGTTTTTTTAGATTCATCTCATTATTGCTACATCTAGTATTGTTGTTTATTTGTATTATAAATTAGGTATAGGTTTCAATATAAGGTAAGGTTTTTTTTTTTATTGAACTTATTTAGAATGAGGGTGTAACATATTAGGTATAGGATATAAGTTCATTGTTGTGTTAGTAGTATAAGTAATTTTTGAATAATGCTGATTGGTTTTTTCTCCTTTTTCCAATTGAATCAAAAAATATGTAATAATCTTAATTAATTTAAATTTGCTAGTGTATTTTTTTTTCATTAAATGTGTTTAACTGATAACGTATAAATTTAGAGAGCCATTCGGGCCATTAAGTTTTTTATAGTTTTATTGTTTGGAATTTGCTTTATGTTCTTTTAAAAATTTATAACGATTGGTATTAAATAAAGCGCTTTTGACTTTGACTTTGACTTTGAGTGCCGAGTTCATCGTTTTGGATGTTTGTTTGCCTGCAAAATGTAATCTGATTGTTGGATTCAGATTTCGTTCTCTAGATGGGCAGAAATGCAATCTCAGCGTTTGGCACTCTTGTCAGGGTCGGCGGTTTTGTGCCCGTCGGCAAAGTAGTAGTCAGTGTTCAAAAGTGGTGAGAGATGGTTCATTTTAGCGTAAAGTAGTCAGTGCGAAAACTTTGGTATGAATAAATCATTTTATGTGAGAGGCTGGTTAACATTTTTAAAGTAATTTAAAATAAATTGAAATTTGAAAGTAGTGCTTGTTGGATTTTAAAGGTATTTGTGATGAAGTGATTGTTATTTCTTTGAAATTCAATTTTGAATAAGTATTTTCGGAGTATGAAGAAGTGCTTTTAACTAAAAGCTTATTTGACATTTGGTGCGTTGAGTTTCACAACATTGGACAGCCAGGACAAAAGATTCCCGAGACAAACATCCGAAGCTTATTACGCATTGCATCTTTTGAGCTACCGCTAAGCGTAATATTGAAAGCCGGGACAAACGAGTTCCGATACAAACAATATCTCTCACACTATCTTAACTTTTGTTGCAAATATGACTGACTGCTGCACGAAGATTTTGTTTTTACTAACGTTTGGAAGATTTGAGATCTTGAATAAAAACAATAAATTTCTACTTACGAACATATTCTCCAACGATCTTTTCGCTAACCAGCAATTCAGGAAAACTGGTATGAATAAATTTCTTAAAGGCGGCCATAATATCTGCAATTTTTGAAAAAAAAATTTGTTTTTCCAACTTATTTAATATTTTGCATTAGATATCTTACCGTTAATGCGAAAGGTATTGTCGTGACTAGCTCAAGTATGAAATGAAACGAAAGTATTTGTTGCCATATATTACCCTAAGTGTGAAAAAATTAAACCATTATTATTCACGTATTCAACAAATAATGCCCATCAACAATTGCTTACCTTATATCCTAAATACGTAAGTAAAAGCGCTTCGGTAAGCGATACTAATGCTAAAATTAATTGTACGGCCCATAGAAATGTCGGACGATTTACCCATAATATCGCATCCCAATTAATAATCGGATTTTCCTGGAAGGCTTCTTCAGTCAGCAAGGCCGATTCCAGAAACTCTGTTTTATTGCCAACCGTACATCCCGAGCTGTGACACAGAGAAAAAGAAAGCAAAAGAGAATGTATGAAAATTACGTTGCGGTCGAGCATAAGAAATCACCATGTCAATAGAGTAATAGCATCATGTTCTATCCTAGATATACCACGTACTCATGGAATAAGCACTGAACTTTTGTAAATGGTCTAAGAACGTACGAGTATATCTTGGAAACAAGCCCTACTGTGCTGAGAGGAATACGATTTACGCTAACACCATGCGTAGCCTCACAACCTATGTATGTCCTTACAACAACTTACTTACCATGTAGCATATGTCGGATTAGTATCTGTTATCACACGCACAATATACAGAACACACGTTAGGAGCTTAAAAAATAAATCAGCGATTCGTATTCGTAGACCTGGAAAAAAGGAGAGATAAAAAGATTATGTTGGATTAAGTATTTATACAATTTGAAATTGTAGACGTTACAACCATTTACAATGTGACGATGCTCTCTACGTCATTTTTGATGAGAAGACCAGGGCGATATGGCTGCAAAAAAACTCTTTTTTTTTCAAGTCGATCCACTGGGAACGATTTGAAAACGGATAAAATTGTGGGGTTTGGCGGATTGGGAGGCAGAAGTTAAATGGCATTTTGGGAAATGTATGAGAATTTTGTTCAGGGAATACATTAATCGTGCAGAACAAATGCGGGCTCCGAAACAAGTTTATACATAGGTCAAAGGTTGTTTAATTTGCGAAACGAATTGAGTTTTGAGTTTCCACTAGGGGCCAGCAGTTGGAAACTTTGCTATAGTATGACGGAGAACAGTTGCTAGGATGGAAGATTTAAGGCGTATTGAAGGTCTATTGAACTTGGATTGATGCTGTTTACTGAGTTGCTAACAAATGTCATGTCATGCATTATATATATATCATCAAGTGTACGACACTTCAGATACATAATTACTTTCATTGAACTTATCAAACTAGATTCAAAAGAGCCAGGTCCGAGGAATTTCTTTATTGATAATTCAATTAAAAATGGGCAAATGCATCAAAACATTTACAGCAAAGAATTCTAATTCAATTCTCTTATTAGAAGGCAACCAACCTTTCAAATAGCAACATTTTAAAGGACTCACTTGCTAACATGGAACTTATTGATTCATTTTGTAGATACTTACTCGATCTCTGATTTTTAATGAAGTATAATTGCAGTCTTTCTTTGAATGTATTTTCATTTACGTAATATTCCACTCGAACTCTGAAAAGAAATAGAAAATTGGGGCATGAGTTTCGTCATTTTAAATTCATGAGAAATTTTATTTGTACTTTGAATACTGATTAAGAAAGGGGTTTAATAATTTCTTAAGATTTTGCAACAAGCAATAAAAATTAAAATTTCCGTTTCATGATTTTGAAGGCTTCAAATATAATTAGTTCCAGCATACACAAGCAGCAATTTTATATTGTAATTTATTATAATAAGTTTGTAGTCTCCAAGATCGAGGGCGTCTGCAAAACATCCTTTTATTTTCCCGATACGTAAAGATTTTGAGGCAAATACACCCCAGTATCAGAACAATATCAGCAAAAGAGTCAGCCGTGTTGAAATGATTTAAATACAAGTGAATTGTCGATCCATTAGTAAAGTTTTTTTTTGGTAAACTGTGTACCCTGCTATTGTAAATAATGTTTCCAACCACTCTTGATTCATGTAGCTGCTAATCGCACCTTACTTTAGAAACACATGAAAAGATTCTTCCAAATGGAGAAAAGGAAAAGATGTGGGTTTGTTTTTTTCTTAAAACGTTATAATTCGTACACTCAAAATTATAAACGTATCTACAAAGTTAAGGCGTTCAAAATTCATTAATTTCTTGGCTGGGTCCTGGATGGAGTATGATCTCCTACCTGGTTTTGGTCTGGGTGGCGTTGGTGGTGCTTTTCCCGTTGCTTCTTGCGACGCTCTTTCTGAAGGGCCCGCGCTTGACCGCAGAAACGGGCTTTCTTCTCCAGTGTGATGCTGACCCATACTAGACGCAGCAGCTCCCCCAGTTGGTGCCGCAACTTCAACTGCTGACCTTTGAAAAGCATTCAGTAGTTTGTCGCTTCTGCACAGCTGTAGGCATTTATTTCCGCTGCTACCGAGCTTTATATTCTTCCAAAGTGCTGGGCCGGGGGTCGATAGGGATTCCACCGCGAGAAGAACGTCTAAGGGGGGGGGGGCCTGATGGTTGTCTGAGGAACTGTAGCTTGGCAGGTTTCTGGGCGAGGCGGGGATATGTAGGGAGCCTCAGAACGCTCCTTGGTTCCTCTCCAGTTGACGGGATACTGCGAATAAATAGAGTGGTTAACTAAAAGAATCGAGGGTCTTGAGCATGAAGGCAGATGGGCTCCTTTAAGTCATTTACCATCACAGGCCTAGGGAGTGCCGAGGAGCCGATGTAATGAAAGGATCTCCAGGACCAGGTGTAAGCCAAAGAGTCCTAATAGATGGTGGGGATGGCGATGAACGGCTCGCCGCAGACGAGCATGGGCGCCAACTCACTGCTTTGGCCTAGGCCCCACACCTGACCACCCAGAGAGTAAGGCGATTTGCCAAAGCTCGTTCCACAAAAACTCCCCAAACTAAAACACACAAAACACTCACTACTCGGGATGGACCCTATTTCCTCCAACCCACGCTTCGGCACTCACACCACCGAAGATTCGATTTCAACAAATGCAACCCGTGCGCGATATTTCTTCACCTTGTTTGTTCATACAACGTAAGATTTCTCCCTCACGCATCCTTTTGGCTCATTCTTTTCGTGATTGATGATTATAGATGATGTGGTTGTGGAGCAGCCGTGCACATACGGGAGTGGTATCGTAAACTTCGTCGAGCCTAACCAATCTAAGCTGAGCTGCATTAACTTAACTTGAAGAAATCAAAGTCTACTCTATTGTAGCCATTAACATTAGAATTTATACTAATTTCTAACTTTGCTAGAAAAATGTACAATGCATGGTAATGTTTCCTATTCGAGTTTGGCT
Source organism: Odontomyia ornata (assembly GCA_963969285.1). Lineage (NCBI taxonomy): Eukaryota > Metazoa > Arthropoda > Insecta > Diptera > Stratiomyidae > Odontomyia > Odontomyia ornata. Next base: position 427,920,438 of record OZ017738.1, on the reverse strand, counting down.
CGAGGATGCATTCTTCATACCACGTTAGCTGGTGGTGGTGGTTAAGTGGTGTTTAAGTTGGCTAACTTAAGCTGTTCACAAATTCCCCGTAACAATTCCCCCCTGTTTTTAGTGGATTTCACGGAAATACACTACTCTTTCCATATAACTTCCCGGGACAGTTGCCCACTATCAGCAAATATATACACACCTACGGTATTCACATCTGGCTTATCGCGCCAGCCTGGCTAATTCAAACAAAAATTTTCTAAATCTGTTACGCCATCTTTAGCCTACCGACGCCTTTTATAACTAAAATCTATTGCTGGATATATAGCTACTCTAACGGCTCGCCAAATTGCCTTACTGTCTACCCCGTATTCCTTACATTTGCTTAGTACCCCCTATCAAAAAAAAAGGACATCAACTAAACTTAAAATCCCCTATAACCTACTACCGACTCTGAAAAGAGTAAATTCATAGTTAAGTTTCGAGTTCCAACGCCATTCTTAACACTAACTGACCTGCTTGCATATTATACTCTTTATCTCCTGGTACTGGCTTCACAATGAACCAACTTGCTATCAATGAAAAATATAACAGAAAAAGAAAACCCACCACCATTATTTAACACAACCTGCACCTAATCAACTGTTTAAATATCATGCCCTATTCTCCCGATTCTAGCTTCAAAAATCAACCAATTCGCTATCAGCTAAAAATAAAATAGAAAGGGAAAACCCACCACCATCTTGCCCTAAGCTAACTATGTCTAACCAACACCCTAGCATTAAACCATGATCCAGGTTCCTCAAACTATCCAAACTATTGAATCCATTACTACCATTCCCTGAATCAATTATGCCCCAGTAAGTCACGAATACTAACTCACAAGCTAACAAGTCCCAAAACCAAACCAGCCGTTTTGTAAGGAAAGCTAAAATGAATTAGTTCTCCTGAAGTCCTCCGACCATTTCTGATATCAAAGAGGCGTAACTTGCTTGTTCTAACATTCGATAACCTCTTCCTATTTGATTATTGAGCAAAAAAGTTAAAACAAAAACAAGGGAAAAAGAAAACCTAACAGAAGTTACCGAAAATTAGCAATACCACCAACGATAAGAACGCTCTGCGTACGATAAGCTCCTGGTAAGTACGCGTTCCTTCAAGTAATTCACAAATACAAGCCCATTACTAAGGGTACTTTTCATTATGTGTTTAGTCACACGACTAACTCTGTTACCAACAGAATGAATCAACAAAAAGAGAGAGAACATGGAAACGTCCAATGCTGCCCATTAGTCAGCCGAATACTAACTCTTGCCTCCAACAGTGACTTAAGATAGGCACACAAAGTGTCTTCTCCAAGGATAAAATGTAAAAGCACTACTTATCTGATAATTCCGTCGCTCAGTGAAGTCCAGCCACTAAAAATCCTTGATAACTCCAGCTCCTCTCAAAATTGTATCGAACATAACCAATAACATCACGATTATAACACGTAATGTCCGGCAAAGTGACAATTCCGAAAAATTTCTAAGACTCCGAATTTTGGAAACACCAATCGAAGTCTGGTGAAAATTGCGATGGAACTGCGCGTTCACACGAACTGGGTTACAATTTTTGCAAGAAAAGGAGAACTATAAGGTTCACTTCGGAATGAGCGGTGCTCCATTGGGAACGAAGTAATAAAAGGGGGTTAAATTAAATTGAATGGTTTCTAATCTTTCGGCCTCCGTGCACTGGCTCAACTTTCGCCTGAATAACTCCTCCATAGTGGCCACACATATCTCCAGGGACCGGAGCAGGAGGTTGCACCCGTATACCATGTCCGCTGGCGTTGATTTGATGCCGCCTTTTAGAGCGCGGCGGAGCCCGAGGAGGATTACTGGTGGTTTTTAGACCATTAGGCATCCTCTTGGCAACATATTGCGGTGATTACAATATGCCGCCAGATTATATGGTGGCGTCCATAGGTAAGAGATTCTTAACAGCCAACGGAGGTCATTGAATGTTTGATTCTGGAGATCGTGTTCGAAGTCAGTTGTGATTCATTTTGATACCCCTATGTGGCTAATTCACGCGTTTATCAGTGCCTCCGCAAAAGAGGTGGTGATGAAGGTTTCTAGGGAATCTGCCTCAGGCCATCGAGTGAATTTGTCGATGATGGCGAGGTAGTACCTGAATCCATTGCTGGACAGCGGTAGTCAGGTCCACGTTAATATGCTCAAATCTTGGGTGGGTGGTAGTATAGCGTTGCAAGAGTGATTTAACGTCGTGATCGACCTTGTTTCATTGATATTTAAGGCTTGTTTGGATGAACATATGTGGTTCTGTGTTCATTGCTAGCCAGAAATAGCAGTTGATTATGAGCTCACTGGTTGCGCGGACTCCCAAATGCAATTGTTTGGAAGATCGCAGCTTCAAATGGTCATTAAACAATGGGCATATTCTGTCTATTATAACAACAAAATGATGCTTGGCGGTGGAGCCCATTACTTTTCACTCGAGTTGCTAATCGGGTTGACTTAATAATGCCTTGAGTTTGTTATTGTTTTACTGAACTAAGGAAATGGCGGGGAAGTTGATGGATTTGATTATGTTTACCCTTGATAAGTAGTCCACAAATGAGTTCCCACTAACAGAGATGTGCCTGATGTTTGTCGTGAATTGAGCAATTAAATTATTGGAGCATTGTTAAAAAATGAGCTTTAATAATTTGTGGTCAATTTATAGCACAAATATGCAATCCTTCAGTATATTTCAGAAAGTGCTGTAATTTTGCTGAGCATGTACTAGGTTTTTTGAGAAGAGCGCCAGAGGTGGCGTTGTGGTCCTCGTTGACTGCTGAAACAAGGCATGCAAGCTGTTCTCTGAAGGGTCAATGTCAAGGGACTAGGTCACTTCTAGTTCTGGATGCACTAATGCAGGTGCTTGACTCAAATATTTCTTGCACTGTTCAAAAGTGGCTACCACCTCATCTGTCCAAAAGAGTATTCCCTTGTCTTGTTTCCGATTTATCTTATCAATTGCTGGAAGATGCGATGGTTTTGTGATGCATAGGTAAGAACCATCGGAAGAAGAAAACCATCCCCAAGAATGATTTGAGCTGATGCACCAGAACCAGTAGTTGAGTCTATGAGACTACCTCAGTTTTTTTGAGCAGGGGTTTCAATTCATGTGAACTGATTGTATGATCCAACAAGCGGACTTCTCGTTTGCTGAATTGACACTTGGCGGTATTGATGCCGAGCCCGAATATACTGAAACGGCTGAAAACATATGAAACGCTGTTACCTCCAGTTACCCTCCGCGTGGGAGTTCCTTCGGCTAAGGACCTCGGACCCGGCTTGCCGTCGAAGACGGTCGTAGGTGGCGCCACTCGCTTATCCCCTGGTCCTAGAAAAGCCGCCAAGCGAGAAGGCGGCCGCCGAACACCCCTCACACAACCCAGACTAACGCTCTTTAAGCGCTTCCCTAACGGGGGCAGATTATTATCCCCGGGCGAGCAGTTGCGCCCTTGCCGGGCACAGATTTTCAGACGTAATTCACACCGAGCAAAAGAAACTAAAAAAAAGGAACACTTCCGCTACAGAGATTTTTTTTGATTGATTTTTCTCAGTTCCACCACGCTACCCTCGCTTAGCCACGTTGTCGTCTCGAACCCGCCAGAAAAGAGAAAGAGCCGTTCTTCCTTATTGGGTTTTTCATCGGCTCAGTTTTAACCGGCGAGCCGTTAACTTCATCCCTGGGCGATTCGATGTTCAATTCAGATCCCCCAACTGGGGTGCATCGGGCAATTGAAATCTAAATTTCCCTTTTTTAGTACACTCATCCAACAGGTGTAGAATGTCAAAGTGACTGACACTCTGTCAATTTCGTGTTTATTTATATTGTGCCAAATGTTTGAATTTGGGAAAAACACTAAGAATCGTGGTCGCGTCCTCTTCCCTATGTGTTTGAATTCGTCGGTGATGTGTCGTCGGAACCACAACGCGGTAGTGTGAAAGTGAATTTCGTGACGCGGCAACAAAGAGCAGAACGCCACAACGATTGGAGGTCTCTGGCGGTTGTACTTCCGATAGGTATAAAAGACTCTTAGATGCTACTCGTTTATGTAAACGTTCTTTTCCTGTTTTCTAGGCTTTCCCGGAAAGTGTACCAGCAACCAACTCAACCCGTTGGGAAACAAGGAGTGATCGAGTTTCCTCGACTCCCTGCACCGGCCACAACGGAGTGGCACTTGGCGCTTGACTCCAACGCTCGTATCATCTCTTCCTTACAGTAAGTATTACTAAACGATTTTTTTTGCGAATACTTTCATTGAGGCAATTGTCCAGTGTTATTCAAGACCGTACAAAATCCCACATCGGCTTTTGATGACGACACAGTATGTATTGCCTTCAATGTGGAGCTGATAGAAGATCACTGTGCATTTGATCCTGTCGCCTGCTGTGGTTCAGTTGACTCAGCCCAATCTCTGATGCCTAGTAAAAGAGTTCATTACATACTTCCGCTTGTCGCGATAAAATTGTAAAAGTTGCGCCATTCCTGTCCTATCGCTCAGCGACTGATTCGTTCCATGGTAATGTTTGCGATCAGTTGTGCGTGATGGTGACCGGATTTTCTTTTCTGTTCTTTTTTTTTCGCCTACATTTTTCTTTTACTTTACATTTATATTCTAATCTTTTAATATTTTTATTTTAGTATTATAACATTTCGTATTTCCCTATTTTTACGTTAAATTTTTTATAACTTTAATCTTTTCACATTTCATTTTTTTTGCCTATTTTTCTTTTACTTTACATTTATATTCTAAGCTTTTAATATTTTTATTCTATCATTTTAACATTTCGTTTTTCCCTATTTTTACGTTACATTTTTACTTTAATCTTTTCACATTTCATTTTTTTTGCCCATTTTTTTTCCTTCACTTTACATTTACATTCTAAACTTTTAATATTTTTATTCTATTATTTTAACATTTCGTTTTTCCCTATTTTTACGTTACATTTTTACTTTAATCTTTTCACATTTCGTTTCTTTTGCCTATTTTTCTTTTACTTTACATTTATATTCTAAACTTTTAATATTTTTATTCTATTATTTTAACATTTCGTTTTTCCCTATTTTCACGTTACATTTTTACTTTACTTTGATCTTTTCACATTTCGTTTTTTTGCCTATTTTTCTTTTACTTTACATTTTTATTTTAATGTTTTTGACATTTTTATTTTATTATTTTAACATTTCTATTTTTTAATATTAACCTTGGCTCGGGTGGTATTTTAACAACCGCTGAGAAAAGAAATAAAGAACATGGTGCAAATCGTTCCCGTGACAACGCATTTAATGTGCGTTTGTCATTCGGGTGAGAAAATCAGGATGTCATCGATGTACAACAAAGCGTTGCTTATGCTATGTAGAACCTTGCGCATGAATAATTGGAATGTTTGTCCTGCGTTACATAACCTAAGGTCCATATACGTAAATGTATACAGGCCAAATAATGTTATTCTAGCCATCCTCAGAAGGTCGCTACGCTACACGGGAATTTGATGGTACAACCCAAATAAGTCAATCACGGAGAAGATTCACATGCCGTAAAACACTGATGAGCAATCCGGAAAAAAACCAATTAGATACCTTCCTGGAATGGTGTATCTTCTAAGAGCACGGCAGTCACTACATGGTTGCCATTTGTCTTTCAATATTGGGCCCATTTGTAGCGGACTACTCAAGGTTTGCTCTTGTGTCTTCCACTTTTTTCAGTAAGTCTGCGGACTTTGAAGCCCTTGGCCCTTTTGTCGCTGAGTGATGGACCATGGTGCAAGTTCAGGTTTTGCGTTGATGTATGGTACTACCGCACAATTAGTCCAGTTTTTTTTTGTTGAAAAATTGGTACCTATGATCGCACAACTTACGTTTGTGATGATAAATATTCACATGAAGGGTCTTCCTAGCCCAGGTGAAGTATGAGCTGCCGTTGTCTGAGTATCTTGATTGATGAATGATTGGCTGTGATTAGTTTTGTTCTCACGTCGGAATATTAGTGGTCCTTGGTTGAAGCTGATATGATGGAGACACTACTCCAGGGTTGATGAGGAATGTACGAGGGCGATTCAAATATGATGGAGACAAACGCTGTAGATGGCGCGCATGAATTTTTTTAAGTTCAGGGCTTGAGTATGTCATAGCTGAAACTCTTAAAAACCATGTGGCATAGTTTTTGTTGGGAGTGCATATTTTACGCGCGTGCTACGGCCATGAGTGAGCGTCCAGTGCCGACCGTCGTTGCGCAACGTATTGTCATTAATTTTTTATTGTAGGAAGGCGTTAAAAATACGGAAATTTTTCCGCGTTTGCAAAATCAGTTCGGTATTGCGTGCTTGAGTAGGGATGCTCTGTTTAAATGGGCCAAAGCTTCAAAAATGGTCGCGAAACCGTCGAGAATGAGCCGCGTGATGGTCGGGCACGAACCAACATCACACCAGACAACATTTGCCGCACAGAACAACTCATTTTGGAGGACCGTAGGAGAATGTTGGAGACATTTCAGCGGTACTCGGCATCAGTATTGGTAGTGTAGAGTCTATCATCCATGAACACCTTCAATGTCGCAAAATAACGACTCAAAATGGAGGAGCATTCCAGCATGAAGGGCGATTCTTTTCCAGGATAACGCGCGCATTCATAGCACGCATCTCACGCTCAATATAATACCGTAACTGGAATGGGAGGTACTAGAACACCCCCCTACAGTCTGGATTTACCACCCTGCGACGACCACATATTTAGACCACTGAAAGAAGCCCTCGGAGGTAAAAGATCCAACACCCACGACAAAGTAGAGGAGTTCGTGCGCACATGGCTGTTCGAGTCGCCTAAGGAATTCATCGACACCGGCATCAAAAAGCTTCCGGAAAGGTGGACAAAATACGTAACTTTTAGTGGGGAGTACCTAGAAAAACTGTAAATTTTTATAAATTCTTTCGATACTAAATAAACGTGTCAGAGCGTTTGTCTCGATCATATTTGATCACCCTAGTATTTTTGGTAGTTTTATCGTTGATTAAAATGAAAGGAAAGAGTGTGTTGGAGCGTTGACGCGTGAACTGGTTGTTTTCAGTTTTTCAAAAAGGTGCAAGATGGTCTGCAGTTTTTGGCTTCAGCACCCAAACGTGCGTGGTATTAGCATATACCATCGGTTGGATTAGAGGACTTGGAGCGTGATGTTGGTTCAGATGGCCGTCTCGTATGGTCGCCTGAGTACGAGCGCCCTTCCTGTGTGCGCTGAAAAGGGTCATTTAAATGCTTGAGATGTCGGCGAAATGCTGATAAATCTGATCGGGGATTCAAAACGTTTGCAGGGCCTCGTTGGTTCCAGAGAAAGTAGAAATGGCCTGCGGTCGAGACATACTATTAACTTTGTGCACTCTGTCAGTGATGGCTGACAAGCCCGCTAATGATGCCGAGTTTACCAAAAGGATGCTGCGGAGTGTGACATTGAGCCTGTTTAGCCATATTTGTTGGAGCAAGGTGTCAATGACATTATTACCGGTAAGAACCTACATTCGCTATAGTAGCTGTGAAGGGTGTTGATCCCTAGTTCGACCTTTGCCAGTAATTTTTGAGTGCGTTTTGTGAGAAGTCTGAGCAATCCACAACTATGTACTGCTTGAGATTCTTGTACCTTCTCTAGTTTAAGGAGCTTATGATAGTACGTTAAATCTGCTCTGCTGTATTATTCTTTGTCCAAATTACTGATGAGAAACTAAAATTTTGTTGAATTATCGCTGATGCAACTGGTGGCAAAGTTTGCTTCAACCTGAGAAAACGATGGCTCTACGCTGCCCTTCTAAAAGGATAATATACCGAAGGCAACGTGGCTGACCCTGACGAGCGCATGGCGCTATCAGTTTGCGTTTGACGGTTGATCGCTCACTGCAGCCTCGTCCCATATATGTAGCTCGAATGGCATTATTAAACGTTTGCCCGTGAAGCTTTGCATGCCCATTGCTTAACTCCATGCGTGTGGCTTTCATAACACTTGAATACCAGCGCCATGACGATATCAACATAAACCACGAATATCAGAAAAATTTATGAAATGCCCAGCTCCTGGTACGATCTCCAATGTGGTCCGGGTGTTGCGGAATGAAAATAATGAACGCTTGTAATAAACAAAACTACTCAACAAAATAGTATTTGCGATGTGTTGAAAAGTAGCATCGAATGGTAAGTTAAACATTTTTCTTTTGCTGGTGTCACTATTATGATTAATCGTTCGGCTGATTCATGGTCGAGAAAAGATTAGCATTGCTTGTTCCACATATCTGCTTGTAAGGGTTCTTCGCTGGCCCAAAACCAATCACGTCAGCATAAAAGCCATGTGCATGCCAAAACACTTAGACATTTGGTACTTTTGTGGGCATCAAAAAGACTGGCAAACGTTTATTAAGTCCTTTTTGGGATGTTACGAGAGGGCATAGCATTAATAAGGTCATGAAACGATGAATGGTAGCTTGAACGCGGATCCCTCGTATTTTTGAGAGGAACAATACTGGGTAGAAAATTTAATCAGGTGGATTTTCACCATTGCCTTGGGGCATGCTGATTATTAAACCCACCATGGATATGAAATTACAAAATTCACTTTGCCACGCATATGCTGCTGAACTCGATCTTGTTGTTGAATTAGAGTAATATATCGAGACAAAGTGCTCTTGCACCAAGCGAGCTTTTCGCCAGTATATTTTGAGTACAAATAGAATATTCTATTATTCAAGATTCCGTTCATCAAAAATTTATATCTGTCATTAAGCCCGTCTATCAAACAATCTCTCATAAAATCCAAATGTCACTGTCCTATTTATCCATTCTAACCCAAGTGTTCATCAAAATCGCACAGTCCCAGAAATAGAGCATTTAGCATCTTTAACTAGTAATATCAATATTTTATCCATCGATAAATTGTATCTTTATATTTCTCATTTTCGTTAGAACAACGGCTGTAGTAAACGTACTACGTAATAGTGACGTACGCGAAATATTTATTTTACGCTTTTCTTTCGTTTTCTCAATAAGAAAGAAAATCTTCTTGAAAGATTCAATAGCATCATCATGGAGAGAATCGATTCAGAACTCAAGTAGAAACATTCCAAACGTTGACGTCGGATTATCCCAATGGTTAACCGCAACCATCAGTCGGGAGCACCACAATCATCCCCCAATACCACTAACAACTAACAAAAGTCTCCCCGTGGTGCGATGGTTCTCGTTTAGCAAATCTCTTCATCACTGGGGCAGGGATGCGAATAAGCAATCGATGGGGACAATCCTTGTGAAATATTCATGAATCGCTTTCGTGGAATGATTTTCCAATTGGTTGACGATTTTCTGCTCCAGCAAAATTATTTCTTGAATATTTGAAAATTGATGTTTACTAACGTTTCCTCCGGCCAATCATTGTTTGTATGAGCATTCATGTGGGGGCAATAATTTGGAAACAAGATGTAAAGAGCATGATAAAGATATGAGAGAATAGGAGAATTGAAAAGAACACGGAACATAGGCCTAATTCAAAATGTATACAGAATTGATTCCAAACTATGTTGAGAAAACTAAATTGTTTGACTCTCCCGAACCTTTTAGATCAAACCCTAGCAAAGTTGACATTCTACGCAAGTTCCTTATACGCCATGCCTCAGGTGTAAGAAATAGTCGAAAGTTTGCTAAACTATTCGCTTCATTGGGAATTCGCTAATAAACACAGCCAAAATCGATTGGGTGGAACAAGTGCTTTGGTAACATTCTTTTGTGAACCACTAGAAAAATCGATGTTTGATGATGCGTTAGTCCTAAATTATTTAGAAGACTTGTTTGGTTTTTCTTGCAAAATAAGCGGGTTGCTTAGTTCATCAACTTGATAGCAGCGGTTACTTAAAAACTGTGAAGCAGTTGAATGAAATGGAATTATAAGCAAAGAAAATAAGCAATTAAGAGGGAGAATCTACTCGGAACACATAAAAAGTATGAATGAATTAAGTAGACAGAGATATACCTGTACTCATTTCAGAAAGAATTCAAACTCAATATCTGAAACGCGGACACTTTTCTTACGCAATTTATGAATGAAGTCAAGAATATCTTCGACCAGAAGCACATTAAATGATCCACTTATTAGTTATCAACTTTTATTTTATGCGACGCCATTTGATTGCATTACTGCTGATTTGATTGATTGACCACAATCTCAAAGATAATCTTTTTATTATTTTGGTCTTAAATTTTTTCAAAAATCTGTTCCAAATTGCAATGCCTGGTTTGATATAAAACCAACATCGTAGAATATATATGCGTTTTTTTGTTAGAACTGACGAATATTACAATGGCTTGAACTCCTTTGAATATCGTAAGTGTATTGTGACTTCTCTTCATCCATTCGCACGCTCAAAATTTTCTGAAGGAAATCTATACCAACCTCTCATCGGTTATAGACGTCAGGTATTGGAATGTGCCAACAGACTATACCCAACAGGTCAACTAGTCCGGGCACCCTTAGTCTACTCCAAAGTGGCTGCTTGCAGGCTAGCTAGTTTGGAGAGGAATTTCAGCCACAGGCTCTCCACGAGCAGAATAGGTCCTAATGCAATTTATCAGCCACCAATTTAAATGCCCAATTCAAAACGCGTAAAAACACTTCCAAAAAAGCTATTAAGAGTATACTCTTCCTTAATCTATTTTCATCTCTTTCAGATCTCACATAGAGAAACAAGAGACGTCATCCATCAAAATTCATACCAGAAATAAACTAGGGGAAGTACGGACAAAATGACATGTATGGACAAAATGACATAGTCACCTTATTAAAAAATTGGCGGGTTTTAGTAACGTTTCCGCGACTGTATCACGTGACGGCAGCCATATTCACAATTCTGTCAGATTTTGAGCGTCATTGTCACACTTGCGTCGCAGTAACCAGTTCAAACGTGTTTCGCGCCTTCAAAAGTTTATTTTGTAGATGGTTTTCTCCTGTATTCTGGTGAGTTATTTATTGTTATTTGTAATTATTTCTGTTAAAATCAATGGACTTATGCCAGTACCTAGTGATTTAGATTAATTTTATTGCAATTATCAGGTGATTGATGGAATTTTGATTTTTTATTCATTTTCGTTCACATTTGGACAAAATGACATACATATACAATGGGCAAGACGACATGGTATGTCGTTTTGAGTTTATGTTAATTAACATTTATTATTTTGTTTAGGTGATATGCCGCAAAAATACGAAAGATAAACTAATCGGCAGTCTCGGAGCCAAGAATCCATGAATAAGGTTATTGAAGCATGGAAGCAAAAAAATATGCGATGGGAATTGGCCACAAAAACATTCGGTGTTCCTCAGGTGACGCTTAGAAGACATGCACTCAATATGAACTAAACCTTGAATTCTAAACCTAAAGGATTAGGAAGATTCAGGAAACCATTTTCAACTAAAATTGAGCAGGAGTTAGTAGAACATATAAAGTTTTTAGAAACACAACTTTTTGGTTTCACGCGTACATCACTCCAAGAGCTTGCCTTTGAATTAGCCGAAAAAAATGGTATCGATCACCCTTTCAACAAGGATAAGAAACGTGCTGGACAAAAACAGCTTGGTGGTTTCCTGAAAAGAAATAAGTTCATTTCTCTGCGCACCCCAGAACCAACTTCTGCTGCAAGAGCGCAAGCATTTAATAAACCACAGGTAGCTAAATTTTTTCGTATATATGAACAATTTTTGAAGAAGCACAACTTGGGGCCTCACCAAATTTTCAATATGGATGAAACTGAGCTCACTACAGTCCAGAAAGGCAGGAAATAAGTCGGCTGTCTCACCTGTGCTGAGAGAGGTTCGAATGTGACAGTAGTGTGTTATGCAAATGCCATCGGTTCATTTATTCCGCCATGTATGATATTTCCGAAGAAGAAAATGAAAAATGAACTAGTTGATGAGGCTACTACCAGAACTCTAGGACTAGCACAAGAATCAGGATGGTTTAACAAAGAGGTGTTTGTAAAATAGTTAAAACATTTTCAGGCACATACGACATCTAACAAAGACGATCTGGTTCTACTTATTTGTGATGGTCACTCAAGTCATAAAAGCATTGAATGTTTGAGTTATGCCAAAAAAATGGTAATCATATGTTGTGTTTACCGCCACATTGCACCCATAGAATGCAGCCCGTGGATGTTTGTATCTATGGACCACTAAAAGCTTATTTCAATAAAGAAATTTGTAAGTGACTAAAAAATCATCCAGGGCACGTTGTTACTCATTTTAATAATCGGGTATTTGTTTAATGAAGCGTATGGAAAAGCCGCGACTCGTCAGAATGCCAGTAATGGCTTTGAAAAGATGGGCATCTGGCCTGCTAATCCTGATATTTTTCTAGACTACATGTTTGAACCGGCAGAGACCACAAATATTCCGTTGAATCAGGAGGATATCGCAGACAGTACACCTAAACTTCCCAGCTATTTACCATCAACTAAATGTATCAACACCTCTTCAATCCAAGAAGATTTGAGTAACGATGGTGCATCTATTTTAAACCCATCAATAACAAATGACGATGAAGTAGATTCATCACAAAATACAACGCAAGCCTCTACCAATAATGATATTGGAGTTGTTGTTCCTGATGTGATGGTAACATGTGAAGAGGAGTCTAATACAGTTGAGGTAGCTGGAGCAGCGTATGATGACGGTGTGAAGCCTGGTCGATCAAAACAATTACTGACATATCCAGTTGCTACTATTTCGCCAGCACCACAGGGGCAGTTCATTTGAGGCCAAGGAAAAAGGAAATTGAAACCTGTCAAAGGTGATTGGCTTTTAACTTCTACTCCAAATATGCAAGAAATTATTGCTAAAAACAGACCAAAGGATCTACTGGTAAAAAAGAAGAGATAGGTCAAAAGAAAATTTTTTTTATGAGGATGAAATAAATATTCCTGCTTCCAAAAACGCTCTACCATCAGAGAGGAGATTGAGAGCATCAAGGCAGCGTACAACTGCTCTGATATATGATAGCTCAGGAAGCGAAGATTTCTTATGTGAGACAGAAGACGACGATAATGACTGCGCTTGCATTTATTGCAATGACCTCTTGTCCCGTTCTAAGCCTGGCAAAGGTTGGTTAGAATGTATGACTTGTTCCCTTTGGGCTCATGCATCATGTGCTGATGTCCAAAAGAGGACCAAGCGATTTATTTGTAAAAATTAGTATGTCATTATGTCCTTACCTTATATGTCATTTTGTCCGTACTATATGGACAAAATGGTTTTTGTGATTAGTTACATTTTTTCTAAATATATATTTTATTATAGTTTCTACTAAATTAAAAGGCTGAGCTACTGATAGTCAATGAACTTAAGATGATTAAAAACGATTGAGACTGATTATAATGCCATTAAATAAATAAATATTATTAAAAAACAAAACACCCTGTCATTTTGTCCGTACTTCCCGTACTTGAATCCCCCCCCCCCCCCCCCCGACGACATACGCACCTTCCATCCTCATCACCTCCTGAAAAAGAACGACTTTCTACTGAAAAGGAAAACCTTGTTCTCAACACAATACTGTTAACAAATGTGATAATCATTGCCGCGTCAATTCAGGTTCATTAAACGAAATACGAATAATTTATTTATTTATTTATTTTTTTTATTTATTGCCAAACAAGGCATCATTTAACAAAACACAAAGATATTACAATTTATACATTTGGTTACTTAATGATCTACTGTATCCGGGAAGAGCAGGATTGTGTAATTATGGACTTGAAAAGGGACTTGGAAGTGGTTGGGAAATAATGATTGCTGAATTTGTTAAATGCTTTACAACATCTATTTATTGGCGCGTTATCCGCATATATGGTCCGATGTGTTGTTGTGGTGAACATAGGAGAATTTCTGGTAGCTCTCGGAGGGTTATTCAGCCGTACCTTCTCGGAAATAAATTTCACGTTAATATTACCCCTAAGCACATCAAAAATTAGGCATGAGGACAACGCAGTATGCCTAGAAGCTAGTGATGCCATATTCAATATTTGGAGTCGGTTATCGTAGGGTGGAAGGCTATGGAAATTTCTGGGGTCATAGAGGGTCCCTAGAGCAAGGAGTAAAAATTGTTTTTGTACCGACTCGAATCTAGTTTTATGAATGTTGTAAATTGGGTCCCAAATCAAACAAGCGTATTCGAGAATGGGACGAACAAGTGAAGTGTATAGCGATTTTGTTGCCCAAATATTCTCGAATTCTTTGGCTCTCCTTTTGATGAAAACTAGCATCCTATTAGCTTTAGAGAGGGCTTCGTCATGTTGAAGATTGAACCGAAGCTGTGTGTCTAAGATTACGCCTAGATCTACTATGCTCTCAACTCTGCACAAACTCGTGCTTTTGATTTGATAATCGTTAAGGATGATTTTTTTTTCTGAAAAACTTATGCCATGGCATTTATCCAAATTGAGTGCAAGTTGATTATCGTTGGACCATTGGAGCAAAATATTTAATTTGGATTGAAGAAAGGAAGCGTCAATATGCGATTTTATAATGTGATGTACCTTCAGATCATCGGCATAAAAAAGGTGAGGTATATCGTATAGTGCCGCTGAAAGGTCAGATATGAAGATATTGAAAAGTAATGGACCCAGATGACTACCCTGAGGAACCCAAGAAAGGACATTAATTTTCTTCAATGAGCGACCTTGGAACTTGACATATTGGATGCGGTTTTTCAAATATGAATGAATCCAGTTAAGCGGTGGGCCAGTGATTCCAAAACTATGCAGTTTTTTTATCAATATTTCATGATTCACGCGGTCAAACGCCTTGCTGAAATCGGTGTATATGGCGTCGATTTGGTTACCTTTTTCCATCGCACATAGAATGTCCGACGTCAACACGACAAGGTTGGTGGTAGTAGATCTGCTTTACCGGAAACTTTGTTGCTCGTCATTGGGATAAGGTTCAATAAGAGGTGAAATTTTATCGCATACAATCTTTTCAAAAAGCTTCGGTATGGAAAATAACGTAGCAATTCCCCTATAATTTTCAACAGACCGCTTTTCGCCCTTTTTATTGATTGGTAATATATATGATGTTTTCCAATGTGAGGGGAAAACACCGATCGAAAGCAATATATTAACAAGTTGGGTAGACAGACCTATGCTCATGTCAGAAGGGTTTTGTACTCAACTTACAAAATGCAGTAACCAGCAACGAATAAAATCAAGAAACATGTCAAAGACGATTTTATTGGAGAAAATGTGTAATTTTAGGATCATACAATTATTAACAAAATTGAACGAATATTGACTTCTGAGGTGTTTGTTATAGTTATACCCATAAATATCTCCTTTGATAATTTTTTCAGCTTTTTTAGATCACGGGTGTCAATTCGCGAGGGAGAAAACACATTATTCATGTATTCTCCCCCCCCCCCTGTGCTCCCACTGAAGCAAAAACTGTCAGTTTAAGAATTGTTTTGAAAAGCTCTCATAGATACTCATATCGGCTACCTTTCATGAAATTTATTTTCAGGGGCAACTCCTCTGTACTGTAGTCATCGATTCATGGCCGGTTTTTTCGAATCCTAGAATGGTTACAAAGCCCTTTTGCTAGGAGCTCTCTCCTGCCTCTTTACTTGTTTCAATTGTATATACTCATCTTCATGATATCTATCACTCCTGAAATGTTCATGCTAATTCTAGCAAAGCTGTAGTGTCTAAGTCGGTAAAAAGCACATATGGCTCCATAGCCATATGTTTCCATAGTAATACAGGGCATATTGCTCCATAGTAATACAGGAAAACTCAAATCGCTATAGCTTCGGTAAATACTATTCGATACTTATGAAACTTTCAGAAATGATCAATCTTACAAATAGTCATCTGTTTGCTAAATTTTATTGAGTTTAAAGGTACCGTTTAGATTTTTTTCAAGAAAACAGAAAATCGATAAATCATACTATTACTAACAAAGTTGAGTGAATTTTGACTTCTCATGTCTTTGTTGTTGTTGTACTCATAAAGGCCTACATTGATGATTTTTTTCAGATTTTTCGGATGGAAGGTGTCCAATCGCGAGGGGGGGTACGCGAAAAGTTCGTACATTTCCCCTTCCCCTGCTCCCCTCGTTACTTATAGGGCAATTTGAAGACTTGTTTTGAAAAGATCCTATTGAGACCTTTCCAATGACATCCTACTCGACTACCAATGGTGAAAATTTTATTTTGAGGGGTCACCCCCTTATATGGGGAGACCCCCCTTAAACCCCTTTGAAAAATTTTTCCACCCTAAAACTTTCAAGAGGTCACCACTTCTGACCTTTTTACAAAGTTACATGGCTGTAGCCTCTATAGTTTCGGAGAAAAACTGCTGTGACATACAGACGGACGGACGGACGGACGGACGGACGGACGGACGGACGGACGGACGGACGGACAGACGGACAGACGGACGCAGGTCGTGATTGCAATAGGGTTTTGTATTTTAGTACAAACCCCTAAAAATGAGGAAAAGAGGGAGCAATATTTTCTAATTATAGTTTTGCATCCGCACCTAATAATGGCGTACCAGTAATTCCTAATGAGCTGGAACCCATATGGAGCAATTTACCTTTTTCCGAATTTAAAGATACCACTTCATCAAATTTTCCAACGCGGAGAATGATCTGTTCGTAGGTATTGCTTCATCTTCTTCATCTTCTTCTTAGCATTGGTGCCCCTCTTGGGCCTTCACTTCCTGCTAACAGCGCCTCCAACTGTCTCGGTCCATTGACTGCGTCCTTCGATTTTGAAATCCGAGCAACGATGAGCTGTCTTCGTTGACCGGGTCAGACCAGCATTTCCTCGGTTTCTTTACTGGTGTTCGGCCTTCAGTTCTCCCAACGAATACCTTTTTGGTCCATACGATTCATATTAACAGCCCATTGCAGCTTCCGTCGTCTTGCAATCGTCGAGACCTCCGGTTCCTCTAAAAATTCATACAGCTCATGGTCGTATCGAATTCACCATTGGTCCCCGTCCAACTTCGCTCCAATTGGTCGCCTCAGGGTGCATCACTCAAAGGCGGTCAATATTTTTGCGGATACTTGGGTTAGGGTCAATGTTTCACACCCATAGTACAACACAGGTCTCATCACAGATTTGTTTAGTTGGAGCTTTGTTTTCTTGTGTATGCAGCCGGTCTTCAAGATCGACAAAACTGAATAAAATATTTTATTTGCGAGCTGTATTCTTCGGTGTATTACGTCTCTTTCGTTGCCCGTTTTCATTATTTTGGCGCTTAGATACACACATTCGCCCACATTTTCCATACTGTATTTGCCAGGTTGTGATATTTTGTGTATTTGAGGTTTTTTTTCTCGACTATATCATGCGCTTTGTTTTATTATCATTTCCAATGCACAAGCATTCAGAATATAGCAGATCTGACATCCGTATTTCAAAACTGGTCCAACCAGAGCCTTGTAAGAGATCACTTTGACCTTTTGAGTAACTGGACTGAGAGACTCTTCGAAAGGACATGTACACTTTAAGTTCTTCAATGAGCCTGTTTTTGACGTGTTAATTATAGTATAGATACTGAACACAGGTTTTATGTAAAACCTGTCCTGAACTTCCCTTACTAGCCATAATGTGGAAATGTTTTGAATCACATTTATGCCCTTGACTAGCCAACCGCAGCATTGTTTGAAATAAAATTGCGTCGCATTTTAGCTTATTTATTTTCACTCACCCATTTTGTCTGTAGGCTTGCACATTATTTCAGATTTTCGGCAGGTTGCTTTGAATGATTCAAGCCTTTCGGTCTGTCGTATAAATTACCAATTCATTAACGAATGTTCGTGATAAGTTAAAGTCAAAGCCGTTCAGTAGGTTGCGAACGAATATCGAGAAGAGTTTTGGCGGAGTGGCTGTTCGTTGTTGTAGGCCATTCAATACCTTAAAACCCTGCATTGCCGTCAGGTTTCCATCAGTTACAAACCATCATTACCCGTACAACATATTGCACATCATGGTAGCATGGGTTCTGAGAAGCTTTCCCTGAAGGAACTTTTCCTAAAGGAGCTTAAAAACTAATCTATCTAACCAATCCTTATCGATTAATATCAATGAAACACGCTCCAACACATTTTCCATCGTTCAACTTCCAACAGATGTCTGAGGCAACTTTCATTATCGCATGTTTGGTCGAATGCCTGGCATGGAATCAAAACCCGTAATTTAGCATGAACTCATATTTCTCGATATGGTGTTTGCTTCATATCAAAATTGGATTAAAATTATCGTTAAAACATCAAAAAATTTCCAGAGTAAACACTTGTTATGAATTCATATGACATATGTACCTTTTTCTGTCAAAAACTTCTGAAGAAATCATTACAGTGTATGAGCAATACTTTTAATTCTTTTCTTTTTGTTTCAGAGGTTTTGTAAAATAATTTTATAAAACCCTACTAGTTTCGCAACCTGTCTGTCCGTCTATCCGTCCGTCCGTGTGTCACAGCACTTTTTCTCGAAAACTACTTAAGCTAGAAACATCAAATTTTGTATGCAGGTGTAAAGTGATGCTCTCTTCAAAATTCAATTACAAAAAATTTTATAAGGTATGTAAGGGTGGTCTCCCCATATAGGAAAGTGGCTTCCAAAAAAAAAATTGTTTATCAAAGGTAGCCGATATGGCTATCAAATGAAAGGTCTTGATGTGAGCTTTTCAAAGCAGTTCTTAATGTGAGACGTTTTGCTTCGACGGACGCGCAGAGAGGGAAAATACACGAAAAATTTGTGTCCCCCCGCCTCGCGATTGGACACCTATGATCCGAAAAATCTGAAAAAATTATGGTGGTATGTGTTTATGAGTATAACAACAAAAAATACCTTAGAAGTCGAAATTTGCTCAACTTTGTTAATAATAGTATGATATTCGAATTTCACATTTTCCCTAATAAAATCGCATCGGTACCCTTCAACTGAACGAAATTTGATATTTACGTAGTCCTACTAAGGGTTCTTAAACTCGAATCAAATCGAATCGAATGTATACACGGAAGTTATAGCCGTTTGAAATTTCTCCTATTCCAACAACAATAACACATGATTTTGGTATTTTATGGACTTTCCATCCAATCAGTCACTACAGTTTTCACTTGATCTTCTTGAAATTTTCCAACAAGGTCAATAGCATTAATATTATTGAGAATTCATGATTTGAGTGATTTTTGTCAGTTTGCAACAAAATGGCGACCGTTGAAAGTAGAAAAACAATGGATTTTCCTTTGAACGTGCACATCTCTTTGACATATTTCTTGACGTTATTCATTGCTGGTGACTGCATTTCAGAGAAGTTGAATACAAAACACTGCTGACATGAGCGTAGGTCTGTTGACCCAACTTGTTCTTTCAATTATTTAATTTCAAATGATTTGCTTCAAACGGGTCCATTTTGTCATTAAATCCCCATTACCCATCAAATATTGTTGCTACCACGGAGGTCACCGTAGCTGCAGGCATTAATTTTTTGCAGAGGGGTTTGTAACCCGGGTCGGCATACTGAAGCCGGCTGGCGCTCAGTCGTGCCACAGGTCTTCCGGGACTCCCTCTGCTCGTGTTGAGCCACCCTACACAGAGGGACTTAACATAAAAAGGAAAAGACGGGAGAAGAGGAGCCCATTTTGAGAAATGAAAGAGTTGTGATTTAATACATCCGGCCCATTTTATTGATTTCAAAAACAAAAGAAAAAAAAAAAATCAATATAAAAAAAATCAAATCAACTAAAAATATTAAATTGATTCCAACAAGCAAATTAATCGCCCTTTTTAGTGAAAGAAAAAAGAGAATATTCCAAACAATCACAAACAAATTTTTTATTTATTTTTTAATTTTTTTTGATTTGCGAAAAATATATAAAATATTTATTTTAATGTATTAAAAAAAAAACATTATAAAAATTAATCACACCTTCTGATGCTATCGACCACTCTGCAAACGGAGGGGGAAGGCACTGAAAATTAACTTCAATTTAAGAAACTAACGCTACACAAAACAAAACCTGAAACGGCCACTTGTCGAAACGGTAAACGCTCTTGTGAGAGCCTTGCAGCTGGATTCAATTTTCACTGATAAGCTGCCAGGTAAGAATAAAACTCAAACTTAATTTTAGTACACTTCATCATTAATAAGTTAACTCCTTTCTTAAATCAAACTTCCTCTTTTCATTATTTTTCTCTTTATTTTTATCTCGACACTGGACGATTCACTATATCCACTGTCACGCGGTACCAATTTTACTTTAGGTTTAAATTGTATTTAGAATTTATCGAAACATATTTTGAACTTTCAATGATACATTCCAGATTCATTCAGATTTACTTTTCGTTTAATCCGTTTAAATCCCATGCGAAACAAAGAATTCAAACTATACACAGGTTGTCACGGAAACCCTTTGCACTTTTTTCATGCGGTCGTTAATATACCGTCCGTGCCAAGGTTATAAAGGTTAAAACAAAAATGTTAAATTAAAAATGAACAAAAACGAAACGGGAAAAAATGATTACATTAAACGAACAAAAAAATAGTTTAATAAAATAGAATAGTTGGTTGAATACAAAAGGTTCTTCCAGTAGTCGGAGATTGGTTGAAGAATCAAATGAATACATCTCCCAATGTCCAATCTAACGCCTCATCACTATTCAACAACAGTTCGAAGTCGTGGATACATGGGAAGATTCTTAAAGCAACTCAGATGAAGTTTCATATCGAAAAATCTCAATTCGCGTTTTACTTCGCCGGAAGAAATACTGGTAAACCTGTGAATCTACTATGTTGCCAGCCGTTGCGGTACCACCACCGATTTCATGGGCCCAGCAATCCGATTTGCTGCATATGACGATAAATGTTGAATGCAAGACGTCACTTATAAATTCCCTGAAAATAGCATGCAGTTCCATATAAAGTGCAAAATAATAAGCGGTCACTGGAATTCAAGGTTTACCAAGGCGAAGTAGGACCTTTTCCGCCAACGTTGACAAACGTACAAAAAGGCCACCTTTGCTTCCGCCAGCAAAAGTTGATTGTGATGATTGAAAAAATAATTCGATTTCCACTCGAGCTACGGAAAAGTGGTCATCGAATGTAAAATTCAAGGACAAAACGGTTCGAACTTTGAAAGATTTCAATTGTTTGAAAAACAAAGAACAGAAAGGAAGGTTGAATTTGGAACCCGAGTTATTTAACATCAACAATGAAGATAAACAGATACACAATGTCGTGTTGTCGCTGTATGTGCGCGTTGAAAATTGCCTTCCGAGCGTGTCGAAAAAAGATCGTGAAAAGTGCGGAAAACTTTTCAACCAATTTCGAGTAATAATCGCGTATAGTTTCTAGTATTACCGGTAGTAAGTTCCCGGTCAATAGTGTGAATCGTGGGAACAGCCAACAGCGGATGAAAAATGGACTTCTTGAAAAATCTGCGATGGGTTTGTCGTGCGTATGCTGTCAACATGAAAGAGAAAGGTCCGGGGCTGGCATCCGTGCGTATATTTGGTCCCGCTGGAATCAACCACAAGCTGAAAAAGTACTTTTACATAGAGGTTTCGAAAGATAATAATTTTCGTAAAAATAAATGCAATTTATGTTTTAAAAAACTTCAACATGCACATTACTTTGCCCGACTAGCAACAACTACGGATCGATATTTAAAAGTTACCGTGAAAGTGGAAATCGTTCCGCCCGTTTCAATAAATGTTTTCAAACTGAATTTGCCTCATTTGCATTGGTATCAGAAGACAAAAAGTCAAGGATGTTACAACATTAACTTAACAAAAACCGACCACCTTAAGTTATTAAGTCTAAGGTCCAACAACCACAACAGACATCACGGCTGATACCGATACTAGAACAGTGCTAAATTCAATGCCATCCTGCCCAGTAGTCACAAGTATTCCTGAGAAAACGTCTAGAAGAAATAAGACAGAATTTAAAAGCTGCATTACAAACAAGCAAAATGGCTAAAAATGTCCCTCGAATTAAAGTTAAAAGTGGTTCAGATCTGAAAGCACCGCAGCTTAGCCAGATTAGTAGTCAGCAAACGGATCAGGCCTCACAGATTCTTTCAGTATCACGACGTCATGAACAACTATCAATGAAAGACATAAATGTGCCACAAGTCACGTCCATGCAGGGAACGTCCAAGATCCAATGAATGATTGTCAAATTAAGCTGGGACAGGTTTTCAAGGATATGGATTTACTTACCTTCATTTTGAAAGCTCTGAAGTAGCCATATAGTGCTTTCCAACGTTGGATCTAGTGCTTTCCAACGTTGCTGATCAACATCTTTCTGTATCTCGGTCGGCGGTTCCGTATGTAGACATTGACTCATTTCACCCTCCCCTCTCTATGGTCCTTTCTTTGAAATATCTAGCACGATGCAAAACTCGTACGCGGACTGGGTTCAATTTTTACAAATCCGATTTCCACACATATTTCTACCATTGACTGGCAAAGTTTCTTTGCTGACTTGGATTGTGAAAAAGCAATATCAAAATTCTATTCCTTTCTATTTATTAGTATCCCTAACTTCACTCCACTTTATGCCTCCTCAGCATGCGCTAATCCTCCCTGGTTTACGAGGCATGTTAAGGAAGCCATTAAAAATAAGGATAAAGCTCATAAATTGTGGAAATTTCATGGAACAATTGATTATCGTGAAGAGTTTTTTAGGTATCGGTCAATTGCCAATATGGAGGTTCTGAGAGCCAAAAGAGCATATTATGACAATATCGAAAAGTCTCTTCATTCCAACCAAACTAAGCCCTTTTAGTCTTTTGTTAAAGCTCAAAGATCTTCAAGTACATTTCCAAATTTTTTTCAGTGGAATAGCAAGACTGCTTCTTCCCCTTCTGAAATTTATAGCTTATTCTCCACCTTTTTCTCCTCTACATTTTCTTCATATAACAAGACTTCCATACCTTCCTCTTTTTCCGTATTGCCTTCGCCTATTATCAAATCGATAGTCACGAATCCTCTTCAAGTTGAACTTATTATCAACTCTATTGATCCTAACGTTGGACCTGGGCCGGATGGCTTTCCTAATTTCTTTATTAAAGCATTAGCATCTACCATTAGCTTTCCACTTTCATTGCTTTTCAATCTAAGTTTGACAACAGGTCACATACCAGATTGCTGGAGGATTGCTAATGTTACTCCAATATACAAAAGTGGTGACCCGACCATGGTGGAGAATTACCGCCCTGTCCCAAAACTTTCATCCTTTTCTAAAATTTTAGAACGAATTGTCCACCTAGAGCTCTATTCTTCTCTTCGTTCCCAAATAGCCAAATAGCTAAATCGTTCTACCATAACCAATCTCTTGGAACTTACTGACACTGTGGCGATAGCCTTAAA
Source organism: Odontomyia ornata (assembly GCA_963969285.1). Taxonomy (NCBI): domain Eukaryota; kingdom Metazoa; phylum Arthropoda; class Insecta; order Diptera; family Stratiomyidae; genus Odontomyia; species Odontomyia ornata. Next base: position 427,896,994 of record OZ017738.1, on the reverse strand, counting down.
TGACAGTCTTCAAGTGGATACTATCTACACTGATTTCTCTAAGGCATTTGACACTGTCAACCATAACATTCTTATTTGCAATTTGCAGCATTATGGTGTGAGTGGCTCCATTTTGTCATGGTTAACTTCATACCTAGTTTCTAGAACATGCCAAGTTGTTGTTGATGACTCGGTTTCCAAGTCATTTCATCCCTGCTCTGGAGTTCCACAAGGTTCCATCTTAGGTCCGTTCCTTTTCACCATGTTTATCAATGATCTCCTATCAGTGTTTAACTCTTCCTGTCTCTTATTTGCGGATGATTTGAACATCTACAGAGTAATCAACTCGCCTGCTGACTGTCATATTCTCCAAAACGATCTGTTATCTCTGTCTTCTTGGTGTAAGGCTAACCTTTTGAATTTAAATGTACCAAAATGCCACAAAATGTCGTTTTTGTTGAAAAGTTCATCAATATCCCATTCCTAATTACTGAATCAAACTCCTCTAACAGTAGTGGATCAGGCGAAAGACTTAGGGGTTATCTTCGACCCAAAGTTCAAATTTATCCTTCACATTATAAACTTAGTCACTAGAGCTTCCCATGTTTCGGGTTTTGTTCTTAGGCATACTTCTATTTTTTCTAACCCTAAGTCTGCTATCAAACTATTTATCTGTATCGTACGTTTTCTTCTTGAATACTGTTCTCAAATTTGGTCACCTCACAATGCTTATCTGATTGTTCTCCTTGAATCTGTCCAGAGGAAGTTCGCCCGTTTTCTATTTTTCAAATTCAAAATCCCTTATGCGACCTACGAAAATCCCCTGTCCTTCCTTCAGATTCCTTCTCTTGAAATTCGCAGATTGATACATGATGAATGTCTTCTCTTTAAAATATGTAACTGCTTTACGGATACAAATCTTGATTCTCGAATTTATTATAGACTAAATCTGCGCTCGGGTAGAAATACCTCGCAATCATGATCGTCTACAAATTGGTCCTTTTCCTCGTTCTCTTTATTTACTTAAAAAGAAAAACTTATTAGTTTACTAATTTGTTAATTTTTTGTGTTTCTTAGTATATACTTCACCATTTGTATTAGAGGTAACTCTGTTAACGGTAACATAAATAAATAAAGTCTCTGTCATATATTAATGATAATCTTCTTCTTCGTAGCCCTACAGCCCCTTTCAGGCCTTCGCTTAGAGATAGTTAGAGTATCTCATTGTCATAATCTAATGTTTCGGCACTTCACAAGGTGATATGATCATTATCACGCTTTGGCTGTGTGTCCACCCAGCTGCGATACGTATCATAACTGAACAGGCTTATAGTCCGTCCGAAGAACCACTCAAACTAAATCTCGTTGACGCCAACTAAACTTGAACCAGAGACCTTCAGCTTTCGAGCTTAGTGCTCTAACCACTAAGCCATGCGGACTAATGATAATATCCGCATACAAATACAAAGGCTAAAAGATGCACCATTCCACGAAATCATTTGCAATCAACATCTGTTCCAAGACGCTGATCTCATGCCAATCCTCAATACAATCCTAAGTCCAATCCTACTCCAAAAACCGGGTGCTCCTCCACAGCAACAGGTGATTCCAGCATTTTTGTCGTATAAAATTCCAGCAGAAATATCGGTTCACCAAATGCGCCTAAGCATGACCCGCAGCCGAATAAACATTCCAAACCCAAACCCAAAAAAGCCCAACTCACCCCGAAAGAAAACCACCCCTAAGCCCGTGATGCGTTCCAGTACTCCTTTTGAAATACTATCAGATGATGAAACTGTACAAATGTTCGAAGCAAATGTGGATCCAAATCTGCTCTTCAATGCCGAAAGTGAATTGCAGGACAAATTCAAAAACAATTGTACAACACAAAACTGACAGAATTTCATTCACTTTGACATTAACACCTGATGTGCAAATGTACTAGATGAAGGGAAATTTGGACGTCAATTGCCCGATGAACACCAGTTGGGTGATCGCAATTAAGTGTTGAATCGCCCAGAAGTAAAATTAACGACTCGCCGGTTGAAACCGAGTCGATGAAAAACGTGGAAACAACGAATGGCTCTCTTCCCTTTTCTGGCAGACAAAGATCGAGATCGGAGGATTGAGTGTGACGAGCAACAAGAAATTTTTCCTTTGATTCATCACGGGAAGAAATTTACAACAGCGACAGCGGAATAATTAACGACCAAGATAAGGGAGTTGGGCGATAGAAGATCAACAAGAAGCGCGCTGGTAGAAGAACTTCGTAATTCAAATTACTTTCGGGGCCCCCAAATAGGTAGACGTAAGTTAATTTTTGTGTTTTGTTTAGCTAAAAAAAATTCATTTTTAAAATTATTACACGTCATCATTAAACAAATGGTTAATCATATTTTACATCATGAAAAAAAATATTGGCTCGGGTGTGCTTGGGAGAGTATAGTTCGAATGTGATTTGGTTTTTAGCGCGGGTATGTTTAGGTTTTCGCTCGCTGCGAGTTACGTCGGGTAATCTGATCCCGGCGAAATTGTGGTCGCCCCGGCTAAGATTAACCCTCCCCTGTTACAGGAAAATAGTGTGTTTTATTTCTAGCTGTGTGAGGGGTGTTTGGCGGCCGCGTTTCTCGCTTTGCAGCTATTTGGGACCAGGAAAGAAGCGAGTGGCGCCTCTTACGACCATCTTCGACGGCAAGCCGGGTCCGAGGTCCTGAGCCAGAGGAACTCCCATACAGAGCGTAACAAAGCCTTTTGCCTTTACTTGAGTCTAATATCCGCACTCAATTACCACTATCACGCTGTATTTAGTCTCACACCAAGACGCAATTTCCACTCTCCTATTCCATCAGAAAAATTTTTTTCACTTTTAATTAAAAATAATTCTTTAAGAATATCAGCCGCCACCAAGTTGCGATAATTTTGTCGATTAAAACTTTCCTCATCGAATCCTAATCAAAACTCTTCATCCAAACTCAACTTAAAACTAACTCCATATCACCAAAAACGCTGCCCGGTCAAGAGTTCAACCGACGGCAACTGCCATCGTCGACTCTTCCCGTTCGGAAAGCACACAGCTGATGCTCCATAGCACATGTTTGGCTGTACGCTTTGCAACATTCCGTGCCGTCACTGCGTCAGCAGCCAGCCGATGGGAATTATTATTGGCAAGAACGACCAGATGCTCACACCATTCATAGTAATGCGAAAGGCACTGTTGAATAAAGCGAACAAATGCTCGTTGTTGTTATTGTCGCATATTGGAAAGAAATTACTCCCTGGTGGCTGGAAATTCCTTCTTTAGCAAATTTTGGATGTTTGAGTTTTTAATCTTATATGGCTAATGATAAAAAATTCAGCCAAATGAGGATAAATTCCCAACATGCGACACTTGCTGATCGCAACAACATTCAAAAGTATTTATATTGATTGCAAGGATCCACAAATTATCTTGTAGATAAATAGACGGGAATAAAGTGTGAAAATTTTCTAAAGAAAATCGTTGCATATATATAATGAGCATAATACTGCTTAGATGCTGCTCGCTATTCAATACTCGTAAATAAAATTAGTTCAAGAAGCGGTTAAACCATCTGCGATTTTCCATCAAAATTGTTTGGATTGGACCAAATCGGTATGACGTTGGCTCACCTTTTTATGGTTGTTTAATTTTAATAAAACACATGGAATGCTCAATGCATCCATGTTTTATTTCACTTCTAAGAAATTCCCAGAATTAGGGTTATAGGGTGAGCTTACGAAATTTTACCGGATAATCAGCTGAAGGATACGAATTATCCATTTTTGATGAAGGTGAAGTATTCAAACATCAAAACTAGTTTCGACAACATGATAAGAAATGTATTACATTTGTAGGAAGTTTACCAAGAAAATTATTTATCCTTCCATTTAACTTTTCTCTGACTTGAATATAAATCAATGAATGCTGAAAAGTTGTCCGGTACTCTACCCTTGTAAAAGTAAATTGTTTGTTTATTCATACCACAGGGCCCAATCATGGTAAACTTCTGCAATGCTTCGCAAACTCTCATAGCCTACAATCTTGTTACATTGAAAATAATTCGAAGAGAGTTTCTTCTAGTGTTTTATTATTGAATTTGATACCAAAGCAATTTGTGCTAATGTATTTGGTTGTCGACATTTTCTTACATGTATATATATATATATATATATATATATATATATATATATATATATATATATATATATATATATATTATATATGGCCACATGGATTCGTAGCCTTAAGAGTGCAGAGGGAAATTGAGCTCTGCCTACAACCAAGCAATCCTGTCTATAGACGAATGTCGTCTAAGGATTGTGGGAACAATAAGTGCTGTGGTCTCGATGAATGTTGGTATCTAAATTTAGATTGCATTGTGTTAAGTTCTTCAATGAACAAGCTACCAATTGAAAGACATTTATGTTGATGTAGTGTTCTTGCAAATATTGACTCTTGATTACGTTATTACATATAATGTACTAAATTCTTAGATATAATACTGAAATGATATACGGATGCATTTTAAAGCGTTGTTCGTAAGGCGATTCTGGTTCCCCATTGGACGCGTTCTCAGCTGGCGGATTGGGGAATGCCCTTACCAAGTAGGCGGCAGGTAGGTGGGAATTAAAATACCACTCGTGGGCCAAAACCAATTAAATCGAATCACCGACAGTGCCTCACTTACTACTCATTTATCATGCAACCAGGACAACAGCTTCGGATCGGATAGCACAAATGGCAGCACTATTGCAACAAATAAAGGCCTACTCTTTTGGACCTTAAAATGCTGGATTATTGAAAAGGCCAGGTGTATGTACTGGGATAGCTTCTGGATGAAATGATGAATTATAGAGTCAGCATCCTCGTAGTGCAAAAAACTATATGATATAGCAAAAATTCATTTAACATGCGAAAACCGCCGTTTTTAAAGCAGAAATCTGTAAGGAAGCCGTAAGTTTGGGGTGATTTCTATTATGGCCAAAATATTTAAACAACTTGTCACCAACTTCAAGCCTATTAACGAGAGGATCTATACTAATCGTGTCAAGACCAATTTCTTTGATGTCTAATTGGTCAAATGTGACGTGCCAAAAGAAGAAAAGGAAGAGACAATCAACGACAAATTTTAAACACATCCTGGAGTGCACTGTCGATGTATTACTGTCGGACGAGGTTAAGCTTATCTTGGGTGACAAAAAGTAAAAATCAACTAAAACTGGCCCAACGAGGAACCCCCAGTGATCAGCATTTATACAAAGATTAACTAGAGCAGACACGGTCTGATAGATTTCACTTCTAGCGGAGGCCTCAAAGTAAAGTTCACATGCTATGGGCATCCTCATAAAAATTAAGCTGTCATCAACATTCACAATATGTGCTCATTTCGCAGCGCTATCTGCCATTCGGACCATATAAAGGTCAACTTCCGATGCTTCATCTCTAACGGCTGTAAACAACAAGAGTCATCTACAACAAAACATCAGTCGCATAAGCGAAACTACAGCACTATTACGTCAATATATATCAGCGTTAAAAAATCACATCAACATATCCTCACGGGAAGGTAAAATGTTATTCAAACATATGTTATGTGGAAGATGATAAGAGATGCTAAAAATTTTGTGGCCAAAAAGGTCTTGAGCATAGTATACTCAAATAGTAGCCACACCTTTCATTTACCCTGTGTTGCACACTTTTTGAATTTTCCCAGGGGCACGTCAGCTGATACGGGGCATTACAGCTGATCCATTTTTGGCGCGCTCAAGAAACAAAGCAAAATGCAGATAAAATTTCCGACGCACGTGTTCTTTTACGCATTTCAGAACATAAGAGTGCTGCCAGATCCTAATAAAAAACTAAAAGATTGCATGGAACGAATTTGTTTTTCTGCAATGTTATTGATTTTTTAGCTCTGGTAGCCCTGAAATCTCTCATCGAAGCATATGTTTATATTCGTGCCATTCCTCGCATCAGCGTTTAACATCTACCTGCTACCGAAGATTTATGGCTTGCTGTTCGGCTTGTGTTCGGATTTTTCCGGAGGGTTGATGGAGTGTGGTTACTATTTGAGTATACTATGGTCTTGAGACATCAACGAAACAAAAGTAGGAACAAGTGGTATGACAAGAGAGTTATTGGAAAATGGAATAAGACTTACAAAGAATGCTTCCAGAGACCAGCTTGAGCTAGACAAACGCACTACGCCTTTGGCTAGGAAACGGTAGCATAGAAAGAAACAACTAAATATTCACACCTTAGTTCAATAGATAAACAAAAACATGACGGTGCATGATCCCTGGGTTTTCGAGTCTCTATCGTATGCGCTACTAGGTGGTAGGTAGACAAATGCCCAATCTACTTGGTTTGTTGTTATTTGTTTGTTTATTTGTTTTATGTTTGGTCAAAATGCTATTTCAGCCACTCTTGTGTGCTCAAACCTTAATCCATTGCACTCGACAACCCCATCTATCGGACTCTTCTCGTTTTTTAAGTAATTTTAGAGTAACTAAGTAGATGCACTAGATATTGTCCATAAGGATATTCCAGCTCAATGCTGTGACGCCAAAAACATCTGTAGCCTGGGGTAAACGGAGACCGGGCATTCATACACATAGTGCATGGTTGTCTTATCCTCTTCAAGGCACCATTAGCAAAAAGGGTCTTCAGCAATTCCTATACTTACAAATGAGCAAGTTGGAAATTGTGATCTGTAATCAGCCCAACCAGAGTTTTACACTCTTTTCTACTTAATACGAGGTGTGTTCAAAAAGTATCGCGAATTTTGAATTTTCGCGGGTTACGTATATTCGAATTTCGATTTTTTTGTGGCGTTATGTTGGTACTCATGTCTGTCACTTACGCCGACAAGCTCGGCCATTTTGAATGTTCACTTAATTGGTGATAGCTGTTTTACTTGCACGTGTTTTCAATCGTCTTCGATTTTTACTTATTCAAAAAAATGGATCAAAGAACGTGTATCAAATTGTGTGAAAAACGAAATTAAGTGCGCGGATGCATTCCAAATGTTGACTGTGGCATACGGAGAAGCTATCTTGGACCGAAGCAACGTTTATCGGTGGTACAAAATGTTTTTAGAAGGCCGAGAAGATGTGAACGACGAAGAGCGTGCCGGACGCCCGAGCACTTCAACAACAGACGAAAAACTTAATGAAGTGGAGAAAATGGTATTGGCCAATCGTCGAATCACCGTTAGAGAATTTGCTGAGAACCTAAACATATCGATTGGCTCGTGCCATTCGATTTTTATCAACGATTTGGGCATGAGACGGGTCGCCGCGAAATTCGTACCAAAATTGCTCAATTGCGACCAAAAACAGCAACGCATGAACATTGCTAATGAGATGTCAAACTCTGTCCGCGACGAACCAAATTTGCTCCAGAGGGTTATAACTGGTGACGAATCGTGGGTTTATGGTTATGACGTGGAAATCAAAGCTCAATCATCTCAATGGAAGCTGCCGCATGAACCAAGACCGAAAAAAGCGCGCCAAGTTCGGTCGAATGTGAAAGTTTTGCTGACAGTTTTCTTCGATTGCAGGGGCGTGGTGCATCATGAGTTCTTGCCACAGGGAAGAACGGTCAATAAGGAATATTACCTGCAAGTTATGCGCAATTTGCGTGAAGCAATCCGCCAGAAACGCCCGGATTTGTGGGAGAACAAAAATTGGCTTTTGCACCACGATAACGCCCCTGCTCACACATCGTTGCTTGTGCGCGACTTTTTGGCCAAAAACAACAAACTAATGATGCCGCAGCCACCGTATTCCCCAGATCTGGCCCCTTGTGACTTTTTCTTGTTTCCTAAACTGAAGAGGCCCATGAAAGGACGACGTTGCGCTACGCTTGACGAGATAAAGACGGCATCGAAGGAGGAGCTGAACAAGATTAAAAAAATTGATTTTTTGAAGTGCTTCGAAGATAGGAAAAACCGTTGGCACAAGTGTATAATATCTCATGGGGATTACTTTGAAGGGGACAAAATAGATATTCATGAATAAATAAATAATTTTTGAAAAAAAAAACAAAATTTGAACACACCTCGTATATGTTGAAAATCTGTTAACTTCTGATTTGGCTCTTTAATTAGTGATTTATTAAGGCTACAGCCTTCACATCTCCACTTAGGCCCCACCGACTGAGTCTTTAGCTAATAGTTTATTTTGTGAATGCTATGAGAGCTGGGGACCCACATATAGGGTTCGGGGCTGTAGGACGAGGCCTCAGAGTCTTCTGCTGGAGCGTCAGATTTCTCATTACGTTTGTACGCTTTATGTACAAGAACGCAGAAAAGCCAGATCAAATTGTTAATTTGTTTACGTACTCATGGACAATTTTCTATCTTACTTTTCATCTCGCGAGGGTTAGCAGTGCCATCTAGCTGTTACTACTAATGCTAATTTTTGTCCCTTTCTTTCTATTGTCTTTGATTCATCACCCCGCATCTAGTGTAGCAACACTCCTGCCTGAAACACAGAAGTCAGCATACTTAGTAATATCAATTTCTGGATGTTTCTGATTAAGAACAATTCTACTCCAGTTTCCCATTTGGTCCTTAAACCTTACATGTAGAAAGTCATATCCGGTTCACCCAACTAATACTCCGAATATAACCACTTAGTCCTGTCTGGGATTCTCACATTAAATTTTTTATAGAAGCTCGGAACAGTACTCATCCTGTTGGTTGACATAGCTATCTCAGGGGTATGTTCTATCAACAAAGAGAAGATGCTGTTACCACCTTCTGAAAATGATGCTGGGTATTCTTTTTCTTCTTCTTCTTTGTAGCACTACAGCCCCTCTCGGGCCTTCGCTTAGAGGTAGTTAGAGTATCTCATTTTTCATGACCGTATTGATTTTTTCGGAAGTTGGTTTGGTCAGTACCATGCTCCCGTATGCTTGCTCAGCTATGATATGATTTGATTAAATCAGTACACATTACCATTGAGTGAACACTCATAGTCTGTCCGAAAAATCCCCCGAACTAAATCACGTTACTCCCAACGAAATTTGAACCTAGGACCTTCGGCTTATGGGTTCATGCTCTAACTACTAGACTACACAGACTCCTGCTGTGTATCGTGCTACCACTATTTTCTGGGCAGATTTCAGGCCCTCTTCTTTAATGAACAATTTAAGTTGTGGCAAGTTTAATATGGCCTTCAAAGCCTTACCTAGAGGTGCACTAAACGCCCCGGTATTTCTCAGATACACCATTCTTTGTAGCCAAGTGAAGCAAGATGATTCTCAAGAGCAGCCTGAGATGAAATACGCCGAAGAATACAGCTCGCAAATAAAGTGTTGACGATCTTGAAGAACAGCTGCACACACAGGAGAGCAAAGCTCCAAGTATACAAATCTGTGATAAGACCTGTGTTTTGCTATTGGTGTGAAACATGGACTCTAACCCAAGCATCCGCAAATATATTGAACGCCGTTGAGGTAAATAATCGGAGCGAAGCTTGACTGGGACTAATGGCAAATTCGATACAATCATAAGCTGTATGAAATTTTTGACGAACTGAAGGTCTCAACGATTGTAAAACTGCGGAAGCTGCAATGGACTGAACACATGAATCGTATGGACGAACAATGGATACCCTAGAAGGTATTCGTTGGGAGAACTGAAGGCCAGCGGCCAGTGGGGAAACCGAGGAAACGCTAGTCTGACTCGGTCGACGAAGACAGCTCATCGTTGCTCGGATTTCGGAACGGTCAACAGACCGAGACAGTTGGAGGCGCTGTTTGCAGGAAACGAAGGTCCAAGAGGGGCTGTAGTGCTAAAAAGAAGAAGAAGAAGAAGTCAAGCAAGATGATTCTCAAGAGCAGCCTGCTTCATGCCACCAGACTACAAATACGTAAAAAATCAGTGGCTTGATAATTGCTATATACAGCAATACGCTCTGCTTGGGCATCAAACCTCATGAATTGCCAAAGCAATTCTGTATTGTCCAAAGAGTCTGCTAGCTTGCTTAGTCTTTGCCAGAATATGCTGAGAAATTTTTTTATCGAGGGTGACTTCAAGATTTTTTCCTTCTGGTCACAGCAAGATAGTAGCGCATCTGTCAGAGTAAAATTAGACAATTAGATTTCTTTTCCACGTGAGGAGTATCACATTAGCTTTTTGCGGCTTAACTGAACGCCTTTTGTCCTAACATCGGAGTTTTAACATTTCTAATGCACTTTGCATATTCCTTTAAAAAGCCCTAAGATGTTTGTCTGTGGCAAGCATGACTATGTTACCCACATATGCTTACGAACAGACCTTATGCCCCCTCAGTCCAAGTAAGAGAATGTTGACCAATATACGCCATTGCAGTGGTGTTAAAACACCAACTTTATGTACCTCCTTTTCGTCTTGGCTGCAACACATTGTGCACCCTCTCTTATTGTGGTGGAGAGCAGCCTGCACTTGAGTATATTAATGATCCAGCTTACAATCTCTGCTTCAACCTCAAGGGCTCTAGTGGCTTCACACGATGAGTTGTACGGTGCATGACCTAAGGCTCCCTCAATATCAATAAACACGCATACTGCATATCCCTTTCCGTGTATCACTTCCACAATTTTCTCCATTAAGGAATGAAGAGCTATCGTACAGAATTTTCTCCGTTGATATGAGAGTTGTGTAATGCAGAGAGAGTTTTCTTTCTTAGTGTCGTATGTCTTATATGTTGGTCTACAAGCTTTTCCAGATTTTTCGGTGAAAACAAAGTAAGACTGATAGGATAGTAGCTTTTAGACAGAGAGTACTGACTTCTTCTGGATTTCAGAATAAAGGTGACTCTGGCTATCTGCAAAGATGTGGGTTTATATTCTTGTGCAAATTTTGACATTAAAATCTTCCTTAGACACAGCATCAATTTTTGGATTTCACCTTCATCATAGTAGGAACAAGTCTATTAAGCCCTGGTAAATTAAATTTATCGAAGGAGTCCAACACATGTTGGATTCCGTTTAATGTAACGAATTGACCTGCTACGTTGCAATGATGGCATGAGCACACGAGTTGAGCGTTTTTGATAAATTGCCTAATAATACCCACAGAGGGTTCATTAGAACTTTCAATAAGTAGGGGTTCAAGTTCCTGAAGGTACCATCTGGTTTTTAAAATTGAGCCTTGATTAACAGTGTAGTCCTTAATGCAGTCTCTTCTATCCTCACTGTTTCTTCATGAAACTTCGTGTAAGAGACCCATTTAGAGTTTCACTTTCCTTTTATATTCACCTTTAGAAGTCCTTTAGCTTCACCAGTCAGCCTCTAAGTTTGTCTATAGTGCTCTCCTCAGTAACTTCCTAGTTGATTCCGAAGCTTTTGCATTTGTTGATTCCGCCACGAAACTCTTGTTTTGTTAAAGCCTCGATTCAGCAGCCATGTAGTTTTTAAATATTAATTTAGCGTTGAAGAAGCCAACGGGGAGATGGAAAATAAAATATAATCCAACTAACGAAACCGATAGAGCTGATACACTAACAACACTCAAACTACAAGATTTTCCAATAAGAGGTACTATTTTGATATCAAAAGAAAAACGCCATTTTCAATACAAATGATTGGATGTTTATTTCATTATAATGAAAAAGGTATGCCGTTAATAGTGAAAAATAACATCAGGCACATAACCACCATGACCACCCTTACAGGACCATATCCTTTTCATGAAATTTTCCATAACCAAATCGCAAAGTGGCTGACCTATGTCCTCGATAGCCTCACGAACTCCATCTTTGAGGTCTTGAATTAACGCTGGGCTGTTGGCGTAGACCTTCTCTTTTAAGTGGCCCCAAAGGAACAAGCCGCAAGGTGTTAAATCACAAGATCTCGATGGCCAATTGTGATCTCCTCTTCGAGAGGTAACAGGGTCCGGAAACTTTTCCCGCAAAAGAACAATGGTTTCGTTGCTTGTGTGGCACGTAGCGCCATCTTGTTAAAAATAAACGTTGCCCAGATCAATACCACCCAATTCCGGCCATAAAAAATCATTAATAATCTCTCGATAGCGCAATCCATTCACCGTAACTGTTGCTCCAGCCTCATGTTCGAAAAAGTAAGGTCCAATGACTCCGCCGCACCATCCAAGACACGACGTTGTTGATGATCGACCGGCTTGAGTTCTTGTGTGATCTGAACTTTATAAGCGTTAAGACCCAAATCTTTTTGCGAAACACGGTTTAATGACGTTTGTGGAATGCCTCATTCCGAAGAACCACGAGGAATTGACAAACTTGGGTTTTCTTCAAAACTTTCGGCTACAGCAGCAACGTGCTTGGCTATTCTTGAGTAACGTGCACGGGATTTATTCTTCACATCCCTAAGTTGTCCCAACAGCTCGAATTTTTCCAACAATTTCTGTAATGCAGTCCGACAAGGTGCTTCACGACGACCCAAAAATGTTTGAGTTTTACGAACCGTCTCTGCCAAATTTGCACCATTTTTATAGTGAATTTTAATAATTTCAATACGGTGTTGAAGCGTTCATTGTTCCATTTTTTTCAATGGCGTAGCATTTACTTTTCAAATATTAAAAACTGACAGCTTCAAAAGAGACATCTACCGAAATAGCGGGCTATTCGAAATATCACCTCTTATTGGAAAACCGTTTACATTTATGTGCCGGGTGTACTACTGAATGAGATTTAAAATATACATTGGGAATATAAATGGTTTTCCAATAAGAGGTGTTATTTTGAATAGCCCTCTATTTTGGTAGACGTCAGTTTTGAAGCTGTCATTTTTTGATATTTGACAAGTAAAAACTACGCCATTAACAAAATTGGAACCATACACGCTTCAACAACGCATTGAAATTATTAAAATTCACTATGAAAATGTTGAAAATTTGGCATGGTTCGTAAAGCCCGAACATTTTCGAGTCGTCGTGAAGCACCTTGTCGGACTGCATTACAGAAATTGTTGGAAAAATTCGAGCTGTTGGGACAACATAGTAATTTACAGGATGAAACTCGGGCACGTCACTCAATAATAGCCGAGAATATTGCTGCTGTAGCCAAAAGTGCTGAAGAAAACCCAGGTTTGCCCATTCTTCGTCGTTATTTAGAATAAGGCATTCGACAAACGCCATCACACCGTATTTTGCATAAAATTTTGGGTCTTAAGGCTTATAAAGTTCAGTTGACACAAGGACTCAAGCCGGTCGATCATCAACAGCGTCGTGTCTTTGCTGATTGGGTCCTTGAAATGCATGAAAATGATCCGGAACTCCATCGAAAAATCATCTTGAGTGATGTGATCCATTTCTACCTCGGTGGTTTCATCAATAAGCAAAATCGTCGCATCTGGGGCTCTGGGGCCCAGAGTTATTGTTGAAAAGCCTCCCTATCCTCAACGTGCAACAGTTTAGTGCGGTTTATGGTCCGGCGGAGTCATTGGGCCTTACTTTTTCGAAAATGAGGCTGGAGCAACAGTTACGGTGAATAGATTGCGCTATCGAGAGATGATTAATGATTTTTTATGGCCGGAATCGGATGGTATTGATCTGGGCAACGTTTACTTTCAACCAAACGGCGCTACGTGCCACACAAGCAACGAAACCATTGATCTTTTACGGGAAAAGTTTCTGGACCGTTTCATCTCTCGAAAAAGTGATCACAATTGGCCACCGGGATCTTGTGATCTAACACCTTGTGACTTTTTTCTTTCGAACTACGTGGAAGAAATGGTTTACGCCAATATCCAGCGTCAATTCAAGACCTAAGAGATAGAATTCGTGAGGCTATCGAGGACATAGGAGAACCATTTTGCGATTTGGTTATTGAAAATTTTACGAAAAGGATATGGCCCTGTATGCGTGGTCGTGGTGGTCATTTGCCTGATGTTATCTTCCACTATTAATGACATACCTTTCTCTTTCTAATGAAAAAAATGGCACTTTTCTTTTAATACCAAAATAACACCTCTTATTGGAAAATCCTGTACTTGAAGTGCAAGAAGTTAATCTGGCAAATCACCAGGCATCCACAAACATGGAGTGGGATTTTTCGTGGACAATAAGTTCAAAGAAATTTTTCCGACTTCAAGGCAGACAATGAATGGGTCTATGCGCTGTATGTAAAGACCAGACTGTGCAACATCTGGTTAGTCACCTGCGATATCTCCATAGAAAATAACGAAAATCTGGCTAGTGATGATTTTTAATAGCACATTAGAATATACCATGAACAGGCTTCCCTCGCACGATATCAAAATATTCCTCAATAACTTTAATCCTCAAATTGGTTCGGAGCGGGTTCACCGAAGTGCACAATCATATGTAGAGACCAGCCTAAGAGGACAGTACCTAAAAGATTTTAACATGAGACAGAAGCTTATAAGCTCCACTTAATTCCCGCATCATAATATTCACAAAATAACGTGGACATCCCTCAACGGCTGCATGTATAACTAAAAAGATTGCGTTTTCATAGATAAGCGAGCTGTCTACAGCATTCTCCACACACACTCATTCCACGACGTATACTGTGTATTGCACCATTACTTATTCAAGGTTAAATCTCGATATTGCATCTCCAAATATCGAAAACAGTCAAAGCAACCGATAAGAAAAATAGGATCTATCTAGGCTAAATGATAATTTGTTGGAGTCTACTGTACGTCTTCGTTAGAATACACAATGAAAATTACCCGTGGATAGAGAAAATAGTAACGATATTCAAGCACTGTCAAAAATGGTCAAAGCTGTGATCACAGACACAGTGGTACAGGACTTAAGCCATCGACAAAAAGTAGCTGGAATTATTGGCTGAGCCAGGATGCGGTCAACGAAAGAAATCAGGTGCACCAACAGTGCATCCAAAGACCAGCTCAGGCAAAAAAGGAGGAATACCTCACGCTTAACTAACAAGCAAAACTATTGGACCGACAGAAGCCATCAACGGAAAGGTAGAGAAAATTCACGCACATACAGGGTTTTCCAATAAAAGGTGTTATTTTGATAATAAAAGAAAAATGCGGGTTTTATATATACATGATCGGATGTTTATTTCATTATAAAGAAGAATATATGTTATGTATAATGCTGGAAAATAACATCAGGCAAAAGACCACCACGACCACCCCTACAGGACCATATCCTTTTCATGAAATTTTCCATGACCAAATCGCAAAGTGGCTGCCGTACGTCCTCAATAGCCTCACGAATTCTATCTTTGAGGTCTTGAATCGACGCTGGGCTGTTGGCGTAAACCTTTTCTTTCACGTGGCCCCAAAGGTAGAAGCCGCAAGGTGTTAAATCACAAGATCTCGATGGCCAATTGTGATCACTTCTTCGAGAGATAACACGGTCCGGAAACTTTTCCCGCAAAAGAACAATGGTTTCGTTGCTTGTGTGGCACGTAGCGCCGTTTGGTTGAAAGTAAACGTTGTCCAGATCAATACCATCCAATTCCGGCCATAAAAAATCATTAATCATCTCTCGATAGTGCAATCTATTCTCCGTAACTTTTGCTCCAGCCTCATGTTCGAAAAAGTAAGGTCCAATGACTCCATCGGACTATAAACCGCACCAAACAGTCACTCGTTGAGGATAGGGAGGGTTGTCAATAATAATTTTTGGATTTTTCGAGCCTCAGATGTGACAATTTTGCTTGTAGACGAAGCCACCGAGGTGGAAATGGGCCTCATCACTCAAGATGATTTTTCGATGGAATTTCGGATCATTTTCATGCATTTCAAGAGCCCAATCAGCAAAGACACGAACTTTATAAGCCTTAAGACTCAAATCTTTTTGCGAAATACGGTGTAATGCCGTTTGTGGAATGCCTAATTCCGAAGAACGACGAGGAATTGACAAACCTGGGTTTTCTTCAACACTTTCGGCTACAGCAGCAACGTTCTCGGCTATTCTTGAGTAACGTGCACAGGATTTATTGTCCACATCACTAAGTTGTCCCAACAGCTCGAATTTTTCCAACAATTTCTGTAATGCAGTCCGACAAGGTGCTTCACGACGACCCAAAAATGTTTGAGTTTTACGAACCGTCTCTGCCAAATTTGCACCATTTTTATACTGAATTTTAATAATTTCAATGCGGTTTTGAAGCGTTCACTGTTCCATTTTTATCAATGGCGTAGTATTTACTTTTCAAATATTAAACAAGTTGGGTAGACAGACCTATGCTCATGTCAGAAGGGTTTTGTACTCAACTTACAAAATGCTGTAACGAGCAACGAATAAAATTAAGAAACACGTC
Organism: Odontomyia ornata; assembly: GCA_963969285.1. Lineage (NCBI taxonomy): Eukaryota > Metazoa > Arthropoda > Insecta > Diptera > Stratiomyidae > Odontomyia > Odontomyia ornata. The sequence goes on along the minus strand of OZ017738.1, from coordinate 427,880,767 downwards.
AGGTTCGAGGATCATACTATTATTAACTAAGTTGAACGAATTTTGACTTCTGAGGTTTTTGTTAAAGTTATACACATAAATATCTCGCTTGATAATTTTTTCAGATTTGTTTAGATCACGGGTGTCCATTCGCGAGGGAGAAAACACATTTTTCATGTATTCCCCCCCCCCCCTCTGTGCCCCTACTGAAGCAAAAACTGTCAGTTTAAGAACTGTTTTGAAAAGCTCTCATAGAGAACTTTCATTTGATACTCATATCGGCTACCTTTCATGAAATTTTTTTTCAGGGGCCACTCCTCTGTACTGTAAGCATCGATTCATGGCCTTTTTTTCGAATCCTAAAATGGCTACAAAGCCCTTTTGCTAGGAGCTCTCTCCTGCCTCTTCGACTTGTTTCAATTGTATGTAGTCATCTTCATGATATCTATCATTCCTGAAATTTTCATGCAAATCCTAGCAAAGCTGTAGTGTCTAAGTCAGTAAAAAGCGCATATGGCTCCATAGTCATATGTTTCCATAGTAACACAGGGCACATTGTTCCATAGTAATACAGGAAAATTCAAATCGCTATAACTTCGTTAAATATTATTCGATCTTTATGAAACTTTCAGAAAAGATCAATCTTATAAATAGTCATCTGTTTGCTAAATTTTATTGAATTTAAGGGTAACATTTAGATTTTATTCAAGAAAACATAAAATCAATAAATCATACTATTACTAACAAAGTTGAGTGAATTTCGACTTCTCATGTATTTGTTGTTGTTGTACTCATTAAGGCCTACATTCATGATTTTTTTCAGATTTTTCGGCTGGAAGGTGTCCAATCGCGAGGGGGGGTACGCGAAAAGTTCGTACATTTCCCCTTCCCCTGCCCCCCTCGGTACTCATAAGGCAATTCTAAAACCTGTTTTGAAAAGATCTCATTGAGACCTTTCCAATGATACCCTACTCGACTACCAATGGTGAAAATTTTTTTTTGAGGGGTCAACTCCCTATATGGGGAGACCCCCCTTAAGCCCCTTTGAAAAATTTTTTCACCCTTGAACTTTTAAGAGGTCACCACTTCTGACCTTTCCACAAAGTTTCATGGCTGTAGCCTCTATAGTTACGGAGAAAAAGTGCTGTGACATACAGACGGACGGACGGACGGACGGACGGACGGACGGACGGACGGACGGACGGACGGACGGACGGACGGACGGACGGACGGACAGACGGACACAGGTCGTGATTGCAATAGGGTTTTGTATTTTAGTACAAAACCCTAAAAATGACAGCTTCAAAGTGACATTCATCGAAAAAGCAGGCTATTCAAAATAACACCTCTTATTGGAAAACCCATTACGAAGTGCTGTTCAAGTCATTGTATGAAGACTGAGGCACTATTATGAAAATAGCATTGGGGAGTATCAAAGTGGTTTTTGAACTGAAAAATCTACGATTGAACAGATATTAATAAAATTGGGGCTGAGAAAGTGCTGGTAATATAATGTTGATGTGCACCAGCTCTTTGTTGACTTGAAGCAAACATACAATAGTGTTGATAGAAACAATATGTTTAAAGTAATGCTACACTTTTGCGTCCCAGCTTTAATCGTGCACATGACCATGGTTACGATGCTAAGCACCAAGTCTCAGGTCAAAGTAAACGGAGATTCGACTGAAAGTCTTGCAATGAACTCAGGCCTAAAACAAGGGGAAGGCCTTATCCTACTGCTCTTCAATATTACCCTAGAACATGTGGCACCAGCAGACACAAGGGACACACTACTTTTAAAGTCTACGCCACTAGTAGCGTATGCTGATGGTGTTAATATCTATGTCTGCACCAATTTTAGATGCAGGGGAAGCATTCATACTAGATATGGGTAACGCAGCACTGCGCCGCGCAATTGCGTTGAAGCACTTTTAATGATACCACTACGTTGATACCAATACTCGGTATCAGCTGCTCAGTAGCGCATTTCGGCATCAACCCCTTTGTCGAGAGATTTAACGCTTGGCATCAACACAGTTGCTGTGTGTTGGACATAACATTGGATTCAAGGGATGTGTCAATTGCGCTGGCATTGGCAATGCCAAGCCATTTGGTTTAGCGCTACATTACGGCGCGGCGCCCAGTGTATCGAATATACAGGTAGAAGCATGCGATCATGGTATCGCAGCAGAATGGTATCAACGCAGTGCGTTAATCTCATTGCCGGCGCTCATATGATGCTATTATAGGGTTTTCCAATAAGAGGTGTTATTTTGAATAGATCATGTGTATTAGTTAAAAATATTCCGCCTTTAGTAGAACTTTCAAATAAAAAAATGAAAGAAAGTATATACCCTTTAATTCTACTATTTATTTTAAATTTCGTATACAATTGTTTCGTTCTCTACTTGAGAACTTCCTTAGTACTACTATTCCCTAAACTATAAGTATCCTAATATTTATACTAAACTCATTAACGTATTAATATGAATCTCTAATAACACCTAATCCCTCAAAGTACTTTTACTTAATCTCTAATTACCTGATCCCTTACCATTTAAAAATTTGTTTTTCCTTAATTACTACTTAACTACCTTCATTATTTTGTAAGCTTGAATAGCCAGGTGTATCCGTTACCTGGGTCGCCGTTCCAAATGTCCTGCGCCTTCCGATTGAATATCTCCAAGCTTTCTGCTACATCAAGCTTCCATCCGTTTGTAACCGTTTTCAGCATGCTTACGTTGTCCGCAGTGATGTCATGTTTTTCAAGGACTATATGCTCTGCTACTTTTGATTTGAAGTTTTTTGCATCCTGCTTTTTGTTTTTGTTGACTGCTTCCCTTAAGTGTTCATTCCATCTGACACCTAGTGATCTCCTCGTTTGTCCAATGTAACATCCATTACATTTCGTACACGATACCTTGTAGACTCCACTGCGCTCCATTTTGGGAATGGGGTCCTTGGTTGATCCAAGCAAGTTCTGTATTTTTGTGGCCCGGCTCGTATAAACTAGGTCGATGTCTACGTTCTTCATAGCCCTCTTCATTGTTTCCGTCCTTGAGTCAAACGTTCTTCATAGCCCTCTTCATTGTTTCCGTCCTTGAGTCAAACGTTGCTCGACTTCCGCAGTTAGCGTTGTGAACTTTTTATTGAAGATCTCCTTCGTTCATTTGGCTATCAATTTGGTAACTTCATCCATAGGGTATCCATTCCACTCGGCTAGCTTATAAATGTGGGACGTTTCTTTTTTCAGGCCTTCCTTATTCAATGGAAGCGTGAGCATTCGATTCACAAGCCAGCTAAATGTCGCCCATTTTTGCTGTTGGCAATGGTTCGAAGTGAAAGGAATTATCCGCATGGTGTCCGTTGGTTTGCGGTATATTTCGAATTTCAATCCATTAGCTCCTCTACATACCATTACGTCAAGGAATGGTAGCCGCCCCTCCGACTCCAGCTCGTGGGTGAAACTGATGTTGTTGTGTATTGAGTTGATCGCCGTGAGAATTTGCTGGACCTGATCCTCTTTGATGATCGTGAAGATATCGTCTACATAACGCACCCATCGATGTGGCAGTTTACCTTCTTGTGCTAAATTCTCCTCCAAAAATGCCATAAAAACTTCGCTTAGAAACGGGGAAAGAGGATTACCCATTGGAGCACCACGTGTTTGCTTAAAAAATTCTCCCCTGAAAGTGAAATAGCTTTCACCCATGCAGAGTCTAGCCAGTTTCAAAGGAGTGGATTCTGATACAAGGATCAGGAGAACAATGGAAAGCACGAGCCAAAATGTATTTGAAACTGGCTAGACTCTGCATGGGTGAAAGCTTTTTCACCTTCAGGGGAGAATTTTTTAAGCAAACACGTGGTGCTCCAATGGGTAATCCTCTTTCCCCGTTTCTAAGCGAAATTTTTATGGCATTTTTGGAGGAGAAGTTAGCACAAGAAGGTAAACTGCCACATCGATGGGTGCGTTATGTAGACGATATCTTCACGATCATCAAAGAGGATCAGGTCCAGCAAATTCTCACGGCGATCAACTCAATACACAACAACATCAGTTTCACCCACGAGCTGGAGTCGGAGGGGCGGCTACCATTCCTTGACGTAATGGTATGTAGAGGAGCTAATGGATTGGAATTCGAAATATACCGCAAACCAACGGACACCATGCGGATAATTCCTTTCACTTCGAACCATTGCCAACAGCAAAAATGGGCGACATTTAGCTGGCTTGTGAATCGAATGCTCACGCTTCCATTGAATAAGGAAGGCCTGAAAAAAGAAACGTCCCACATTTATAAGCTAGCCGAGTGGAATGGATACCCTACGGATGAAGTTACCAAATTGATAGCCAAACGAACGAAGGAGATCTTCAATAAAAAGTTCACAACGCTAACTGCGGAAGTCGAGCAACGGAAGAGGTTGGTTGTAACGTTTGACTCAAGGACGGAAACAATGAAGAGGGCTATGAAGAACGTAGACATCGACCTAGTTTATACGAGCCGGGCCACAAAAATACAGAACTTGCTTGGATCAACCAAGGATCCCATTCCCAAAATGGAGCGCAGTGGAGTCTACAAGGTATCGTGTACGAAATGTAATGGATGTTACATTGGACAAACGAGGAGATCACTAGGTGTCAGATGGAATGAACACTTAAGGGAAGCAGTCAACAAAAACAAAAAGCAGGATGCAAAAAACTTCAAATCAAAAGTAGCAGAGCATATAGTCCTTGAAAAACATGACATCACTGTGGACAACGTAAGCATGCTGAAAACGGTTACAAACGGATGGAAGCTTGATGTAGCAGAAAGCTTGGAGATATTCAATCGGAAGGCGCAGGACATTTGGAACGGCGACCCAGGTAACGGATACACCTGGCTATTCAAGCTTACAAAATAATGAAGGTAGTTAAGTAGTAATTAAGGAAAAACAAATTTTTGAATGGTAAGGGATCAGGTAATTAGAGATTAAGTAAAAGTACTTTGAGGGATTAGGTGTAATTAGAGATTCATATTAATACGTTAATGAGTTTAGTATAAATATTAGGATACTTATAGTTTAGGGAATAGTAGTACTGAGGAAGTTCTCAAGTAGAGAACGAAACAATTGTATACGAAATTTAAAATAAATAGTAGAATTAAAGGGTATATACTTTCTTTCATTTTTTTTTATAGATCATGTGATTTAACACCTTGCGATTTCTTCCTTTGGAGTCACGTGAAAGAAATGGTCTACCCCAATAGCCCAGTATCGATTCAAGATCTCAAAGATGGGATTCGTGAGGCTATCGAGGACATAGGCCAGACACTTTGTGATTTGGTTATGGAAAATTTCATGAAAAGGATATGGTCCTGTAAGCGTGGTCGTGGTAGTTATTTGCCTGATGCCACTATTAACGGCATACCTTTTTCTTTATAATGTCATAAACATTCGATCGTTTATATTGAAAAATGGCATTTTTCTTTTAATATCAAAATAACACCTCTTATTGGTAAAACCCTTTATAACACAGATAAAGAAGCCCATTTCTCAGTGATTCGTATGCTATAATCTAGAGAGATTCACAGGGAAAAGAAGATAGGTCCGTGCTTTGTATGGATAGGGAACCTGGACTCTTGCAAAGATTCCCAAAAGAACCCTGGACGTACTCAAGCGCAAAGTGATCAGGAGAATTTATGGCCCAATAAAGCATAGATTAGAGTAGAGACTTTTTAAAGTAATGAGTGATATAACCTCTATGACAACCTACCTATATTCACATGTGTAAGGCTACTCGAAATGAAGTTGCCAGAACATTTGAAGGAATGGAAGAGCCCAAGTACCCTAGATAGGAACTTTGAAGAGTTGACTACAATTAAAACGTCTAGTTAGGAAACTAAGGAAACGATGAGAAGATTCAATTGATGCTGAAAGCAGATCGCAGGGCTGCGACAGTTGAAGCCTACTTTTACTGGATGCGAAGGCCTAAATCAGAGCTATATTATAGATAGTGATGACGTTATATGCAACCAGATCAGCAAATGCCTCAATTAAACAACCAAGAGAGGACTTCAATTTACAGACGAGTCCATACAAAAGTGCACTCGGATCAATAAAAGGTAATCCAGTCGAAATAAAACAGAGATGACTGCAATATTTATAGAAGCTTTTTAAAGCACCTCCAAGAACTAATAAAGCTGTGAGTGAACTAGAAGCAGAAAAAAGCTCTTAGTCTCCCCGACAACCACAAACGAGACATAGGCAACAATACTTGACCTCTGAAAATATGAGGCTCCTAGAATATATGAAATACTAACAGAACTACCCTAGAGAGGGGTATCCTTCCAAATAATATTTTATGCCGGGTAATATGCAATTACCATTGTAAAAGTAGAATATGTCCTGGACAGAAATAGGGAAGGCAGATTTAGGTTTGAAAATTATAGAAGCATTATCTGATTGTGTATGTAATATTAGAGTACCTTCCGAAATCCTAGAAAAAAAATAAAGGCCTACTATAAAAGCAGTATAGAAGAGTATCAGGATGGCTTTTAAAAAGAATGATCTACGATTGAACAAATATTCTCAGTAAACAAATTGTAAGGTTCTGGGAACAAAATATGTACAGGCACTAACTCTTTGAAGACTTCAAGAAACAAACAACAGTGTCAAGGTCAAGGCTACGATGCTACAAATAAAGTCCTAGGCTTAGGGAAACGCAAACTAGTGGACAGTTTCAAAATAGAATCAGGTTTAAAATAAGGGGATGGGCTTGCCTCAGTTGGGTGAACAGAAGGGTTTTTACCCAACTTCTCAGAAATGCAGCCACCAGCAATGAATAACGTCAAGAAATATGTCAAAGAGATGTGCACGTTTAGAAGAAAATCCATTGTTTTTCTACTTTCAACGGTCGCCATTTTGTTGTAAACCGACAAAAATCACTCAAATCATGAATTCTCAAAAATATTAATGTTATTGACCTTATTGGAAAATTTCGAGAAGATCAAGTCAAAACTGCAAAACCAAAATCATGTGTTATTGTTGTTGTAATTGGAGAAATTTCAAACGGCTATAACTTCCGCGCATATTATTCGAGTTTCATTGAACTTACAAAGTTTAAGAATCCTTAGCAGGACTACGTAAATATCGAATTTCGATCAATTTAAGGGTACCGACGCGATTTTATTGGGGAAAATGTAAAATTCGAATATCATACTATTATTAACAAAGTTGAGCGAATTTCAACTTCTGAGGTATTTGTTGTTGTTGTACTCATAAACACCTACCACCATAATTTTTTCAGATTTTTTGGATCACAGGTGTCCAAACGCGAGGAGGGACACAAGTTTTTCGTGTATTTCCCCTCCCTGCGCGTCCCTCGAAGCAAAAAGTATCAAATTAAGACCTGTTTTGAAAAGTTCTCATCAAGACCTTTCACTTGATAGCCATCTTGGCTAGCTTAGATGAAATTTTTTTTCGGGGAGCCACTCCCTTATATGGGGAGACCCATCCTTAAATATCTTATAAAAGTTTTTGTAGTTGAACTGTAAAGAGAGCCCCACCAGCTTAAGTAGTTTGCGAAAAAAATTGCTGTGACACAAGGACGGACGGACAGACGGACAGACAGGTCGCGATTTTTGTAGGGTTTTGTAAAACTATTTTACAAAACCCTAAAAAACTGGCGAGTGCCTGTTGGTCTCCTTATTAGGAGTTAATGAGTTTTCTTTCTAGTTTTGCTTACACGAGCACAATAGGTTCATGAGTCAAAAGAAAATATTTTAAGGCCAGAAGTCCACTAAACGCTAACCTACATCTATCGTATCCTAACCAGCTAGAAAACCGAGGTAAGCTTAGTGAAAATCACTACCAGATATTTGAAAACAGTTGAAATTATTTACACAATCCCAAATCATCATTATAAAAATTGCCTACTATTAAAAAATTTTCCACCCACATTTCATTTCCAGGCAAATAGTCAATAAATCAATTTCCAACTACCTAAATCAATTTTTTTTATTTTTCCAGAACAGAATATCTAATAGCCAAATAAGTATATTGAATATAAAAGCAAATACCCGAGGCAAAATAAAACGTGATATGCTCCACTGAAAAGTCAATATGCTTCAATTATTCCAAATCAATTGAATTATTCTTGTCGCGTTTCATCTTTCTACCAATCGATTTCCGTTCGGTCGGTCCATACATCCGAATTTATCAACATCCTCTCGAATTTATTTTTCTGTAGGCTGCTGCCAATGAGAGGCGGGCTACCTTCCGTTTTATCTTATAAGTTGGGTATGAAAATTTAAATAAAACAACAAACGTTGAAAACAAAAATTGGAAAATTGAAGCCATACAAGAAGGAAAATATCAAGAAAAGGAAGGCATGCATACATATGTATGATTTCTTATTTCCTTGGGAAGAAATCAAATTTTAATATCGTAAATTTTTCCACCATTGATATTTAGACAAGATGTCATTGGCAATTACGTTTCCTGCTTCTTCTCCCAGATATTATAAAGATATTCGGGGGAACAAGGACGAAACTATTGGAAAGTACTAATGCGGGATGGATTATGAGCTCTTATTGTAGCACTACAGCCCTTTTTGGGCTTTTGCTTGATGATAGTTCGAGTATCTCATTATCATAATCAAATATGTCGACACTCCACAAGGTGATATGGTTACTATCACGCTTTGGCCGAGTGTGCGTTCTGATTTTAAACTAGCCCGTACCATAACTGAACGGACTTATAGTCCGTCCGAAGAATCACTCGAACTAAATCTCTTTACCGCCAACGAGAGTCGAACCAGAGGCCTTTGGCTTACGGGATGAGGGTTATTTTATTCTTATTTTTATGGCCCTGTTATTTGAGCCATGAAGCCTTATTCTTCACTCCAACACACTTACCTTTATCTTTTCCCTACTCGGGCTCTTCTTTGACCTTCAGCTAAAGATAGGGTATTTTGTTACTTTAATTATTTTTATTTATTTATTTATTTATTTATTCATGAACCAAACAAGGTACAAAATATTTACATTGCATTATTGTTCCATTTTATTTTCTCAACAATTACAATTGGGGGGTAATGGGCTAAGGAATTCCAGGACAGAGGATATTTAAGGATTCAAAGTTTTAAGTAAGTTTGTTTTAAAAGTGGCCTTCGAAATGCCTGGTGTATACCAATTCTCCACGTTGTTAAAGATTCTGCAGCATTTATTCATAGGCTCACTATCTGCATAGACAGTTCTATGATGAGTTACTTTGAGAAAAGGAGTATGCCTAGTTCGTCTCGTTGCATTATTAAAATTAAACTTCGTGGAGAGTGATTCAATCTGAATACCTTTTTCGATATTTAAAAAGGCGAAGCAGCAAGATGAGATTTGTCTTCTTAATGACAGAGAAGTCATGTTTAGTTGTTGAAGCCTTTGCGAGTATTCTGGTAAGGTTGAGAATTGACTGGGATCGTTAAGATCCCTTAAGGCAAATAGTACAAACTGCTTCTGGATGGACTCAAGTCTATTTGAGTGTATTTCAAAGATAGGGTCCCAGACAATGCTCGCATATTCTAAGATTGGGCGAACAAGGGCCATGTACAAAGATTTTGTTACCCATATATTCTTGAACTCCTTCGCACGTCTTTTAATGAAGCCTAGCTGCTTATTAGCCTTCGCTAAAATTTTATCATAATGTAAATTAAAACGCAGCTTGTGATCCAAGATGACACAAAGATCATTTACATGCTCAACTCTTGCCAGTTCGACATTATTAAGGAAGTAGGTATTGCTAACGAAGTTTTTTTTGCGAGAAAAACTTATGACCTGACATTTACTTGCGTTGAGTTTAAGTTTATTAATCTCACACCATTGTTGAAGGCAAAAAAGTTTAGTTTGAAGAAAGCTCGCTTCAGTTTGTGAGCCAATAGCGTGGTAAATTTTTAGGTCATCAGCATACAATAGGTGTGGTATACCCGCCAGTTCTTTTGATAGATCAGATATGAAAATGTTAAACAGGAGAGGTCCGAGGTGACAACATTGTGGCACACCCGATGATGCTACAATTTTCTTTGAATAGTAACCCCTAAATTTTACAGTTTGAGTGTGATGAGAAAGGTAGGATATAAGCCAATTCAGAAGAGACCCAGAGATCCCAAAGTTTTGCAATTTTGTTATTAAAATTGAGTGATTCACTTGATCAAAAGCCTTACTAAAATCAGTGTATACTGCATCAACCTGCTGGACTTTTTCCATGGCATTAAGAGCATCGGAAACCATGATTATGAGATTAGTGGCAGTTGAGCGACCTTTACGGAAACCATGTTGCTGGTCGTTAAGGAATGGATCAACAAAGGTGGCGAGCCTATCATGTATCATTTTTTCAAATAGTTTTGGTATAGTGGATAGTAGTGCGATGCCTCTGTAATTCTCTACTGATTTTTTGTCTCCACTTTTGTGAATGGGTGTAAGGTTGGATAATTTCCACACAGTTGGAAAGACACCTGATGAGAGAGATTTATTAAAAATTAAGTGCAGCGGTTTGGATACCTGTGTTAGACACTGAAATAAAAAAGATGGAGGAATATGGTCTGGACCAGGGCCTTTATTCAGGTCCAGATCGTTAATGGCTTTATGGATTTCCTCTAAAGCAAGAGTTATTTCTGCAATACCACCATTATGAGGTATTTGCGTCTGATGATGTACCGGTGAGCTAGCAGGCAAAAAAATTTCCTGGAAGTATTCAGCAAACATATCACAAACTGTTTTATAATCAGAGGAAGTAGTTTTTCCCTAAGTCAATGTTGCTGGAAACCCAGACGATTTTCTTTTAGTATTTACAAAATCATAGAATTTCTTAGGGACACGCATTATATTTTCTCCTGTTAAATTAACGTAGAGATCGTATGCCTCTCGAGACTTTTGAGAAAATTCGTTGGCCAAGTTTTCATAACTTACCCTGATTTGTTCGTTTGGGTTTGGACTATTTTTTAAGATCTTGTAGAGTTTGTTTCTATGATTTCGTAATTGTCTAAGCTCTCTATCTAGCCATGGCTCAGATTTCTTTTTTCTTTTCTTTATTTTAGGGACGAAATTTTCAACGGCATCAAATAATATCTGATAAAATGATGATACTGCATCATCTACGTCTAACATTGAAAGAGTTTCTATCCATTCTATAGTTTCTAAATAGGCTCTAATACCTACATAGTCTGCATTTTTAAAGTCATATACAATTTCATCATTGTATAAATTCGATGTTTTCAGATCAGATTTAGAAAGCTCAACAGAAAAAGCTCTATGATGTTTAGTATTAGAAAACAAGTTTTCTTCGTCAGTCGTTGGACATACTACTACTTCGTCAACAAAATTCATGAAAATTAAATCTAACCAGTTGCCATTTGGGTTTGGGGTTGGAGCAGTTTGCTGCAAATCATTGCCATAAAATGTATCGACTAATTTATTGTCAACGGAGTCTTTAAGGTTCAAAGGAAGGAGATATTTTTCATTTTCGTCAACAACAAAGGATAATTGAGGACGATTGAAGTCACCTAAAATGATGGTTCTATCATTTTCATTAAGGGAGGACATGACTGAAGGAGCTACCTCAAAGAAGTCGTTGTAAATAGTTTCGTCAGAATTGGGAGGTATATACACTACACCGATGTATAAAAACACATGACCAAGGATGACTCGCACAAATATATGTTCGGAGTCTTCAGAGGATGAAGTTGGAACCACTTCACATGATAGGAAATTCTTTATAGCAATGAAAACTCCACCCTCCTCTAGATTGACCTGAGCGCTGATAGTCTCGATCACAGCGTTGGATAGTCCAACTATCATCAAGAATTTCCGTATTTGTATACAAGCTATTCAACCAAGTCTCGGTGATGGTAATAATATTAAAGTGACAGGGTATGGCGTCAATAAATAAATAATTTAATTTTACTCTTATACCACCGCAATTGTGGTAGAAGAGTTTAATGCGCCTTGAAGTCAGACTTTGGTTGGGAATGATATTTCTTAAAGTCATCTCGAGATTTTTGAAGAGCAGCGATGTGTTTTGATCTCACATACGATCTATACGTTTCTAAATCCTTTTTTACCTGGTCGGAGCTCACACTAAATTGCTCATGGAAACGTGTAAAGCCAAGTGTCAAGGTTTTAAGGTCAGTAGGAAGCCCTTCCTGTTGTATTTTAAACTTTAAGTTGGTTTTTGTCTTCCCTTCGACACATGTAGTTTCAGGAGAATCGTGCAGATAGGAAAGAAAAAGACGAACATCATTATAAATGTTGGGGTCTCGCAAACGTGATATAAGGTATTTACTCTCTAGATCACATTGAGAGTTGATCGTGGCCTTAACTCTAGGAGGTACTAGCGGATCAAATACTGTTTACGTCATTGCTGATTAAACAGGTGGAGCTTCTGGTATATTAATATATCCAGAAGAAGATGGCTTTTGGTCATCACCACGTACGAATTTTATTAGTGGAAGCTACGGGTGGTTTTACGGTTTGAATTATTAGTTGTGATGACTTTTTGTTGAATTTCGGAATTTTTATCTATTTTGTTACTTTGAGCCACAGGCGATTTGTTGATGGATTTGTTGGATAAAGGAATATTGCCCAAAGGTGAGGGTTTACATTTTATATTAGAATTAAGCTTATTTTTAATGCTTTGCTTACTACTTTTCTTCACATTATTCTGGTAACGCCACTTGAAGAACTTGATGCCATTCCATGATAGATATGTAATTTCTCCCTGATGATTGCTGAACAACCAAGCATACTGCGTTGGAATGTGAAGTTTGAACGTTGGTCGATGGGTTTTTTTCTTTCTAGGGAGAGATTCGACATAGCAGTCACTAATGCAAAACTCGTCCTGAACAAAACGAAGAACCCAAGCCTCATCAGCAGCTGATGGTGTACCTTGAACTATAAACTTCTCGTAATCGCTCTTTTCGTTGTGCAGTTGCCAAGTTGTACTCGTCGACCTTGCGTTTGCCTCATGAATTCTGGCTACTCGTTTGCGCCATTCATCCTCGGACCAGAGAGTGCCAAATTTTGATATCATGTTAGATGTGTCTTCAGCAATTCCATTTCGTGACAAGTCACATACAGATGTTACCTCATCAACGTTTGTTACATGCTGGTTTCCGTTTACTAACACAGTATTATCGGCCTCTAGCATTTCCTCATTTAATGACTTGGCACCATAAGAGGATGTATGCTTTGAGTGTTCATGTTGGTAATCGGATTGATGGTCCAGTTTCTCTAAGAAATTTAGAATCTTGCTACCAGCAGATGCGAGCCAAATAGATTGCTGTTCCTCCAATTGTAAGCTTTGAGTCCGGAAAAGTTTCGTCAAATGATTTTCAAGATCCGTGTTGTTTTGAACAGATAAACTGTGGGAGGGAAGTGTAGGCGCCATAGATTTATTCATCAAAGATAATGAATCCTCGATTGCGTTGAGCTTTCTCTCGAATTTATCAAAAATTCTCTCAACTGCTAGGCTATTGTTGTTTGTTGAAATCTTGCTTGCCAGACCATCGAAGCAGTTAGCCATTTCTGTGAAGCTTTCGTCATTAGCTCGCGTTTGGGCTTGATGCATAGAAACAAGTTGAGCTGTTTCCTGCATTAATTGATCGATATGCCCTATGATGTTGTCGTACATACACTTCAACAGCCTACTCGTGTTTTGGCAATCCGAACAAATAAAGTGCTCATCCATATATTGATTATACCAACCCCTGGGAGCATTAATAAAGACACCATGAAACTGCCTATTATAAAAAGCCTTGCACGAAACAAGCTTAAAGGTGTTATCAAAGGCCACACAATTTGCCATACTGCACTTTTTGGACATTTTAATTGTTTTTATTGTTTTATTAAATTTTCAAAACAACCTTGAGACGACGAAGAAAAAATAAACGCCATCAAGAACTTGACCTTGCCCTATACGTCCATGAACAATGATTTTGCACTTCATGCAATTAAATTAAATTGTCCACATAAGCACAATAGTAAACAGTTGTGAAATTGTGAAGTATTTATATTGATTTTAATTTTTTGAGAATCGACACTTTGATTTCATCGATTTTAATGAGTACTGACACACTTAATTTTTAATTTTTAGCTGACACATGCTTATTTTTACGACACGTTTGTACTATATGGCACATTTATCACATTTGAGTTTATTGATTAACGAATTCAATAAGCGGCAATTAATAATTAACACAATATATTTCAATGGGTTTAGTTTCTTATAAAGTTTAATGGGTCAATGGGAAAAATATGATTCACTGTTTAAAGAATTAAATTAAACACATTCAATATTAAGAACACAATCAATATTACGAATTGAATTGCGGAGCAATTTCAATACACGTCCGTACGCGGCGGTGGCAGATATATATTTTTAATTAAATGTAATTTGCATTACAATTTATTCCACTACATTTAAATCTAATAACTACTGAACTGCGAAGTTGTAGGCATCTGTTGCCGTTCTATTTTACTAGGAATGTTGTCTCGTTGGTTGGAAGCCGCCTGTCTGGCGTGTTGTGATCGGGACGCCTTGACCTTTCCGGTCTGTGGCTGAAGCTCCTTTCAATGCCAGTAATCCTACCGCAGTTCGCTGACCAGGCGCCGGAACTTGTCGCGCTCGCTGCAGTTGTTGCAACCTTGGCGAGTAGTTTTGCTTCGCAGGTGCGTTGTCGTAACTGCAACTGCCAGCCACCACGTAATGCTGGTGGTTTGCCCTCTACCACATTGTTATCGACCGGCTTCTTCTGCCGGGCCCGGTATTCAGTGATGCTGATTGGTTTGGGGCCAACTTGGGGGTCTGCTGCAATGGCCTCTGCCAAAGTTGGTCCTGGCGGCATCTAAGGTGGCAAGAAGCCAACCAGAGTGCCTAGATATGCCGTAATCAGGAAGAAACGAGTCCAAGCACTTAAGCTTACTAGACCAAACCAAGCCCAACGCTAACTGGTTTTTAACCAATCTGCTAGGCAAAGCCAACCAGCAGAAAATTATGATGAAATCTGCCTAGGCGCAAGGCCAACTAGACAAAACCAGGTGCAAGGCCAATTTGTTTTCAACCAATCTTTTAGGCAAAGCCAATCAGCAGAAAAGGTCGAAAAAATATGTCTAGGCGCAAGGCCAATTAGGCAAAAACCAGGCGCAAGACCAACTGGTTTTCAAATGTGTGGGCAAAGCCAACCACTTGAAGCGAATGATAGTCGCTTGGATTTTCCTTGTCTGCCTCGTTTTTCTTATACATTGTTTTTACTTGCTCAGCAAAATTGTTGCTCCCTAAAGCGTGGAAAAGAATTAATTTGAACCTCTTTGCCGTTGCCTGTGACATATATTCAAAATATGCATCAACCTTATTTTAGTTCTGGTAGATGTCTTGGATATTTACGATCAAAGTTTCGAAATAAGGTTGTTGTATTGGAAAAGTGGTACGAGGTTGTATTTTTCACTATTATATTTTCTATGAAAACTTGTACAAGGTTGCACATGGTTGTTGTTTCCACCGTTACATTTTCTTTTAAACGAGGTTGTTGTTTTCACTGTTACATTTTCTATGAAAACTTGTACGTGATTGTTGTTTCCACGTGATTGTTGTTTTATATTCGAAGAGTTCTGTTGTAGTGGATCAATAATGTTTTCTAACTGTTAGAGAAATTCCTATCGTAACAGCGCTATAACAACTACACCACGTGGACTAGGGGTTATGTGTACAATATTTTACAATCAAACCGGTCAGTTAAGCCTATTACGAGTAAAGTTACATTATAATCGGTATTCCAAAACCAGTATTTGGGACTCTAGATTAATTTACGAACTATATTTCCGATCAAATTATGAATCAAATTGTAAAATATAGAGTTTAAAGCTACCCTGGCGTATTACTGGAAGACACTAGTAGGTTAGCATGTTGATGCCAGGAAGTTACTTGCTATATCTTCATATTGGAAATTGAACTAATTTATAGAAGCTAATAGACCAGGGCGAATCTGTTGTCAGTTGGCTGTTGAGAGGGGCGCACTGATTTTTGCAGAAACAGTTGTAAAATAACTGGTGTAACAATAACTGAACCATCCTCGTTGTGACGAGATAAAAGCTGTGTAATTAAATTTGCTATATAATCTGATTGGTTAACATTTTTTAAATGCTTTAACCTTGCCGCAAAATAGCAATGAATGCGAGGTGTGACAATTAAATAATGAGACTGATTTTATTGCCGCGCTTGTGGTAAACCTGCGACCTTGAAATTCCCTTCCTCGGCGTCTTTCCCCTCTCCAATGGTATATGATCTAAGGATGAGATATTGATAGCTCATGAGAAACCGAAGGAGAACGCAAACAAGCTACGACCAGAAGAAGGAGCAAGAATAATGCAGTATACGGGCGCTATAAAAGCAAGATTCCCGTATTGCAAGTGTGGCGATATCTATTTCCACAGACATTGTCCTACGCGAGAGAAAGATTGCTCTGACTGCAGAAGAGTCAGACACAAAAAACGATACTGTACGTCAGCTACGGAACGATTGGAAGATTTTAACGAACGCAAGAGCCTCAAAGTTAAATCGATGCCTACTTCAACGCGCAAGTTTGTTAACCCCGCAATTGACGACATGAAGCTGAAGTTACAACATGATTCGGGTTCTGATTGGATAATTATCTCTGAGGCAAATTGGAGGATATTCAGGTCACCGATTTTTTTTTTTGTGGTAGGGAGGTGAAGGCATTTACGCCCGCCGAGTCTGGCAGTGTGGGACTCCCATGGAGGATACCCTTGGACTACCCACTAAACACCTCCCCTGTCAACCTGAGAACCCAGCCTGGAACCGTTTGACACATTACTTCGGGCCAGATATCGTTTTGTTACGCCGTGGGGCGCCTTCAAGCTGGGGAGTCCCTTTCCTAGCGGGAGGGGAGAGGGGAAGAGGAAATGCCAGAAGACCGATCCCCCAGCCCCAGCACCTCCGGCTGCTGTGAGTCCCTTTTATATTTTAGGACTGCCCGAGCACAATGTGCCACCTGGTTCCATTTGTCAACCGATTCGAGCATCACCGAAACTGGCAAAAAATGTGTGACAGGCATTGTCCTCCTCTCCTGGGCAAAACTGACAATCGGGAGACCGTGACTTACCGATCTTGTACATGTAAGACTGAAAACACCCGTGCCCGCTCAAAAGCTGGGTCATATAGAAGTCAGTCTCACCATGCATTCGATTTAGCCACGGTCTCACATCCGGGATGAGGCGCGCAGTCCACCTTCCCTTCGTGCAATTTACCCAAGACTGCTGCCAATCGTTGAGCGAGCGTTGTCTCTCCTCGCGGACAAACATCTCCCTCGCATCCTCGTTTCGGCGCAGGTAAATAGCGCGGCGCTCTCTAGCAAGGAGGGCGACAGGTATCACGCCTGCATTCACTCTCACCGCCGAGTCGGAGACTGTTGGATACAAAGATGCAATTCGCAGTGCTCCTCTTCTCTGTACCTGTGCCAATCGTTTTCGGTATACCTCCTTCCTGAGAGCGTCGCCCCATACCTCTGCTCCGTACAGTAGCACTGACCCTACAGCACTCATCAAGAGGCATCTTCTTGATGGGCTGGGTCCCCCTACGTTGGCCATAAGTCGACTCAGGGCCAATATTCCCGAAGCAGCCTTCTCAGCCGTTGCCCTGATTTGCTCAGAGAAACTCATCTTCGAGTCGATCAGTAGTCCCAGGTACTTCACCGCTGGCTTCGGTTCGATTTGTATACCTCCAATACTGATCATCCTTACTCTAGGGATTCTCTTTTTTGTCAAGATGACCACTTCGGTTTTCTCCAGTGCTAAACTGAGCCCGCGAGCAGTCATCCAGTCCCTCACTCGGCGCATTAGCATACCTAGCCTAAGTTGCGCTTGTTCAACGGTGCGTCCGGCGACCAGAGCCGCAACATCATCCGCATAGCCGACCAAGCGCGACTCATCTGGCATCTCAAGTCTCAGTAGCCCGTCGTAAGACACATTCCAAAGGTCCGGACCAAGGATAGATCCCTGGGCAACACCCGATGTAATTTTCATCCTTCGTTGGCCCTGTGTCGTGTCGTAGAGCAGGCTTCGGTCTTTTAGGTAGATCCTCAAAAGCCGCATTAGATATTCTGGAACTTGAAAAGAGTTTTCCAGCGTGTCCAGAATATCCACTCATCTAGCGGAGTTGAAGGCATTCCTGACGTCAAGTGTCACCAACCTGACGTCAAGTGTCACCAACAGGACGATCCGTCGCTTGGTGCGACTATATGCCTCTACCTTTTGGACCGCGTTCACCACCTCTGCAATCGCATCAATGGTAGAACGTCCTGCTCTAAAGCCGTACTGCCGAGGAGATAGGTCCCCAGCAGCACGAGTCGCGTCAGTGAGTCTTCCCTTGATGAGTTTCTCTACCACTTTCCCAGCCGTGTCTAGCATGCATAACGGGCGGTATGCAGACGGCGATTCGGGATTTCCCTTCCCCTTGCTGATCAGCACGAGCCTCGCCACCTTCCATCGTACCGGGAAAACCCCGTCCCGTAGGCAAGCGTTGAATGTGCTGAGCAGCAAGTCAGGACAATGGTGATAGACGAGCCGCAACACCTCAGCTGGAACACCATCTGCACCTGGAGCCTTCCTCGCTTTCAAGGAGAGGACTGCCTCCTCCAGTTCCAGCTGTGTGAAGAGTGAGCACTCGACTGCTGTTTCACCATGGACAGCGTCAACACGGACGGGATGGGCGGGGAAGAGTCCCCGCACTATCGCGTCCATCTTTTTCGCGTAATGTGTACAAGGCTTCCGTAGGGCAGCAAGTTTCCGTATGACCAGCTTGTAGCCAAGGCCCCACGGATCCTTGTTCACATTGTCCACAAGGTCTTGCCAGCAGCGAGCCTTGCTACTGTTGATCAGTTTGCGAAGGCATTTCCTGGCCGACTTATATGCTGCCACCTGGTTGCATGCCTCGTCACGATTCCGCGCCCGTTGAGCCTCACGCCGAAGCTTCACTCCCTCCGCTTTTCAGCGATTTCAGTAGACCACCAGTACACTGGAGGCTTGCCGTGCCGGGGTCTTTGAAGGGGCATAGAAGCGCAGCAAGCAGTCGTGATTATGCTCATAGTAGAGTTCACCACGTCTTGAGCTGCCAGTTCTTCCGTCCCCTCCGAAGCTCCCTGCAGCGGCTCACCTGCTGTGAGAGCCTTGACGAACCTCTCGAAGTTCATTCTTCCAATGTTCCATCCAGTTGTAGAAGGCCGAGAACACGGACGTCGGGAGATAGCATCACTTATCTCAAGCAGAATGCACTGGTGATCACTGGCTGAGTAGTCCTCTAATACTTTCCAGTTGTGTATCCTCCGTACTAAGGACTCCGAGGCGAATGTTACGTCCGGTATGGTTCCCTCACAGCAAATACGGCAGAAAGTCGGCGTATTTCCGGAGTTTAGTACGACGAGGGCCGTCCTGGCCACCATTTTCAGGATTCGTTTTCCCCGCGGATCCGTCTGAGGCATGCCCCATTCGATTGCTTTAGCATTGAAGTCACCCCCAACGATCACTTTACTCTCTGCGTTCGAGACAGCGCCCTCCAGAGCATTAAGCTTGGCTTGGAAAGATGATATCGACTCGTTAGGCGTTAAGTACACACTAAAGAAGGTGATCCCTGAGCACCGAACCCACACGAAACCATCCCCCGTCCACAACTCTCCGCTTAAAAGTCACTGTTCCGAACCCAGATAGCGGCAGTACCAGTTTCATCAGAGTACCATAATGCAGGACTTTTATTATGGTGTTGCTCACTCAGCAGCAAGAAGTCGGCTTTCCTGTCCCTCGCAAACTGCTCAAGCAGATTTTGGGCGGTTGAACTGCGGTGTAGGTTTAGCTGCAGAATGCGGGTCATCGATGCTCTGGTTTTTCCTTGGCTAGGGCTTCCTGGAACACCCGGCATTTTCCTGATCCCAAGACGTGTCCAAAATCAAGTTTTGGATCAGCATCCTTGCAAAGGATACAGTGTGCCTCCTTCGTACACTCTTTTCTTTTATGACCCGTTTCACCGCATTTGTAACATAGGGAGCTCCTATCGGGCCCTTTGCATACTTGTGTGGTGTGACCATAACCAAGGCATTTGAAACATTGAAGAGGCGTTGCTCTTCGCCGTATCGCCTCTTCAATGTTTCAAATGCCTTGGTTATGGTCACCGATATTAGCCGTATGCAAGAAGCAAGCCATGAGTTGCATCGGGAGATCCAGTTTAGATGCTGGGCAAGTTCAACACACGATTGAAATTGCACGGTTGGGAGAGCAGCGGCATCTGCTACGTCTCGGCATTTAATTTGAATGTGCTTGGAAGCGACTGAATGGAAGTGCTTGACTTATGAAACGTGCCTATTGATTAGTCAACACACAATGCAAAAGGTGCATTCCCTTTTATTGACGACTTTATCGTGGGAGGGGCTAATGAGGCCGACCATTGTGAAATTCTGTTTGAAGCATTGAGACATATCGCAAACTCCAGGTTTCACCGCAAGATCGAGAAGTGTTCATTTGGTCAAAAGAAATTGGAATTCCTGGGGCACGTAATCGACGGTAATGGTTTGAGATCGAGTCCAGAGAAGATTGATGTTCTGAACAAAGTGCCGGCACCGAAAGACGTTCAACAATTGCAAGCTTTCCAAGGGGTCATTACGTTGTACGGTAAATTCATTCATCAGCTGAGGGAGCTTCGCAGACCGCTGGACAAATTGCTGCATAGGATATCAAGTTCGAGTGAAAACAATTACACCAAGATATGTTCAAGAAGCCCAAGAATATACATTCCGTGGATCTTGTATAAACTCATTATGAACCAAAGAACAAAATTATCGTGACTGCAGACAGCTGATGACAAAATGCTGCATAAGAATGTCAAGTTCGAGTGGAAACATTTACACCAAGATATATTCAAGAAACTCAAGAATATTATCACGGGCAATTTGCTACCGAACCTCAGCACTTGCTTCTGCAATAAGTTCACAAGTTGTATGGAAAAAAATGAAAGAATCACGTGAGCCAAGTTACTATTAGAAACTTTGAAAACAGAAATATGTTGCAATCATTAATAATACTAATAGTAAACATAGTATGTAAGTTAGGACGATAGTTGAACAAGAAATGCCCAGAATAATGGCTCTGGAAAAGCGCGCCTCCGAAAACAAACGGTTGAAAAATGCACGAATTGTTGGCGGTACACATATCAATGCATACACTGCAGTTTTAATCGAGACTTTGGCTGAATTAGGTGCAACGATTCAATGGGCGGCCTGTAATATATACTCAATACAGAATGAAGTTGCTGCGGCATTGGTTGAAGCAGGTTATCCAATATTTGCATAGCGTGGTGAGACCGAAGGAGATTTTTGTGGTGCAACAATAAACGTGTAAATGATGCAAATTGGCAACCAAATATGATTTTGGTTTTGGAGGCGATGCAATACAGTTAACGTTGAAGAAATACCCAGCCATGTTTAAAATGGTTGGGTGGGAAGTAAGCAGTCCAAGCAATGAATGTAATGGATTCTATCACTTAAACAAAATTTGATAGTTTGTATAGCTGCAAAGAGTCTATTATTGATAGGTTAAAGCGTTCAACAGACGATATATTTGGTGGAAGGAAGTAGTCATTTGCGGATATGGTGAAGTTGGAGAAGGATGCGGACAAACATTAGAAGGATTAGGATGCACTGTGTATGTTACTGATATTGACCCAAACTGCGCTCTTTAGGCTAGAACGGACGGTTTTCGTGCGGCGAAATGTTGTAATTCGGGATCATAACAAATTAATAATGAGTGTATAGTCGGCAACATGGGGCACTTGAATACCAAAATCGATTCGAATAGTTTACGGGGTCCAGTTCGATCGCAAGTAGACCAAATTGGTTGGCCAGATGGTAAACAAATCATCTTGTTGGTTGAAGGACGATTGGCGAATTTATTGCGCTCAAGTATCAAATTGTTCGTTGTTTCGGTAACATCTACTACACAGGCTCCGGCATTGATAGAATCATTCAATGGATAGAATTATTCAATCGATGGACTATTACGTAGCAAGAAAATATATATAAACCAACGGAAGACACTTGACGTCTCAATCAGGTACGGCCACCAACATTGAAAATAAGGACAATTAAATAGAAAAACACAGGGAAAAAAGCTCGCAACAAAGAATGTTGGAGCCACGGATATCTGAAGATCCAATGGGTCAATGGCGGTATCAGAATCCACGAGTCCCAGAAGTCGCGGCCAACTTCACCGAAGGGTTTTTTCAACGGGGTGAAAAATTCCATCCAAGGTGAGGATGGACTGAATACTGAGCGAGGATCTCGCTTTCTTGTTTTGGAACTCGGGTAGGACGAGGGAAGAAATTGCTGATATCAATTCTCGAGTTGGCTTCTGTTTTTTTGGAACCCTAGTGCAAGATAAGAATGTGGCTGTCTCCGAAACGATTAGTCCAGAAATTGTTCCAGGAAGGGAAAGAAATCGGGCCGACAAGGACACGCCTCGAGGATTTGGTGGTGAATTTTATCGGAATACACGCAACTAGCACAATCAAAGCGGAAAATTTACCGGGGGCCCCCATCGTCGAGTTAATTGAGTTAAGGTAAATATAATGAAAGACGTAAAGAAGAATTTCATTGAGATTGTTTCAAATGATAATCATAACTTATAAATAATAATTATACTTGGACATTCAGTGAATTGGATTTACTTTTATTTCTTTTCTTCTAATCATGAAACCGCTAGAAGTGAAGTGTGAGACTTGTTTCGGGAGTGAATGTGAAAATTTTAAGGCGCCCAGTTTCTGCGCGAGTATTCCGCAAGTGCTGGGTTATATTAGGTCTTTTGTTTGGTTTAAAATCTCAGCTCCCAGTGAAGGTAATTCCTCGTCAATTAAGGCTTAGGGCAGATAGACTACGGGATTGTCGCGGGAGTTTGTTGGGTGGGTTGTTCTTCTCTTCTAGGTTGGTACGAAGATATAAGCAGTGATCGTTTCCCCTAAAAGTGAAGACTCTGGCGCGAGCCAAGCTCCTCTCGAGGCTTGGGGGACAAATTTATGGGTAGACGAGTGGCGCCCACGCCCGTCTCCGACAGAGCGACCCGGGACTCAATACGCCCCCGGCTGGAGTCGGCATGTATGGTTGGATAATCTTCTTGGGGTAGTTTTATCTCCTGACAATATACTTTCCTCGGATCTGGAATAAACCCATTATGAACCAAAGTAGAAAACTATAGTGGCTGCAAACACATTAAATTATGGTTTGGATGCGGTTCTTACGCATGAGCTGCCGGATAGGACAAGCAACCGATAATGCACGCAGCGCGAACATTCACAACCGCCGAGAAGAACCACCCACAAGTTCATCGAGAAGCCTTGGCGTTGAAATTTGCATTATTCAAGTTTCATCGTTATACATACGGTCACAAGTTTGAGCTTCAGACCGATCATCAGGCATTATTGGCGATTTTGGGTGCATAAATAAGGTATAGCTGTCTACTCAGCCAGCCATCTACAAAGATACGCACTGATGATGTTTGCTTACAATTTCCAAATCAAGTACGTTAATAAGGAAAGTTTAGCATAAGCAGACTTCATCTTGCGAATCATGGCAAAACAAGAGAAGTCAAACGAAGACGTTGTTTTCGGTAGGATAGAGCATTGCCCTATAGCTTGCTTTGTGATCGACACAACACGAATACTGTCTATAATATTTTAAGCTCTTAAACAAAAACCAGTAGATACTAAACAATAAGGGAAGTTGCAGATTACATCAAAAATGAGTGGCCATGACCTTCAAGGCTAATGCGGACGTTGTGAAATGTTTTGCCCGTCGAGAATCGCTCACTAGCATTCAATGGTGCATCTTTAATGGACATCGCATCGTTGTGCCACCTTGTTTTCGGGGAGGACGCCTGGATGGCCTTGAAGGAGCTGCATCAAGGCCATCCAGGCGCCGCTTGGATGAAACTGTTGGCATGAAGCAAAGTTTACTGGCCATCTATTGTCGACGATATCGACAAGCTGGTCAAAAGGTGTGCAAACTGCGCAATTAATTCAAAATCACCGACCAAGTGTTTGCTTCAGTCTTGGCCCATACTGGACGGACCATAGTCTCGTATCCTTATCGATTTCGCGGAACCCATACATGGATTTTCGTAATTAATTATTATTGATGCATTCAGCAACTGGCCAGAGGTATACAAAACGCAATCCGCAACGACATCAAAGACAATCGAATCTTCGAGAAAGCCTTTTTTCGGCAAGGACTTTGTGATACACTGATTTCTAGCAACTGTACGCTGTTGGCTTCAGAGGAGTTTGAGAGTTTCTGCAGAGAACGGTATCGATCACATCAGAATGGCACCTCTTTAGCCCCAATCGAACGGTCAAGTTGAAAGATTTGTCGACTGCTGAAAACTGGATTAAAAAAACTGGAGGCAGAAGGGATGCTGATCAAGTTCTTGCTATGTTATCGTTACACACCATTGGTAGCCCTTGGAATGAAGTCACCCTTCCAGGTCATGACCGGTCGTACTATGAAAACTAAGTTGCATTTATTGAAACCAGAGCATGACCGTTTTTGCAAGCATAACAGGAATATGGAGCAGCAATTGAATCAGCACCGCAGAGCTAAATGGAGAAAGCTCGATGTCGGCGAAGATTTCTTTATTAAAACGTACCCCGCCAACAAATGGAAATGGTCACCAGCAACTTTTGTGAAAAGGTGCGGTGCAGTCAATTACTTGGCGCATACGGAGGGTCTGTCGGGTGATCATAAAGTCAATGTCCACGCAAACCAAATCAAACAGCGGGTTACTTTCCTCGATAACGGAAGAAACATTCTACTTGGTGGTCTTGATATTCCTGTGCCTTAAATCTTTAAAGAAGTGGTGGTTAGGTTCCAACCGAGTTCAGAATCTGAAGAACCTCCCAACAAACTACCAGTGGAGCATACAGCCGTGCAGGAAGACGAATGTGCCGAAGATCCGCAAACGCGTCGAGCTCAACAAACCCATGCAAAAGTACACCACAGTAAGTGTGGAAGTAAGTAAGTAAGTAAGTAAGCATTATGATATGACGCGATTTGTACATCGGACTGTATATTCCATCTTAACGGGGAGAGTTATTGGAATGGCAGCACCGATCATGGCCGAAAAACACTTGTTACTTGTCATCGAGGAGTCTTGGGGTCAAGTCTAAGCTCACGGAGCTTATGTTGTAATAGAAAAGGATACTAAACTATTCTATATATATTTTAACTAGCCTGTATCATTATCTGCTGAAGAGACAGGACTACAGTATATATGTTATCATGAAACGTAATAACTTTATGATATACGTAATTCATATAACTTTTTAACCAGAAACTATATTTCACACTGTAGAAACACCCAAAACCATATAACTTGAACTTACCTCACATTTATTTGACCGTATCCGTAGGGATTATACAATAATACAATCCCAAAAGCCAAAACGATAACCCGACCAACAATACTCGGCATCAAAAAGAGAACCTTTTCTTGCATTCTTTCACATTCTTCAAGGAAAATATGAGTGGTATGGGTAATCCTAAGCCTAATTATTTCCTTACGTTCCTACACATTTATGTCCAGCATAAGAAAAAAAAATTATGAAGGATGTCTATAATCTTTTATTCCATCTCATAGCTTTCTTCAAGGACTTTTTGCCATAGAAAAATTTCGGGTTCATTGAAATCCTATCATTATACCCAAGGTAGATTTTTGCATAAATTCTATAAGAAATACGAAACAAACCCTTAAAGATACTTTAACGGTTTAGTGAACATCTTTAAAGAAATTGTTGTTGGGTTTTTTCTGCGAGTATAAATGGGAATTTAAGTGAAATGATAGAGTTATGGCATTTGAAAAGTTTTAAATCAATCAGTTTATGTATTCAAAAAGTTTTTGAATTTTTTTCAGTTAATGGATTTAGTGAGGAGGGAGTGTTATTTTAATAAATGGGGTTTCTTAAATTTATGGAAAGTTGTTTACGGTTGACAAAGCTAAAAGAATGATTTTTTAGGTAACAAATTAAGTTTGATTCGGTAAACTACGGCAAAAAGTACAAAATAAATTTATAAATAGCCTAAACGTTTCTTTTTTCCATTCTAACACTTCTAATCCACGTGTGTTATTTGTGATCCCTCTTTAATTTGTAATTAATTTTATTGAACCCAAGAAGATTGACTAAAATCCTTTTTAAGTCAGAAGAATTTTTTTGGAAACATTTTGCATACATAAACTGTTTACCAAGGTCCTGAAGTAACTGAATAATCTGTTAGTGTTGTTTTTCTCTATAAAAGGACAAGACAAAAACAAGTTAGCAAATTGATGGGCTTAACATCTTTATGGATTCGCTTCGGGGAAAACCCAAAAAAATGTCGTTATCAAGGATTTAACACTTGAGTGAGCTTAACTAATTTGATTTGTTGCTGCCTTATTTTTGGTGGAAATAATATTTTTAGAATGGTGCTTGAAAAAAAAGGGTAAATTGTTATTAATTGGTCTGAAAGCCATACAATTTCTTTTCTAAAAATTGAATTTCATTAAGAGATGATTTTATTACTTTTTTATTCCAATCTTGATTTCATCCACAAATTCCAAAGAATTTATCATTGCGGAAAAGAAGCGCGTGTTGCATATGTTATTGAAAATAACCATTCAAGGAAGAAGTAAATGTTCAAGGTTGATTATAGGGAAAACATCGTATTTTATTGTATCAAATACAATAAAATTGTAGCCTTCAAAACCGATTTACAATTCATGATTCATTCAGTTTTCCATACGCGGGGAATTTGATTCATGCTTTCTCGGTAGTAAAATGCCTTAACATTGATTTTATCACTTGAAATACATATTTGATGCACAGATAAAGGTTCCAATTGATACGAATGTTTTATGTTCCCTTCAAGGCAATCTGAAGGCAAGGTAACTGAATATTGAAATAGAGGTTAAATTTGGTGGTTCATTTACAGTTTCATGAGCCAATTTTCTCATATATAGGGGTTTCTATTAGGAACATAACAATTTTGTTTCTTTATATGAACGCACCTTTTAACTTTTTAAATGAGCTGTCATTCTTAGAACGTTAGTTGAAGTCAAAATTTTTGTCCTGGTCAAGTTCACGAAACAGCAACGTTTAAAAATTATTAAAAATTAAAGCCGAAATCCTGAGTCGTTTTCATCGAAAAATCATTTTCAGTGATGAAGCTCATTTCTAGCTCAATGACTTTTTTAATAAGCAAATTATGCGTTACTAGTCAGCAACAAACCCGCATGTGCTTCTTGAGCCACCATTGCACCCGCAAAAAATTACTGTTTGGTGCAGTTTTCATATCGGAGGTGTGATTGGGCCGTATTTTTTCGTGGATGAAAATGACCGTCACGTCACCGTCAATGGAGAGCGCTATCGTGTTATTTTGGAAGATTATTTGTGGCCAAAATTGGATGAATTCAACATCAACGATATGTGGTTTCAACAAGACGGTGCTACGAGTCACACAGCACGCCTCACGATTGATTACAATGAAATTCATTAGCTCAGAGGAACTCATTTTCGAGTCGATCAGCAGCCTCAGTACTTCACCAATTGCTTCGATTCGACTGATACATATCCAATATTGATCATCTAACCCTAGGGATTCTCTTTTTTTTGGTCAAGATAACCACTTCGGTTTTCTCCAGTGCTAACTTGAACCCGCGAGCAGTCATCCAGTCACCTCAGTACCTAGACTGTGTTACACTTGTTCAATGGTGCGTCCAGCAATCTGAGCCACAACGTCGTCCGTATAGCTGATCAAGTGAGACTTATTAATCTCTAGTCTCAGTAGTCCGTCGTAAGACACGTTTCACAGCTCTGGACCAAGGATAGATCTCTGGGCAACACCCGATTTAACTTCCATCCTTTGGTGGCCCTGTGTCGTGTCATAGAGCAGGCTACAGCCCTTCAGGTAGTCCCTCAAAAGCCGCACTAAAAAATCTGGGACTTGAAAAGGGTTTTCCAGCGTATCCAGAATATCCACCTATCTAGCGGAGTTGAAGGCGTTCTTGACGTCGAGTGTTACCAATAGGATGATTTGTCGCTTGGTGCAGCTATATGCCCGTCCCTTTTGGACCACTCCCATCGCCTATACAATCATATTAATGGTAGAACCCCCTACTCTAAAGCCATACTGCCGAAGAGACAGGTCCCAAGCAGTACAAACCACGTCAGTGAGTCTTCCCTTGATGACTTTCTCTAGCACTTTCCCAGCAGTGTCCAGCATGCACAATGAGCGGTATGTAAATGGCGGTCCGGGCCCCCCTTTTCCCTTCCTGATCAGAACGAGTCTCACCATATTCAAGCATACCGGGAAAACCCCGTCCCGTAGGCAAGCATTGAATGTGCTGAGCAGCAATACAGAGCAATGGTGATAGACAAAATGCAACATCTCAGCTGAAACATCATTTTGACCTGAAGCCTTTTTCGCTTTAAGTGAAAGGACGGCCTCTTTTAGTTCCAGCTGTTTGAAGAATGGACACTTGACTGCTGTTTCACCATAGACAGCGTCAAAATAATATGATGGGCTGAGAAGTGTGCCCGCACCATCTTGTCCATCTTTTCCATGTCATATATGGAAGGTTACGGTAAGACATCAAGCTTCTGCATAACTCGCTTGTAGCCAAGGCGCCACGGATCCTTGTTCACATTTTCCACTAGACCTTGCTAGCGGCGAACCTTGCTGTCGGTAATCGATTTGTGAAGGCATTTCCTGGCAGACTTATATGCTGCCACCTGATTGCATGCTCGTCGTGGTTTTGTGTCCGTTGAGCCTCACGCTTGTGATACTTTCTTCACTTATCAGCGACTTTACTTGGCCACCAGTACACTGGGGGCTTGCCGCGCTGGGGTTTTTGACGGGGTATGGAAGCATTGTAAGCAGAAGTAATGATGCTCATAGTTGAGTTCACCACGTCTTGAGCTGGCAGTTCTTCGGTCTCCTGTAGCGGGGCGCTTGCTGCGAGTCCCTCAACAAACCTCTTGAGTCCATCCTTTTGATGTTCCATCCAATTGTAGAAAGCCGAGAGCACGAACGTGGGAAGATAATAGCACTGGTCTCAAGCAGTATGCACTGCTGATCACTAGCTGAGTAGCCCTCTAATACTTTCCAATTGTGTATCCCCCATACTGAGGACTCCGCGGCGAATGTCACGTCCGGTATGGTTCCTTCACAGCCAATATGGTGGAAAGTCGGCGTATTTCTAAGCAGTGATGAGTTGTCTTCGTCAGCCGAGTCAGACCAGCGTCTCCTTAGTTTTTTTCACTGGTCTCCGCCCTTCAGTGCTTCCAACGAATACCTCTTTGGGTGCTCATTTTTCGTTCAAACGATTTACGAGGCCAGCATGTTGCAGCTTGCATAGTCCGACAATCGTTAAGACCTTCGAACCATCATAAATTGCATTGCTCATGGTTGTATCGTATTCGCAATTGGTCCTCGTCTCGCTTTGCTCCGATTATTTACCTCAGGACCTGCCACTCGAAGGCGTTCAATATAAATTGTTGTTATGTCCATTATTTCCCAATGTGTAAAATATCAAATGAAAAGATATGTGTTTTGTTTCTTTAAACATTGGATTATTAATTTTTATTTTTGTATAACGAAACGTTTTCGACCATTGTTTGTGATCTTCTTCAGTGCAATGAACTAGTACATTCAGAAAACATGCTTATATACTAACAATCTTAAACTTAATTCTTCTTCTTCTCCCTAGCACTACAGCCCCTCTTGGGCCTTCGCTTCCTGCAAATAGTGCCTTCAACTAACTCGATCTATTGACCACGTCCTCCAATTTCGAAATCCGAGCAGCGATGAACTGTCTTTGTCGACCGAGTTAGACCGACATTTCCTCCGTTTTCCCACTGGTCTCTGGTCATATTTCCCAACGAATACTTTTTGGGTATCCATTGTCCGTCCATACGATTCATGTGGACAGCTTATTGCAGTTTCCGCAGTCTGACAATCGTTGAGACCTCCGGGTCGTCAAAAATTTCATACAGCTCATGATTGTATCGAATTCACCATTGGTCTCCGTCTAGCTTTGCTCCGATTATTCGCCTCAGGACCCGTCGCTCAAAGGTATTCAATATATTTGCGGATGCTTGGGTTAGGGTCCATGTTTTACAACCATAGCATAACACAGGTCTTATCACAGATTTACATACTTAGAGCTTTGTTCTCCTGTGTATGCAACTGGTCTTCAAGATTGTCAGAACTGAATAAAATATTTTATTTGCGAGCTGTATTCTTCGGCGTATTTCGTCTCTTTTGTTGCCCGTTTTCGTTAATTTGGCGTCTAAATACACAAATTTGCTAACATTTTCCATACTATGTTTGCCAAGTGCGATGTTTTGTGTACTTGAGGTATTTTCCTCGACGTTATGACGTACTCCAGAGCCATATTGAATAGCAATGGGGCCAGCCCATATACCTACTTCAGTCCGATATTTGTGTCAAAGGCATCGGTTAGTTGGTTATTGATGCGGACTTGGGAGGTCGTTGACGTCATTGTCATTTTGGTAAGACGGACCAATTTGGCTGGGATGCCAAAGCAAAGCATTATTTGGAACAGTACGTTACGGTCAATACTGTCGTTTGCTTGCTTGAAGTCAGCGGGAAATTGGTGAACGTCTACGTTGAACTCCCGGTACTTTTCAAGTACCTGCTTGACTGTAAAAAATTGGTTTTTCATTGATCTGCCTGCTCTCAAACCACCTTGATACTCCCCTCCTTGATGTATGATCTGATTTTATTTTCTAAGATCTTTGAAAATATTTTGTACGCCGTACAAAATAGTGATATGCACTCTTTTGGAAAATGTTCTTGTTGCCAAATATACTGGATGACTTTGTGAATGGCTCGATGAACACTACTGCCACCATATTTGATGGGCTCCACTGAAATCTCATCGATCCCCAGCGCCTTATTATTTTTCTGGACTTTGATGGTGGA
Organism: Odontomyia ornata; assembly: GCA_963969285.1. Classification (NCBI taxonomy): domain Eukaryota; kingdom Metazoa; phylum Arthropoda; class Insecta; order Diptera; family Stratiomyidae; genus Odontomyia; species Odontomyia ornata. The sequence continues at coordinate 427,849,740 of OZ017738.1, read as the reverse complement.
ACAAACTTCATCCAGAGTTGGTGGGGCCAATGGGCGCTCTCCGCAGACATCTATAAGCTCCGATGCTCTGGAGCTGTGTGGAGGATTAAGGAGGTTCTTAAAATAGGATGCCCATTTTTTTTTAATCTTCGTTTCATCCGCGACGATATTGCCGATGTCAACACGACAGAGCGTGGTTTTAGGCTGGTGACCACGTTTTAGGCTTTTCACTACTTTTGTATGCTTGTCTTGTGTTTTTTTTTTCGCTATTCTTACATCTATACTTCTCAATTGGTTGTCATAGTATTTTCTTTTCCTAAATCTAATTATCTTATTCGCTACTTTTCTGAGATTTTCATAGTGTTCTTTCTTCGTCCTGGTTTTCCTATCTGCGTATTCTTTATACGCCTGATTCTATTTTATCTAACTCATTCTGGCACTCATCATCGAACCAATCATTCCTCTTGCGCCGGGCTCGTTGACCAATCGTCTGTTTTGCCACGGTCCTAACTGCCGCTTTTACTTCCATCCAGAGCTCATAGCTAGTCTTTAATGATGCATCTGATAAGATGGGAACCAGCTGGTTGTCGAGGATCTCCGTGAAATTTTCGGCTACAGACCCCGTTTGGAGCCTTCGATGTCAAATTTTCGCAGCGAGCTGGTCTTCGCCGAATATGCCTTTGACATACGACATCGATAGGTTAATTTGATCAAGTAATGATCTGAGTTGCAATTGGCTCCTTGGTTTGTACTGACGTCAAGTATGCTCAAGGCCCAACGTTGTTGGATCAGGACATGATCGATCTGGTTTTGTGTGTTGCCATCTGGTGATACCCAGGTCATTTTATGAATGCATCGATGTGGGTAGCAAGTCGAACGTATGCCCAGATTTCTGCTACATGTAAAGTCAAGGAGCGCTGGCCGTTGTCATTCGTTTCATCGTGGAGGCTATATCCTCCAGCTGTTCCCCGATGAGTTAGCTCATTGCGAACCTTAGCGTTGAAATCACCTAGAATTACTTTCGTGTCGTTTGCAGGCAATGAGTAGCCAAATTTTAAAGAATTTCGCTTTTATACGGGTCGCACACAACCGTTCGTTTATTGCCTTAAAATCAATAACATGCGATTTGAACGCCCTATCCACAGTGAAGGCCACTCCGAATTATCGTTTTCCAGTAAGCTTCCCACTTTTGAATATTGTGTGGGATCTCATGTCTTCAATGTCGTTTCCAGTTCAATTCGTTTACTCGACTGCCATATTGATTCTGCAATCACTTGAGGATTTTGAGAGCCCCATATGTGGCAATTTTTTTAATTTACCTAACCACTGAACGAAAAATGAGCCTCATCACTAAAGAAAATTTTGTTCGAAAAATCGTTATCAATGGCTTGTTGTTCAATCACCCAATTCGTATACATTCTGCGTTGTGTATGGTCTTGAGGCTTAAGTTCTTAAGTGAGTTGGATTTTATTACGGACGGAGATGCAAATCCAAATGCAAAATCCACCACAATGAGCCGTAAGACAAGCCCAAATGTTGTGCACGTCGAGGAATCGACAAATTCGGGTCTTCCATCATACTTTGAGCAACGACAGCGATAGTTTCAGCAGAACGAATATTGCGATGGTGCACAGGCCTTGCAATATCAATAACCAATCCAGTCTCCTTAAAGTTTCTCACTGTGTTCGAAATTGTTTGCTGTGTAGGTCGATTATGTCGACCATCATCGGCTCGTAAAGCTCTAAATGTTGATACAGCAGAATCACCATTTTTGTAATAAAATTTAATAACTTCAACACGCTTTTCGACTGTTAAACGATCCATATTTTTAAATGGCAAACCTTTAACTAAAAAAACATGCTTTGGATGACATTTAGTTCTGACAGATATGAAATGGCAGGATTATACTTTCCTACCACGAAATGGATAGCGTTTATGTTCATATTTTCCTTTGAAATACCATCACATCGGATTTGGCCAAATAGGTAACCGGCCAGGGTTCCGGCCCCGAGGTGGTCGGTTAGAGCGGTCCTACTGTATTCTGCTCTTCCATGCTGTACTTTGTTCTTTCATGAAAATATCATACGTTAAGCTCTTCCGTGAAAAGTTATATATGTATGTAGCAGTATTTTTTGATTTCTGTTTTAGTTAAAGTATACTAGCAAAAAATAACTAACAATTGAATCAACACTTCAAAAAGAAAAACAGTATGACAAAAACAACCCAAAGAGTGTAATGGTAGATAAATTAATAGCCGAAATGATTACTGTCCAAGATCTACCATTTCATTTTGTAGAATGAATTGGCTTTCAAAGACTAATGAAAACGGTTATGCCAAAATATGATTTGAGAGGGCGCCAGGTTTTCACTGAGTCTGTATATAAAGAAGTCATTACCGGAAAAATTTCCCAATCCCCCCTAACTGCCACCGCTTTATTGCGGCTACTCCAGCGGAGGCGCCACCGACGCAGTCTAGCTTACCCGAAGACGGGCGTGGGTGCCACTCGTTTGTTCCTCCGAGCCTCTCAAGGCAAGATGTCCGAACGAGAAGACGACCGTCCGGAGCGAAATCTCAACCAGACAGTTTTGGGGGCTCGTTGCCACTTAGCCGCGAGAAGCACCTGCAACGAAGAACTACTCCCGTGGAACGAGTCAAGGTGTTCCGCCACCTACACGAATTCGGAAATAACGCATCCACAAACACTACCACTTGTTATATCTACAATCACTTGTTTCACAATAAGTAGGTACTCCAGGTTTTCTGGGCTGGGAGAAGGTTTCCCGAGCCGCACTTCTTACAGTTGAAAAAAAAGGTTTAGCACTTGTGTAGTGAGAAGAAAAAGAAAAATGAACAATTAAATCTACGTTAATTTTATTCCAAGAAAATTTTTCAATAATTTAGATATTAAAGGAAAGCCACTTACACTTAATCACTATCCTAGTAAGAGGTCCCTTGCTTCCATCTGTTTGAAACTCACCACCGTTTTCTCGTCTCCGCGAAAAACGGTCACTGATCACTCGTTCACTATTATTTCCTTTGAATCCACTCGTCGGGTTAACTTCTGGTTCCTTATCTCTTGGTGTCATGTAGCTCCACCGTTGCTGGTAAACCAAACCCCCACAGAACAAAAGAGAAAAAGTGCGCCAATCTTCCTGACTTAAATAATCTCCAGCGCTAACGTTTTTTCCTAACATGCACCGGGAAAATCTCGTTTTGAGTGCTTTTGTTCCGTTGAAGCAATTAATTCCCCTCGCTTGATTCCACTCATCATAAGTTCCACTTCGTGGCGATCCAATTGGGTATTGAGTGAACTACGCGCTGAATGCATCTGACTGACAGTTCGAACTGTCAGTAATGTTTGTTTACGTCGCGACGGGATGTAAAGATTTCGGAGTAATCCTTGTTTTCTGCGTCCTCCCTTGAGCCGTCTGCATCTTGCTTGTCCCCGCCGGTAGTTTAATCGCCGGGCCAACGCGTGAAGTGCCGTTCAAGTGTATGTATTTTCCGACCATTTCCCACTAATTCTAGCCGTCGAATCTCTTCCCGGGAATGGCACGACTTCCTTAATTTCGGCTTCCGTGGCAGGATGAAGTGAGCTCAGTAGATTTGTTTTATGTAACCGTAAGTTAAAGTTCTTTATATTGCATCGAGCCGTAAGTCGAAGCACGCTCCGATCTCAATGGTGTTCAGTGCGAATTCTCAAGAAGAAATGTGAACATAGGAATCAAGTTCTCGATTACCATTATTTCAACCATAGCATAAGATTATGAATGGTTAGAGCATTCTAACTCATATAAGTATATATGTTACTTCCTCCGACACGTTCGTATAGCTATTATTTGTTTTTAATCAAGGAACCCAAATGAATGTTTGCTAATTTTCCCTTGAATGACAAATTCATGTTCCATTGTATGTTAATTCCCATAATACTCGTAAATACATATTGATGCGAGTATAATATCGACAAACATAAATATCGATTTCATGGGCCTGGTAAATTATGAAAAAAGGCATAAGATGCTGATAATGATTTTCACGCTGATAATAGTTCTATTGATTCTTTTCATTAACGGAAGTTCAGCTTGTTTTTGATTCGGTTAATTGTTTGATTCGTAAATATGTAATCGTTATGTATGTAAATGGATATGGATAACGTGATAACAGACATATTAAACTGGCAATTTAAATTGGTTGGTTTAAACAAGTATATCCGTTTTCTTGCACGAGTAACGATATGGAGTCTCAATGTTCACCAGTAAAAAAGTTTACCAAAAAGTTGCCGTAAAGGTAAGAATAATTTTAAAAGAATTTGCATACATGAGCTTTACATCGGACATTTGGACGAATCCAAGCCCCATGGTGTCCTTACTAAGTTTAACCTGCCATGGAATTAACGAAAACTTTGAACGCAAATCAATAATTCTCAGATGAGAAACATTCGATGATTGGCGTACAGTAGATATTATTGCCGAAAAATACCCATCGATGCTCACTGAATGGGTAATATCTAAAGTTCATTGCATAATAAGAGACGAAGGATCGAATATGAAAAAGGCCATGATGATATCAGATTTGAGCGATATAGATTGCATAGTACATCAACTTCAAATTTGTGTCAAAAATGGGCTGAAATCTGATCAACTGATTCAATTTTAATAGATACAAAACAAAAGCTCAAAAAAATTACGAACCACTTCAATCATTTGACAATAGCCCAAAAAGAACTGAGTGTTATTCAGGAGCACCTCAATCAACCCAAATTAGCAGTTTTCCAAGATTGGATCACGAGATGGAATAGTTCCTTTTATACGACGAAAAGATATTGTCGCGTGTTATGGTTCGCGGCCAATAATTTTAATGTTCCGGGAAAGTGAAAACGCAATGTCTTTTAAATTAAATCAAAAGAGTTTATTAAATTACCAAAAAATGCACAATCACTTATTTGGTCTATTTCACAATTTTAATTTTCACTATTAAAATCTAACTTACACTTGTCCATAAATTTCTTTCGCAATTGTCTTCTAAGATCACTTCACAATCAACAAAAATCACTTTTCTATTACTCGAACAATATCGCATTCCACACACTATCGCAGTTTTTATCGCGGTCGAATGAATGATCCCTCCATTCATTCAGCTCGCCTTTATATAGGGTCTCCATCCGTTCAATGCATTTCGCGTACATTGGCGAATGTTCTGCCGAGAGGTATCTGGTATATTCGAGCAGATCAATGAATGGAGTGACGTCACTTTCAGATGTTGATCATGCTTGGTGGGTTCTTGTGGTTTCGAGTGAATTCATTTTGTTGATGTTCTTAATGGTTGTGAAAATAATTGCGACAGTAGCTCGCAGAATTCTTTGTACATGTAACAATATTTACAGATAAAAGATTCATTAAGCATTTACAGTAACAACCACGACATACAAACTATTTCAGCTGAGGAGTGGAAAATAATTGAAGACTACGTTAGTTTGTTGAGACCTTTTGAAGACTGTACCCGGCAGTAAAGCAATTCGAATGCTTTGATTTCATCAGTGATTCCATTTATTCATCTGCTAACGAAAAAACTTGATTATACGTTAGCTAAAGCAGACAAGCCAGGTGCAATACAACATTTCATTACAATCTTAAAAAAGAATGTCTCTATCTGGCATTGAAAACAATTTCACATTCGCAATATCCACTTTTTTGGATCCTTGATACAAAGCAAAATTCATTAGTGAATTTTCCAAGGAAAAAATTGAGTCGGAAACATTAAATCTAGTAAATAATTCAGATTAAAATAGTGCATCATTTTTAAACAGGTCACGAACTGGTCCTCTAATGGAAACAGACGATGAAGAACAGCCCGCAACTAGCAGTGTTTAAAAAGAAACTTTGCAAAATTAACTTGAACAGTCACTAGATGAAGTGTGAGGAGAAAACAATTATGATCTCGGAAGATTCACTTGACTTGGTGGAGAACTCATGGAACAACTGATTATGAGGAACTTTCTACGCTGGCATGGGAATTCCTCTCACACACGGCGAGCTTATTTATACTCCAATACGTAATAGGCTGCAGGTTGAAAAACCAGCTCAGCTATTGTTCTTAAAATATAATTCTCCATTGATTAAATTTCAATATGAATAAAAATAATCAACAAATCATTAATTACATTAAAATATGTTCAAATAATGCTTAGCTAAAACTATGTTAGAGAAAAAAAGACTTGTTTGAAAATCAAAACCGATAATAACAAATGCATGCCTTATCTTTTAATTAGGATGCATCAAAACATGAACTATTAAATTGTTATATTTCAGGCAATTAACGTAGAATTCTCTTCTACTTTAACATACAAGACTTTAAAGATTGTCTGAAAGTAAGTGTGTTGAATGCTACAAATACTGTTTGATTTGCGAAAATACTTCACTAATATAAAGCAACATTTTCTTCCAGTATAGCTTCTTGTTATAACATATAACTCAAGCTCAGTATCAGCCTCTCCCACAGCGCCCACCACACCCAAATTCTCAGACGACGACAAGAAACGGACAACGGTACCCGTCATCCTTCGAGAGCCTGAAAAGTGGCCCCAAGTCCTAAAGGACATGAAAGACCTTGGAATTAAACACGAATCCGCCAAATGGGTCTACTCGGGGATCCAGATAATTCCGCAGACACCACAAGACCACAGAAAACTGATAAGATACTTGACAGGAATGAATATACAATACCACACGTATATCCTTTCTGCAGAAAGGAATCTGAATGTGGTCATCAGGGGTCTGTATGGACTGTCGATTGACGACATCAAGGAAGATCTGGAGAGCCAAGGATTCCACCCCATCGAAATCCACTATATAAAGTTAAGAGATGGGCCATCCAGGTTGGTGAAGGTCCTCCTTCCCAAATCTGAGACTGAAATATACAATATAAGGGCAATATGTCACCTCATATGCACTGTTGAAGCGCAACGCTCCCGTAAAGGACAAGTTTTGTGCCACAACTGTCAGCAGTTTGGACACTCCTCCAGAAACTGTCACGCACAGGCCCGTTGTATTAAATGCGATGGGCTCCACCATTTTTCCAAATGCGTTAAAAAAGCAGAGGGAAAGCCAAAATGTGTGAACTGTGGTGGAGAACATCCAGCCAACTATGATGGATCTCCTCAAAACCCAGTAAATGTCAGGAAATCGTTCGCACAAGTTGCAGCTGCAAATAGCAATAAAACCACCACTACATCTACACAACAACAAAATAAAAACACACAAAAACAAAAACAAGCGGACACACCACAAAACACAAGTAACAACATCGACACACTCTTTGCCACCATACAAACACAGTTCCAGACCATGATGCAAGACATTATGGCGAAAATGATCTAGGGAATGTTTGGATCACAAAACAGTATCAACAACACACTGACAAAGAAACAATAATGAGCTTTATGGATCATTTAACCATTCTCACATGGGATGCAAATTCGCTGCTTCATAAGACTGGTGAGTTTACTAAACTTATATTTGATTATAAGTTTGACATCATTCTCATCCAGGAAACCTTTCTGAAGCCTGGAAATCGCCTACCCTTCCCTTACTATTTTCTGTACAGAAATGACAGAACAACAGGCAGAGGAGGCGGAAAGGCCATTCTTGTGAGAAGGAATGTGAACCATAATCTCGTATTGACACCTACCTTACAAACGCTAGAAGCTACTGCAATTCAAGTGCGGACGGATTCTTTTGAATTCATGGTAGTATCGGTATACAGCTGCCCTCAGGCAGCTACGCTCCTTGAAGATATTAAAAAAACTTCTGAACTTTCAGGGTCCCATACTCCTTGCCGGAGACTTCAATGCCTATCACCGAAGCTGGGAAGCTGTGAGAAGCAATCGTGCTGGGACTGAATTAAATCGATTCATCATAGATAATCCACTAAGCCTGCATATCCCGAACGAACCAACACATTACGGCTACCGAAATAGTTATCCTCTCGATATTGGTATATCACGCACCTTTGAACACGATGTACGCATCGAAGTCCTCGACGAACTTTCATCCGATCAAAAACCCGTGCTCTTCTTAATAGGAGGAATATACATAGACGAACTCCTACAAGTAAAAAAGAAAACTGATTGGCAAGCTCTCCAAGTCGAATTGGCTAAAAAAACCATTATTCAAACACCTGAAACAGCCAGCGACACTGAGGAAATGATAGAAGAAACCACAGACAAAATAATATAGGCAAAAGAGGACAGCACAGTTACAACTCTGACAAAGGTGATAAACCCCTATGAACTCCCTAACGACATCAAAAACTTAATAAGGAGGAGGAATCGAGTTTGGAGAAGGGCTAGGAACACAGGTGATCCTAGATTACGCCAGGAAGCAAACCAAATTACGAACAAAATTTGTGATCGGATATCAAAATTCCGCAATGAACAATAGGAGAGGCTCATGAGGTTAGATATTGCAGACTCCGATCTAATACAAAGCACCTATCTTCAAGAGGTTAAGGACATCATACAAGTACTGATTAGACGGACAGCACCGGATTTGATTTAATATCAACCACCATGGTAAAATTGCTCCCGGATAACATTTTCGATGCAATAGCAGCGATTATAAACGCAATTTTCCGCTTGCGATAATACCCCAAAATATGGAAATCGGCAATAGTTATTGTTCTTCCAAAACCTGATAAAAACCTCATGTTCCCACAAAACTGGTGACCTATTAGCCTATTATCCTCTCTGTCGAAAAAAGTAGAGCGGGTGCTACTAAATCGACTAACTGAGGTTGTTACCGGAAAAGAAATAGTTCCAGAAGAACAATATGGCTTCAAGCCATTACACTCCATAGAACTCCAGCTTACTAGGGTGGTCCAACGCATTCAAATAGGGCTATGTTTGATATAGCCAAAGTCTTCGATAAAGTCTGGCATGCAGGACTTATTTACAAAATGCATGAATCCCAAATGCCACTGCAGCACATCCAAATCATTGGCTCCTTTCTAAAAGGCAGATCATTTCGTGTCAAAATTGACAACCACCTCTCAACCATGCAGCCAATTCAAGCTGGAGTCCCACAGGGATCACCCGTCTCCCCCGTACTATACAACATTTTTACTGCAGACCGACCTCGGCTGCCTTTGAATGTCCACAAGTCCCTATATCCCTACGATACCTGTGTTTTATACTCATCCAGACAAGCTAGAGTCATCACAACCAAACTGCAACTCTCCATAGACATACTTTTGAAGTATTTTCGCAAGCGGAAGATCAAGTTAAACTCAGACAAGACCCAGGCATTATTTATAACCAGAAAAAAACAACAACAACAACCGAAAACTCTGACTGTTGTAAACGAAAATATTGCCTGGTCAAGAACAGCAAAATACCTAGGACTGACATTTGACAACAAACTCTCCTGGACCGACCACATACGCAACAAACGAGGACATCGCTACAATGTGCTATCCCAACTCTTTCCACTCCTTAAGGCCAGAAACTCAATATCAAGAACCGACTGCTGATCTACAAACAAATAATACGCCCGACGCTACTATATGGTAGTACAGCCTTCTACCAGATGACAGAGACCAACAAAAAGGCACTACAATCCATCCAAAACAAAAGCATTAGACAAATCTTCGGAATCTGATGGTATATTAGAAATACGGACATATTCAAGGACCTTAGAATGAAACCTGTCGACATATTCGTACGTGACAAAGCACTTAAACTGCTCGACAAAGTAGACAACCATCCTAACACTACCCTGGGAATCCTAAGAGGCAAAGCACTCAAAAAAAAAAAAATAAAATAAACTTTAAGAAAATATAACTGACCATAATCAAAATAATACAATCTCGTTAATCACGGTGAGCAAATAATTGCTCACAGATAGAAGGGAGCTAGGGTGCTAAATCGCACCAGCTCCAAGGAAAACGAATCCAAGAAGCCTCCGCTGATACTGGTGTCAACAAATTAGCATCAGCATCCGCTGATATTAAAATAAACCATATCAGCCACAACCCTGGTATGGACGAACAAAGGTACTTGTTGGGAGAGCTGAAGGCCGTAGACCAGGGGGGAAACCGAAGAAACGCTGGTCTGACTCGGTCGACGAAGATAGTTCATCGCTGCTCGAATTACAAAATTGGAGAAGCGGTCGGTCAATGGACCGAGACAATTGGAGGCGCTATTTGCAGGAAGCGAAGGCCCGAGAGGGACTGTAGTGCTTTGAAGAAGACAAAGAAGCATTGTAGTTGTTTTAGTTCTAGTTTTGCCGCTATTTATTCCTAGGTTTCTTAAATGTTAATTATTGTGTTTACTTATTGGTTGCGCTACTTGTTGAAAAGTTTCTTAGATGTGTGAATACTATTGTTTTGTTGGTTATGCTAGCTATTAGGTTACGTTAATTATTACGTACACCCCCAGCTTTATTCTATAAACTACCTTAGAATGCAACTTTTAAGACCGTATAGTGCTCCCTATTATTTTTTTCGTTAATTCATTTAAATATATATTATTTCTCATTGAAAAAACTAATAAAGATTTTAATGAAAAGCCTCTTCATAAAAACACTTCCAAACATTTATTATATCATTGAGCTCCGATAATGTGAATAAACTCCTCGGCAAATGGAAAATTTCCAACATCTAATCAGATCAAAGTGCTGGTAATCATGGGCTTTAATCACTTCTCTGACTTACTTCTAAACGCCCCTTAATGGCAAATGGAATAGTAAATAAAGACCATTATAATTTCATCTTTTATTAAATTAATTTTCATCATTGCCCCATTTCATCGCTAAATACACACTGAAAATTCTTCATCAAGCTTTTCACTCAAATTTTAATTGAGTTCAAGGCTGATGGAGGCACTTCCAAGTCGCAAAGTTAAACACTTGAGAGCCAACAAAAAGAAGATTTTTCCATTGAAAATTGATTGTTATTATGAAATATAAGCGAGAAAATCTTGGGATGTGTTTTATCTGGAAGATACATTAATGAAAGCCGCAATAATGGTACGTGATTATTCGGGTGCGGGAATGGTTTGTACGCGTATCTACGTCAATTTTAAATTTTGATACATTGAAAGGCACCCAATGCGAAGAAATGGAAGGCGTAAAAGGATTTTAATTTTATGGCTAAAAATAAATTAGACAATTACAAACGTTTGTATTAAGAATTTGAATATTTAAAGGGTATAAAGGTCATAAGACCTTTTCTATTTGAGATTTTGAATAATTTGGTTTATGTTGAATTTACGCGTGGATACGAATCTACTAATGAGATCAGATACATAAAAAGCTCCAAAATTTTCGTAACACCGAAGCATTAGCAAATTAGATCGCTATTGTAGAAACCTGAACTGAGCAGCCGACCTTAAATTTTCGACAAAAGTAAACCAACCTCAACCATTTACACTTCATTTCAACCGAAAGTTTTCACACATCCAAACTCGATAATAATCTACGTGAGTACAGACTTTCTCGCCTTGCGGCCAAAAAAGGAGAAAAGGTAGAACCGTTTTTCTTGGGAAAGCTATTGATTCTCAACAAGCAGTCCGCAGAATTCCATGTATCTGCTCGTTAATGGCTTACTCTCGGGTGGTCATACCCATAAATTCTATCGTCTGGAATTGCACACTTGGCGAATTGAGAATCTTTTTTTTCTCCGTACTAAGAGCTGGAACATTTTCATCGAAATGAAATGAGTCCTGTGATGAGAAAAGGTCAGACCATTTCACTCTTGCGTTGCAACATAATATGATGGTGGCTCCGTAATTTCATACAATGTGCATTGTGCAAGAAAAATATCCTTTTGTAATAATTTCGCAATTTTAATGTACTCGCAGCAAGTTTGCTGGAAGATTTAGTGTTATGTGCGTATCATTTCATATTTAATGGGAAGGATGTAAAGGAGACGTAACATTGAGATTACATACATATGTGTATGAAGTACGTCTTTGTTAAACAAACCATTCTGGGAAACGACACGTGATTAAATAGCAAACATTTTTCATTTGAACGAAGAAAAAATATCAGAGCGACGTGACAGATGAAACATAAACGTCATTTCTTTCTTTTAGCAACTGTCTAGATTCTTCGCAGAAATTCGAGTGATGCTTCTAAGTATGCAATTACATTAGTTTAGAATGCCTCAACTACTGTCAATTCAAAGGAATAAATACTAAGAAGGCAGAACAAAAGTACGCTTCTACTCAAAGGAGGATGATATGCAGACACCAGCAATGGATAAACTTAAGCATTGCTCAATGACAGGAACATGAAATACTTGGTTTAAAGAAAGAACTTTAGGGTTTTCCAATAAGAGGTGTTGTTTTGATATTAAAAGAAAAATGCCAGTTTTTAATATAAATGATCAGATGTTTATTTCATTATAAAGAGGAAGGCATGTCGTTAATATTTGGAAATAACATCAGGCAAACGACACCACGACCACGCTTACAAGACCATATCCTTTTTATGAAATTTTCCCTAACAAAATCGCAAAGTGGCTGCCCTCTGTCCTCGATAGCCACACGAATTCCATCTTTGGGGTCTTGAATCGACGCCGGGCTGTTGGTGTAGACCTTCTCTTTCACGTGGCCTTAAAGGAAGAAGTTGCAAGATGTTAAATCACAAGATCTCAGTGGCCAATTGTGATCACCTCTTCGAGAGATAACACGGTCCGAAAACTTTTCCCGTAAAAGATCAAGGGTTTCGTTACTTGTGTGGCACGTAGCGCCATCTTTTTGAAAAAAACGTTGACCAGATCAATACCATTCAATTCCCGCCACAAAAAATCATTAATCGTCTCTCGATAGCGCAATCCATTCACCATAACTGTTGCTTTAGCCTCATTTTCAAAAGAAAAAGGTCCAATGACTCCGCTGGACCATTAACGGTACCAAACAGTCACATGTTGAGGAAAAGAGGCTTCACAAAAATAATTCTTGAGTTTTCCGAGCCCCAGATGCGACAATTTTGCTTGTTGGCGAAGCCACTTAGGTGGAAATGGGCCTCAGCACTTAAGATGATTTTTCGATGGAATTTCGGATCATTTTCATGCATTTCAAGGACTCAATCAGCAAAGACACGACGTTTTTCTTGTGTTAACTGAACTTTATAAGCCTTAAGGCCCAAATTTTTATGCAAAATACGGTGTAATGATGTTTGTGGAATGCCTTATTCCAAAGAACGACAAGGCATGGACAAACCTCGGTTTTCTCCAACACTTTTGGCTTCTGCAGCGATATCCTCGGCTGTTCTTGGTTGTCAAATGTTAAAAAATGATAGCTTCAAAAGTGACATCTACCGAAATAGCGGGCTACTAAAAATAACACCTCTTATTGGAAAACCCTTTATATTTACAACATTTCACGTAGTTGCTATTTTGTCGAACCTTTAAAAATGTTTATATTATTCGGGCATTTCAGATGGTACTCTCAAAACAGTAGTGACTATTTCAACCGATAGCATTCAGGTCAAGACTGAAACTGTGCTGAAATTTTTTTTCCAATATGTACGAGCTACCTGGAATACATAAACAAAGGACAACCTCCATCATCCTTAACCCTTATAGCCTACATGAAGTACAGGGTTAAATATTTTCTAATTTTATCTGTTTGTATTGTGCCTGTGGTTTTGGTTATTCCTGTACTTTTGTTTGGAGCCAGCCGCTACTGATTAGTCAGTCTTGCTGTGATAATCCATTTGTGTGCACGTGACTGCTGAGCTTGTATGTTAGTGTACCGGAATACCCCAGTGTCGTAATACTGTACAAATTTTCATTTTTTCTCATAAAAAATTTGAAAACTTATTTCGCTTATTATTGTGTACTGAAAGTATTTCATTGAAAAATTTGAAAAGGTAACTAATATTTATAATCGAAACATTTCTTGAACAATTTGAAAGGTATGTTTTTAAAGTGTAATATACAGGGTTTCGTAGTTGGGAAAGTATAACACTGCCATTTCACATTTGTTAAAATTAAATGTCATCTAAAGCATGTTTTTTTTAGTTGAAGGTTTGCCATTTAGAAATATGGATCGCTTAACAGTCGAAAAACGCGTTGATATTATTAAATTTTATTATAAAAATGGTGATTCTGCTGTATCTACATTTAAGGCTTTGCGAGCCGATTACGGTCAACATAATCGACCGACACAGCAAACAATTTCGAACACAGTGAGAAAATTTGAAGAGACTGGATCGGTTATTGATATTGCAAGCCCTGCGCATCATCGCAACATTCGTTCTGCTGAAAATATCGCTGTCGTTGCTCAAAGTGTGGAGGAAGACCCGAATTTGCCGATTCCTCGACGTGCTCAACATTTGGGCTTTTCTTACGGCTCGTTGTGGTGGATTTTGCATTTGGATTTGCATCTCCATGCGTACAAAATCCAACTCACTCATGGACTTAAGCCTCAAGACCATACACAACGCAGAATGCATGCGAATTGGGTGATTGAACAACAAGCCATTGATAACGATTTTTCGAACAGAATTTTCTTTTGTGATAAGGCTCATTTTTCGCTCAGTGGTTACGTAAAAAAAACAGAATTGCCGCATATGGGGCTCTCAAAATCCTCAGGGAATTGCAGCAAGGCCTTTGTATCCGGAAAAAGTGACCGTTTGGTGTGAATTATGATCCGGTGGTGTTATTGGCCCGTATTTTCTGAAAACGATCAAGGAAGAGCCATTACAGTGAATTGTTGTGGTAAACGAAGTAATCTTTTTGATGAAAAGGTCTATTTGAAATTCTTCAATAAATAAATCTTCAATAAATAATACTTTATTTTATTTTTAATAAAAAGGTCAACTTTCGATTTTGCAACAAGTGGAAGTAAAGTAGTCAAATACTAAATCGTTACTGGAACTCTCCACAAAAAATCAATGCATTTATATAAAATTTCACTCGTCATGGCAAACTGAAACTATACATTGGCAGCTGTCAAGTTGGCAAAATGCAAAGTGTGGGACATAAAAATGTACAGAAATGTCGCCACAACAGTCAATTCTGACCACTTTGGACGGATGTAAACCGATTATTTTTGGAGGGAAATTGAAGATTATGATCTGGAAAATATGTGGTTTCAACAGGAAGGAGCCACAAGCCACACAACACAGGTTAGTCGAGCACTTTTGCAAGAGAAATTTCCAGGACGCGTAATTTCGAGATTGAGTGATGTCAATTGGCCCGCAAGATCCTGCGGCCTAACACCTTTGGATTTCTTTTTATAGGGCTATGCAAAAGATCGTGTTTACGCGAACAATCCTAGAAATCTTGAGCAATTGAAAACCAATATTCGTGAAGTTATGGCCGAGATATTGCCGGAAATGTACCGGAAATTACCTCAAAAGGATTGAGGCCTGTAAGAGGTCCCATGGAAGACATTTGAATGATGTTGTATTTCACATATAATGGCAAGGTTTAATATTTATATTGAATAAAAAATTTCGTTTCTATCTGAATATTTTATGTGTTTTCTTTAGCTTTACTTTCCCAAGCATTAAATGAATAACTCTATATTATATCTGACTGAGGAAGAAATTTTTTATTTACTTAATCATGAATCCGATGATGAAGAAGTACAGGCATTTCCTAGAAATGGAACATCTCCCATGGGAGATTTTGATGCCAGGCCCGATCGCATAAAAGATTTTTCTACTAGCTGATGAGGGCGTGAGTGGACGAAAGTTTCGATTTAAATGCGGGGGAAATACCAGATATTTATTTAAACTGCAAGCAATCTAGTGCTGACTATACGATTTCCTTGGACTCGAGACGCCTTTGAACTGTGAAATTTTTGCCAGTAGCAGAAGTTCCATAAATAAACTGACACATTTTCGAGCTACATTGAGCCGTTGGAGGTTGAGTTTTTGGCAAAATGTGTAAAACAGCTCGTCAAGAATGTTATGAAAACGATTGTTTTGCTCGAGTCAATGAGATTATTTACCAAATCGTAGGAAAATGTGAAAATTTGTACGCACCCTCTGACTGCTTCACTATTGATGAGCCACTATTAGCATTTCATTGGAAATGTGTATTTAAAATGTACATTCCTTTGAAGACTGATAAGTATGGAATTGAAATTACAATGATATGTGATGCCAAAATTGCTTATATGTTGGAGACCATAGTGCACCTGGGTGTCAAATAATTCGACCACCAAATTTATGTCTCAGGGTACTAATCTGGAAATTGTTAAGCCCATAATAGGAGCTTGTTGAAACATCCCCGTTGACAATAGATCCACCAACATTCTTTTAGTCAAGAATTTATTGCAAAAAGATTTAACGATGATCGGAACTACGCACAAAAATATCCTTGTTATTTTTAGAGCCAAAAGGTCAATAACTGCCAAGTTGCAGCTTTCGCAGACGACATTTGCATATACAGCATAGGCGCAGATCCAACATCCATTATTTCCAGCCTTGAAACAGCGTTAGAACTTACATATCAATACTACCATAGATAGAAAATTAAAATTAATGTTGCAAAAACGAAGTCAATATACCTCACCAGGAAGCGTAGGCCTGCTTACCTACCCAAGCGACCAATAAATTTTTTAGGGCAAACTATTCCTTGGAGTGAGGATCTTAATTATCTTGGACTTATATTCGACAAAAAACTAACCTTCAGAAGACATATTGAGCACGCTCCAAAGCGTTTAAGGCCGTGCTTTTGTTTTACCCCCTTCTTGATTGTATTCACGTCTCAACACCAGAAACAAAGTCCTCATCGTCAAAATGGCAATCCAACCGATCATCCTATATGGCTCACCTAGTTGGATCCAATGTGCTAAATATCTAGTAACAAAGCTTCAGATCACCCAAAGTAGATACCTGAAAATGGTACTTAATAAACCGTTTTACTTCTCTTCTGAAAAGCTACACAGCCTTGCTGGCGTTAGTCCAATTCGTAAGCTCGCTGCATGGCGCCGTGACAAATTAATCGCGAAAGCAAAAGACTCGCCCAATCCGCTAATTCATGCCCTGGCGAATTGAAAATCAACAGTTGCTACATCCTATCTTTTGGCCGTAACCTAATCTCATCGATTTTAACTAGTTATAAGTAGATAGTTAAGTTATGTTAAGCTAGTAATAAGTTCAGTAGACGTTTATGCCTAAATTTTCCTCTAGAAAATCGTTATAATCACATAGAAATACGATAATACGCATAGTTTTAAGTAATGTTCAAACGATGGTGAAATGACTTTGTCAGAACACCTAGTATATTATAAGGCCTCTGTACAGCATACACAATTATTATAAAAAAAAACTGCGTTTGATGGAGCCCTGATACATTTATCCCATTGTCCACCCAAAAAAATCTCAAAAGAAAATTGTGATCATGCTGTCAACCCTTCATGACATTTAAGATAAAAGCTATGAAGTTGAACTCTCAGAACTTATTCATTTTTATAAACAAATGAAAGGAGGTATGGACGTTTTTGATGCAATGGAGAAAAATACTTGATCCAAAGAAAAACAAGACGTTGGCCAATATGCCTTTTTTATGGACTGTTGAATATAGTAGGTATTGATTTCTGATTTCTTTTAAAAAATTTTCAAACAAAACCAAAATTTGGTAAAAAGTTTCGGAGGATGTACCAGAAAGAGCTTATAGGAGAACACTTGGACGAGCGCTTTCTTGGGCCAACTTTGAGAAGGATGTAAGACAATCTATTGGAGCAGTATCAAAAAAGCTCTACCACGCTAAACTTATTTTCCTAATCATCTAATAAAAGGTTATATCGGGGTTTCTCCTAGAAACAAGGGCATGTACAATACTCCTTTATTTGAGCTATCAAATGAGAGCTTGTGCGAAATGTTGCGAATAATATTCAACAACCATTATTAAATAAAATAAAAAATATATGAAAAAATGCATCAAGGGTTTTTTTATTTTTGGTATTCGAAACATGCTTGAGGTTCGCCTGTAACCAAGTGTAGCAATAACTAACATACCAGACAGTGTAGGGTTTTAGGATTAATCTGATGGTATAGCCGATCATTTCAACGGAGTGGTGAACAAATAGTTGTATAACATTTTTTGAGCCATACAAACCAAATAGTCCAGTCATTTTGGGTTTTATCTACGGAAAAATCCATAGTGAGCTGAATTTTAGTATACATCTTTATTACGGCGTTGTAACGAAGATGTGAAAAATCGACATTGATATCCTTCTGGCTAAAAAATTATAAAGGTCAAAAAGTCACGAAAATTTTCATCATTGGTTGACTGGCATGACTGGCCACGGCATTGTCCACAAACTTATGAGCATCTTGGTTCAATTTTTTCGCATTCACATTTGTCACCACAACTTTTTGTAAGCGGTGGTCCAACCAAAACGCACGATGTTAATTGAAAATAAAACAGATAGTTTTAGAGTAGTTTTTAGAGAATTATGTTAATATTTTTCTATTATAATAAAAAAATCTATCAC
Organism: Odontomyia ornata; assembly: GCA_963969285.1. Lineage (NCBI taxonomy): Eukaryota > Metazoa > Arthropoda > Insecta > Diptera > Stratiomyidae > Odontomyia > Odontomyia ornata. The sequence continues at coordinate 427,831,306 of OZ017738.1, read as the reverse complement.
AACTATGTGTAAAACAAAATATTGCCCAAATCCTACGGCTACGGTGGGATACTTTTATCCGGTGGTCCATATTTTCAGTGACTCTGAGACATAATTGAAGTTGAATGTCGTTAATGTGCTAAATTATCTCATCCTTTAACTCTTGCATTGTTCTTGGCTAATTGACGCACACTTTTTCTTTTATATATCTACAGAGAAAGAAGTCCAACGGTATCAAATCACATGATCGTGGCGGCCAATCAACGTCGCCACAACGTGAGATAACACGGTCATAGAATTTATCGCACCAAAGGCCATTGTTTCGTTGGCTGTGTGGCAAGTGGCACCATCCTGTTGGAATTACATATTGTCCAGGTCCATAACGTCAATTTCTGGTCACAATAAGTCCGTTATCATCTCACAATAACGAACACCATTCACGGTAACTGCTTGGCCGTCCTCATTTTCGAAGATGTGTGGCCCGATGACATCACCAGGCCATAAACCGCACGAAACGGTCACTCTTTGTGGATTCATTGGCTTTTCAACAATCAATCATGGATTCTCATTTGCCCAAATGCGGCAATTCTGCTTGTTAACGAATCCTCTGAGGTGAAAGTGTATCTTGTCGCTGAAGATGATTTTCTTTGTAAAGTAACTGTTCAACCAACCATTTGGCGTATTGTCGACGCTTGAAATGGCCAGTAGGCTTCAGCTCTTGAGTCAATCGAACCTTGTAAGTGTGTAAATTTAAATTTTTATTCAAAATTTGCACCAGTGATGTTCGTGAGATGTTCAATTGCGGGGCACGACGAAGAGTTGAGGTTGACGGCTCTTCTGCCACACTATCGCGAATAATAGCAATGTTTTCCGCAAAACGAACTGGGCGATCATGCACAGGTGATTTCACATTTTCCACAGACCTGGTTTGCTGAAATTTGCGCACTATTCTCCCGATTTTGGACACATTTAGTCGATTATGCTGACCAAAAAATCATGAAGTGCACGAAATGCATTTTGATTTGAACGGTGATTTTTGTAAATAGATTCAACAACTTTAACGCGCTGCTCAATTGTGTACCTCTCCATTGTTAAATTTGTTAAACACTGAAACAAAGAAATGTCAAATTAAATTGGGCGAAAAACTTGACGTTAAGGTTTGACTCACAATTAATATCGTGCATTATGGTAGGACCAACCTTTACAATTGCAAAAGATTGTGTTCAGTAGATCATCGGTTGCTCGTGGTAATAAAGTTGTTATTGGCTGTAGTTTATTATTCTGTAACTCCCAACCCCACTGTTCTGGATCAATTTCTCCTTTTAGCCCGGTTTGTATTTATGACTGACGAAAAATTGGCGAAACATTTAGCATGATACTTAGCTTCGACAAATACTAAGTTATACTCAAAATTCACATGCTTCAGTAGCTATAGAATGAACGTTGTGGCCTACTATTTTCATACAAACTTCAAATGTTGTCGAAGGTTGGCTGCGTAGGTGATTGTATTAGGGTGGGATAGGTGGATGCCTGGGATAAGGTGTGAGTCCGGGATAGGGGTGAATGTCACGGGTGGTTGCCAGGTGAGGATGTGTGTCTTGGGTATGTGTGTTTGTATCAGATTGGTACAGGTGTGTGCCTGGGATAATTAGGTATGGGTCTTATGGAAATAAAGGTCAGTGTCCTGGTTAAATAATTAAGCGTTCCAGGTTTTAATAGCCTCTAGCGGTTAGTAGTGGAACTAGTCTTGTTGGTTGTGTTCTAGAATAGACATATGGCTTTAGATTGCAGGTGCGCATCCTTAACCTTAGTAACCCCTAATGGTAGCTAGTGAAACTAGGCATACGGAATAACATATAGTCTAGCATAGTTCCATATCCTCAATTAATAGATTAAAAACTTCGATTTCTCAGCGTGTATTTTTATAGAGTGAATATATATGTTTAAAATTAATAGGAGCTAGACTTTGACGCTTTTAGCGATAAATAATTATATTATTCTTAGTTGTTATTTCTCTATGGTGAAATGATTTCTCATCCGCTCGTTGCTTCTAGTTTTTGAGTAGTTTTGTTATTCATAGTGGCTATAACCTTTAGTGAAAGTGCTTCTCGGGTCTTTTATGCTTCTAGCGGCAGATAATTTTGTATCCATGGTTTTTTTTAATGTATAGGAGATCCATGTCTTGGATTGACAGCTTGAAGTATTAGGGTTGCTGATCCATTAGGTAAGCTCTGTGGATTGGTGGCGCTCCGGGCAATTGGTTTGCTGGTGGTGGGGATTGAGATACTTTAGTGTAAAAAAAATGAAAGAAAGTATATACCCTTTAATTCTACTATTTATTTTAAATTTAGTATACAATAGTTTCGTTCTCTACTTGAGAACTTCCTCAGTACTACTATTTTCAAGTAGAGAACGAAACAATTGTATACTAAATTTAAAATAAATAGTAGAATTAAAGGGTATATATTTTCTTTCATTTTTTTTTTATATTTGAAAGTTCTACTAAAGGCGGAATATATTTAACTACTTTAGTGTGTTAATGCTGAGAGGCTCCCGGGCTGACCAATTTGTTTGATTATATTCGACATGTTGGACGTTTTTTATGGGGCGAGTGGTTGCATGGTGGTGACGGACACTGCTATAGATGGGTGACTTTGCGTTATTGACGAGTGATGGGCTTGCCTGGCAGCGGGTGTTCTAGGGCATCGGAATTTGCTTCATGGGCGCTCTTTTAAAGAATGCGTTGCTCGTCGATTGGTGTCTTTGGCTAAGAATGGACGGCAGAATGTGTAAAAGACCGATTTGCTTGATCATGTTAGGCATGCGGAAAATTTTTCTATGGTACGAGTGGTTGGTTGCGACGGAGGGCGCTGTTAAAGACGAGTAGCTTTCCATTATGGATGGGCGATAGGGTTCGACGGGTGTTCTAAGGCGAGAGAATTCACTCCGTGGGTGCGTGCTTAAGGTGCGTATTGCTCATTGATTGACGTATGTTGTTAAGGATGAATGGCGTTGTAGGCAAGAAAACGTTACGCGTGTTGGTGGCTGGAGGAAGTAATTTGAGATGAAGGTTTCCGTGGCAACGGGTGTTATGAGCTATAGAAATTTACGTCAATCATGATTACTTGGTTAAATTTCCGCGTTGCTCATCAAAGGGTGCCTGTTCTTAAGTCTGGACGGTCTTTTCAGTGACTAGAACTGATGTGCATCACTTGTTGGTGATTGTGGTGTAGATTTACTCGGCAGCGAGTGCTGTTAGGCATAGAAATTGGCATCGGGGACGCGTGTTACAGGCATATGTCCTGGTCACAATTTCTTGGATTCGTTTTCCCCGCGGATCTATTTGAAAGCATGCCCCATTCGATTGCTTTAGCATTGAAGTCTCCCCCAACGAGCACGTTACCATCTGCGTTTGAGACAACCTCCTCTAAAGCATTAAGTTTGGCTTGGAAAGATGATTTAAATTGGTTCAGCTAGCTACACACTAAAGTAAGTGGTCCCAGAGCACCGAATCAACACGGAACCATTCTCTCGTCCACATATCTCCGCCTGGGAATCACTATTTCGAACCCAGGTGGTGGCAGTACCAGTTTCATAAGGATACCAAGATGCCGAACTTTTATCATGGTGTTGCTCACTCAGCAGTAAAAAACCGGCTTTCATTTCCCCGCAAACTGCTCAAGCAGATTTTGGGCGGTTGACCTGCGGTGTAGGTTTAGCTGCAGGATGCGGGTCATCGAAGTTCTGATTTTGTCTTGACTAGGGCTTCCTGGAAAACCCAAACTTTCTCAGATTCCAAGACGTACCCAAAATCCGGTCTTGAATCGGCATCCTTGTAAATAGTAAAGTGGAAGTCCGCACCGTACCGTATTTGTAACATAGGGAGCTCATATTGGTTCCTTTGCACACTTGTTCGGTGTGACCATAGCCAAGGCATTTGAAACATTAAAGAGGCACTGCTCTTTGCCGTATCCTGCAGATAACCCACTCTATTCTTACTTCGTCCTTATTCAGAGATTGTTGGGTCAGTGATGGTCAGTCGTTGTCCCCTATGGTCTTCTGGTGTCAGCCTCACTTTAACGCTGCCCTTGCTAGGGAACTTCCTTTTCATGGCCTCTTCTACCCCGGCCAAAGTCTTGACGAAGTAAATGATTATCGTCATCGGCTCGAGCGAGGCTATAGTTGCGCTTTTGCACAGAATTTTGTTTATTTATTTCCAAAAAATCGACTTACAGACTAGTAATCCAATTACAAGTCAATTAACATATAAATACAAATAGAAGAATTCAAAATACGGAAGAAATTAGAGAAAAAAGATCACAATTCAATGATATCAAATATTAAGACTTATAGGAGTATTTATAAATTTGATCTTTCACAAAAGTTTTAAATACACCAAGAGGCTGTGGTAGAGGATCATGACTTTGCTGGTTGTACATACGAGGTAAGCGTAGTAAGGAAGAGTGGAAGAAGGTGTTAGCACATGCATACGGAACCTGAAATTAGAGCGAGGATGCATCAGGGTGAGCAGCGTTGAATGTATTAATTTACCTGCATACATTTTGAGGTATAAAACTATGATCAAGTTTGAACAAAAGGTATTTGTCAAGGAAAGATCGTCTGGACACGAATGTAGCAAGGTTGAAAATATGTAGTCAGCTATCATAAGAAGAGGAAAGGAAGTTGAATTTGAAGAATAGAGACCGTGCAAATCTGCGTTGAACTGACTCAAGAGCATCGATTTGCTTGCTGTAGCACGAATTCGAAATTTGGGAGCAGTGCTCCAAATTACTACGTACTAGTGAGACGTAAAGACACATACAGGAAGTAATATGTTGAAATGAAGAAGAGGATCGTAAAATAAACCCAGTGAAGTAGGTGGCTTTCTTAATAATTAGAGCAAAGTCTAGATCAAATTTCATTTTACAATCACAAAGCACACCAAGATCCTTAAAGGAGGTTACATTGCTCAAAGGGATGCCAACAATCCTATATGTTGAGAGAAGAGGAAATTTTTTACAGGAGAATGTCATCTGATAGCATTTGGAAGCATTTACGGAGAGATGGTTTGATTCACACCAGTCACTAAGATATTGAAGATCTTTACTGTGTAGCAAAGTGCTTCCCTATTATCGGTTTCTGCTCCAAATTCGACCAGCATGTGGGCCAACTACATCAGTGATACTACTTTCATGGCAGTGTTTTTTTTTTTTTGGGCCGTACTTTTTCTCTGATATTTTGCACGACCTTTGCATAGGATCGGCTATTTCGGGGTTTCATGAGTAATGCCTGCTGCTTTTTGCACATCAGGTCTTTTTTCTTGTTGGGCATTCGTGCAAACTTTATTTGCCGGTGCTTTTTCAAGGAGTTTATATGCGGTTTACTTTGCTCCTTTTGTTAGTACTGTCTGAGCCCCTGATCTGGCTTTCTACGCCCATCAATTGCCTCTTTGTTCCTTCTTTTATCCCGATCTCCTTCGATTGGACTAGACGCTATTCTTTTATTGATGTTTGATGGTGGAGCTATCTACACATGCTCTTTAGGCTCTTCAGCTTTTTGCAACCCTTTGGGCTTTTGATCTTCGTCAGCCTTTAGCCAGCTCCTTCAATAATGCCATATGCGGTCTAGGAGCTCCTCCAATTTAAGGAGCCCAATCCTTACTCTGCTGATTTTTGGTGTGTCGCATGCAAATTTTATTCTTTTTAGAACATCCCCTGCTTTTTGGATTGATTTTGCGACCATCGTTCTTGGGAGAGGTTATCAGCTTCTATTTCTGAGCTTTCACCTCGTTTTCAACGGCGACGGTGAAATCACACAACAGCGCTTTATTTAACTGGTCACACTTTTCCTTTCCAGTCGTAATCTCTTTATGAACTTGATGCTTTGCTATTGTTTTGGGACTTATAACTCTTTCTTCGGTCACTTCAATCGCAGTCTGGGCAAGACTGTCTGTTAATCACCCTTTTTGCCCATCTTTACTGTCATTGTATTCATCGCCGTTTTTGTCATCGTTAGTACCACTCCCGATCTGTTATAAACATCGTGGCTGCAGCCACTGGTTGCGTCGTTATTGTTATTTTTTTCGGTTTTTTTTTCTCTTTTTTGTATTAGAATTTTTAGTTGCTCCAGTTTTATTGATTCCCCCATAGCAGCCGTTATCTCCGTTCGTGTGTGAAGTCGCCTTTTTGGTCGCATGGTTATCTTTGCAGAGCAGGGGGGCCATGCGAGGGTACGTACAAGCCCTTATGGGAACAAGTGCTCAGAGCCAGACCAGCGCTAATCGAGGATCCGTCTCAACTGAGCCTACAGCACCAACCTAACGGTGCGAGCTCCGATCGTATTCTTAGGCCTATGATAACTGAATTGGAGCCATTTACGCCCTAGTGTCACCTCGATACTACCGTGCAAACCAAAGAGATCCAAACCATCATATCTGCCAGCCCAAAGCACATATTTCAGTTCGTTGTCCAAAGCGTAGTCCAGATTCAATCAGGGTCATTACCTGTCATCCCAGGATGGAACCTCATGATGCCCTAGACCGGTAAAGCTGGCGCTCCCCAACGAATGCTAGCCACAAAGAGTATTCGAGTTGGCTAGAATTCTCCCTGGAGGGACTTCAAACGTCAAACGGATGAAATAAATTTTATGGAAGCGGTGCAAAATCAATTTCCACATTTAAATATAAAAACATACAACATGTGCATCACCACAAAAGAAACAAGGGCAAACTGATATGGCACCGCTTCCATAAAGTTTATTTCATCGTTTTTAGGGCATTTTGAAGTCGGTTTTTTTTTTCTTAAAATTGTTTTTAATTATTCGTTACAAAAAATATCGTAGAATCGACTCCATATCATTCCAAGACGGTATTGCATCAAAAGCTCAGTTTGCGTGGCTTCAACGTAGAACGCTAATTGCGCTATAATTATTTTCAAGGGAAAAATTAAGCTAGATTGACATTTGGAGATGCGTATTGGTTCAAAATATGTTAACAAATTTCTTTTTATTTACACAGCTCTAATAGGGATTCTGTTCGCTTTGTATTCGATAAAAGCATCGATGAAATGGCTCAATATTTTTTAATATTATTTCCCTACGTGTAATCCGATAAGCTTGACCGATGCCTGAATTCTGTTGAATCGAACATTACTCGAATGGCAAAATGTTTTAGCCAAATTTTAAAATAAAAGAACAATAGATCCGGTTTCACTTTTCTTTGAAAACGTAAGATTTTATTTAGCTATTGACCTTTCAAATGGCAATCTACGGCCCCTAATGCATCCTCTTTCCCAAATGTCCTCCTTCTCAAATGTCCTATTTCTAAATTCAGCGTATACAGAAAATTGTTTTCATTCTTTACAAGGTAAATAAATGTAAAAGCAATTTAAGATTGACCCAAATAACTGGAAAAACGTTTGTTGCTCTATTCTGTATACGGTGTGTGTTTGATGAAATCAATAAGGCTTTAAATGTGAGACTCAAACATTTTCCACCTACTACGTATCAATATATGATTTCGATCTCTCGCTCATCATATAGGCTACAAAATCGTGTTTTTATCGATGACGTCAAATTTTCAAGGAAAATAAACTTGAAGAGGTTACAAAATTTGGTCAAATGATACTAAGCGCTCTATTTCGGAGCGAACACACACATACATATATATTATTGATATCCTATCAAAGTGATAAAAGTCATGCTGCGTAAAATCCATCAAATGGTTTTAAGTGTTGAATTGAAAAAAAGCACAAGGAAGATGCCAAAAGTAATTCAGTTTATCGGGGAATTAAGTGTAATCAGGATGTATTGGAGATCAACTTCGTATTGCTAATAAATTACATTTCAGAGGCAATTTTAGGGTTGTAAAAGTCATCGGTGTTTCTATCGCAACTGAAATTAAGGACTTCTATGAGGGAAGAAGCAAAGACTGAACTTAATTTGGCAATCTCGAGAATTATTAGATTTATGATGGATGATGAATATGGGGGAAAGAATGATTTGGAACAAAATATTGAAAATTAATTTGTTGCTGCCTTGGATTCTCGATACATATTCATTCAAATAAAATATCTCACAGTTGCATGGTTGATATTAGAATAAAGGTTAATGATTTTATTCGACAGGATTTCATGTAATCCATCATTATTAATTTTCAATTGTGTTTGGTAATTTGATGAAATCGATTTGTATTTGGTGAAATGCCTAAATTTTTAATATCAAAATATTTCTTCTTCTGACTCTAAAATCTATATTATCTCTTTGCAAAAAATGCATTTAGAAGATTCCATATTATCAAATGCGTCTCCAAACGGAAGGTCTTCTTTCAAGACAGATTCAAGAATATCATTCGGTGATTTTTCTAATTTTTAAGTATATACAATTAATAAATAGCTCAGCCAAACAATATTTATACGGGTTGTGCCTTAGGCCTATTCTCGGAGTTCAATAACCATTCGATTTACTTTAAATTATAATATTAATCTTTTCAATAATAAAAAAAAACTTTAAAATGTTCATAATCACACCATAATCAAACATTAATAGATTATAAAAGAATTTGATGTTAAATTCTTTAGCTTTAAAAAATGAATTTTTAAAAATCGAGTTTCTTAAAAATAGGTACATTAACATATTTGCTACTAACTACTCGTTCGCTGTATCTATTGAACAATTATATGTTTCAGCCCTAACTACTTCCGCCTTGTGCTCCAAGGCTCTCCTTATTGTTGATTCCACAATCTTCTCCGCATAAAATTTCATTGGCCTCATTGCTGCCTCCTGGTGCAGCACTGCGTTCCTGTAAGACCATCCGTACTCCCATCTGATGGGTCTGTGCAGGCCCAAAGGATTTTTCACTCCACTAATCCTATCTTGCCCCATTTTGTTTTCTGAGCTCCTTGCCATAGCATCACCACATATGTGATCGTCGGACGGATAAGGGTTTTAAAGGCCAAAACCTTGACTCGCTTGCTCAGTTTCCTGAAAAAACGTATAAGAAGATGGTACACATAAGTCACTTTTTCAAAACATTGCCAACGTGAGCACCAAAGGTAGCCGTCCTGCCAAAAATTACCACCAAGTACTTTGTTTGCCTAAGGCAGCGCACTTTCTGCCCATTCAACTAAATGCTAGTCACAGGTGCCTCTTGCACGATGGCAAACCTTTTTATAGGGGTCATTCAACACAATTAATTCTCTTTTCTTTGCATTTACCATGATTCCCCATTTCAGTAGTATGCAGTAATAGATTCCAAGTATTTTTGGAGCGTCTAAGCACAATTTCGCTTTTAGCGAAGCGCAAATTGTGCTTGGATGACCACACTTACAAGTCTTGAATGAAGCGGTTCACCTAGATTCTGCGCTTATATTCATGTCTTACACCAGGGATATTAGAGATGAATATGTTGAAAAGAAATGAAGCTAATATAGACCCCCGTGAGACTTGCGAGTCAATACAAAACGGGTCAGACCTAGCTACTCCAGGCACTGCAAAGGCAGTTCGTCCCCTCATGAAGCTGACTATAATTTTTACAATATGAGACAAAATGCCAAAGTTTATCATTTTGTAGAGAATTTCATTGACCCGTAAAGAGTCAAATGCTTCATCTATATTAATCAGGCAAGCCACAACAAGCTTATTGTTGTGCCAATTTCTCGTTATATCAGCTTGGAACATGGCCATTGTATTCACCATAACATAGATAAGACTTTTTTGCAGCCAAATTGTCTTGCCGGCGCAATTCTTGCGCCGGTGGAGAATTCTATGATGCCTTTAAGTATGACTCTTTCAAGCAGCTTACCATCATTTGAAAGCAGCGAAACCGGATGAGTATTGACTTCGATAGTGCCACCTGACTTCTCGGGTGTTGCAAATATTTTCCCATATTTCCTTTGCTGAGGGAAGTGGCAAATATTGATGCAACGAGGAGAACAAAACAAGTTGGGTAAGCAGACCTACGCTCATGTCAGAAGGGTTTTGTATTCAATTTACAAAATGCAGTCACCAGATCGAATCAAATCAGGAAACATGTCAAAGACGATTTTATTGGAGAAAATATGAAATACGAAGATTATACTATTATTATCAAAGTTGAATGAATTTCGACTTCTGGGGTTTTTGGTATTGTTATACTCATAAATATCTCCCTTGATAATTATTTCAGATGTCCATCCGCGACGGAGGAAACACATTTTTCATGTATTTCCACCCAGTGCCCCCAGTGAAGCAAAAACTGACAGTTTAACAACTGTTTTGAAAAGCTCCCATTAAAAATGTTCATTTCATACTCATATCGGCTACGTTTGATGAATTTTTTTTTTTCAGGGGCCACTCTCCTGTACTGTTATCATCGATCAATGGCCAATTTTTCCGAATCCTAGAATGGTTACAAAACCCTTTTGCTAGGAGCTCTCTCCCACCTCCTTGACTTGTTTCACTTATGAGCATTAATTGTAGGTACTCATCTTCAGTCATTCATTAAATTGAATCAAGTGTTCAAAGAAAAAATAACTCAAAATTATTCAATCTTCGCATTTAAAACAGCCACTATTTTGTTTTCCGATTACTGATACCACTAGCTGAACCGATTCTCAAAGATATATATGACACCTATCATTCCTGAAATTTTCATGCAAATCCTAGCAAAACTGTAGTGTCTGAGTCGGTAAAAAGCGCATGTTGTTCCATAGCCATATGTTGCCATAGTAATAAATGCAGCGCATATTGTTCCATAGTAATACAGGAAAATTCAAACCGCTATAACTTCTCTAAGTATGATGCAATCTTTATGAAACTTTCAGGATAGATCAATCTTATAAATAGACATCTACGTACTGAATTTAAGGGTATCGTAAAGGTACCGTAAAGATTTTATTCAAGAAAACATAAAATCGATAAATCATACTATTACTAACAAAATTGAGTGAATTGCGACTTCTCACGTATTTGTTGTTGTTGTACTCACCAAGGCCTACATTCTTGATTTTTTTTCAAATTTTTCGGATCACAGGTGTCCAATCGCGAGGGGGGGGACACAAATTTTTCGTGTATTTCCCCTCCCTGTGCGCTCCTCGAAGCAAATTTTGCCAAACTAAGACCTGTTTTGAAAAGTTCTAATCTAGACCTTTCATTTGATACCCATATCGGCTACCTTCAATGAAATTTTTTTTCGGGGGTCACTTTCCTATAGGGGGAGACCCCCTTAAATACCTTATACAATTTTTTTGTAGTTGAACTTTGAAGAGATCACCACTTTACACCTACACATAAAATTTGATGTTTCTAGCTTAAGTAGTTTCCGAGAAAAACGGCTGTGACACACGGACGGACGGACAGACGGACAGTAGGGTTTTGTAAAATTATTTTACAAAACCCTAAAAATGTCGGGAAGCTTTTGAAGTATATAATTGGAGACTCCATCAGCCCCAGCTGATTTTTTGCAATTTGGCTCCAGCGCCAACAAAGTGAGTCTCTTAGGACAGACAAATAGATCATAACTAGTAGGTACGTCAGAGAGATTCGAATCAGAGAGCCTGGTTAAGCAAAATTGCTCATGATCCTTGTGGAAATTCGATGTGGTACAGTTCACTAACGAAGTAACTGGAGAGTCCTCACTTGCTTTCTCTCGTTAAAGAACTTTTGCAAAATGTTTTGCGATAGAATCACCAATAGATTTGTCATCCATGAGGAGGGACCGTCATAAGTGGGGGCCCCGGTCAGCTTCTTGTTGCCAGTTAGAGCTAATTTATGCAAACCATCCAATACCTATAAACAAACCTCAAATTTTCATTTTAAGTTTGTGTATATTTTAGTTGGAACAGTTTAAAAATCAATTGCTGAAAATTTTTAAACTATTGCAATTATGTGAAACTAAACTTGGAGTGATTATTATTTAAAATGTATTTTTATTGTACAAAAAGTTTGAAAATTTTGCTTTTTCATTCCAATATCTATAAAATTGTAATTTTCAATTTTTATAGATGAAGTTAAGTACATATCGAAAAGCGATATGTTTTTCAAAATGGAGAGAAATTACGTAAGCATCTGAGTCTGTTAGCCACGAATGTGTGAAAGCTACTATTTCGCACATTTTGTGAGGAAAGTTTGAAATAAAACTTTTATATTTAACAAATTCCCTGTCCAATGTATCAAATATGATACATGGCGTATTTTTTGTACCAAGTATATCAAGTCCGTGTATCATATGTTAGCAAAATTATAGGTGATTTTAAACGCTTGTTTTGAATGAACGCAGCAGTACAAATTTAATTTTAGGCTTAGGGACGCGTAGGGTACATTGACTGCTCTGCAAAAAAATAAAAAATTATGTTGATTAGTGTCTGAATTTTTTTTCAGATGCACTGATGTTTTCTAAATAAATATTTTAAGCTAAACAAAAATATAGCATTTATTCACTTATTTAGCACACTAGATACAAAGTTAAACAAAAAATAAAGCAGAAATCAAACAATTTTTTTTCTACAGCTTCTTGTGAACCTCATTGTAACATTACAAACAATAGCCTTTAACACATTTCAGGCATTCTGCATTTACCTGTTTGGCTTTTAAAGAATTTCTTTCCTGTTTTTCTTGGCGTAACAGTAAACACAATGACGTCGTATGAGTTTGCCATCCCACCGTGGTATTTTGGGAAGGTGATGTCGTCCTGGAGGAGCTGTTGGCAAGTTTGATGGTCTTGCCGGTTGTTTTTTCTCAAGTATTTCGCCAAGCCAATGACGAATCATAGCCTCTTGAATCTCCAAAATGCCAATGGAAGATTCAGTAGCCTCATGAAAAATTACTCGGGCATTGACAAGTGCTGCTTGGAAGAATAAATCAACTGCGACTTTTTTATACCATGACAGACTTATTCATAGTGGTGAGTAGTAGCTACTCAGCTTCCCCTTTTAGCTTCATTGTAATCTGTAACCATATTTGGTTTTGAAGCTTCCCCTCTCCAAGAGGAAAAATTTGTTATTCCGTCGCTGTGGCACGTCGATATCATCAAGAAGTCTCACTTGTCATACCACTTCAAAACAGTCACAAAACAATCCACCTGTCCTGCCATGGCATCGTTACCTTTAGCTTTTTCTTTGGGACTGCTTCAGGAAGATTTTTCAAGTTTTTTTGCAAAGTTCCGCATAAATCTATGTTTTTATCTTTTACGTATTTTGCAAGAGCAATTCCAGTATAATAATTAACAATTACAATCTGTCTACTTTCATTTAGAAGTGACAAACATAGTGTCACGACAATAGATCCAGGTTTGTCAAGAGCTTCTATGATAGTTCCTGACCCCGCATGTATTGCGTAAGACCATGTGTAACAGTTGGTAGAACAAATCTCATAAATATTTATGGATTTTTGGCGGATTATAGCACTTAGTTCGCAGACGACCTTGGTGATTGATTTGCGATTCGTTAAAGACAATTGTATAACCTAGCACATATAATTCACGAAACTTGATGATCAGTTGGTCTACTAGTAGCTGAGTTCTATACAAAACATCATCATTATCAGGCTGCACATCTGCACTTTCCTCTTCACTTTCTTCTAGCACTCGCTGTATCTCTTCATCTGTTAACTTCTCCCGAGAACACATTTTTTCGCGAGCGTGGAGTTCAATTAATCAACTAACGTTTCCAAAGGAACCCGGTCTTACAAACTAAAAATATGTCAAGCATATGTCAATACGATACAAAGGGCGTATAGAGCCAAAATATGTAACGCTCGGCTTATATATCATACCTGATACATTATTTTACCCTTTGGCGTAACTCCCTCTAAAAATATTAATGAAAATCAAATCAAGAAAAAAACCGCAAAACATGTGAGATTTCAAAGTCACCATGAATGGGGACAAGGAACCTGTTAATTTAATTGTTTTGTAAAAAACTGAAAGTTTCAGTAAATTATACTCATTACTAAAAAATCTTGAAAATCACTAGATATATCTGTACGTAGTCACAAAGGTATTTCCTTCCTTAATAGAGGCCAAGACTGATTGTGAGAAACAATTAATTGTATTGTAGCAAACACACTTGCGTAACATATACATATTAATTTTCAGCTCGATGTCTCAATTATTTTGTGTTTCATTCAAGAACAGAATCTATACGTTCTCATAAGAAATACAGTTATTTGTTATTATTGTTCTGATTCAAAAGCAACAGTATTAAAAAGACAAACAATCCATTTCTTGTACAGCCATCAGAGTAAAGCAAGGTTAGTTTGCGTAGAACTTAGATAGAGGACCATATCATACCTTACGCTGGATAATGTAGCCTTGACATGATCCTTTGAAAACATTTTTCTCCACACGCGTTTGCATGGATGCGTAGTAAAAATTTTTGGTGCATGTACCCTAGGCATAATGTGCGGTCAGGTGACTATGACTAATAATCATGCGCAGGTACAACTTATAAGTAATGAGAGGTTAAACATGTCCAAAAATGAAGCTTTGGGCGACTATCGAAATAACTTTCGTTCCCGGATGACCTTCTGTTAGATTTACCCTTAAACCCGAATCTTCATTGTCATACTGCTATTTATCTTTTATGTACTTCATAGCCTATTTTAAATAAAATGTCACTTCTGTCATAGTCACCAAGCCGACCACACATATTTTCTTTCTTTTCTGCCAATAGGTTATCAGCCTCTCGCGAATAATAGGAGTTTTGAAAATGCTTCGCTTTTTTGTTGAATTTTCATAAAAGTTGAAAAATGTTAAGTCCAAAAACAGTGCTAGCAGCATTTCAATTGATAGACTACTCGGTTGGGAAAACTACCCAGCATGGGAGATTGCTACGCAAGCGTTCTTAAATTTGGATAATCTTTGGACAACGGCAATTGACTATGAACTCGATGGAGAAGGAAATCCGAAAACCACTGTCGATCCTGAGAAGGATCAACGTGCAAAAAGTAAGTTGACTTCAATGGTTGATCCTACGTGCTATGTGCATATAGAAGGTGGAAAATCAGCCAAGGAGTTGTGGCAGCAGCTAGCAAAGGCATACGAAAATAGTGGGTTAGCACGTCGAGTAACACTTTTGTGTAAGCTCATTACAACGTTGCTTGCAAATTGTGGTTTCATTGACATATATATATATATAAAGGAAATCATTACCACAGCTCAACGTCATTGTATTTTCTATGAATGAGGAATGAGTTGGCTGCTTACTGCTTGCTGGACTTTTAGCCCAGTCATATTAGGTAAAACAAGGGGTCAACCTCGGAATGAAAGATAATAAGCTGCAAATTGGTATGAACCTTTGTTTTGTCATTCTAAATGTTGTCTCAAAAGTCACAATCGTTATCGTGTTCGCGTCTCAAGATATTCAAGGTCAAAGGTCACAAAAATCGGTTTTTCGCGAATATCTGGCTTCCTATCGGTTAAATGAGATTTGCATTTATTATAAAAGTTGTAGGCTATAAAATTCCCTACAACTTTTGTTTAAACTTTTTTTTTCATACGACCAACCGTTTTGAAGGTAGAGCGCGAAGAGTGCACATCGTACAGTCATATACGGCCTAATGCAAGGTCAAGCGTGAGTTATGGTTATCAGTACGTTATAAAGTCAATTATTTACTTGGAAATTATAATTATTAAACAATGCCTATTATTTATGTACTAACTATTAATTATTTATATTTAATTAAAGTAAGTAACTTGATTATTTATATATAATTATTCATATTTAACTATTTAAGAATATCGGGATCATATGTATTTTCTTCAGCGGGATTACTTGGATACAGTGAAGCGTTGAGGCAAGCTTGTCCGTTGCACTGACCGCAAGCTAAATCAGGGCTACAATGCCCTGATTTTCTGCATCCACAGCGGGAACCACAACCATTTTTGCAATTGCAAAATATTACGTTTAGTAGTTCGGCTGGTGCTGGAGGTAATAACGTTCGTATGGGCTCCAGGATTTCATTTTCAAGCATCCAGCCCCATTCTTTAGGTTCTAAGTCCTTCCCTAACCACGTTTGAATCTGGTAGTAGACACGTTTTATGTGTTGATGAGCTGCTACACTTGTTGGTGGAAGTGTTGACGTAATATTTTGCAATTGCAAAAATGGTTGTGGTTCCCGCTGTGGATGCAGAAAATCAGGGCTACAATGTTCTTTAGCTTGCGGCCAGTGCAACGGACAAGCTTGCCTCAACGCTTCACTGTATCCAAGTAATCCCGATGAAGAAAATACATATGATCCCGATATTCTTAAATAGTTAAATATGAATAATTATATATAAATAATCAAGTTACTTACTTTAATTAAATATAAATAATTAATAGTTAGTACATAAATAATAGGCATTGTTTAATAATTATAATTTCCAAGTAAATAATTGACTTTATAACGTACTGATAACCATAACTCACGCTTGACCTTGCATTAGGCCGTATATGACTGTACGATGTGCACTCTTCGCGCTCTACCTTCAAAACGGTTGGTCGTATGAAAAAAAAGTTTAAACAAAAGTTGTAGGGAATTTTATAGCCTACAACTTTTATAATAAATGCAAATCTCATTTAACCGATAGGAAGCCAGATATTCGCGAAAAACCGATTTTTGTGACCTTTGACCTTGAATATCTTGAGACGCGAACACGATAACGATTGTGACTTTTGAGACAACATTTAGAATGACAAAACAAAGGTTCATACCAATTTGCAGCTTATTATCTTTCATTCCGAGGTGAAAGCCCTAATATGACTGGGCTATTTCAGATGATTACCACCTCAAGAAAATGGCTTTGGAGAATTCAGGCATTGATGGTGATGTCATAAAATTGATGTTGATGTCATAAAAACAACGTTATTACAAGACATACGTCCCGGCAGTGAAAGTTTAGCTTTCTACACAGACACAAGCCAAACGTCATTCGAAAAATCACGAAAAGAACCGAAGTGTAGAATACAGTGTCTTAATAATAAGTAACCGGACTGACCTCAGGAAATTTTTTATTGGCAAAATATGTACAATTTTTCTTTAGAAATCTTCAAAGTAGTCCCCATTGGAGTCGATAACACGCTGACATCGGATTTTCCAATCCCCGAACGCTCCCTGGAAGTCGGCAACCTGGATGCTGTCTAGAGCCCTCGTCGCAGCACGTTGAACGTTTTCCAGAGTCCCGAACCGCGTCCCCTTAAGGTGTCTCTTGATCTTGGGGAACAGAAATAAGTCCGCTGGTGCCATATCCGGGCTGTAAGGAGGCTGTGGCAACGTTGCCCTCGACTGTTTGGCCAACTGCTCGGTGACGAGCAGGCAGGTGTGCGACGGAGCATTGTCGTGATGGAGGATCCACGAATCGGTAATCTCCGGACGGACTCGGTGAACCCGGGCGGTTAGTCGGCCGAGCACCTCTCTGAAGTACTGGCCGTTTACAGTTTGGCCGGGTGGCACAAACCCTTTGTGAACAATGCCTTTCACGTCAAAAAAATCAATGAGCATCGACTTCACCTTCGATTTGCTCTTGCGCGCTTTTTTCAATCGGGGTGACGCTGATCTCAGGATCGTATTCGAAAACTCATGTCTCATCTCCTGTAATAACGTGGCCAAAAAACTCTGGTTCGGTTGCTCGATCGTACGCTTCATTTACGCTCCGACGACGTAACTGAACACGCACTCCACCCTCGCTCGATGCTATCTCTCCAAGCGCTTGGAGGCGACTGCTGCAGCCCGGTTCCCTTCACCTAGACCCCCAACACCACTACAGCACCAGATACCGGTTAGCAGACGTTTTGTTGGCGCGGAGCAGGCTCAGTCCGGTTACTTATTATTTGGACCCTGTATGTAACAATTTTGGCAATATTGCGAAAAACAGCAGCTCAAGACGTTATAACAACACAAATAAAAGTAAAAATTTTGATGCGCTCAGTTGTGTTTTGTCTACAATAGATGATTCGAGAAATAAAGACGCATGGTACTTTGACTCAGGGGCCACATCGCACATGAGTTTTAATGAAGACTGGCTGGATTGTTTATCTGAAGATGTTGGCACAGTGATTGCTGCAAAGAAAAATAGGATTCAGGTAAAAGAGCGTGGAACCACAACAACAAGACCAGCATGCAATATGTCTGCACTTAAAACCAAATGATGTGAAGTTCATTCCTGATTTAATCGCCGATCTTTTATCTGTTGGTCAAATCGTAGAACAAGGTCAACAACAAATATGTCAAAGTTATAAATTCAAAAAAACAAGTAATTCCAATAGGCACAAATGTTAATGATTTATTTAAATTTGACAAGAAATCGTTAAAGAATGTTGCATTTACGTGTAGTTCAAAATCACTAAAGACCTTTGGCATCAGACCCATTTCCACCGCGGTGGCTTCGTCAACACGCACAATTGTCGCATTTGGGGCTCAGAAAACCCAAGAATTATTGTTGAAAAGCCTCTCTATCTTCAACGTGTGACTGTTTGTTGCGGTTAATGGTCCGGCGGAGTCATTGGACCTTATTTTTTCGAAAATCAGGCTGGAGCAACAGTCACGGTAAATGGATTGCGCTGTCGAGATATGATTAATGATTTTTTATGGCCGAAATTGGCTGAAATTCATCTGGACAACGTTTACTTTCAACAACACGACGTTACGTGGCACACAAGCAACGCAACCATTGGTCTTTTACGGGAAAAATTTCAGGCACGTGTTATCTCTCGAAGAGGTTGATCACAATTGGCCACCGAGATCTTGTGATTTAACACCTTGCGACTTCTTCCTTTGAGGCCACGTGAAATAAAAGGTCTACGGGATCAGCTCAGTGTCGATTCAAAATGTCAAAAATGGAATTCATGAGGCTATCGAGGACATAGAGCAACCACTTTGCGATTTGGTCATGGAAAATTTCATGAAAAGGATATGGTCTTTAAGCATGGTCGTGGAGGTCATTTGCCTGATTTTATTTTTCACTATTAACGGTATACCTTCCTCTTTACAAAGAAATAAACATTTGATCATTTATATTAAAAAATGGCATTTCTCTTTGACTAGCGGAAGGCTGAAATTCAATAGAAATTTCACCATCCGCTATTCACTGCGATGAAATTGGAACGATGGAACCGCAAGATAATTTGCGACCAAGAATTGATTTGACTTACCTGATGGATTGTCGGTAAACTCACGATTCCTCCAGGCTGCGCAGCCAACTAGCGGGAGAATAAGGAGAGAATGGTAAAAGGAAGGATGGATATGTTGGTGCCGCGGATGCCTGGTTTTGATGATGATGTCTGGTGGTCCCTCTGTCTCGCGCGATTCCCGAAAACAACTCACGCGATTCTACACAATTTCTTTTCTCCTTTCACTGGGCGAGCGATTTGGCGGAATTACCTTTTCGGTTAGGCGGAAACTTTTTGGATTCACGTTGAACTCGCACTTTCCCTTATTGGAATTCTGACATGTGCCGAACAACATTAGAAAACCGATCACTTCCGGCGAATTAAAAGTTGGAAGGAAGGCGTTGAGTACAAGTGACATCTATTGTCGAGCACGACAAAGTTATTTAAACTAAATTAAAAAATGAGTCATGGCGATTATTATTACTAAAATTAAAGAAGAAAAAGGGACGTGTGTTACATCATGATAAGGTGAGGATTCACGTCCTCGGTCTTGCCCAAACATGCCGCCCGCCCTGAAGTCTCACTTCAGATAAATAGACACAGAGGGCGTTAAGGGGACGCAAAGGAAAATTATTTTAAACTGAAGCGTGAGCCGAAGGAGCGACAGAAGGCAATAGGAGAGGGTTTACTGTGGGGGCAGAGGGTACAGTTTCACCATGGGGCGGCGAACTGTCCCAGAGGAAGTGGTGACCTCAGCCACGTGAGTGATTGCGTCGGATCCGGGGAAAGCAGATGAAATGCGGCCTAGTGACCATTTAAGAGGAGGGAGGTTGTCCTATGAATAAGCACAAGAGTTCTCAGAGTGATAGGAGTAGACGGATGCAGCCATTTGCTTCGTTGTTGCAAGGTGTGTAGGTACTCCTGGCGCCATCGTTTCCAGAAATCCTGTTGGAGTCGCTGAACGAGCTGGGGGTGAAGTAAGAGGACGCAAAATCAAAAAATGACCGGGAGTGAGGGCCTCGAGGTCCGATGGATCAGACGATGGAATATAAAGAGGATGAGAGTTAATAATGGCCTCAATCTGGGTGATGACGGTAAGAAATTCCTGATAGGTGAGCCGCTGCTCTCCAATGACTCGCATCAGATGATGCTTTGCAGATTTAACCGCGGCTCCCCACAAGTCTCCAAAATTGGGACTAGCTGGAGGGATGAATCGCCTGTCAGTGCCAGATGAAGACGCGACGTCACAAAGACTTTGCTGATGCTGAGGATTCGACAGCAAACGCCCCAAGTCCCGAAGATAATTGCTAGCCCCCACAAAGTTAGTTCCGTTGTCCGAGAATATCACGGAGGGATTACCTCTGCGGCCAACGAAGCGTCGGTAAGCAGCGATAAATGCGGGAGTTGAGAGTTCAGACGCCGACTCTAGATGGACAGCCTTGGTGGCAAATCAGATGAAAACTACCAGGTAAGCTTTCGTGCTAACAGCCCCGCGCAACCGTGCACTGGTGACGTAAAAGAGACCGGCATAGTCCACTCCAGTGGTAGTGAAGGTCGTAATAGAGGAAACTCGCTCAGGAGGAAGATTACCCATCGGCTGAATAATTAGCCGGGGTTTACAGGTGAAGCACCTGTTGCATTTGCGCAGACGATTTCGAACCACATTACATCCATCGAGGATCCAATATCGGTGACGTATGAACGAATGGGTTGCCAGCGCCCCAGCGTGAAGCAGACGAAGATGAGTGTCATCAATGATCAGACTGGTTAGGTGATTCCCTTCAGGGAGAAGAGCAGGATGTTTGTGCTGATAAGGCAGCAATGAAGACGAAAGACGACCGCCTACGCGGATGATGTTATGTTCATCCAAAAATAGATGGAGTTGTATGATCAGACGATGACGCGAAGATGGTTTTTGGAGCTCAGCAATTTCCTCAGCAAAACATTGAGCTTGGATCAGACGGATAGCGGCGATTTCAGCTTCTTGAAGCTCAACAGAGGACAAACAACCAGCACGGTGGTTGCCTAGCATTGAAAGCAAAACAACGATAGAAGGCGATCACACGTTTGAGGCGAAGAAAAGAGGAAAAACGATTGATGATAGAAGATTCTGAGGTGGTGGTGGCTAGCACTAGCGTGGAAACGAGTTTGGCTTCGGAGTCCACATCATCAGAGGAAGGCAAATCGACAGAGGAAATCGGCCAAGAGGATGGATTAGACAGCAGCCAACTTGGACCATGCCACCACAAAAGATGGCGATGGATATCACGAGGCTGCAACCCGCGTGAAGCACAATCAGCAAGATTGTCCTCAGAAATGACATACAGCGGAGTGACACTAGGTCTTGGATCTCAGCAACGCGATTGCCCACGAACGTCTTCCATTTGTGGCTTTCGCCGCGGATCCAGGCCAAAGCAACAGAAGAATCGGAAAACGCGATGAACTCAGTGACCAAATGTGGAAGGACACGGGTGGCCAAATGATGATCAACTTGGCAAGCAGATGAGCGCCGCATAACTCGAGAGGTGGCAAGGTAATCGCTTTACAAGGCACTATTTAAGACTTGGCTGCTAGAAGGTTAATATGAAGGTGTCCGGATGGTGATGAAGTATGAAAATAGATGGCGGTGGTATAGCCGGACTCGGATGCATCACAGAATCCAACTAGATGGTGAATAGACAATGTAGATGCTTCTGGGATGAAGCAGGGAATCCGCAAATCAGCCAAAGATGGTAGTTGCGACTGAAAGTCCAACCAAGGGGCAGCAAGCTCCGAGGGCAAGCCTTGATCCCAATCCAGATGAAGCAGGCAAAGACGGTGGATGGAGATTTTGGCTGAGAAGGTGACTGGCGTAAGCCAACCAAGCGGATCAAAAATCCTCGCCATTTGACTCAGCACTGTTCGCCTAGAGAGTGCGGCTTCAGCCAATCGCACGGAATAAAAGAAATGATCAGATAACGGATTCCAATCTAGACCTAGGATTTTCAGGCCCGGATCACGATCAAGCAACAGAGGATCAACAGAGGAAAGTTCACGGCAATGATCAGACGGGATCCCTTGTAACAAGGGGGCGTGATTTGTAGCCCATTTCCGCAGCTCAAGCCCGCCCGCCGTGAGCAGATCCTGCACTTGCTGCCGCAAATGGATGACTTCAGCTTCCGATGAACTGCCCGTTAAAAGATCGTCAACATAAACCTCCTCCAACAGCACGTGCTTAGCGTCAGGATACTTGGCTCCTTCATCAACGGCAAATGGCTGAAGTGTACGGAGGGCCAAGAAAGGAGCAGACGATACCCCATAAGTGACTGTGTTCAGCCGATATGACTGAATGGGGTCGGATTCTGAGATACGCCAGATGATTCGCTGATAGTCCCTATGCTCCGGTTCTACAAGGATCTGCCGATACATTTGTCTGATATCGGCGGTGAAGACAAGCCGATGCAGTCAAAACTGTAACAGAAGAATGGAGATGTCAGCTTGAAGCTTAGGGCCAGCTAACAGAATATCATTTAGGGATTTCCCGTTAGAAGACGCACATGAAGCGTTAAAAACCACTCGGATTTTGGTAGGAGGGTCATCTGGTCGATGAACGAGATGATGAGGAATGTAGTCGGGCTCATATGGAGAATTGGTTGACTCTGCGACCAATTCCATATGGTCACTATCTAAGTAGTCGCGCGTGAACCCATGGTACACCGCACGCAGCTCAAGCTGTCTCTTGAAGCGATATTCCAAGCGAGCGAATTGTCGCTTGGCCACATTGACCGACACCCCAAAGCTGCGGGAAGCAAGAGGGAGTTTTATGGTGCATCGCCCAGTGGGAGTGCAAGATACTCTGGAAACATACATTTCCTCACACTTTCTCTCGGCTGGAGTGAATGGAATGACATCGGCAACCACATCCAGCTCCCAAAACCTACGGACGATATCGGTAAGATTTACATCAGGCAAATGAGCCTTAGCCGGAGTATGGACAGCGGAGTTCTGAGAGGCGTTGTCAGAGCTAAAATCTGAAGAGGCCAAGACCATGTAGGACTCAGATGTTGGAGCCGCATTGGGTGATGGATGGCCAACAGATGGACAAGACGAATCAGCAGCAGGTACTGAGGGGGAGTCAGATGACTCAGATGAATCGATGGGGCTCTCAGCAAGCAGGTGAACATGGGTTTCCCCGGATTGGGCGATTCCGAAGCAGATGGCTGATGAGATGATGATCGAGGCAAAAGCTTATGTGATTTGGAGGAGTTGATGCCGGATTTGGCGATTCGATTAGTTCGCCATGGACGACGTGTGTTGCCATCAATGATGCCAGGTGCGAAGGTGACATGCTTTGATAGTTCTCGATGGCAAGCGTAGGGGCCAAAAAGCACCCAGCCCAGTGTAGTACGTACTGCACCGGAGAGCTCAGATGTTGGAGATATTGTTTCAGGATGGATCAGAAACGGAAGCACATCTTAACCTAGCAGGATATCAATTTGTCGAGAACAATAAAACAAATGATCGGCCAGATTGCGCTTAGTTAGCTCAAGCCAGTGGCAGCGAAACTCTCTAGATGGCAGAGGATCGATGATGGTGTCAATGACAAATGCTTTGATCTTGACATACCGAGGATAACCACGATGGAATAAAGTGACACATGCATATCCTCAGATACGTACCGGATCAACACTACTGAGGGTGCGCAGATGAATCGGCTCGGAATGCAGCCGTAGATGCAGCCGTAGATGCAGCCGAGAGGCACAGTCTCAAGTGATGAGAGTAGTTTGACTACCGGTGTCCAGAAGGGCACGAGACAAGGTGTGGAATCGGTCATTTTCGAGGCGGACAATGGCGGTAGGCATCAACTGCTCTGGGCGTCGGTTCTGACGGTGAGCAGGGGGTGGTGTTAGGCAAGAAGAGACGATATGGCGGGAACAGGCACTGAGATGATGGTGAGTGAGCGAGTCAATCCGAACGCTCCCCAAAAGAGGGGGGTGATCGGCGAGGGCGCCTTCGTTGCTCCCTAGGTACGTAGGCAGCAGCAAATGCTTCAAAAGGTGAAGGCGAGATGGAACGCGTAGGCGAACGGGAGCTTACAGGCGATGAAGCACGTTCAGCCACAGGTTGAGCAGACGAAGAATTTCGAAGCGACGTTGGCCGTGATGACGAGTGGGGAATTCATCATTTGTCAATTGCTGTTCAAAGCGCTGGCGAGAGTCATCGTCAAGATTTTGTACGGCCAGCGAAAATAGCAGGAAATCAGCCAAATTGTCAATGGGCAATGATTTGAGCGCGTGAATGGCATTTTGATGGATTGTGACGAAACCTTTTAGGTGTTCAATAGAGGCGGTAGAAGATTTGCGATAACGTAAAATTTGCATTAAATACATCTGGGCCAAACGGCGATTATTTTGGAATCGTTGTCGTAACGCTTGGTAAGCGAGGGGGTAGTTTTCAGTACAGAAATCAAGGTTAGCGATGACAGCTACGGCTTCGGTTGTAATGGACGATCGCAGAAAATTAAACTTCTGAGCGTTTTGCAAAGACGTGTTTTTGTGGACTAATGAGTCAAACAATGCGATAAGTTCAGGCCAATGTTCAATTTGACCATCGAACATGGGCAGCTGAATTCGCGGAAGAGGAAGATCAATGGAAGGAATCAGCGATGTAGGGGTTGGTGATCTGCTTTCAGTCAATTGACTGTATTAGGTACGAATTTCTTGACACAGATGGTCAAAGGCGGAATATTTAGAAGGATTGTCGGCTCGCTGATCTTCCGGCAGTTGGCAATTAGTGTGCACGTATTGATTGTCAACTTCGGCAAAGTTGGGTTGGATCTTGTCCAGCTCACGGACGCAGGCCTCAGCTTTGCGATGATCGGTTTTCTGAAGGGTGGTGATCGAATCGTGAATATCTGTTGCAGCTGCGAACAGCTGTTCACGTTTAATTTGAAGAGTAATTAAAGTTGCCCTCAATTTCTCTACACCCGCTACCATGATGCAAAATCACAATAATTTCCGAATTAATGTTCAAGGGAGATATTATGGGAAATTTAATTTAATAACGCGGCAAAAGATAACAGATTAGATGATAAACAGGCGGTCAAACGACACTACGCCAACTGTACATACGCTCAACCGAACAGACGCTAACTTGAGTCAATTAGGCGTACTGGGATGATCAATTCCCGGGTTCCAGCACCAAAATGGCTAGCTGAAGGCTTAAATTCAATCGGAATTTCACAATCCGCTATTCACCGCGATGAAATTGGAACGATGGAACCGCGAGGTAATTGGCGACCAAGAATTGATTTGACTTACCTGATGGATTGTCGGTAAACTCACGATTCCTCCAGGCTGCACAGCCAACTAACGGGAGAATAAGGAGAGAATGGTAAAAGGAAGGATGGATATGTTGGTGCCGCGGATGCCTGGTTTTGATGATGATGTCTGGTGGTCCCTCTGTCTCACGCGGTCCCCGAAAGCAACTCACAAGATCCTACACAATTTCTTTTCTCCTTTCACTAGGCGAGCGATTTGGCGGAATTACCTTTTCGGTTAGGCGGAAACTTTTTGGATTCACGTTGAACTCGCACTTTCCCTTATTGGAATTCTGATATGTGCCGAACAACATTAGAAAACCGATCACTTCCGGCGAATTAAAAGTAGGAAGGAAGGCGTTGAGTACAAGTGACATCTGTTGTCGAGCACGACAAAGTTATTTAAACTAAATTAAAAAATGAATCATGGCGATTATTATTAATAAAATTTAAGAAGAAAAAGGGACGTGTGCATCATGATAAGGTGAGGATTCACGCCCTCAGTCTCGCTCAAAAACTCTTTTAATATCAAAATAACACCTCTTATTGGAAGACCCTGTATAGTCATAAAGGTATCTCTGTGCTCAGAAGAACCCAGGATTCATTTCGAGAAAGAATTTATTGTAGTAAACACACATTTTCACCTTGATGTTTTCATTACTTTGTGTTCCATAAAATAACAGAATCCATGCGTTCTTATAATCAATCCAATATTTTTCATGCCAAAATTGACTCTTACTATGAAAGTGTAAAAATATTCCAGTTCAGAAGCAACAGTATTAGGAAGACGAATAATCTGTTTCTTGTAGGATCATCAAAGTCAAGCAAAGCAGGTTCGAGTAGAACTTAGATAGGGTACCATGCATTGAATAATCTAGCCCTAACATGCATATCAATCGATACGTGGTAAAAACACACATCAAGTGTGTAGAAAGGCTCTCTTGAGTAATTGAAAGTTTGTACAATATGACTTCACAAAGTTAATATGGTAAAATGCGCTGATTTAGCGCTTTCAGTATTTGTAGTGTAGGGAGAACTGCTGCTTAGTTTAACAAAGTTCATATAGCGGCACTGGTCGTTTGAAACTTAGGAAATGAGAGAGTCTATAGCATCTATAACCTTACTGACTTGGAGGCTGGGGGTAATAACACCAGATGGTGGGACGATATAAGGGGCTGCATATATATTCGTGGCATAAACATATTGCTGAATTACGAAGCACCGTATAGGAATGCAGACACAGGGTACAGAGAAAAAGGCATAATGAAGAAACGACCAGAGAGTATCACGAGGAGTAAACGCACCAAAGAGTAATCTTTTTATGGAGAAATGAACTCAGGTCTATGGTGCGAACCAAATATTGTAATTTTTGAGCCCTCAGAATGTCATTAAGGATTTTCGAACTGCTGCCAAGAAAAATTCCGCAAATCCTGTTCATACCATGAATCACAACAAATTTTTCGAAAGCACCTAGATTGATTTCAAATTGTATATTAGGATTTGTAATTTCAATTAAATCCTTTAAGAATCCAATTTAGCAATTTTTCAACAGAAATCAAACTCATAACATTTAAAATGACCTTTGAGATTGCAAAATATTCAAATATTCATAACTTAATCTGCAGCATGGCAAATCCCGCGAGATTTACCATTGGGCCGGTCTAGCGGCATCTACCATAGGATATTCTGATTTAATTATAACCAAGCAAAACAAATTTCTTTGTAATCTAGGAAGTTTCTCAAACTTTCACATTCAATTACATCCCTCAACAGCTAGGCCTTTGCCTAGCCTTCGATACTAATGAAATTTCCTTCTAAGCTTTTAGTATAAATTCAGATTCACAATCTTGGCTCCATTTCTTCAACACTCGCGCTCCTCGCGTCAGCGAACGTGCCGCACTCCTTGATCAACTGAATGTAAAGGGATTCTAATGGGTCTTTGATCGAATTACATTTTGAAAAGTATTGCCTTTGTGATGTCATACTCGCACAGCCGCGCCAACGAAATCCAATTATGTAAAATGTTGAGGTGTTTTCCACTTAACGTCTGATACCCCAAAGTGATTCTATCGCCTCCTTTGACTATGAGAGCGTAGCAAGGAGTACGCATTTCTTTGCCACGCTATGCCATTCTTAAGCTGCTCTACTATTCATCCTGCGTGCTTCGACGTCACACTTTTATAGGTCGTGCACGAGCGAAATGATGGCAAAGAAGACACCAAATAGAGATTACTCGTGTAAAGTAAAGTAAATGCCTTGTAGATAATAATAATAACAATAATTGATCGCATGCCAAGAAGTTGAGGGTATCGTTTTCAATTAAAGTGAAACTTTTACCGAGCAGGCTTTCTCCCTGGTGGCGTCCTTGGCTGCGCTCCAGTTCTTCTTGTTTGACTTTGACTTGGAATCTTTAAGGCAGATGTTAGTTTGACGGTTTGTCAGGTATTTTATGCAAAGTGTGTACGTAGAGTTTTGATATAATTAATTGCTGAAAGTTGGAAAGTTCAAAGGATAAAGTTGACTTTCACGTGCTTCATCATCTCAAATTATGAACCCCTATGTTTGATTTAGAGATATGGGATCTCAGTTGAATTTCAGTCGCTAGAGGCCTTAAATTTAAGAATCTATAAAATTCCACGTGGCATCCTAAAGCGAAGAAAATTCTGCTATAAAAAATAATGGGTATCACTGAAACATAATAGTTCAACAAGTTACAGTCTGCCAAGAGCATAATGCTTTTGAAATTCATGTTCCTTTTATTTGCTGTTCCCTCCATTTTTCCTACTCACTTTTTTGTTTTTTCTCATGGTGTAGATATTTTTGAAAGAACTTATTTTTCACTGAAACACTTTGACTGATTTACTTCTTGTTAAAATGCCTGGCTTTCTAAAGAGCAAAGGCGTTTCTCTTCAGAATGTAAAAGGCACCACTGATACTGTAAATACGCACGAACTTAAGGCAAAAAAGCTTTCAACGTTGCCTTCTAGGCTGAATGAGAAAATTTCTTTGATATTTGCGAACCAGTAGAATTTTTTTATGAGAATTCAATAATGAAAAATTGCATTACAACGTGAATAAATTCAGTTTTCGATCCATTCTCACTTATTTTTTTGTCTGAACGTGCTCACAGATTTTATGGCGGTTATTTACTTTGAAGGATTATATGGAAAAACATTATAATATTTTATAAATCCCCGATACCAAAAAAAAGCTTTTTAAGTCCTGCACACATATAACATTAATTTGAGTCCTTGAGTTGTTTTATCATTAATGCAGGTTGCAGCTTATTGTACGTTTTGCTTTGAAATAGAAGCGTTGTTCACAAAATATTGGTAAGCCTAAAAAGTATTGAGCCTTTTTTTGTCATTTTTCGATTGAATATTTCTTTTATTTAAAATGGATTTTATTTAAGTGCGTATTGTTCATTATTATCTATGACCTTTTGCTGTTTTTTGGGTACAGCCATTATTTCATCTGTGTAGAAGTTCTGTGGTTTGTCGGCGAAATAAATTTTTGGCGGGTCATCAAAGATGTGTGTGGTCTGGCATTGTCATTGATTGGTCACCCTGAGCGAGGTGCATCTTTGGCATCAACATTTCCAGAACGAAAGCGAGCACTGTGGATTTTGATAAAGTATCTTGATCGTAGACACCACAAATTTTTTCACGAGCCTGCGATGCATTATCACCTTGATCGTAGTGATATTTTTAAATGTAACGATTTTCAAATGAATACAACTTTTGACACGAATGACGAAATACAAAAATATCCTACGAAAATTGTAGACTGCATGTCAGTTTGACTCAATCTGATTAGTATTGCACGATATATGACAACAAACACCATCTAGTGACAAGCAAGGCTCAATACTTTTTAGACTATCCAATACTTTTGAATCTATGCAAAAGCAATGGCTTGGAAGAGCCGGTCAGCATTTTTTGGTTTTCTCGCATACTCCGAAATCATTTAAAGGAATCTCCTCATGCATAACATACGACCAACTCAATGTATTGTAGCTTCAGAAGTCTTATCGGAAAGATTTTTTTTCTTTAGATGAAAGCTGAAGGCTATTTTCGCCTTGAATATCGAGCTAGAATGCACAATGTACTACGGACTATCCACTAAATATCTCCTCTGCCAGCTGAGAACCTAGACTTTAATCGTTAAATACATTACTTTGGATTAGGCCTCATTCCTTCACATAGAGGCGTCTTCGGGTTTCCAGAAATCTCCGTTATAGCAGGAAGGGAGGGGAAGGAGTGGGATTATTAGAAAATATATTCCCTGCCTTCGATACTTCCTGGCGTTCAAGTATGCCTTTTATATCTTCTAGAACGGTCCGTACATAATGTGCTACACTATTTTATCTGTGATCGGATCTAAGGATCTTTCCGATTATAGTCTCCAGGGAGAGTGCTATAACTTCATTGAAAAAGTTTCCATGTAGTCTGGTTCATCTTTTGTAGTCAAAAAATGCACGGCAGGTCTAATCAACCTCTTCAATATAAAACACGAAGTCGGAAGACTGTGACTTACCAATCTTGTGCAGGTAAGACTTAACACATCCATGCCTGCTCAAGAGCTAAGCAAAGCAAAGGCCAACCTCAATATGCCTTCAATCAAGCCACAGCCTTGATTTAGGGATCAGATGTGCAGTCCATCTGCCTTTTGTGTCACTCTCCCAGGACTGTTGCCAATCGCAAAAAATGTTTTGTCTCTTCTCCAATGTGACTACTTCGCTGATACCTTCCTTTCCATGAAAGGAAATATTTGCAAGTTCTTTAGCAAGGAAGCCAATAGAATTACCCCTACTATCACGAGCGCTGCTGAACCAGTTGCTCCAGTCAGTGGTGGGCATGGGAATCCTAGTTTTAGTGCCATAACATTTGTTTCACCCATTTTAAGGCAATTTGAAGTCGGTTTTCGTTTTTTTTTGTAAAAGTTTTTTTTCACCCTTTTTAGTGGCACATTTTATCATTTAAATCTATAGTTTATCATTTAAATATATGTATACTAAAATTTAATACCTTGAGTTCAATGCAAAACTCACTACTACTAAAATCTGCACCGTTCATAGGAATCGAATTTCGTTCTGATACATTTTAGTATAAAATTCCACCACACCTGGATTTTAGGTTAAAAATTCTGTAAAAAACATTTCGAATCTTGAACTGTGCCTAGCTGCAATTTTGATATTCTGAACTGGAACTGACCCTGAAGTTTTGTTTTTGATTCATTTTTTTTCGGTGCTTGAGCAGCCGCCATCTTCTTTCAGATAGTTCGACTTTAGATTTTCTATTGATAACTTCATCGAACAATTGAATGAATCTTTGTGCCAATTTTGGTGCATATCTTAGTTATATCTTTGTCAAAACAGAAATCACGGGTTTTCATCTAAAACAGACACCGTTTTATTTTCACAAAAATAATATAAATGATTAAAAAGACTAGCCAAAATATTTAATTTTTGAAAATTTGTCGAAAATTGAAGCAAATTGGACCTCCAGGCACAAATTTCATTATGTTCTACATGTTCTGCATGAGGGTTATTCAACAAGTACTTAGCCTACAGAAGAAAAACGAAAATTTTACAAAGGTGGCAGTTTATTTTTCCACATAATCTCCTTCAAGCTCGATATACGAGTACTTGGCCCAGAGATGCTCTAACTTTTTCAACCCGTCCAAAAAATACATTTTCTCGAGGGCTGCAAAATAGGCCTCCGTGGCGGCAAAGACCTCCTCATTCGACCCAAATCTATTCACGGCGAGTGATTTTTTTAGGTTTTGAAACAAAAAGCAGTCACAGGGGGCCAAATCTGGAGAGTACGGTAAATGGGGCAGCAATTCGTAGCGCAATTTGACAAATTTGGCCATGGCGACAGCGGAGGTGTGAGCCGGCATGTTGTCGTGGTGGAGCAGTACTTTTTCTTCGCCAAGTGGGACCGCTTTTTCTTCAATTGAACGTCAGATCGGCCCAATATATCTGCATAGTAGCGCCCCGTGATTGTTTTACCCTTCTCGAGGTAATCGATGTGGATCACACCTTGTGAATCCCAGAAAACGGTGGCCATCACCTTTCCGGCTGATCGAACAGTCTTCGCCTTCTTCAGAGCACGTTCGCCGGGCGAAGTCCACTATTTCGACTGTTCCTTGGTCGCTGGTGTGTACCAGTGAATCCATGTTTCGTCGACGGTCACGAAACGATGCAAGCACTCCGCCGGATTGCGCTGAAACAGCACCAAACACGTCGTCGATGTGGTCTCACGGTTGCGTTTGTTTTCCGGTGTGAAAAAACGCGGCATCCATCACGCCGGCAGCTTTCTCATGCCCTAGTCTCCACGTAGAATATGATGCACCGTTACTTCTGCGATGCTCACAGTCTCAGCTATCTCGCGAACCTTCAATCGACGGTCGGCCAGCACGAGATCGTGGATTTTTTTAAGTTTTTCCTCCGTAGCAGCCGTTTTTGCCGGCACCTGGGCGTGGTTCATTGAAAACCGACGTGCGGCCACGAACAAACTCGTTGAACCAATTCTTGACGTTCGCCATCGAAGGAGAAGAGTCACTGTAAACAGCATCCAAGCGATCTTTGATTTCATATCGTGTTTTCCCTTCCAAAAACAAGAATCTAATCACTGAACAATATTGTTCTTTTTCCATTTTTGTACAACCAACTCGCTTTCAAAAGCTATCAAAACAAAAATAATGAAGGGAATTGACTAAAACTTTGACAGTAGGCTACTAAAAAAATGTACTGCACGATGGTGAAACTCTTTTGTAATAGCAGCGTCATCGGGCGGTGAGGCTAAGTACTTGTTGAATGACTCTCGTATATAAATATAATATATATATATATATATATATATATATATATATATATATATATATATATATATATATATATATATATATATATATATATATATATATATATATATGTACTACATACAGGGTGCGTACGGTATTTGAGGACATGCATAAATGTGACTATAACTTCGCGAATTTTTTTTTTTTCCTTTTCAGATAAGAAATGGCAGACTACAACATCACTCGAGAAATGAAGAGATATGCTGTCATCTTCGCTATACGTGTGAACCATACAGATTTGGAGATCTCTAATTTTCTTAATTGCACCCGTTCATTCGTACATAAGGTTCGCCGTGAATTGGAAGCATCAAGAAGCGATACAGAATCGGTTCCAAAACGCAAAACGCACGAACAACGTTCTGACACTGTCCGATCTGCAGAATTTTTAGAGCAAGTGCAAGCGATCATAGATGAGGACCCTTCAAAATCAATAAGGGTCCTTGCGAGTAAGCTTCATGTTTCTGAGCGCCTTATTCGTAGAGTTGTCCACGAACACCTTCGGCATAAGTCTTACGTGATGGGCAGAGGACAGTTCATGTCGGAACCAACACGGGAACAGAGAGTTCTCCGATCAAAACATCTTTTAAACAAAATCAAACACCCTGAGGTGCCAAAATGTTATGGTTTTTTTCCAACGAAAAAAATTTTGACCAAGATCAGAAGACCAATCGCAGAAATAATAGATGGCTATGTTCAAATTCTACCAAGGTTCTTGTTGTTATGCATACAAAATTTCCAGCCACTGTTATGGTTTTAGGTGTTGTCAGCAACGAAGGACATGTTATGCCATCAAACTTTTTTACTCAAGGACTTCGAGTGAACTCAGCTGCATACATCGAGGTTTTTGAGACGGTAGTGAAACCCTGGATAGACAATGTAAGCGAAGGCAGACCAAACATTTTTCAACAAGACTCTGCCCCTTCACATAAAGCGATGGCGAGACCAAGATTGGATGGCTGAAAATTGAGGACATAACAGTGAACCTATGGCCACCTAGCTCCCCAGACCTTGATCCTTTAGATTATTACGTATGGGCCGTAGTTGAGCGTGAGACCAATAAGCGTCCTCATAATACCACTTCTTCGCTGAAGACTGCTATTAATGCCGTTATGGTCAATATGAACAAGGAGCATTTGATTCGGGCAGGTAATCGTTTCCGGACCCAGATCGAAGAGGTTATTGCTACTAATGGCGATTTTATTAAATAACTTTATAGCCATATATTAATTTAACGTTGTATAAAAAATTCCTGAAATTTCATTAAAAATACAAGCTAATTTATTTTACTCTCAAGTTGTCCTCAAATACCGTACGCACCCTGTATAAAGGGTTTTCCATTAAGGACATAACAATTTTGTCTACCAATAAAACACAGAAATATTTGATACATTGAGTTCAAATTTACTGTGAATGTAGTGCAAGCATCACATTTTATGAATAAAATTTGATTTGGTCGTATGACCACCACGAGTCCGTTTATAGCAATCGATTCTTTGGACCCACTTTTCCACCACTTTGGCACACATTTCGACCGGAACGTTGGCAAGTTCGCATTGGATATAACCTTTGAGTTCGTCTAAAGTTATTGACTTGTTGGCATAGATCAGTGACTTGATAAAGCCTTATAATAAGAAATACGATGGTGTTAGATCATATGAGAGAGATGGTCATTCGATTGAAAAATTTCTCGAGATAACACGTTCACCAAATTTAAATTTCAATACATCGATTTGAGGCAAGCTGTGTAGCTAGTTGCACCGTCTTGTGAAAACCACATAACGTTAATGTCAAGTTCATCTAATTCTGGGCACAAATAATCTTCCAACATAATACGGTAGCGCTCTCTATTGACGGTAACATGACAGCCGTTTTCATCCACGAAGAAATACAGCCCAATCACACCTCCGGCATGAAACCCGAACCAAACAGTAATTTTTTGCGGATGCGATGGTGTCTCAACAAGCGCATGTAGGTTTGTTGCATATTTTGCTTTTAACGAAGCCATTAAGCCAAAAATGAGCTTCATCACTGAAGATGATTTTTTAATGAAATACTTCATTTTTATTAAGCTTTGCCAGAGCCCAGTTGGAGAAGTTTCAGCATTTCGAATGATCAGGTGGTGTTAGTTCTTGAGTCAATTTGATCTTTTAACCATGCAGGCCAAGATTATTTCGCAAAATACGACACAGTGCCGATGCCCAATTCTTCAGAACGACGTAGAATCGACTGATTTGGCTCATTTTGGATCGGTGCACTTACGGCTGCGATATTTCCTTCGCTTCGAGGGACACGACGTCTTTTCGGCCCCGGAACATCCAATAGTGGAAATTCGGACTTGAACTTATCAACTATAGCACACACAGCCTGTCGAGTGGAACGATTATTACGGGCGGAAATTGGAGTAAGCACTCTTAAAGTTACGGCCACCCATTCAGAATCTCAGTAGTAATTTTTGATTATTTCTGAACGTTGCGGGTTCGTGAACTTTACCACGATGAAAATGATGACTTTAACTATCGGTTTGACATTAAAAGCTTATTAAAAATGTTTAAGGGTACGTTCATATAAAGATACAAAATTGTTATGTCCCTAATGGAAACCCCTATACGAGTATGTAAACATAAAGTTAACTCCGCAATAAATCTGAAGAAAATAACATAAAAAGATCCTTCTTAACCGCATCACTCCTTTATGTTTATCCGATACCCACCACCTTTGTTTTTAAGTAAACTATAGCACATAGTTTTCATGAAAGCTTCATGAAAATAATGTCATATAGTTAAATAAAAATTCTACTATGCATTTACATGTTCATCTTGAAAGTTATGGTCAATTATGTAAGGAAAAGTATCGTCTTTTAAGGCCACGATTCTTATTGGTCTATAATACGGAAATCACTTATTTCAGATTTCGGGGCATAAAATGCAAACATTGTGTAGACACTAACGAACGAATTTTCAAATAGTTATTAACTCTGTAATTTGTAATTATTATCATTTCTTCGGGAAATTTCGCAAATCCTACGTGTAACGTCTACATCTAAGGATGTAAGAAGGACCTTTTAATAAGTTCATCAGTAGGCAAAGAATAATTGCGGAAGAGAAAAGCATCATCAAATTTTCTCCAATGAAATTGTCTTGATGCTGCATTTGGGATTAATTTTCCGGTAGAAACGATTAATATAAATGAACTATTTATGCAGAAAATTAAGGATATTAATCATTTTTATTGTCTGTCAACAAAAAATTTAGAAGGGGCTTTCTAATACTTCCAAGATATATGCCGATCTTGGTGAATTGTAAGCATTTCAGTCATCAAGAGTGACCACCAGGGCAACTTATCAAGTGAAACCATACGCTAGATCACGTCCATCACTCCCCGGATGCATTGTTAGTAAAGTGCCCTACTCTGAAGCTGCAATACCGAGAAGGTAGATCCTGAGCAATATGGATTCTGTCAGTTAATCTTTCCCTGATGAGTTTTTTGAGCACTTTGTCTAGCACACATAATGAATAGCATGCAGATGATGACCCCTAATTCTCCTTTTTCTTGCTGATTAGCATGAGCTTTGCTACTTCATGCAGAAAAGCGTTAACTGTACTGAGCAGCAAAGAAGGTTAATAGTTAGAAAACATCTGTAACACGTTAGCTGGGACTCCTTTTGGTCTCGAAGCTTTTTTTATTTTTATAGACAAGGCTGCTTCCTCTTGTTATATCTTTGTAAAAGTTTGGCATTTTACAAGGGTTTCATCACGAGTAGCTTCAACACAGACAGAGTATATATAAAAAAGAGCCCGTACGACTTGGTCCATCTTTTTTGCTTAGTATGGACATATCAAACTTTGGTCATCGAGCTTTTGCATGACTATCTTGTAGCACTGGCTACAAAGATCTCCGTTCTTACCATCTAGCTGCTTTATTGTTGAACTATTTCAGATGTTTACCTGGGCATGGAAGACCTGCAGATAAAAGTGATAATACTCATAGTTGAGTTCACCGCATCCATAGCTGTAAATATTCTACTATCCTGCGAAGCTCTTGGCTACAATGTTCATTTCATGAGCATATCGATAAATTTCACAATGTCTATCCTTCCAGTATTTAACCTGAGACTGGGTATCTTGGAAAATGTGTGCCGAGGAAACTTATCACTGGTCTCAAGTGCTATGTAGTGGTGGTCACTAGCAGAGTAATCTTCCACAAGTTTTCCACAGTGTACCATTAGTACTAGGGGCTTCAATGCATTTTTCTCTGACATCTGATTTTATTCAAATACTTTCTTTTTGAAGTCTCCCTTAATGAGAACATACGTCTCTGTGCTCGAGATACCATTTCTGAGAGAACCAAATATAATTTGAAAGAATTGCAATGGTTCATTCAGTGTTTGGTGCACTTTTAGGAAAGTTATTTTGAAGCATCGAACCCATGCATGGCCATCTCCTGCCCACGGCTCTTCACCCGTAGAAGGGTGGTGTTTCAAATTCAAATGGCAGCAGTAGCAAATTTGTCAGGCCACCACGATGATGAATTTCTAACTTGGTGAGGATCACTGAGCAGCAGCAATTGGCTTTCCTTTCATTTGCGACTTGCTCTGAGATTTTGGGTTTTTGTGCTACGGCGTAAGTTTACCTGCAAGATCCGGATCATTACTGTACTCTTCCAACTTTGGCTGGAGCTATCTTGATCACTCAATAGGTCCCTTCCCGTACCTCCCCCGTGCATTGTTTCATTTTTTGGCCCACTTCACCACGTTTGCAGCGAAGTGAACTCCTATCAAGCCTGCTGCATCTTCCTACTGCTTAACCCTAGCCAAGGCAGGAAACAGGTATGGCTCTTTGCCGTATCATCCAGATATCTTAGCTTTTTTTCAGGTAAGTCTACCATACGCTACCCTCTATTATTTTCTTTGGTAAGCCTAAGTTTAGCTCCAAAAACGTTAGGAAACGCATGCTTAATGGCGTCTTCCACTTCGTTCCAAATGGTGAGACAGTCAATGCCCCTGATATCGAGTCTTGCCATTGTTCGTTGCGTTTGACCCAGATTCCACCAGTAGATCACCAGACTAGGTGGGCTATACTGCTCTAATTGTGCGTTGTATGTCACTCAATTTGACTGCTCCTTCCATATCTCACAGGACATTTGCATAGGAGCTGCCGTGGGTAGTTTGGCCAATAGATATTGCCTTAGGAATTTATACCAATAGTTGTCGCTAGCCCAATATGTGCTAGGTATTTCTTTAGTTTTGGTTTCCTGAAAAGACTTTCTTTGTTCGTTTGTCATTTAAAAGAGCTTTTTAGTAGTTTTTTGTTGCCTTAGTGAGAACTAGCTGAAACTCCTCATTTGAACTGGTATGAGGCAAAGATACCTCACCATTTCTTATTTTCTATTTCTTCTTTGATTGAAATGCATGCAACCCTTTTGCTGGTAGATGCAGTTCAAACGAGTAGCGCTTCTTCTAGTGGCGTGGCTTTCTGTTCCGCTTCTGCTTTTTGCCTTTTGCATCTGAAGTGTTAAATCTTACGTAAGAGCTTAATGAGTACTAAAGCGCTGTTTATGATGTCATTGCTCATACTTTTTGGACAATGAAGCTCGCTTTTATAAGTTTTAGGGTTTTTCCTGCCTTCCGCATGGGCAGATCTTCTTTAAAGCAGTCTAAAGTGATTGTGTTGCCCAGTGTCTCCCATGGAGGAAGATTCTCAGTACTTACTTCTTTTTTTTTTATTCCTTTGGTCGTGGTAGGAGCCAAATCACGCATCAACACAATCTTGTACTCTACTGCTCCCCGGCTTTCTTTTCCCATGTGCACTGCAAGTGCAGCTTGGTATTTCTCTACTTTTAGTTTCCTGAAAAGACTCTCTTTGTTCATTTGCCATTTAAAAGAGCTTTTTGGCAGTTTTTTGTTGCCTTAGTAAGAACTAGCTAAAACTCCTCAATTGAACTGGTATGTGGCAAAGGTACCTCTTCATTTCTCCTGTTTCTATTTCTTCTTTGATTGAAATGCATGCAACCCTTTTGCTGGCAGATGCAGCTCAGAAGAGTAGCACGTCTTTTAGTGGCTTGGTTTCTGTTCCACCTCTGCTTTTTGCTACTTGCATCTGAAGTGTTAAATCCTACTTAAGAGCTTATTGAAGACTAGAGCGCTGTTTATTATGTCTTTGCTCATACTTTTTGGACATTGAAGCTCGCTTTTATTAGTTTTAGGGCATTTTCTGCCTTCCGCCTGAGCAGTTCTTCTTTAGAGCAGTCTACAGTGATTGTGTTGCTCAGTGTCTCCAATGGAGGAAGGCTCTCAGTACTTACTTCTTTTTTGATTCCTTTGGTGGTGGTAGGAGCAAAATCACGCACCAGCACAACCTTGTACTCTACTGCTCCCAGGCTCTCTTTTGCTATTTGCACTGCAAATGCATCTAGGTTTGTTCTCTGTTCCTTCCACATGTAGGACTCCAATGTGCGCATAGTTTTTTACTGCTCTTAAAAATTGAAATCATTTTCAGCTGGTTCATTTTCTCCGATCTTGTTTTGGGATCACTTGCACATGCATTTTCCTCCATCGATGATTTTGTCATTATTGTTGGCATGGCTGCGTAAAGTAGAATTTGTTCTTGGTTTCCCCATGCTCAATTCTACTGTTTTCATTATGTTTGTACCATCAAAGGTCTCCATCGAAATGGTTATTCTATATCAAGCTCAAGTTTGCTTGAGGATGTATCTGTTATAGAAGGCAAGTTTACAAGTGAAGACATCCGGGTCACAAGATGATGATCACTCGGAACCTGCTTGCACACTTCTCTATGCTGACGGTACTGGAGATCTGACCCACTATGCTGCAAGTTCCTTCTTCCTCACCGGGTTGATAATTTTTGAGACTGTATACGCCACAGCAATTTTTACCCTTTGCAGCCTCCCTTCAATGGATACGGGTCAGTTATAACCCAAGGATCTAGTTCAATGGGGTTACCACATTTGCAGATAAAACTACATAAAAAAGATCACAAATTGTAGTAGAATTCCCCAAAGCATACTATCTTTCAAGGCTACCCTGGTTGAACAGCGCTTATCCTGTACGGGCCATAGGGGTTCGTGTTTTTGGAATATGTAATATCTACTGATACGAGTTGCCACTTTAGTCAATCCGTGGAGGTCTCATGTCACTACAAGCAGATGTGAATTGGCCCCCTCGATTACCAAAATGTCACCTTGTGACAATTTTTAGTGTGGCTGTCTCAAGACACGTACATTAGAAGCACTAATTTATACAATATCTCAAGTGATTCCAGCAGTTTTGCTTGAAATACTTCAGAGGAGTATGTATTGTAGAACGTCTCACAGAATTTTTAGGAGTGTTTTGATAATAATAGACAGCACTTAGCTGATGTTATCTTTGGCACCTAATCAGTTTTTTTTCTTCTTACTTTGAACTTACTTTTTAACAGTCATATCTAATGTAAACATTCAAAAAAAAAAATTAGAAATTAGGTTGAGGTTCAGTTTATTCAAATCTTCCTTACTTCCCTGCCGGATCCTGTACTGTCGATAGCTGATACTTAGGTTTTCGTAAGAAAAACTTCATGGCCAAAAAGGTAATTAAATTAATGAAACAAAAATTTTATATACAAAAATAGTAGTAGAAAATTTACCAAATATTTTCGAAGATTAAGTTTGTAAGGCACGGTGCTTCCTTGGTATGGAAATCAATTCAAATTCAGATTGATATAGCTTGCTTAAGCATTGGAGATACAGAACTAAAATTGGAGCTAGGTTTCAAATATTTCACTATTGTTTGTACGTCCACTTTTAAAGACAGTTGCAAGGGAATTCTTCTTCTTCTTCTTTTGAGCACTACAGCCCCTCTTGGGCCTTCGCTTCCTGCAAAAAGCGCCTCCAACTGTCTCGGTCCATTGACCGCGTCCTTCAATTACGAAATCCAAGCAGCGATGAGCTGTCTTCGTCGACTGAGTCAGATCAGCGTTTCCTTTGTTCCTCCACTGGTCTCCGGCCTTCAGTTCTCCCAACGAATACCTTCTTGGGTATCCGTTGTTCGTCCATACGATTCATGTGGCCAGCTCATTGCAGCTTTGCCAGTCTTATAATCGTTGAGACCTCCGGTTCATCAAAAATTACATACAACTCATACTTGTATTGAATTCACCATTGGTCTCCGTCTGGCTTCGCTCCGATTATTCGCCTCAGGACCCGTCAAAAAGGCGTTCAATATATTTGCGGATGCTTGGGTTAGGGTCCGTGTTTTACACCTATAGCATAACACAGGTCTTATAATAGATTTGTATACTTGAAGCTTTGTTTTCCTGTGTATTCAGCTGGTCCTCAAGATCGTCAATACTGGATAAAATATTTTATTTGCTTACAATGACTGAAAATGTTTTGCTGTATTTCGGGCCAGCAAGTGGCCTTATATATCTTCTGTGTATCACCAGCCGGCATTTTGAGTATCCTACCATTCAATATGCAAAAGGATACGTCTAAAGGATATAAGATTGTAATATTGCCAGTGATATTGATATGAAACATACAACAAGTGAATTTACATTTCTACTAGATCAATCAACATTATATTGGACACTAAACAAGCAAACGTGTGTTGTCTGGTTCACTATGGGAATGGAGTAAATTGCAGGACCGCAAGCAGAGAATATATATTTTGGTTTAAGTTTCTACTCAACAAGTTGCTTTCTGTTGACTCTCATCTTCGTCAGAACTATTCTGACAATCAAATTTTGATAGAGTTAGAACTAAGTCCTAAATTTCACTAACATTATCTAACTTCATATATAAAGGGTAGTCCAAACATAATGCACGATGTTAGTTGTGAGTCATACCTTAGCGTCAAGTTTTTCGCTCAACTTAATTTGACATTTCTTTTTTTCAGTGTTTGACACATTCAACCAAGGAGAGGTACACAATTGAGCAGCGCATTAAGATTGTTGGAGCCTTTTACGAAAATGGGCGTTCAAATCAAAATGCATTTCGTGCACTTCGTGACTTTTTCGGTCAGCATAATCGACCGATGTGCCCATAATCGGGAGAATCGCGTGCAAATTTCAGCAAACCGGGTCTGTTGGAAATGTGACATCACCTGTGCTAGCTCGCTCAGTTCGTTCTGCGGAAAACATTGCTGTTGTTTGCGATAGTGTGGCAGAAGAGCCGTCAACCTCCACTCGTCGATGTGCCGAACAATTAAACATCTCACGAACATCACTGATACAAATTTGCACACTTACAAGTTTCAATTGACTCAAGAGCTGAAGCCTACTGACTATCTAAAGCGTCGGCAGTACGCCAAAACGTTGATTGAACAGACAGAGGGGCACGGTGACTTTACAAAAAAAATCATCTTCTGTGACGAGGCACACTTTCACCCCAGTTGATTAGCTAACAAGCGAAATTGCCGCATTTAGGCAAATGAGAATCCACGAGTGATTGTTGAAAAGCCGATGGATCAATAAAGAGTGACTGTTCGGCACGGTTAATGGGCTGGCGAAGTCATCGGGCCTTACTTTTCCGTAAATGAGGAAGGCCAAGCAGTTACCGTGAATGGTGTTCACTATTGCGAGATGATAACGGACTTCTTCTGGCCAGAAATTGAGGTTATGGACCTAAACGATATGTGGTTCCAACAGGATGGTGCCACTTGCCACACAGCCAACGAAACAACGGCTCTGTTGTCTCACGTTGTGGCGATGTTGACTGGCCACCACAATCATGTAATTTGACACCGTTGGACTTCTTTCTCTGAGGATATTGAAAAGAAAAAGTGTACGTCAATAAGCCAAGAACAATTCAAGAGCTAAAGGATGAGATAATTCAGCACATAAACGACATTGAACCTCAATTATGTCTCAAATTCATTGAAAATATGGACCATCGGATAGAAGTATGCCACCGTAACCGTGGCGAGAATTTGGGTATTATTTTGTTCCGCACTGTTACACCCACTTTTTACCTCGCGACAGCCACTATGGCCCTCAGGGAAACTGGAGTGCTCCGGCGGGGCTTATGGACCCGGTTAGCTCGTCCGAAGACGGGCGTGGGGCACCATTCGCTTGTCCCTCAAAGCCCCAGATAGCCGCCAAGCGAGAATGCGACTAACCGGATTAAACGCGAAGTTATTTGGCCAAAACCCTAGCTAATAACCACCCTATTACCTTCACTACAATCCTTCACCTACACCACTGTACACCTCTACTTCTTAATCACACTAATCTTCGCGTGGACCAATATACCACCCCCGAACACTCTGACTCCCGATATCACGAGTTTCATTTAATTCCACGACACTTCCACTTCGACTTGTCCTTCCAAGCCGCACTCGTCACAACCCGTAATCTGAAAACAACGATTTTCTCTAATCTTGTCCTAAAGACAAAAATTTCTTCCTCCAAGCATTAATACGAGTATATCACAAAGAAACTACGATTATTTAAAATTTTCCAACACTTGTACTC
The DNA here is from genome assembly GCA_963969285.1 of Odontomyia ornata. Classification (NCBI taxonomy): domain Eukaryota; kingdom Metazoa; phylum Arthropoda; class Insecta; order Diptera; family Stratiomyidae; genus Odontomyia; species Odontomyia ornata. The sequence goes on along the minus strand of OZ017738.1, from coordinate 427,788,638 downwards.
CAAATCGGAACTTCCATATAAATCTAACATGTGATACACTGTATTCAATAAGAAAACTTACTTCTATCATATACCTACAAAGGGGCCCCTTCGACGATCGTATACGCTGTTGTACTTTGTAGCCATTCCTCCAATGTCTGGGCTTGCCCGTCGTTTTGATACGAATTTTCCCTTCGCTTGGATCTCAATTGCTTATTCCGCTGTCCTCCACTAAAGATTTCCGCTGCGCTTCCAATTACTTTCTCCCTGGTTGTTCTTGCTCCGCTGCTTCGTCGCACCCGATAGAAAAGATAAAAGAGGAGGCGCGTCATTCTTCGCGCGCTTTTATAGCCTCCTCCTAACGGCTATGGTTCCGCTCGTCGGTCATCCATCTCTTCAGCGGGGTAATTCCTTTCTACCGCCACTTGGTCTCCGCTCCCCTCTCGTGGCGAGCACTCCAAGTGCAGCTGAATCAGCTGAACATCATTCACTGACAGTTTGGCCTGTCAGTGATGTTTGTTTACTGACATTGTTCAGGTTACCAATGGGATTAGACTTTGATAATTTCTCAAATTGAATTAGATCCGGGCGGTGTTTATGGATGATAGCATTAAATGCAAGACCATCTCTCCAAGAGGTCGTGAAATCACGTACATTAACATTATGATATCCAGCTGTTTTCATTTGACACCACAACAATAAAGCATCCTTTGCAGATTTCGTCTCCTTATTATCTACTTCCTCAATAGTAGTATCTTGGATTTGAAATCTTAGAATAATTGTCCAGATAAGACCTAAATTTAGAGATGCGCTTCCATCTACAATATCATGTGAACCGATGTTTTCTAAATGTACTCGTTGCTCCCGGAGAAACTGTAGCGCTTTATCGACATTTTCAAGACAGTGAGTTCTCATCTTACCCTTTGTCGGCTTTGGCAGTCGCTCGTCTGATAAAACTTCTAGCAATCGTATCAAATTCTTGCCATCTTGCATATCCACATATAAATCCTGTATGCGACAATTTACCCGAACCAAATGTGAATTTACCCATTTTGTGAATGTTTTCTTCTGTACTGATTCACGCTCCTCGGCTAGCGCTTTAATACGCCATCGTTCGAACAATCGAGAGCTTGAATTACCTCCGTCGTATTCGTATTCGTCAATATATTCGGCACCGGGCCCTTGACTTGGGTCCCAACGCACCACGGAAATATCTTTCGTCATCCTGTCACCTTAGTTGGGCTTAGCTTCGTTGTGAATATTGTCTATCGTGCGCGTTTCGTCGTTTTCAATAACAAAAAAGATACAAGTTGTGATATTTTGGTTGGTCCTCGTCAATACTTCCTCCGTTGTTGGAAGATGATGAGAATGGATTGGGCAGTCACCTTTTGGAAAAGGTACTGCTTTTCCGTCGAAGAATGTATTTTTTCTCATTAATCATCTTCTCGTTCTCCATTGCGATTCCGACCACTTTGCCAATACGTTTGCCTTGCACTGTTTCCTGCTTCATTTTGCTGAAGTAGTGATAATATGTTACAACATATGTAATAATGGACTTCTCATCGGGATGCTCAACAAACACATCCTCTGCATCGAGCAGCTTCGTCAGCCCGAGCCGATCTTCGGCAATGTTAAATGCATTTACAGTCGGAATTGGTAAATCTTTCTTCAAAGCAGCAGATGTGAAATTGCTTCGGTTTTCTTTTTAACTTTAGTTTGTTTGTTTTGAGCTTTTGGTGAATCAACCTGTTTCGCCAATTTCTCATCGGGTTGTTTAGTTTCTTTAATTTGCAAGACTGGCGTGTTTTCAGTAGGAAGAGTCTCAATCTTTGCAACAACTTCCTTAATCACAGCTACCGGCGCTTCTCTTTGCGACTATTTTGCTTTCTTTTGCTCTTTTGACGGATTCATAGGAGTTTGAGGCCTTACAAGTTCAACTGCTTCCTCCTTCACTTCCTTCACTTCTTTCAAATGCCTTTTGCTAACAAAAACCTCTTGAACAATCTTTTCTTGGACGTCTTCTACTGGGCTAAGCGATTCATCATCTGAATCCTCCTTGGCAACATCTGGCTCGATCTTGTTAGGTTTTGATTTTACCGAAATATTTCTGGGGAACATTCCAACTTCAAACATGCGGTGATTCTGACCTTCGCTCGATGACAATTATGTTTGCTTAAAACTACCAATAATCGTATTTAAACTACTAATATGATTACAACTTGGAATGGCAAACAAACCCTAGTCGAGTGTGGCTTAGCTTTTTGACTATACATAGTCACGCGAATGTTACGATAGTGTTCGGGGTGAGGTAATCCTGGTGCCCTTCGGTTTTATCCGTAACACACGTAATTGTCATAGATCCTTCTATTATAATAAAAAATATTTACACAATTCTCTGAATTTTTTTGTTTTATTTACAACTAACATCGTACGTTTTGGTTAGACCACCCTTTAGTATAGCAATACAACATGTAAAATTGGTTTGAAGCAAATCAACTAAAGGATATTAATTTAAAACATTTTTAACTGCTTATAAAGTGGCAATGAAAAAGTATACAATTAAGTGTTTCGAAACAAATAAATATATTGTTACATGCACGAATAATTTTGTGAGCTACTGTCGCAATTATTTTCACAATCGTTTAGAAGATCATGATCAACTAAACGAACGTACTCGAAAACCCACCAAGCATCAACATCTGAAAGTGAGTCACTGCTCCATTAATTACGCTGCTCGAGTATTCCCGCTAGTTCGGCAATGTACGAGAAATGGATTGAATGACTAGAAACCCTATATAAAAGCGAGCTGAATGAATTGGGGGGATCATTCATTACAACCGCGATAATAAAAACTGCGATAGAGTGGAGCGCGAGGTTAAGGCGATATTGATTGAGTGATTGTGAAGTGATTTTAGACGACAATTGCAGTAGAAATTTATGGACAAGACTTAGACTTTTAATAGTGAAATTAATAATTGCGCATTCTTTTAAATAAACTCTTTTTAATTTAATTTAAAAGACGTTGCGTTTTCACTTTCCCGGAACATTAAAATTATTGGCCGCGAACCATAACACCCGGCAATATGATTTACTTTTACCGCTCACAAATGCTGGTTCAAAAATAATACAATTATACAATTTATTGCTTATATCCAAAATATACTTCTTTGTCACAAAAACTTGCTATTCAACATTCCATAATCAATAGTGAAAGGTAAAGTGTATAAAAACCCTCCTAGAATACCATAATTTGCCATAATACACCTCAAGCTACTTCCTCGTCGTATTCATAATCAAACATACCTACATGATGGTATCATCATCATCTACCGGACGAAGGAAAAAGTGTCGTCATTCATTTATTTCGAAGTATATTCATTGTTCAGACAAAGTGTGCACCCAGGAGTGGGCTAGGAAGTTTGTCAAAGGGACGGATACGAAGGAATGCCATTCGAGTTATGGGTCAGTGAAGTTTACATTCGTATTTTGCTGAACATGGTGGACATGCTGTAGAAATTCATGAGAATGGCAGAATTGGATCAATATTGAACACTTTTCTATTAGAGGAATAAATTTTTTCGACATAAGCTGCAGAGCAGAATAGAATATTTTGTAAGGAATCTGATAAGTTTATTGTATTCCTTCGTAGGATAAAATTGAGAAAGGTTAAAGGTTGAAAAGTTTTTCTGGCTTGGATTGAAATCATATCTAGTGCCTTGCGTTGGTATAAGAGTAAGTAATAATATGACTGCTAGCCGTCATCCAAGGATACCGCAAATGAGCATAATTTCCATTATCGGAAAATAAGTCAGTAACAAACGGTGACCTTATACAGCCAGTGACGTTGCAAGGGAATTTGTGGGCACACGAAATTACATACATATTCATGCAATAGCAGCAGCAACCAACAAGTGGCCATTAACCCACTTTCCTGGATATATCCAAACAAATTTACATGATGACTGCCATGCCTGGGCGGCCTGCCTCGAACCAAAAAAAGATTGCAGAGACCAACTGTTGCTAAGGCGAACCTTTAACTAACCTCTTTCTCAACCCTTGTATTGGCGACGATAGAAAGCAAGCCACAATACTGGCATGATTTGTATTAGTTTTGTCCTGTCGTTGAGTGGTTGGTAAATCAAATTAGTAAAGGTGATTTGATCCTTTTCAATTTTTTCGAAGATATACTTGTGGTAAATATACATGCCTTGGGAGAACTTGAAGCGAATTCGGGAAGATTTAGCAAAAATAAAAACATACTCTGTGATAGAAAATCATATGAATGTAAAGAATGTCCCTTAGAGTGGGGTCATTTCAGAGCAAATGATAAATTTGGGAACACATGTTGTTTGTTAAGCTTTGCCGATGGTTTGATTTAGAAGTACACTACAAATGGGAAGTTATTTTTGGATTTTGGTAGCAAAGAACACTGTTGACCTCGGGAAAAGAGTAGATCTAAATTTAGATATTCGATGAAGAAATAAATGAAGGTAAGCTTATTATATAAATTTATCAATTTATGCTGTGTGCATATGAAGATTTAAGGAAGATTATGTATTGAAATTGCAATAGCCGTGATTAAAAATTATTAAGTCAAAGTCAAGACACAGGCGCTTTATTCAACACTTGTCGTTTTAAATTTTCAAAGATTATAAAGCGAATTCCAAACAATAACACCTAAAACTTAATGACACAAATAGCTCTCTAAATTTATACGTTTTTAAGTTAAAAACATTTAATCAAAAAAAAAAAAATCAAATTCAAATTAATTATAGTTATTACATATTCTGTGATTCAATTGGAAAAAGGAGAAAAAACTAAACAACGCTATTCAAAAGTTAATTATAATACTAATTAATTAGTGAACTTTTATCCTAAACTAAATATGTTATAACCTAATTCTAATCGAATTCAATCAGAAAACTTTATCTAATAGTACGAGTAATACAATGCTAACACATTATTTCTAACCTAAACGTTAAACCTCATCTCTAAACCTATTATAATAAACATGATATACATACACCTGTACTAATTATTGAAACATATCCCTTATTTTTAACATAAACAACAGCACTAAATAAAGCAATAATGAGCTGAAACTCAAAACAAAATGACAAAAAGCACATAATTAGAAAACAAACACGAATAATTTAGAGATTGTCATTCAGCTACCAATACCTAGATTGCTGAAAATTAATTTTTTAAAAAACGTTAGTCCGAAGTTAATTTTTATCGGAAAAAATCTTATATTGTCGAAGTAATCGACTCAGGAAATTTCTATCGAATATTTTTACTTCGATTGGTAACGAAAAACAAATTCACAAAGAACATTTCACTGCTGGTATGGAGGAGCCCGACGGCTTCCCACCGTTGGGGCAACCTGGGGAAATGACGAATACGAAACTGGCGACAATCACCAAAAGAAAACATAATGAAGAACACTCCGTAGATGGAGGGTGCAAGCTGCAGATAATAGCGGACAATCAACAAATGGCCAAAGTGCAGAAAGAAAATGATGAACTAAGGCAAGAGACACAGTCTCTCAAGATCTTTTCAAGAAAGGGATGAAGCCTCAAAAGACGCAGCCACAAAATCAATGGCAACAGGTAATAAAGCCGAAGAAAAGTACAAAGCAAGTAAATCCAGAGGAAGTTCTAAGTGCTGTTGGCACCAACGAGAGCCAAAATTATTTTGCAGCGCTGGAGGGATTAACCGAAGATATGGAAATCGAAGAAAACATCGGAGGGAATTTTAATCTAGATAATGACGTTAATTTTATTCAATATTTAAAGAACAAAAATAAGGAGAAAAACCAGCCCGCAGTTCTGCTGGTTCCTCTGAAAAAGCGTCCAACAAGACAGAAAAAGTTCCTCCAATCAACGTGTTCGGACAAACCGGGAAAGATATGGTTCGGCTATTGGCAGCCGAAAATAAACTGGCTAATTTCGAAATCAAAAGAGTTAATGCCGAAAAATTAACTATAAGGACGAAATCACTGGTTGATTTCAAGTCAGCCAAAGATGCGCTGATTTCTGGGGAGGTTCCACACTTCACCTATACCCCAAAAATTGAAAAGAATCAGACCTTCTTGTTGAAGGGTTTGGACAGCGGAGAGGATACGGTCGATCTTCTTCAGGTGCTCAAGGAGGCTGCACCAGATATTGATTTTGTTTCAGTTGAAGCCTTTGCGACAAGAAGGTCGACCATAGAAAGGAAGAATTTACCACTTTACCTGGTACAAATTGCAAATAAGAGCAGTCCAAGTGCCCTTCAACAAATAAGGTACTTGAATTTCAGGGAACGCCTCCAGAAAAGAGAAGTCAACCAGTGTTACCGGTGTCAAAGATTTGGACATTCGGCTGCCAATTGTGCCATGCACTATCGTTGCGTTAAATGCAAAGACGTTCATGCTCCCGGTGAGTGCAAGTTGGCTCAGACGGAGCCTAAAGAAAAATTATACTGCGTTAACTGCGGTGTTTTTGGTCACCCAGCATCATATCGAGGATGCTCCCGATATCAAGATGCAACAGTTAAATTTGCTCCAAAGCAAACACAAGTACACCGTAATATCGTACCTTCTAACTTCGTCAAGCCCGGAGTATCATTTGCACTCGCCGCTAGAGGACCAGCAGAAAATGCTGGAAATAATGTAAATAATCTAAGTGGCAATAATGAGCTGCTTCTCAAAATTTACCAGCAACTTAATTCTTTATCGGAGAGAATCGACAAACAAGATTCAAAAATTAACTTTGCTTTTCAGCGTTTAGGTCTTTCAAATGCCTAATAATAACATGTCATCCAGTCATATTCCCATGGATAGGCTTCGCCTCATATCGATCAACGTCAACTCTATCGTTGCTATACATCGACGTGATTATCTCCTTGAATTTGTTGTTAAGCAAAAGCCTGACATCATTCTTCTCACTGAAACCCACCTCAATTCATCGCATTCCATGGAATTCAAAGATTTTGCATTCGTAAGAAACGATAAGGTAATACGTGATGGGGGAGGTGGCACCGGGATATTGGTACGAAGACCCTATTGTTTCTAAAATATTGAAAAGGTCGAATTCAAAAACTTTGAATTTCTTGAAGTGTCCGTCATCAAAATTTCACTGCCAGGTGGGGTAACCTCTTCGTTATCTCTGCCTATGCAACTGGTCAAAATGTTCTCAAGTTCAAGGCGGAGCTCAATTCCTTGTTTGAAATACTCGAATTGAACAGGCTGCATAATTATTATATTTTTGCCGGTGACCTGAATGCCAAGCATACATCATGGCTAAACGCCAGCAATAATCCAAGGGGTGTATTCCTGAAATCATGGATAACAGAGAACCAAATTGAATACAGGTGCAACCTATATGGGTCGGAGTTCCCAACATACCCTAGGACAAATTCATATTTGGACCTCTGCATTGCTGACGCAAGACTTGAATTCAGCTTTAATAGTCCTCAACGGAAACTGCAGGTGCTTCCTTATGATAGCGACCATAACGCAATCGTAATGGAAATCAATCATCAAAGGGATGATTTCTTCCTCATTCCAGTTCAACATGAAAACCATCAGTTGAATTTCAAAAAAACAGACTGGGGAAAGTTTCAAAACAAGTTTAATCGGGAGTACCAGAAGCAATGTCCCTCTTCTGATGATGGCAACGCTTGCTCAATGGTTCCTAATAACAGAAATCTAACTAACGATGAAATAGATCTCTATTTGTCGAAGTTAGAGAAGCTGACGTTGGAAACGATTGAGAAAGTAGTTCCCAAGATTAAACATCGAAACAATATGGAAGGATATGAAACACCAACCAAAGATTGAAAAGCCTTCTTCTCACCCGCGTTAACAATATTTATCGACGATCTTTGGACTACAACCATCCCTCGTTGGCTTTGTTGAAATTCCACCTGAAGAATGTCCGGAACTTAATCCGTTCATACTTCAGGAGTGAGGTCAGCAATCAATGGGCGGAAAAACTGAGGGGTATTAGCCCACAGGACCAAGATGGCGTTTTCGTGAAAGTGAATAGCTTATTCCGCAGGAAGTCTCGAATGAAGGTATCGAATCTTGAAGTCGCTAGTGATGAGATAAATCTTCTCGATAGAGCTGGTATCGAAATTGATAGTACGACTCCGGATAGAAATGGAAACAGGATTATATGTGATGGATTGCAGAAACTTGCCCTGATTGGAACACATTTTGAATTGGTTCATCTGCCAAACCCAGAGAGAAGGAATGAAATATTTTCGGAAATCGTTGAAGCAAAAGTTTTCGACTTCAAATCAAGCCTGAACGGCCAATCAATTCTTCATTTCGATGAAACATTAACATCTGACCTCATACCGAGCTTAAATCTTATTGATTATTTTGTCAGCTATGAAGACTTGTGTTTCGTATTTCGCAGAATAAACAACAAAAAATCATGTGGTACTGACGGCATTCCAAATAAAGTTCTCCGACATTTGCCTGAGGTTGCTATTAGGAATTATTGCATATTGTTCAACAACATGTTGAACAATTCATATTTCCCAAATGAGTGGAAAAAGGCTAAGGTATTTCCGATCTTGAAGAAAGGAAAAGAATCTTCATGCCCTGAAAGCTATCGCCCAATCAGCTTGCTGCCTCACATCAGCAAGGTGTTTGAAGTGATACTCAACAGAGCATTAAACGCCCACATTGAGAAATATGAGTTGATGCCGAATTGCCAATTTGGTTTTTGTGCCAGGCATTTGACCATACATGCAATAACGAAAGTAACCTCAGACATCTGTTGGAAACTAAACAACAAAGAATGTGTTGGAGCATGTCTCATTGATATGGAGTAAGCCTTCGATGCGGTGTGGTTAGATGGACTTGTTTTCAAACTTCTTCAGGACAGGTTCCCCAGACACCTTGTCGCCATGATGTAAAATCTGTTATACGGGAAATCATTTGTTGTAACTGATGGAAATCTGACAACAATGCGCGAGTTCAAGGTCTTGAATGGTCTACAGCAGGGAACAGTTACTGCACCCCTGCTCTTTTCTATCTTCATTCGCAAGCTATTGAACAGCTTTGATTTTAATGTCTCGCCAACGCGATCATTGGTAGCGTTTGCTGATGATCTGATCATCTATATGGCAGACCGAAAAGATACAATAGTTCAGAGCAATCTCCAAAACATGTTTAATGATGTGCAGCTCTACACCGACAACTGGCGAATGAAAATCAATGCGCAGAAGTGCGAAACAATTTTGTTTCGGACAACGCTGCAGGGGGCCAGTCAAGATCTGAAACGTAGTTGGAAGGATTTCCACATTATGCTTGGTGAGGGTAGTTCAGAACGGGTTCCACATAAATCCTGTGTTCGATACCTCGGTGTTCATCTCGATCAATATCTGTACTATACTGAACATGTCAAAATCATGCTCAGTAAAGCACTGAAAGTAGTCATGGCCATTCGGCAACTCTTTCATTCCAGATACATTGATCAAAAAGTCAAAGTTATTTGGTACAAGACCCTTGTTAGGCCAGTTTTGACATACGGATGCCAGATCTGGTACAACCAGAGTGCTAGTACAATGGAAAGATTAAAAGTTTTCGAAAGGAAATGTCTTCGTACATGTACTGGTTTGTACAGAAAGCCTGAGACGGATTGGAAGCACTATATATCGAATAGAAAAATTTATCAAACCGCTCAAGTGACAAGAGTCGATATCTTCATATTGAAACTTCTTCGGAATCATATCGCAAGATCTGTAACTGTGAGCGAAAACCCTAGGATTTCACAGCCGTTCCACCCTACAGACGGGTATATTGTGACTTGCCTCACTACTGGCCTCGTTCCTCCAGAAGCATTCGTGTATTTGGACATGAATCGATATGTTTTTGATTTTGACGGCGTCCCAATCATATATCACATATACCGACGGGCCACCGATAAGAAGATAAAATATCCTCCGAATCTGAGTTCACGAGACCAACAATTCCAATGGAGATACTCATTTGCTAGATTCGTTGAGGCTGGCCGAGCTGAGATGGAACAATCTAGGTATTGGTGGCTGAATGACAATGTCTAAATTATTCGTGTTTATTTTCTGTTTATGTGCTTTTTCTCGTTACTTAGTTTTTTAGATTCATCTCATTATTGCTACATCCAGTATTGTTGTTTATTTGTATTATAAATTAGGTATAGGTTTCAATATAAGGTAACGTTTTTTTTTTTTGATTGAACTTATTTAGAATTAGGGTGTAACATATTAGGTATAGGATATAAGTTCAGTGTTGTGTTAGTAGTATAAGTAATTTTTGAATAATGCTGGTTGGTTTTTTTCTCTGTTTTCCAATCGAATTAAAAAATATCTAATAATCTTAATTAATTTAAATTTGCAAGTGTATTTTTTTCATTAAATGTGTTGAACTGATAACGTATAAATTTAGAGAGCCATTCGGGCCATTAAGTTTTTTATTGTTTTTTTTGTTTGGAATTTGCTTTATGTTCTTTTAAAAATTTATAACGATTGGTATTAAATAAAGCGCTTTTGACTTGACTTGACTTTGACCTAAATTGCTCCATCTCAGCTCGACCAGCTTCAACGAATCTAGCAAATGCGTATCTCCATTGGAATTGCTGGTCTCGTGACTTCAAATTCGGAGGATATTTTATCTTCTTATCGATGGCCCGTCGATGTATGTGATATATAATTGGAACACCGTCAGAATCAAAAACATATCGATCCAAGTACAAATACACGAATGCTTTTGGAGAAACGAAGCATTTGAAAGACTTAAACGCTGGAAAAAAAAGTTTATTTTCGAATCTAGTTCATCGATTCACTTCAATAAAGAATTGTATTGCTGGCAAACTTTAAGAAACAGCTCATTATTGCCGCTTACATTATTTACACTATTTGCAGCACTATCCGCTGGTCCTCTAGCGGTAAGTGCAAATAATATTCCAGGCTTGGCGAAGTCGAAAGGTATGACACTTGTCAATTCCAACTTGGCAACACCGTATCGAGATACTCAGTTAGTCGAGTCGAGTCGAACCAAACAAGCGATATGATGGTAAAACATATTTTTAATGTGAAGTTGTGCAGGATATTTAATATTCATTACTGAATCTAAGCGGTGCTATCTTTTAATTAAAGCAATTACTTAACATCCACAGTCCTTTTATTCCTGACAGTTTTCAGAAGTGAGATGCTGCGGAATTTTTAAAGTAACAGTTAACCGTCCCGTAACTGCTCGCTGCGTATTTTCGATTGATCAGCCGACGTTTTGAATCGTGAATATTAACGCAATTGCCAGGTCAAATTGTTATTCGTGTGTAGCCGCCATATTTCTTTGTTGAAAATTCCGGACGCCATAGTTCACATTGATTTGCTCACAATCAACGGACTCAAACATGAGCTACGTTCACGAAATTTGCCAACAAGAGGCAACAAACACGAATTAATTTTACCTCTGACGGAAGCTGTCAATTGAAACGACGTTGAAATGTTACCCGAGAACTCTCGTGCATCCGACGAAGCGATAAAGTTACAAGTAAGCGCGTAAAATCTCACAACTTGAGTTCAAGCATTAAATATTTCAGTACAGAGTATTGCTGGCGGATTTGCAAACTCTGTTTCAGGCATAAACTATGGCGTGTCGCTAAACTTGAATATGGCATGAACCTCTAGTCTTGGTTTTCCGACGGGCGATCGGCAAAACGTGTCGAATGAGGCTGTTGTGATGGAATCAACACCGAATCTACATCTACCGCAGGCATATGAAGATCAGTCGCCGTATCCGACACGACAAGCAGTTGAAGTACGTCAAAGCATGTTCCACAATTTGCACGATGTCATTGAAATTATGCCAGAATACGATCCAATGTTAAGCACATCACTGACAGCGCAGCAATTTGTTCATCGTATGAAATCACTAGCATCCATATATTCATGGAATGAAAACATTGTTCTGTTTGCAGTGCAAACGAAAGTTCAAGGACCAGCAAAGTTGTGGCTAGATGCAAGAAGCGGTATTTTCAAAAGCATCGATGAATTTGCAAGCTCTTTAGAAGAGGAATTCAAGTCTACCGAAAATGAAGCCGAGGTACATCTTCCTATGATGGCAAGCGTTAGACGTTCAAATGAGCCATATACGAATTATTATTTTCGAACGTGTGCGGAAGGCAGACGTGCGGGGATTAATGATGCAGCCATTATAATATATATGCGTGAAGGTTTAAACGACGTTCGAATGTAAACCGCTATCGCATGCTTTACATTAAAAACAACTAAGGAGTTTTTGTGTTGCCTTAAAACTTATTTAACAAAACAAAGTAAGATCAACATACCAGTCACGCGAAAATCACACAGTGAAATAAAAAGTGTAGACCCGATGAACGTGAACTCTGTGTCAAAGAAAATATTTAAAAAGCCTATGTCGGGAGCGATGACTGGTGCCGATACAAACGACGTGTCAAAGCGTTTTTGTTATTATTGTTATAAACCGGGGCACAATTCCGTGAACTGTTCTTTGCCCCAACGACGACCGCGATGTGCTACATGCCGAAAGACGGGACACAATGCAAATACATGCACCAGTCGAGATAAACCGGAATATGTGAATAACGTGAATATTCGTCAGTTACATTCTAACTTTTGCATACAAAACCAAATAATGAAAAACATTCAGACGGATGGCAAAATTTCGGACGCATTTATAGATTTGAGCTGAATGGATTTCCAGGTGGAGGCTTAGAATTTACTAGCAAATAAATAGCGTGGACGTATATACTAAACAGTTTGCTTTTCTGATTGGATGCGTTGAACGGAGTTTTACATCGAATAATTATTGAAAATGGTGAGTGCCACGTTGAAAATAAATGTCCTGAAATACTCGACATGGAAAGAAAATTTAACTGCAGCCGAAGCAACCGAACTGCCGATACTACTTGATGGTTTCCGTGATTGTTTTGCAGAGACAACGGCGGAAATGGGTCGACGCAGGACAAAATCAATGAGTATCAAGTTGACGTCTGACACGCCTGTCCATGTTCGACCATATCGTATACTTATGGCTAAAAGCGATAAGATTCAGCAGATTGTGGATGAATTGTTGGCTAAAAACGAAATTAGTCCAAGTAATTCATTATACTCTTCGCCTATTGTTTTTGTTCCCAAGCAAGATGGGAAGGATCGTCTTCGTATTGACTTTCGTGCGTTAAACACTATCACTAAGAAGAAGCCGTATCTAATGCCGACTGTTGAGGAATAGCTCTCACAACTAAGGGAAGAGCAGTTCTTTACTACACTAGATTTATTCTCTGGATAAAAATCCCGTCAGTACACCGGATTTGTGACACATCTTGGTCATCTTGAGTACAACATAATACCTTTTGGCCTCACTAATGCACCGATGATTTTCCAAGAGGTCATGATCGACTTAATTCGTCGTATGAAACCAAGAAATATCGTAAGCTGTATGAATGTAGTCATTATTCCCAGTGTGACGGCGACTGAGGGCCTCAAAATTCTGAAGGAAGTTCTGGAAATTTCACGGAAGATGGGTCTTACGCTTAGACCGTCAAAGTGTGTTTTTATGCATCCGAGTTAACTTTCTTGGGTGATCGCATACATAGAGAGGGAATGAAGCCTGGAAGCAAGAAATTGCTTCCAGTAAGGTTCTTCCGCAAATTTATTGAAGGATTCTCAAAAATTTCTAAGCCACTAACGAATTTTTTAAAAACGAAAGAACAGAAATCGTTCGTATGGGACAAGATCACAAATATGAGCTTCAATGAGTTGAAAACTCGTCTCTGTAGCGAACCCGTTCTAGCTCTTTATGATCCACGGGCTGAACATTAGGTACATACCGGCGCCAATTCTATTGGTCTTGCCAGAGTATTGATGCAACCTACAGAGGAGAAACCATTCCGGCCAGTAATATATTTCAGTAGACATTGCAGATAAAGCAGCAGATAAAGTGTTACCGATACAAAAACCTTATCAGAGCCACTGGTTGATATCATTACAGCGACAGGACCTGAAACTAAAGGAAATTATGGATATAATTGATGGAGTATGTAAATCAGCTGAATTTGCCCAGTTGAAGTGCGATTACACTCTTAAGAAAGGAAGATTGATGCGAAAAGTAAATGGCGATCTTAAATATCTTGTGCCATCAGCCGTCCGTTGGTCGGTCGTATTGGCGTTGATAAAACCATTCCATAGGATACAAGAACTCTTCTGGTTTACTCAAATGCGCAACAACGTGAAGGCGTACATTGTTACACGTCCGGAATGTTGTCTCAATAAATTACCAGCAGAAAAACCGAAGGTCGCTTGTTTTATGAACAGTTTAAACCCATACCTGTAAAAGTATTGCATATTTATCACCTAGGACTATTTCCTAAGAGTCACAAAGGCAATCTATACATAATCGCAGAAACTGACCTTTTCAGTAAATTCACAATGGTTCGAGCCACGAGAGCAGCCAACAGTCGACCGGTCGTTATCGTGCTGAGGGAAATCACGTCATACTTTGGATTACCAAGCGATCGAGGGTCAGCATTTACATCGAAAGAATTCGAGAATTACTGCGCAACGCATGATATTCATCACGTGAAGGTGCCTGTGTGAACTTCACATGCTAACGGCCAAGTTGAATGCGTTAACCAATCAATATTGTCATACCTATGATGTTTGATGACGGATTGCAAAAAATGGGACGAGCTTCTACCAAGTTTGCAATGGGTACTAAATCCTCAAGTCAACTCGACGATTGGATTCACACCTAATCAGAACGTTTTTGATTTTCGTTTGAAGGATTTAACAGCGGGCCGTATCATCCAAGCACTACAGGACGACATGGGTGACAATAATTAACTGTCGACAAGCGAAATTCGGCAGGAGCCGGCACAGCGTATTATGACCGAAAAGGAACGATGGAAAATAAGATTCGATGAGAAGCATAAAACTCCTGTTTTATACAAAGAAGGCAATTTAGTGGTTACTAAGAAAATCCAGTAGCAACCGGGGAGTTCCATAAATTAGCGCCAAAGTATCGAGGGCCATATGAAGTGGCCAAAGTTTTGAAAAACGATCACTATGTTATCAAAAGCCTCGAGGATGATCAGGAACGACAATTCAGTTCCATGTTCACGAGTGATAAAATGAAACCATGGTGCCGACTCAGCCCTGATTTGGATACCTACGACTCTAATGACGATAACGAATACTACGAAGAAATCGGAGCGATTTCTGGCCAGGAGGGCCAAGTTATCAACTCCAACTTGGCAAGACCGTAGCGAGGTACTCAGTTAGTTGAGTCGAACGAAGCAAGCGGTTGGTAGGAACAACGTATCCTGTGATATGATGGAAAAATATATTTTTAACGTGAATTTGTGGAGGATAGTTAATATTCATTACTGAAACAAAGCGGTGCTATCTTTTAATTAAAGCAATTCCCTAACATCCACAGCCCTTTTATTCCTGACACACTGTAATGTAGTTGTGTTAGCTTTGGAATAAATTTTGCTTTTGCATCTTGATATCGAGAGCATCCTCGATATGATGCTGAATGACCAAAAGCACCGCAGTTAACACAGTATAATTTTTTTCCATCTGTGCCAATTTGCACTCACCGGGAGCATCAGCGTCTTTGCATTTGATACACCGATAGCGCATGGCACATTTGGCAGCTGAATAACTGAATCCTTAGCACTGGTAAGACTGGTGAACTTCTCTTTTCTGGAGGCATTCCCACCACAGCACATTGAAACTCAAGTACCTTACCTATTAGCGGGTACTTGGACTGCTTTTATTTGAAATTTGTACCAAGTTAAGTGGTAAATTCTTCTTTTATAGTGTCAATCTTATTATCACGAAAGTTTTGTAGCAAATAAACGTAATTTCTAGTGCAGCTTCCCTGAGCGCCTGAAGAACAGCGAATGTATCCTCTCCGCAGTCCTAACCCTTCAACAAAAATGTCAGATTTTTTCACTTTTTGGGATATAGGTGAATTGTAGGACCCCCTCAGAATTCAGCGCATCTTTAATCGACTTGAAACCAACTGATAATTTCATTCTAATAGCTTATGTTTCTGCATTAACTCTTCTGATCACGAAATTGGTTAGTTTATTTTCAGCTGCCAAAGCCGCATCATATCTTTTCTGCTTTGTCCGAACACTTTGATTGGCGGAACTGATTCTTCCTTTTGGTTCCTTATTCAGAGGAACCAGCAGAACTGCGAACTGGTCCCTTCTCCTTATTTTTATTTTCTAAATACTGAATAAAATTTACATCATTATTTTGATTATAATTACCTTCAATACATTGTTTGACATCAATTTCCTCTTGTAGTCCGTTCAGCTCTACGTAGTAGTTTTGGCTATCGTTAGTGCATCCAGCACTTAGGATTTCTTATGAGATAATTTGCTTAGCTGTTTTTGTTTCTTGTAATTGATAGAAATCTTAGGGCGATGCTCGATTTTAAGATCTGAAATGGTTTATAGTAAGAAAAAGTTACTGCCCCGCTCCGCCATATTTATACGCAACCTATTGAATAGCTTTGATTTAACGTTTCCCCAACGCGATCATTGGTAGCGTTTTGCTGATGATCTTATCATCTATCCGGCAGACTGAAAGGCATCAGTTGTTCAAAGGAACCTTCAGGAAATGTTCAACGTTGTGCAGGTCTGTACGAACCATTGGCGAATGAAATTGAATGCGCAAAAATGTGTAACTAATTTTGTTTCGGACATCACAGCGGTTGGCTTAATAGAATGTGTGCTCTGAGGGCTCAGCTGGAAGGTATGTTTAGTATACCTAGATGGCATCATGGTTATAGGGCGAACGTCCCGAGATCATATCCAAAATTTGGAGGAAGTGTTGTCAACATTGCGACTGGCAAATTTGAAATTAAGTCCCACTAAATGCAATCTGATTACCCCACAAGTCACTTACCTGGAGCACATTGTATCATCCAAAGGAAACAAAACCAGCCCAAAGAAAAAAGAATCAGTGCAAAATTGGCCGACACCGAGTAACAAATGCCAGCCAAGGACACACCACAGATTTTTCAAATATTTCACCAAAATCACGAAATGTCTGCATCAGCTCATCGAAAAGAATCATCCTTACATCTGGGATGCGCAATGTCAGGAATCTTTCTAGACTTTGAAGCAGAAGCTTTTGTGAAGCCCATGTTTGGCCTATCCTAAACCAGGGAAACTGTTTGTAGTGGACACCGATGCATATAATACGGGCATAGGAGCCGTTCTGTTGCAGCAAGTCAATTGTGAAGAAAGAGTTCTCTCGTACTACAGCAGAATTCTATCAAAGAGCGAAAGGAATTACTGAGTAACCACTTAGGAGCTTTTAGCTACAAGTATTATCGATGCAACCAAACATTTCCACAAGTACCTGTATGGTCCAAAATTTGTGCTTTGCTGAGGTGGTTGCTTCATTCCAAAAATCCCGAAGAAAAAGTCACTAGCTGGATTGAGCAGGTACAGTGCAGCGCATCAGAAAGGAAGTGCCTATGGAAATGCTGACGCTCTTTCTCGTCGCCCATGTCTCCTTAACTATAAACACTGCCAAAAAATCGAAGAAAAGAAGACAAGTGTAGACACCCAACCGATAACGGCTGAGATCGACAAAGGTGAGGCACCTAAGGAGATCCAAAATGCCCAGTTAGCCGATGAGGATCTTGGGCTATTGCTGCAATGGAAAGAAGCTATGGTCCGCCCGAATTGGGCTCAATATATTGGGCTCAATCCTCGTGCAAAACGTTGAGCTCAAGCGGAAATGAGAAATAGCTGATAGCACATCATGCCGGATGCAACTTGTGCTCCCCCAGAGCCAGATAAAGGATGTCGTCAAGGAAATACATGGAGAAACGTCAGAAGGCCACTTGGGCATGAACAAAACTGTGGCAAAAGTACATGGTCACTTCTACTGGCTCCATGCACGTGAAGATGTAGAGAAATCAATTTTTCAATTGGTACAAATAAATAGACTAAGTGAATTTTGTTTAAACATTGTGTTTTCACTTGAAAGTAAGGACAGCGCAGCTGAGAAAAGCACGACAGTATGTATTACATATATAAAGGATATCGCAACATAACGTCCTTTTTTAAAATGCACGCCATCCAGTCGGTTGCTGTCGTAGGGTAGCACTATTAGTTTGTTTGACAAGCGGGAATGTAAAAATTTATCTTAATGCAGTTCAGTCACCATGATGCATTGGAACAGTGAGTAGCATTTTTTTGTCATTTAAGCCTTCTTTTCGAGTGAATTTTCTGTGATTGCAGCCCAGCACGTCTTTCAGAATTGCTTTAATTTAGCCCTGTTGGCCCCCTGTACTGGACTGAAAATTAATTGTGGCGTGGGTCACTACGTTCATAGAAAGTGTCAGTGCAACAAAACAAACAACTGGATTCCCTCGGGCTCATTAGATGCCCTGAGAATATTAAGGCAGTGAGAGCTTCAATGTTGCGGTTACCACGGCATTCTGCACACAAACATTAGTTTACCCTTCCCTTGTGATTTTTGTTTGTGGGGTTTTTTAAAATGCCGTGTTTATGTGAACCCTATAAGTAGCTTACAAGGTTTGAAGACCAAAATTCAGGAACAAATTGCCAACATAACACCTGCTGAGCTCGCGAAAGTCATGGCAAATGCCAAAAAAAGGGTTTGCATAGTGTATGAAAACTGGAGGATGTCACTTACCTGATTTGATCTCCAAAGCTATGTAAAACTAAATATTAAGTACACATGTACATTATAAAAAACAAATTAAAATTTTTGATTCATAACATGGGACTTTAAAGTATTGAAAAGGAAGCTATGTTGCCGCACCCTGTATAAGTGAGCCACTAATACTAAGATAAAATATTCTCTGAATTTGAGCTTACATGATCAACCCTTTGCAAAGGAGATACTCATTTGTGAGGTATGTTGAGGCTGGTCGAGTTGAGACAGAGCAGTCTAGAATTTAGTGACTAAATAGCAATTATTAATCATTCTTTTTTGTTTTTGTTCTTTTTTGTTGATTTTGTTTGACAAGTAGGTTAGGAATATTATAATATTGTTACATATCCAAACGATTCGGCGAGCTACTATCGCAATTGTTGTCGCAACTATTAATGACATCATGATCAATAAACGAATGTATTCGAAAGCACAAGAATCGACCAAGCATAATCAATAGCTGAAAATGACGTCACTGCGGGCCATTGAGAACTGCTCGAATATTCCAGGTAGTTCGCCAATATACGAGAAACGGATCGAATGAATAGAGACCCTATATAAAGCCGAGCTGAATAAATGGGGAGGAATATTAAAACCACGATATTAAAACTGCAATAAATGTGGAATGCGAATTAAAGGCGAGTGCGAATAAAAGGCGATAGTGAAGACAGTTACAATATAAATTCGTTGACAAGTAGAAATAACATTTTAATTAATCTTTGTAAAGATAGTGAGATTGATGATTGTGCATTCTTAGTAAATAAACTCTTTTAACTTAATTTAAAAGACAGTGCGTTATCACTTTCCCGGAACATTAAAATTATTGGCCGCGAACCATAACACGCGACAATATTCTTCTATAAGGATAAGTTTAATTAGTTTTTGATAACGTTGATAGGAACTAAGTTGATACATATTAGTGGTAAGCTCAAAGTACACTCTTTTGTTGTTTCTTTTTAGTTAAACGTAATTTTTAATAGGGCTGGCTGGTTTTTTCTCCTTTTTTTCAGTTAACTGATAATATTTAGTAATATTTATTTGAAAGCATGTGATATTGTTTTTTATTAGTCATGTTTTAATAGAATATTGCTTAAATTTAGAGTCCCATGTGGCCATTAAATTTTTGAGTATTTTAATGTTTTGAAACTGGCTTCTTATTTTATAAAATCTATAACGATTGAATCAATAAAGCCCATTTGAATTTATGAACGCATATTTCAAGTCATTCGATTTTATTATCAAAATTTTTCGAGCCCTAAGATGATTAGATACTAGGTTCTTCTGGCAGGAGCTGTTGAAGTTATACCCATAAATATCTCGCTTGATAATTTTTTTCAGAATTTTTTAGATCACGGGTGTCCATTCGCGAGGGAGGAAACACATTTTTCATGATTTTGACCCCCCCCTCTGTGCCCCCACTGAAGCAAAAACGGTCAGTTTAAGAACTGTTTTGAAAAGCTCTATAGAGGAGTTTCATTTGATACTCATATCGGCTACCTATTATGAAATTTTTTCAGGGCCACTCCTCTGTACTGTAATAAACGATTCATGGCCTACTTTTTCGAATCCTAGAATGGTTACAAAGCCCTCTTGCTAGGAGCTCTCTCCTGCCTCTTTGACTTGTTTCGATTGTATGCACTCATCTTCATGATACCTATCATTCCTGAAATTTTCATGCGAATCCTAGCAAATCTGTAGTGTCTAAGTCGGTAAAATGCGCATATGGCTCCATAGCCATATGTTTCCATAGTAATACAGGACACATTGTTCCATAGTAATACAGGAAAATTCAAATCGCTATAACTTCGTTAAATACTATTCGATCTTTATGAAACTTTCAGAAAAGACCAATCTTATAAATAGTCATCTGTTTGTACTTGAATTTAAGGGTAGCGTTTAGATTTTATTCAAGAAAACATAAAATCGATAAATCATACTATTACTAACAAAGTTGAGTGAATTTCGACTTCTCATGTATTTTTTGTTGTTGTACTCATTAAGGCCTACATTCATGATTTTTTTCAGATTTTTCGGATGGAAGGTTTCCAATCGCGAGGGGGGGGGGGGTACGCGGAGAGTTCGTACATTTCCCCTTCCCCTCTCGGTACTCATAAGGCAATTTTCAGACTTGTTTTGAAAAGATCTCATTGAGGCCTTTCCAATGGCACCCTACTCGACTACCAATGGTGAAAAAAATTTCTTGAGGGGTCATCTCCCTATATGGGGAGACCCTCCTTAAACCCCTTTGAAAAATTTTTCCACCCTTGAGCTTTCAAGAAGTCACCACTTCTGACCTTTTCGCAAAGTTTCATGGCTGTAGGTAGCCTCTATAGTTTCGGAGAAAAAGTACTGTGACATACAGACGGACGGACGGACAGACGGACACAGGTCGTGATTGCAATAGGGTTTTGTATTTTAGGACAAAACCCTAAAAAGATTCAATTTAAATTCA
The DNA here is from genome assembly GCA_963969285.1 of Odontomyia ornata. Lineage (NCBI taxonomy): Eukaryota > Metazoa > Arthropoda > Insecta > Diptera > Stratiomyidae > Odontomyia > Odontomyia ornata. The sequence goes on along the minus strand of OZ017738.1, from coordinate 427,767,484 downwards.
AATAGAGTAATTTTCTATACATTCTTCATTTCTTAATGATCTACCTGCTATGATTTGAATTTCTGATAATACTTTAAATCTGAAATAAAACGCAAATGTTTCTACATAAAATCACTCGTATACAACGTGCCGCTCGTATTTTTGGCGAGCGTTTCCAGCATTATTCTATCAAAATAGATACCAGAAATCCCTCGAAAGACATCAGTTCCGCTATACTGTAAAGCAAACAATTTCTAATAATGGTCATTATTCATGCTTATTCTTACGTTTCCTGGATTATCCTTTAGACCTTATGAAACCATAAGCGCTTAAATATTACCAAATTTCAAACGAAATACAGCAAATGCTTACCACATTACCTTGGGATCTTATCATATGAATCCCACGAGGTTAGACAGTTGTAGGACGAGTATCGACTTGTACTCGCCATGTTGCATAAAAGATTATCCATTGGATGTGTGGTCCGTTGAAACAGTTGTTGAATGCATAAACTACGCTTCACCACTTCTAGCACGTACCAAAACCACACAATATCTTTGCCATTTTGGAGCACGGAGATGATGTAAGGACGATTATCATTCACCAAGCACTTTATTATAACAACGCAAAATTTTCACTTTATCTTGCTTTTTACTTATATTTGCCCGAATAGCTGGGAAATTAGAAAATACTGGGAGAAATTTGGGAAACTGTAAGGATAAATATTGCACTATAAAACAAACACACCATGATAGGGAGAAAGGCTAAACACTTATTGCTTTTCGTACTATTTCACTTTTTGTTCTGCAACCACTTCAGAGCAGGACTATATATTTTTTTCAATTCAAGGGCTCGATACAATATATTTGATGGGATAGAGGTTAGTTTGTCTTTTGGGGATAAACCTCATTAAGCGAAATGTTACATGCAGTAGAGTTGCAGATGTATAGTATTAGCTTTTACGTGAATGGTGTAGTTGTAGTGAAAGGACGTGGGTTCTTGCTGACGGTTTGCATAGTACACGCGTAGGAACTATAATGAAACTTCCATTTAATTAGGATTTAGATTATGTGTCATACAGGTGGGGTTTTTTCTGGTAGGAAATACCAGCGTGTAAGTAATTCGGTTGAATTTTTCATGAGTTATGTACCCTCGATATGGCTCTTGGAATTGGATCGACAAAATAGTTTTTCTGTTTAATTTATTATCTTCTCTATTCTATAGTAAGGACTTTTGCCATTAACTGTTTTAACGAGCTATCTAGTTGAGAAGTTAAAGCTGGAAAAGGTTCCCTGAAATTTGTGCCTTTAAATTTTATGAGAATGAAGTTCGCATGTAGACAACAAATAGATATTGAACTCGACCGAAGCTTACAACCTGAAATCATGCATTAATAATTTAATAAAAGTTATTTTGGGAACCATCCATTCAATATTGAACCATTTCTATTTTCGACTCGATAGGAATAGAGCACATCAATCCAAACAAAAGCGTAAATATTTTATAACGGCATATATACGTGTATGTAGCTGAAATGTTTAATGGTGAGGCTATTCAAATGCAAGCCAGCGTCTTTTACTGCCTTTTAGGCATTGAAACTATTTGGAATAATTTCTTTTAATATGAATGTTATGTTTGGTTACAAGAAAAAATAAAGTGAGCTTAAGTATGAAAAAATTTCAACAATAATAAATTTCAAATTACGTATATATACCGAGAGATCTGGCATGCCATGAATGTTCTCTTGAGAATATATGGTGTTTCATTAACGTTACTACCTTGGCATTGTGGGATGGCTTACGTTGCAATGTATAAACTTATATCCGTCCATTGGTATTCATGCCAATTATTAAGGTTCTAACGGTTCAGGATCAGTTGGAGCCGTTTTCAAGGGAGAGAGGACAGAGCTTGTGTACCAATTAACTTTGTTCAACATAAAATAAAATTTACTGTAACGAAATTAGAAAAAAAGAAAAGTAGCCTATTTTCATTCATACAAAATAATATGTCAAAAATAATATAAATTTTGGCAGTCGGGTACAGAAACTTGTCAAGAAAAGTTCGATTATTATTGTAACGACATGAAAAAAATTAGTTAATTTTTCACAAAAGTCAGTTTAAACTAATTTCTTTAGATTGAAAATGATCATCGTCGAATTATTCGAACATTTATCGAATACCTGAAATTTATTTCCTGAAGAAGTATCAAAGATGGAACGACATCCAAGGGAAGTCCCGGTTGAAGAACATCCCTTCTGCAAAGCAACGAGATTCAGGAGCCCGATCGTGTCCATCGCCTACGATGACGGGCGAAAAAAAGCTGAAACGATGATTCAATAACAACGAAGAAAAACCGCAAATTTGATCGGTCACCGAGATCGAGCAGTTAATCAAAGCTAACGAGAAAGCTGAGAAGGTTGAGAGAGAAAACGAAGAGCTCAGACTTCGGATCAAATCACTAAAAGCACTCGTTGGAACATTGACGTTTAACAAAGCTCGTGAAAGCAAGGAAGAAAAAGAGGTAAATTCGAAAACGACTGAAGATAAGAAACCTAAGAAACTGAAACAAGAAGCTGATCAGCGTACGTGGAGCAAACGGCAGCAGGAATTATTATGCAGTGCTAGCTGGACTAGAAGATACCATGAGTATTGAAAACGATCCAGATAATGGATTTATAGAATACTTAAAAATTAAAAATAGGGAGAAAAAACCAAAAGTTTTGTCTGCTGGTCCGTCCATCGAGATTAATCAAAAGAAAGAAAAAGGCCCACCAATCAATGTATTTGGGCAAACGGGCAAACATATGGTTCGGCTTTTGGCAGCCGAAATAAGCTAAATGATTTTGAGATCAAAAGAGTCAATGCCGATAAGCTGACAATTAGAACTAAGTCTCTGGTAAGTTTCCAGGCAGCAAAAAGTGCGTTAAATTCTGGAGATGTTCCGCATTTTACATACACCCCCAAAAGCGAGAGAAACCAAATTTTTTTATTGAAGGGTCTGGACTGCGGAGAGGACACAGATTCTCACGAATTTCCGTTAAAGACTTTACAACAAGGCGATCGATTGCCGAGCGTAAAAACTTGCCTTATTACTTGGTCCACATTTCCAGCAAAAGCAGTTCAAGTGCCCTGCAAAAAATAAGGTACTTGAACTTCTGTGTTGTGAGCTGGGAACGCCTCCTGAAAAGCGAGGTCAACCAGTGCTACAGGTTTGGGTATTCGGCTGCCAATTGCGCCATGAAATATAGGTGTGTAAACTGCAAAGATATCTCTGCTCCCGGCGAGTGCAAATTGGCTCAGGCGGAGCCAAAAGAAAAATTATATTGTGTGAACTTCGGTATCTTTGGTCATCCAGCATCATATCAAGGATGCCCCCGGTATCGAGATGCAAAGGTAAAACTCACTCCAAAACAAAGTCAAGTACACCGGAGTGTAATGCCTACCAACTTCATCACGCTCGGGGTGTCGTTTGCACTTGCTGCGAGAGGACCAGCAGGCAATGAAAGTAAAATAAATAATGTAAGTGGCAATAATGAGCTGCTTCTCAAAATCTACAAACAACTAAATTCCTTATCGGAGCGAATCGATAAACAAGGTTTGAAGATTAACATTGTTTTTCAGCGTTTAGGGCTCTCAAATACCTCTAAATAAGTTGTCATCCAGCCACATTCCCACGGATAGGATTTGTCTCATCTCGATCAACGACAACTCCATTGTGAGTCTACATTGACGTGACTCTCTCCAGGAGTTCCTTGTCAAGCAAAAGCCTGACATCATGTTTCTTACTGAAACCCACCTCAATTCATGGCACTCCATAACATTCAAGGATTTTGAATTCGTAAGAAACGATAGGGTTATAGGTGATGGGGGAGGTGGCACCGAGATATTGGTTCGAAGACCCTATTGTTTCCAAAATATTGAAAAAGTCGAATTCAAAAGCTTTGATTCTCTTAAAGTGTCCGTTTTCAAAATTTCACTGCCAGGTGGGGAAAACCCCTTCGTTATCTCTGCCTATGTAACTGGTGGAACTGTTCTCAAGCTCAAGGAAGAACTCGATTCCTTGTTTGAAATACTCGAATTAAACAGGCCGCATAACTTTTATATTCTTGCTGGTGACCTGAATACCAAGCATACATCATGGCTGAACGCCCCTAATAAGGTGTATTCCTGAAATCGTGGATAACAAAGAACCAAATTGAATATACGTGCAATCTATATGGGTCGGCGTTCCCAACATATTCTAGGACAAATTCATATTTGGATCTCTGCATTGCTGACGCAAGACTTGAACTCAGCTTTAAAAGCCCCCAACGGAAACTGCAGGTGCTTCCTTGTTATAGCGACCATAACGCAATCGTAATGGATGATTTCTTCCTCATTCCAGTTCAACATGAAATTCATCGGTTGAATTTCAAAAAAACAGACTGAGGAAGTTTCAAAAAAAAGTTTAGTCGGGAGTACCAGAAGCAATGTCCGCCTTCTGATGGTGGCAACTCTTGCTAAATGGTTCCTAATGACAGGAATCTAACGAACGACGAAATAGATCTCTATTTGTTTAGAGAAGTTGACGTTGGAAACGATTGAGAATGTCGTTCCCAAGATTAAATATCGAGACAATATGGAAGGATATGAAACAGCAACTATCGCAAAGGTTGGAAAGATTGACAAGCCTTCTTTACATACGCGTCAACAATATTTATCGACGATTTTTGGACCACAACCATCCCTCGTTGGCTTTGTTGAAATTACACCTGAAGAATGTCCGGAACTTAATCTGTTCATACTTCAGGAGTGAGGTCAGCAATCAATGGGCGGAAAAAGCAGTTCAAGTGCCCTGCAAAAAATAAGGTACTTGAACTTCCGTGTTGTGAACTGGGAACGCCTCCTGAAAAGCGAGGTCAACCAGTGCTACAGGTGCCAAAGATTTGGGTATTCGGCTGCCAATTGCGCCATGAAATATAGGTGTGTAAACTGCAAAGATATCCCTGCTCCCGGCGAGTGCGAATTGGCTCAGGCGGAGCCAAAAAAAAAATTATATTGTGTGAACTTCGGTATCTTTGGTCATCCAGCATCATATCAAGGATGCCCCCGGTATCGAGATGCAAAGGTAAAACTCACTCCAAAACAAAGTCAAGTACACCGGAGTGTAATGCCTACCAACTTCATCACGCTCGGGGTGTCGTTTGCACTTGCTGCGAGAGGACCAGCAGGCAATGAAAGTAAAATAAATAATGTAAGTGGCAATAATGAGCTGCTTCTCAAAATCTACAAACAACTAAATTCCTTATCGGAGCGAATCGATAAACAAGGTTTGAAGATTAACATTGTTTTTCAGCGTTTAGGGCTCTCAAATACCTCTAAATAAGTTGTCATCCAGCCACATTCCCACGGATAGGATTTGTCTCATCTCGATCAACGACAACTCCATTGTGAGTCTACATTGACGTGACTCTCTCCAGGAGTTCCTTGTCAAGCAAAAGCCTGACATCATGTTTCTTACTGAAACCCACCTCAATTCATGGCACTCCATAACATTCAAGGATTTTGAACTCGTAAGAAACGATAGGGTTATAGGTGATGGGGGAGGTGGCACCGGGATATTGGTTCGAAGACCCTATTGTTTCCAAAATATTGAAAAAGTCGAATTCAAAAGCTTTGATTCTCTTAAAGTGTCCGTTTTCAAAATTTCACTGCCAGGTGGGGAGAACCTCTTCGTTATCTCTGCCTATGTAACTGGTGGAACTGTTCTCAAGCTCAAGGAAGAGGGGTATTAGCCCACAAGACTCAGATGGCATTCTTGCAATAGTGAATAGCATATTCCGTAAAAAGTCTCGAGTGAAGGTATCGAATCTTGAAGTCACTAGTGATGAGATATATCTTCTCGATAGGGCTGGTATCGAAATTGATAGTACGACTCCGGATAGAAATGGAAACAGGATTATTTGTGATTGATTGGATTGGAATACATTTTGAATTGGTTCATCTACCGAACACTGAGAGAGGAAATGAAATAGTTTCAGAGGTCCTTGAAGCAAAAGTTTCCGATGAATTATTAACATCTGACCTCATACCGAGCTTGAATCTTTTTGATAATTTTGTCAGCTATGTAGAATTGTGTTTCACATTTCGCAGAATAAACAACAAAAAATCATGTGGTTCTGACGGTATTCCAAATATGGCTCTCCGACATTTGCCTGAGGTTGCTATTAGGAATTATCGCATATTGTTCAACAACATGTTGAACAATTCATATTTCCCAAATGAGTGGAAACAAGTTGGGTTAACAGACCTACGCTCATATCAGAAGGGTTTTGTATTCAATTTACAAAATGCAGTCACCAGATCGAATCAAATCAAGAAACATGTCAAAGACGATTTTATTGGAGAAATTATGAAATTCGAACATCATACTATTATTAACAATGTTGAACGAATTTCGCCTTCTGAGGTTTTTGGTATTGTTATACTCATAAATATCTTCCTTCATAATTATTTCAGATGTCCATTCGCGACGGAGGAAACACATTTTTCATGTATTTCTCCCCTGTGCCCCCAATGAAGCAAAATCTGACAGTATAACAACTGTTTTTAAAAGCTCCAATGAAAACTGTTATTTGATACTCATATCGGCTACGTTTGATGAATTATTTTCAGGGGCCACTCTCCTGTACTGTTATCATCGATTAATGGCCAATTTTTTCGAATCCTAGAATGGTTACAAAACCCTTTTGCTAGGAGCTCTCTCCCACCTCCATGACTTGTTTCACGTATGAGCATCAATTGTAGGTACTCATCTTCAGTCATTCATTAAATTGAATCAAGTGTTCAAAGCATGCACCTTAAACGTTGAAGTTGGGAAAAAATAACTCAAAATTATTCAATTTTCGCATTTAAAACAGCCACTATTTTGTTTTACGATTATTGATACCACTAGCTGTACCGATTCTCAAAGATATACATGACACCTATCATTCCTGAAATTTTCATGCAAATCCTAGCAAGACTGTAGTGTCTGAGTCGGTAAAAAGCGCATGCTGTTCCATAGCCATATGTTGCCATAGTAATAAATGCAGCGCATATTGTTCCATAGTAATACAGGAAAATTCAAACCGCTATAACTTCGCTAAATATAATTCATTCTTTATGAAACTTTCAGGATCGATTAATCTTATAAGTAGGCATCTACGCAATGAATTTCATTGAATTTAAGGGTACCGTGAGGATTTTATATAAGAAAACATAAAATCGATAAATCATACTATTACTAACAAAGTTGAGTGAATTGCGACTTCTCACGTATTTGTTGTTGTTGTACTCACCAAGGCCTACATCCCTGATTTTTTTCAGATTATTCGGATCACAGGTGTCCAATCGCGAGGGGGGGGACACAAATTTTTCGCGTATTTCCCCTCCCTGTGCGCCCCTCGAAGCAAATTTTGCCAAACTAAGACCTGTTTTGAAAAGTGCTCATCAAGACCTTTCATTTGATACCCATATCGGCTACCTTCAATGAAATTTTTTTTTCAGGGGGTCCCTCTCCTATATGGGAAGACCCCCCTTAAATACCTTATAAAAATTTTTTGTAGTTGAAATTTAAAGAGATCACCACTTTACACCTACACACAAAATTTGATGTTTCTAGCTTTAGTAGTTTCCGAGAAAAACTGCTGTGACACACGGACGGACGGACAGACGGACAGACTGGTCGCGAAACTAGTAGGGTTTTGTAAAACTATTTTACAAAACCTTAAAAAGGTAAAGTTATTTCCTATTTGGAAGAATGGAAAAGAATCTTCATGCCCTAAAAGCTATCGCCCAATCAGCTTGCTGCCTAACATCAGCAACGTGTTTGAAGTGATACTCAACAAAACATCAAATGCCCACATTAAGGAATATGAGTTGATGCCGAATTGCCAATTTAGTTTTTGTGCCAGGCATTCAACCATACATGCAATAACGAAAGTAACCTCAGACATCTGTTGGAAACTAAACAACAGAGAATGTGCTGGAGGGTGTCTCATTGATATAGAGAAAGCCTTCGATACGGTGTGGTTAGATGGACTAGTTTTTTAACTTTTTTTTCAGGACAGGTTCTCCAAACACCTTGTCGCCATGATGTGCAATATGTTATACGAGAAATTGTTTGTTGTAACTGATGGAAATCTGACAAAAATACGCGAATTCATGGTCTTGAATGGTCTCCAGCAGGGAACAGTTACTGCGCATCTACTCTCCTCAATATTCATTCGCAGGCTAATGAACATCTTTGATTTTAACATCTCCCCAACGTGAGCATTGGTAGCGTTTGCTGATGATCTGATCATCTTTAGGCAGACCGAAAAGCATCAATAGTTCAGAGCAATCTTCAAAAAATGTTCAATGATGTACACTGATAATTGGCGAATAAAAATCAATGCGCAGAAGTGTGAAACAATCTTATTTCGGACAACGCTGCAGGGGGTCAGTCAAGACCTGAAACGGAATTGGAAAGATTTCCACATAATTGCTGGCGAGAGTAGTTCAGAACGGGTTCCACATAAATCCTGTGTTTGATGCTTCGGTGTTTATCTCGATTAGTATTTGTACTTTACTCAAAATGTCAAAATTATGCTCAGCAAGGCACTAATTAGAGGTGCAGAGCGGTTTTTCCGAAAACTTAGCGCTGTGTACAAATATTGACTTAAGCTGGTACGCTCTGCTGCTTTCGGCGATTTTCATATGTGTAAAATTTGTTTCAGTCGGTTGGTGAAGTCCTTGCGATACGTAATGCTAATTTTCATGTTGGGCGTCTTCTGTTCCCCCTGTTTGTATAAGGTTAAGAGTTGATTCTTTCACCGTTTTTGGATATTTCTTTTTCATGATTTTCCTGATGGTGGCTTCATTGTAAACTTTTTTTTCTGCTGTATCCATGATGCAGCGTTCCTCCTTTTGCCTTTCCTCATGCTTTATTTGGACTTGTAGATGTGATTGAAGGCTGCCATTTATTGCTGAACCGGCTAGTTTGAGTCATTGGCGGTAAGCATTTGCATACTGAACTTCTTTTTGAATATACCAAATTTGAGTATATTGCCAGTCCTTTTAACAGGAACATCTAGTTGTCCATCGTCCTCTATGTCATTTGTGAACTTTATGTTATGGTACATTTTGTTCAGGCTCGCAAAGTTTCTTCAGCCACGTCCTTGTTGACTATCGCGAAAATGACTACTTGTGTAGATTTAAAAACCTCATCCCGGAACATTTTGGCAGTTTTCTTGCATACATAAATTAGCGAGCTTTACATATTTTTTAGCCTTCATTCTCCATGATGCTCCCTCTTCCTCTTATACTAACCATTCCTCCAGACAAGTGAGTGCTTTCTTAACTGGTATACTTTAGGACATCGCCTTGATGTTGAATGCTACCAGTATATCGTCCCGTTTAAGGTCCTTTATTCGTTTGCTTTGTTGAAAAAATCGATGTATTTGCTGCCTGAGAATGATTTTATTGAGTTTTTCATTCCCTGGAACTCTTTCAGTAGCCATTCAATGCGATTTTGTGTGGTTGGGAGGTGAATGATGCTTGCAAGTAACTGGACTAGCTACTAAACATCTCCCCGGTCCACTCAAGAATCCAGCCTGGAACCTTTTGGCACATTACTTTGGGCCAGGTCTCTTTTTAGAGGTTTCTTTGCAACCTGTCCCATTTTGTGCACGCAATAAATGTTTGGCAGTCATTGTCTTCCTCTGGTGAGCAAAACCGATAATCGCTGACGGTGAACTACCAATCTTGAGCAGGTAAGACCGAAAACACCCATGTCCGCTCAAAAAGCTAGGTCAGATGGAAGTCAGTCCTACCATGCCTTCGATTTACCCACGGTCTCATATTCGGGATGAGGCACGCAGTATACCTTCCGTTCGTGCAATTCACCCAAGACTACTGCCAACCGTTGAGTGAGCGCTGTCTCTCCCCGTGGACACCCATCTCTCTCGCGTCCTTGTTTCAACGCAGGTAAATCGCACAGCGCTCGCCATCAAGGAGGGCAATCGGTATCACGCCTAGAATAACTCTCAGAGACTCTCGGATACGAATATGCAATTCTTAGTGCTCTTCTTTTCTGTACCTATGCCAAGCGTTTCCGGTATACCTTCTTATTTAGAGCTTCGCCCCATATTTCAACTCCGTACAGTATCACTGACGCTACAGCGCCCATCAAGAGGCATCTTCTTGATGGGTGCTTCCTTCATTTCTCCATGTCAAACCTAAAACATATTGAATTGTAGTTCCTACATTCATTTGTAAAATTATACAATTAAGAAAGAAAATGGGAAGGGAACTAGTTAAAACTACCATTGCAGCGTTATACAAAAACTTGGCAATTACCACGCTGAAAACATACAGTGCTCTCCCGAAATCAGCAAAAAACGATCAGCCACCTGAATATCTATACAAACCGATGGCGAAAATAGAAAGAAGATATTTCTGCAAAAAGGAGCAAAGGTGGCTGATGGGAGAAAAGCAATCGGATGAACGATGTATCCTAGTAGGAAGGAATGTATCTTGAGGCTTGAAGGGTGGTGTGCATGGTGGCTGAAGTGAGAAGTAAAACCAAGCGAAAGGAGTAGTAAACGTAGTAGCAAGGCGAAGCGGAGACCTGGGGGTGAGGTGGCTGATGAGAGAAGTGGAACCGGACGAACGGCCTAGCCTAATAGGAAGGAGAAGAAATGTAACTTGAGGCATATAGGGTGGTTGTGCATGAAGACTGAAGGGAGAAGTGGAACTAAGCGAAAGAAGCCATAACCTAATAGCAAGGAGAAACTGAGACCTGAAGGGAGGTGGCTGAAAAGAGGAGTGGAGGTGAATGAACAGCGCAAGTTTAGAATAGAGACAAAGCGAAGGACCTGGAAGCGTGACGATTTTTGAATGAAGTTGCGGTCATTAACTCATGCAGCATAAAGAGCTGAATAAAATCCATGATACATAAAATTGTAGTTTTTGATTCCTTTTCTTGACCCTAAGCTATAAAATGCTTTATTGATGAAACACGGTAGTCAAAAGCGAAGAAAAATACGGTGAAACCTGAGAGAAATTCTCAGGGACTAGTTGTCTTTGGGGAAGACCGCTCCCACACAACCGAGGCAAGGCAACCTACTTTGGTAATGGAGCCACATAGACTATGCTACTCCGGCAGAGTGTCACAAAAAGCTGAATAGAGCTTTGATCTGTATCATAGGCTAGGTTGAGCTCATAACAGGTTATTATCACCCCTACATGACGAGGAGCCTATCCTGGCTGAAACATCATGGCTGTGACTTCAATAGTGTAGAAAGTAGTTTCAAGCACACAACAGTTGTGTTGCGTGTATTCCGGATGGGAGAAAACTGGGACCCCAACTCATGGTTTGAGGGGCGCTGATTGGCACATCAAACCAATACCTGTCTAATGGTGACTGTTGATTGAAGCCTATTTCTGGTGAGTACCCACGTGTAACACGTCTTGCCATGATCACGTTAATTGTATGGACGAACAACAGATACCCAAAAAGATATTCGACGAAGACAGTACATCAGTGCTCAGATTTTGAAATTGGAAAACGCAGTCGATAGGCCGAGACAGTTGGAGGTACTTATTGAAGCAAACGCCTATTATTGGCCTTATTTAAAAATCAGAAGAAGATCAAATCAAAACTGCAGTGACTGATTCGATGGAAAGTCCATAAAATATCAAAACTATGGGTTATTGTTGTTGTAATTAGAGAAACTTCAAACGGATATAACTTTTGTGTTTATCGTTGGATTTTGATCAAACTTATAAAGTTTAAGAACCTTTTTTAGGACTACTTAAATATTGAATTTCGCTCAGTTGCAGGGTAGCTATACGATTTTATTGGGGGAAAATGTGAAATTCGAATATTATACTATTAGTAACAAAGTTGAGCAAATTTTGACTTCTAAGGCATTTGTTGCTGTTGTACTCATAAGCATCTACCCTCATACTTTTTTTCAGATTTTTTGGATTACAGGTGTCCAATCGCGAGGGAGGGGGTACAAATTTTTCGTGTATTTCCCTTCTCTGTGCGCCCCTCGAAGCAATAATTGTCAAATTAAGATCTGTTTTGAAAAGTTCTCATGAAGACCTTTCATTGAATACCCATATCGGCTACCTTGGATGAAATTTTTTTTTCGGGGGATACTCCCCTATATGGGAAGCCCCCTTTAAATACCATATACAATTTTTTTGCAGTTGAACTTTAAAGAAAGTACCACGTCACATCTGTTTACAAAATTTAATGTTTCTAGCTTAAGTAGTTTGTGAGAAAAAGTGCTGTGACACACGGACGGACGGACAAACAGGCAGACAGATGGACGAATAGGCAGAGAGATGGACAGACAGGACGCAATTTCAATAGGGTTTTGTAAAATTATTTTGCAAAACCCTAAAACCTGAAATTAATACTCGTACCTATTATAACTCTCCGAAGTGAGGACGTAAGTCGTAATTCCAATAGGTAGCCGTTGACAATTGTTGTTTGCTTCATTGAACGAAGCTACCATTTATGGCCTGATAGTAAGTAGAATTAATAACAATTTAAGCAAAAAGCGAAGAAGATTTATAAAACAAGTTGGGTAGACAGACCTATGCTCATGTCAGAAGGGTTTTGTACTCACAAAATGTAGTAACCAGTAACGAATAAAATCAAGAAACATGTCATGTTCGAGGATCATACTATTATTAGCAAAGTTGAAAGAATTTTGACTTCTGAGGTATTTGTTATAGTTATACCCACAAATATCTCCCTTGATAATAATTTCAGATTTTTTAAGATCACGGGTGTCCATTCGCGAGGGAGTAAACACATTTTTCATGTATTCCCCCCTATGCCCCCACTGAAGCAAAAACTGTCAGTTTAAGAACTGTTTTGAAAAGCTCTCATCGAGAACTTTCAGTTGATACTCATATCGGCTACCTTTCATGAAATTTTTTTTCAGGGGCCACTCCTCTGTACTGTAATCATCGATTCATGGCCTGTTTTTAGAATCTTAGAATGGTTACAAAGCCCTTTTGCTAGGAGCTCTCTCCTGCCTTTCCGACTTGTTTCAATTGTATATACTCATCTTCATGATACCTATCAATCCTGAAATTTTCATGCAAATCCTAGCAAAGCTGTAGTTTCTATGTCGCTAAAAAGCGCATATGGCTCCATAGCCATTTGTTTCCATAGTAATACAGGGCATATTGTTCCATAGTAATGCAGGAAAATTCAAATCGCTATAACTTCGTTAAATATTATTCGATCTTTATGAAGCTTTCAGAAAATATGAATCTTATGAATAGTCATCTGTGAGCTAAATTTTATTGAATTTAAGGGTACCGTCTAGATTTTATTCAAGAAAACATCAAATCAATAAATCATACTATTACTAACAAAGTTGAGTGAATTTCAACTTCTCATGTATTTGTTGTTGTTGTACTTATTAAGGCCTATATCCATGATTTTTTTCAGATTTTTCGGATGGAAGGTGTCCAATCGCGAGGGGGGGGGGGGGGGGTACACGAAAAGTTCGTACATTTCCCCTTCCCCTGCCCCCCTTGCTACTCATAAGGCAATTTTCAGACTTGTTTTGAAAAGATCTCGTTGAGACCTTTCCAATGACACCCTACTCGACTACAAATGGTGAAAAAATTTTTTGGGGGATCACTTCTCTATATGGGGAGACCCCCCTTAAACCCCTTTGAAATTTTTTTCCACGATTGAAATTTCAAGAGGTCACCACTTCTGACCTTTTCACAAAGTTTCATGGCTGTAGCTTCTATAGTTTCGGAGAAAAAGTGCTGTGACATACAGACGGACGAACGGACGGACGGGCGGACAGACGGACACAGGTCGTGATTGCAATAGGGTTTTGTATTTCAGTACAAAATCCTAAAAACAAGATCTATGTCTCGTCACGGAATACCTAAAACTGTTGCGTAAAAAGTTTGAGCAAATTGATGGAAAATCTTCAGAGTAGCCTCCAGCAGGGAAAGCTAATTTTTGCATAAGATACCGTAGAACTAATTACATTTACGAGATTCGAGATGTTTCAATGTGAAGACCTTCTGTTCTGCGTGATCTTTAGTGTTTGCATGTAGAAGTTTGGTCATGGTGGAAGTTAAATCGGCAATGAAATCTGATTGCCCGAGTGTCATAGCATTTGGTTGTATAAAATCGCTCGGGAGTCGAGGATTTTCTCCGTAGAGAAGCTCTGCTGGAGACGCTGAGAATTCTTCTCCAACTAAAGTACGAAGACCAAGCAGTGTTAAAGGAAGTGTTCGTGTCCAGGATAGATTGTTGTGAGCCATAAGTGCGGACTTGAGGGTACGATGCCATCTTTAAAAAAACTGTTGGCTTGAGGATGGTCAGCCGTAGTGCGCTTGCGTGTGAAGCCGATTAAACAACCGAGCTCAGCGAAGAGTTATAACTCAAACTGCCTACCTTGATCGGTGACAATGTATTGGGGAACTCCAAATCGTGCAATGTGATTCCTCAGAAGTGCATCAGCACAAGATTCGGCAGATTGATTTGAAGAATGGCTTCCGGCCAATATTTGAAACGATCTATAATGGTGAGCATGTATAAATGGCCTTAAAACGTCCAGAAACGTTTGGAAATGTGTTCACCTCAGCATTCACAAGTTTGGATACTTTGCATGATTGATATCTAATGCGTTCAAGGGCCCAAGTGTTGATGTCCTTGTTCATGCTAGGCCAAAAGTATTTGGAAATGATGTGCTTCCAGGATGAGCAATATTGTGGAAAGAAGAGAAGACTTTCTTTCGGAACGCTAGAGGAATGTAAGGTCTGGAAGCTAGACCGGACTCTTCACAGTAAATGTCTGAATCTGAACCGAAAATCGGAAGCTTTACAAACTTGAACCTCGAGTTCTTCTAGAGGTCTTCACGCTGACCCTCCAAATAATAACGAAAGTGCTGTATACCCTGATAAGCTGCGAGAAATTCGTGGTCATTATCACTGTAAGAACGTTGTGCAGTATTTAGCTTCACCGAATAAAAACCAAGAGGCTGCCAAGAGTTATAAACTCTTTGCTGTAAGGCAGCTTCCATTGCTAGATCGGAGGTATCTACGAATAGAGCTAGCTTGGCGATGGGGTGAGGGAATATCAGGAGAGTTGCTTCAGCAACACCATTTTTATCGGCAGTGAAGGGAGAAATCATTTCAAGAGTCCAATCTATGTTCCTTGAGCCGTCTTTTTTGGATCCACCAAGAAA
The DNA here is from genome assembly GCA_963969285.1 of Odontomyia ornata. Taxonomy (NCBI): domain Eukaryota; kingdom Metazoa; phylum Arthropoda; class Insecta; order Diptera; family Stratiomyidae; genus Odontomyia; species Odontomyia ornata. The sequence goes on along the minus strand of OZ017738.1, from coordinate 427,752,260 downwards.
AGCATTTAACATACATTGGGGTTCCACTGCATGAGGGATGAAAAAAAGTTAACCATGCCTAAGAATCGTCTTAGTTCTTTCGCCGTGAGTGGCAGCTTGGAGTTAGATATAGCCTTAACTCTGTCAGGGGAGGGCTTGATACCTTGTGGTTAAATCACAAGGAATTTTATCGTACCCTTGCACAAGGAATTTCATCGTTCCCTTGAGAAAGGCACATTTCTCCAAGTTAATAATAAGGCCATGGTCTGCAAGCCGTTTGAAAATCGGCTCAAGATGGTCGAGGTTGTTTGCTTTAGATTAGGAAGCGATAAGGATATCGCCTTTATAAGCGAAACAGAAAAGAAGACCATTTAGGATTGCGTGTATGAAATGCTGAAACGACTGTGCTGCATTGCATAAACCTCATGCGAGTAAACTCGAAAAGTCCGAAGGGTGTGATACTTGCGGTCTTTGAAATGTCGTTCGGAGCTACTGGAATTTGATGGTAGGACTTAGTTGTGTCTAGCGTAGAGAATACCAATTTACCATGCAGATGGTGACAAAAGTCTTGAATGATCAATGCTGAGTAGGAATTGTGACTGCGATGAGGCAGCTGTAGTTGCCGTTTGATGTCACTCTCCATTTTTCTTTTTATTCATATGAAGAGGAGAGGACCAACTTAGAGGGCCTACATATTCCTTGTGTCATTAAAAAATTGAACTCTTTTTTTACCGCCGAAAGTTTATCAGGAGCTAAACGACGGGCTCTCGATACTATTGGGGGACCTTTAGCGAGGTCGCGGTATTGTTTGTCGTGTTTTGTGGGTTGAGTGAACCCATCATCGATCGTGATGGTACGATATTTGCGGATAAGTGAATGTATCCGTGGATCCCAATGAGACTGGAGTTGAACACAGAGGTTCGAAAATGTAGTGGAAGCGTAATGTCCGGAAGATGAAAGTGTGGTGAGTGAGCCCAACAGAATACAGTCTGCCAAATTGACCACGAGCCCATAGTAGCACAAGAAATTTGCGCCTCAAATAGGTCTAGATACATCCACAATTATTAAACTCCATGGAAACTCTCGATGAAGTCTCTCGATGGAGCCGACGCACTGATTGCTCTAATAGTTGCACCGAACGACGTACTTTACTGCTTTGTCACCATGTTTACGATGATACCAACAAATATGATATTGTGTGTTAGAAGAAGTAAAAGAACGGCGTCTAGAGCGTTAACGTGTTCACCTCCCTGATGCATTTTGTGTACGACAGGAAGTATTTTCAAGGCTTTTTAAAATCAAAGCCATCTGCTTAGATAAGTCCGCAACCTTCTGTTCCAAAGATGGTGGTCGAAAATTTTGAAAAGAATGTGAGGTTGATGCACAAATTTCTGCTTAAGAAGATTGTACAGACGACGGTTCAATAGACGTTGTAAAAATTGATGGCGACGTTAATATTTCTAACGCTTCATCAGCCATCACAGCCAATTGTTGTAAAGATGACGCTCAGGTGCTCAGGCAAACGCTGCAGTAAAAGAGTCCTAAGGAGGACGTCACCAACCTTAAGAGCCTCCTAGCTGTTGCATCTCCCTAAGGAACTGATATGGTCACTTGTCACCATATCCAAGATTGCGTAAAAGATGATTCAGTCGGATAGTTTCAGTGGCTGTGAGACGACTGATCAGTGCCTCTTTACTTTGTGAGTATAGGTCCAGAACGTTAGGTCAGTTAAGAAATAGGAGGAAAAATTAACCGACCCTATTAAAACATATACGAGTATATATATATATATATATATATATATATATATATATATATATATATATATACATATATATATATATATATATATATATATATATATATATATATATATACATATATATATATATATATATATATATATATATATATATATATATATATATATATATATATATATATATATATATATATATATATATATATATATATATATGTTTTAATAGGGTCGGTTAATTTTTCCTCCTATTTTTTAACTAACGTATAATATGTTGAAATTTTCATTTGATTAAGCACGATATTATTCTTAGTTTTTGATCGATATTATGTAATTTAGAGTGCCAAGGGGGCTATTAAGCTTTTTGATTTCATAATAATTTTTTTTTATGTTTTTATATGATTTATAATGATTTACAAAATAAAGCAACTTTGAATCTAAATTTGAGATGAAACGACAACCAATATTGTACATCGTTTTTAGGTCTTTGTCAAAAACTTTTATACAAAGACCTACTAGTTTCGCGACTTGTCTGTCCGTCCGTCTGTCCGTGCGTCACACCTGATTTCCTGCGAAACTATAGAAGCTAAAATGCTCAAACTTTGTGAAAAGGTCAGAAGTGATGGTCTCTCAAAAGCTCAGGTCTTACCAAAAATTTTTAAGGGGGTCCCCCCTAAGGAGTTAGCGCTTAAAAAATTTTTTTAATCAAAGGTAGTCGAGTGGGGTATCAAATGAAAGGTCTTGATTAGAACTTTTAGGACCTGAAATAAAAAAGTCATTTTCTAAATTAGGGGGTCCATGGGAAGGCAAAATGTACCAGAAATTTGTGTTTCCCCCCTCGCGATTGGACACCTTTGAGCCGAAAAATATGAAAATTATCACGAATATGGGCCTTTATGAGTACAAGGGCAACAAATACCTCAGAAATCGAAGTTCATTCAACTTTGTTAATAAAAGTATGATTTGTAGATTTTACATTTTCGCCCATAAAATCAAAACGGTATCTTTAAACTGCTTAGAATTTTGCAATTGTATAGACTAATATAAAATAGAAACGTTCACAAAATTTGATTGATATCGAATCATAAACAAGTAAGTTATAGCCATTTCAATTGTATGGAATTACAACAACAATAACACGTGTTTATGTTTGATACATATTTCAAATTGACCCAGGAACTTTTATTTTCTTTCAATTTTCATGAAAATTTAAGGAATAGTGTTTAAACTGAATATGTTCAATCGGCCCAGCATTCAAAACAATCATTTAATTCAATCAAAATGGCGGCTGCACTGTGCTTATGAAAGAAACTGTGCATCTTTTGCATAAATTGGAACGATTTCATAACCAAGCATTGGATAAATAATTCAAGTTATCGATTCACGCTATTAGAAAACTTGTTTCTAACCCTAGGATGTTTACAAAGACCTTCTAGTAGGAGCACTCTCCTGCTTAATCAACTTTTTATTTTCTGCTAGAAGTTATTTAATATGTTTTCTTGCCAATTCAATTCAATTCAATTTACTAAATTTTAGTGAAGTCAATTTCTTTTGAAACTCTTCTTGCAATGGAAAGCATGGAAAGATTGACCAGTTGCTCTTGATGCATCGTAGATTGAAGGTAACTTTCAATTAGTTTGAGTTTGGAAAAACTTATCTCACATGATTAAACTGAGACGAGAATGGTCAAGAAGTACTGAAGTATGACCGATGTGCTGGGTAGAGCTTCACTGAAGTCCCATTTTGTTATGAATAGGAGGATTTCTTGGGCTGTCCAGCTGGCACCAATGTCCACACAAGTATGGTTGGCAAGTATGTAGATGACTACGATATCGCTTTATTTCTTGCAGCACTTGCTCGTTATTGAACTCATCGTAATTTTGTACCAGATTGTCTGCTGCTACTGCCAGAGCATCGTCAGAAGCTTCCAGCATGAACTTTGTTTCAACAATTTTGAAAATTTTGCTGATATCATTCGTTGCCACGTATCGCTGGGACAAATATTTTATAAATCGATCAATACATTCTGACATTGATTGACGTACTTCCTCTTGAATTGTCAAAGCAGCATCAAGAGCTAGTTCACCGGGTATTATTTCTTACCCTCTTTCCTCCTCTTCACTCGATGTCAATATCCATATCATTCCTTTTTTTTCTGTCAAATGTAACAGCATTGTCTACAACCAGGATTCGTTCTCTCACTAAATAGTTGTTCAAGGCTTTTAATTTAGTGAGTCCTTTATCCAAAGTTATTTTAGGAGAGTTTAGGTATTGTTGCACTAAATTAACTTCTAGTATTGTTGGCCAAAATTTAATACATGTTAAAAATTCAAAGGCAAAAGCAAGCTTGCAGCTGATCTAGTATCAAGATTGGATTTTGATGGACTTTACATATACTCTAAAGTACTCACAATTATCTTCACGTTTTCTATTACGACTTTAACTGAGGCGTAATGAGCGCTCCAGCGGGTATCAGACAAACGTTTCAAACTTTTACCGCTTTTCTCTTTGAGTAGTTCCCACCTCTATGTAGATGATGAGAAGAATGAATATAGCCTTTCTATAGTTGCAAAACATGCGACGCTGGAAGAAACACATGAAGCGGAAGGTTTTAAAAATTTCAAACTTCACAAATTTCGGTGGCCGGAAAACCTTAAATTGTGTGTTCCTGGAAAGGATTCAGCATTCCGAAACAATTCGACTGGTTTAATGTATGCAGCTGATTTATAGCAGAAAATTCGAGCCAATTTGCTGCAAACAAACATTTTTAACCCAAATTTTACGTTTCGGAACGCATAAAATTTGTTCAAGTAATAGGAATGGAACCTCGCTGAACGCCGGAATGAAGTTCACAATTTAAAAGACTGGTATACTCCGAGTATTGGTCGCTCTCAACATAAAAAAATATTATTACCGCGTCAAAATTTCAAATGACTCCCGTGCTGACCTTGATGTCTACACTTCACAAAAAAGGAGATGCTTTCTTAAATCTAAAATGGCTGTGATTGTAATTTTTTCATTATTCATTAAATATTCATATAACTCTAAACTGAAACCTTTCACAAAGGATCGCAAAAAAATTGAAAAAAGTGCTAAGTTAATGACGTTGAAACCGAATTTACTGTGGTCTATAGTAATGTAGAGACCTATAGACTCAGCAGTTGATGGATATCGGCTGAATAAAGGTACTATAAAGAAAAGTAAATTCGCAGTAGGAGCGATTCCAATTTTAACCACCCATTCAAATTTAAAAGGTTAATAACCGGTCTAAGCTGTTTTCCATTTGTATCGACGAGGCACAAACTTTGAATTGCCTCTTACTATGTTACCGAATAATTTTCAATCTTGTTTAGAATATGACTTAAATAACTGCTCAAGATTTGGAGGCCCCCCAGTACCGAAGTCCCGGGGCGGCAGGGGCGATCCACCCCGGGCCTCCCCCCTTAGCTCGCCAGCGCTCCGGGTTCAATAAACAAAAACATATTTATTTGACTCCAAGAAGTTTCATAGTTTTAATAATTAATTAATGAAAAACATTCCAATTAATCCTTTTTCAATGACCAAAACAACATCAGAACAATTTTTAGAATCAATATATTTTTTTTTTTGACAAATCAAAAATAAGGTGACATATTAAAAAATATAGATTACATTGTGACAAAAAAGGTACCCGGGAAGTGAAAATAACACGCAAAATATTTAACCATTCATCAATATTTATTTTGTCACCTTCAATGTAATTCCCATCAGCTCCACTACACTTACACCAACGGTTTTTCCAGCCCTGAAAGCACTTTTTGGGATGGCTTTCAGCCCCCTCAGCGAGTTTTGTTTTACATTGTGACAAAAAAGTACCTGGAAATTGCAAACACCACACAAAATATGTAATTATTCATCAAAATCACACGGAGCTAAATCTGCTAAATGGGGTGGTTGAACGATAGTATCTATTGTGTTTTTGGCTTTAAATTCAGTCACAATAAAAAAAAATCGCAAAGTCAGAAAAATCGCAACGCACTACTGAGGTGTACCGACTTAAGCAGCTGCTGTAAACAAACTGGCAGACAGATCGCGCTCATATTTGGCAAAGTAATTAAGGACTGTCCTAACAACTTAACAAAATACATTTCTTGAAATATAATTTACGCGGGGAATTTAAATTACAATTTCCGTGTACTTCGTTGTCACAAAGTATATTAAGTATTGTGAGTATAGTAGAAAGTGTATACTCTGAGTTGTTTTTCAATGTAATGTATGATTATTAGATGTGGTGAAACCCAACAAGATCTTAGTTTTAAGACATAAAAAACTCGAGTCGTGCAAGAATTTAAGCCGGGCGATTCGAGTTTGTGTCGTATTTTTGGCAAATGGGCTCTGAATCAGCTCAATGAAAATCCACTGTTTTATCGCGAATTTTCGTTCAGCGATGAGGTGCATTTCCCGCTCAATGGATACGTCAATAAACAGAATTGCCGTATTTGGGTCAATGACAACCGAAAAAAACTTCAACAGCTACCACTACAGCCACAGACATGCACAGTTTTGCGAGGTTTCTGGTCCGGTGGATTCGTAGGTCCATATTTCTTTAAAAATACGTCCGTTCAGAACATTCCCGTCAGTTGCGATCGCTATTGCACCATAATAACGGATTCCTTGCTAGCTGAAATCGAGCCCCGTGAAACCGGTGAACTTAAGTTTCAACAAGACGGCTCTACTTCGCATACAGCGAGAAAAACAATGGACTTATTGAGAAATCATTGTGATGAGAACCTGATTTCACGTTTTGGACCATTAAATTGACTGGCTAGTTCATGTGACATCATACCCTTAGATTATTTTCTTTGGGGTTATACGAAGTCTCTGTCCTTCAGGGATAAGCCAGCTTCAATCGACGCTTTGGAAGTCAACATTACTTGTGTCGTAGGCGAGATACCGGTGGCTATGCTGGAACGCATCGTCTAAAATTGGACCCTCAGGAAGCACCATTTATGGCGTAGTCATGGTCAATATTTAAAAAAAGTAATCTTTACAAAGTAAGTGCCATAGATTGTTTTTTCGATTCACAATAAAATTCAATTTTATGCTTTTTATTTGAGATTAAAAACCAGACCTCATAATGAATCACTCTATATAAGGCCCTTACGCTTTCAAAATTTTATAGAAATCAGATCGTAATCAAGTGAGTTAGAGCCATTTCAATTGTATGGAATTACAACAACAATCACATATATTAATGTTTGATACATATTTCAAATAGACCTAGACACTCTCATTTTCTTTGGATTTTCATGAAAATTTGACGAAAAGCGTTTAATATTGAATATGTTTAATCGGCTGAGCTTTCAGATAATTTATTTAAGCTAGATCGAAATGGTGGCTGTTATATACTTATGAACGAAACTCAGCATCTTTGGATAAATTTTAACTATAGTATTTCTAATACAAGTACTTTATTGGATGAATAATTGAAGTCATCGATTCATGCCATCAGAAAACTTCGTTCGAACCCTAGGTTAGTTACAAAGGCCTTCTGGTAGGAGCACTCTCATGCTAACTCGACTTGTTATAAATTTAAGGTTATCATTTGCTTAATTGGGCAATTTGACATAATGTGTATAACTCTCCTAAGCGTCAAGTATAAAATTAAGTTAATATGCAATTTTTTGTTAATTTTCCATTGGTCATTTCAAATACACAATTGCTATGCAATTCAATGATTTTATTTTTGTATTTCATAGATCCTTTTTTCTTGATGTTAAGAAGTACATAGCTAATTAAATGAACTAAATACATACTGTACAACAACTAAATACATACTGTACACAAGTTTGCCTTGAGTACAATTGGCATTTTGTTTTAATTATGTTTTGACAAATGAAACTTCTTCTACTGGAGACATTCAGTATTCAATAGTCTTCAATCTACATGCGTTTCCTCGAGTAACTCATTTCAGAATTTCCCCTTGATTTATCTACAGCCTTTGATTAACTCCTCACATCTGTTTTAATTATTACTTTCCATTATCTTAATACGTTCCGAATCAATCACAAAATGTTTTTCCCCACAGACGGCTACGTTCATTCATCGAATGAAAATATTTTCGGAATTCAGTCCTCATGTTCTTCCACATGGTAATACATTCAGCTGGAATTTATGTCCAATCCTTCCTTCTCGCTAAAGGCTAAAGTTTCTGCAGGACAACAAGCATCAAATTGATCCAGTGCAAAAATGAAATAACTAAAGAAAATCAATAGTTGACCAAATGTTCACTAATTAGAAGTTGACGATGCCTAATTGAACAGGAAAATTTTATTCACTCAGACACATTAGAAGTTAGGCGTGAAAGTTTGTTTATTCGTCGTCTTTACAAATACTATTAATTGATGGAGTAAAATGTTACTTCTATCATTATTTATTTTGTATTCCGTTCTATTCTGTCGAGGACAAGTATGCTTTTATACGACTGAACATTGCTGAGACAAGTACGAGTACAAGTAAAATGTGGTCTTTCCTTTCCTTGAACTAGAGAGACACAACATTGTTGCGTGCAATCCGCACATCAATTTCATGTAGTTCATTAAACACGTAACGCGTGCTAACTTTCACCATATTTCACTCAAAAGAAAATCGATTTTGAATTGTGACAACAAAAGGAAGATTTATCTGAATGAAAAAGCATGGGGAAGAAATTTGGATGCTTATAAATGCCGGTGAGATCATTTGTTTAAGCCTCCAGCTGAGAGCAAGGGACCAATCAAATGATTTGCTTTACTGTACCCATATATTTTCCTGAATCTTTTAAAAATGTATTTTTTAAAGCAAATCTTAATTATTTAAAGAGCCAGCACTGAAAAATGTCGTTACCATTGGTCACATAATTTGTGCAATCATTATAAAAGCTAAGCACGTTTGAAATCGAAATTTTCCTTTGCGTTCCCGGTGAAAAGGGTACCATGGAATTTTAACGCCATTTGACCTACTTCACACAGTGAGAAATTCAAAAACTCCTGCAATGTATATGCGCATCCCACAAATGTGCATGTACAAACCCATGTGAAAATATAAATGATTATGGACCCCTTCACTTTACACTAAGAATAGCCCAAATGACGTTCCAAATTTTCCACATCCCTTACTCACAAAAGTGCCTCGATTCTGGATTATTTATTGATCCAAAGTTACTGCTGTCTGACTGAATTGCTACCATTGCTACAGACATATTCGCCCTCGAGACTTTGTCACGGTATGCTTTTAAATATTTAATGCTTCCACGGTATGCACCACTACAGCTGGAAAATCGCGTGGATGAAATTCTATACACAGACACTATAGTCAACCACTAAGTTGGTATGCACATCGAGCCAGTATGTTGCTTCCATGTTGTTCCTTCTTGGGTAACAAGGTAGAAATGGTAGATTTCCATTTCATTAAATCAGAGACGAAAAAGAAACTTGAGGAACATTTCAGACATAGTTTGATGTGCTATAGAATGAGCAGCAGAATCGCCGAAGCTCAGGTAATATCCTGAGTATCGTAAGGTAGAATGGAAACCCGGGCAAATTAATATTTGTTCAAGTTCACAACCAAGTTTTAACTAAAGAATTATGAATGTTTCTCTTATGCTTGATTGACACACATAGTTGGAGATAAATTCTTTAATAAATAAAAATTTTTTTTTGGAAATTGGAACAAAACTTATGTCAACTATTTGAATCAGCAGTTTATGAGATACTATATTTTGCTTCTTGTTCTATTTTTAAGATGACTATAATTTTTAGGATACCCCGCCGGTATACTGTGAGTATGAAAAGTGATGGCACACTTAGAGATTTTTTTTGGCCAAACATATTTCTATATCTTTAAGCTACAGAAACCCGTGCAGGGTTTTCGACTCCCCATTAGACGTGCCCTCAGGATAGAGGAAGGGCCTAACTGGCTAGCAAGTGGGTGGGTAGAAAATAAAATACAACCTGCGGACCATAACCGTCTGAGCCAAAGTGCTCTCAACGCTCCACTTAGTACTTTTTAGTGGGCGCTACCGCTTTTTGGCTTCTATTTTAGGAAGCTATGAACCAAAAGCGGAGAAGGTGTGGTGTAAACAGAGCAGGTATAAGGCTGGCCATCCCAACAAAAACTACTCCTACAGCACCTATCCCATCCAAATCTTCAGACAATAACAAGAAATGAACAACGGTACCCGTCATTCTTCCAGAGGCTAAAAAGTGGATCCATGTCCTTAAAGACATAAAAAGACTCGAAATCAATTATGAATCCGCCAAAACGGTCTACTTTGGGGTCCAAATAATTCCACAGACACCTCAAGACCACAGAAAACTGACAAAATATCTAACACACATGAAAATTTAATACCGCACATACATCCTTCCTGCAGAAAGCAATCTGAATGTGTTCATCAGGGTTCTGTATCGACTATCAATTGACAACATCAAAAAAGATCTGGAGAGCCAACCCATCAAAATTCAATAAATTAAACTAAGGAATGGGCCATCTACGTTGCTGAAGGTCCTCCTTCCCAAATTTGAGACTGACATATACGAGTACAATATAAGGGCAATATGTCACCTCATATGCACAGGCGGAGCGCCACGCCCCCGTGCAGGATAAGTTATGTGCCACAACTATCAGCAGTTTGGACATTCCTCCAAAAACTGTCACGCACAATTCCATTGTATTAAATGCGGCGGCCTCAACCATTTTTCATAATGCGTCAAAAAAGCAGAGGAAAGCCAAAATGTGTGAACTGTGGTGGAGAACATCGAGCCAACTATAGTGGAAGTCCACGAAACCCAGTGAATTTCAGGAAATTGTTCGAATAAGTTGCAGCTGGAAAAAACAATCAAAATAAACCCAACACAAAACCTATACAACAACAAAATAAAAACACACAAAGAAAAACAAATATTCTACAAAACACAAATAATAACATAGGCAGACTTTTTTACACTATGCAGACACAGTTTCAAACCATTATGCAAGACATGATAGCGAAAATGATACGAGCATCAATAATACATGAGCAAATACACAATTATGACCTTTATGGATCATTGAACCATTCTCACATGGAATGCAAATTCCCTGCTGCACAAGACTGGTGAGCTGACTCAACTTATTTTTGATTAAAAGTTTGACATCATTCTCATCCAAGAAACCTTTTTGAAGCCTGGGAATTGCCTGTGCTTCCCTAACTTTTCTCTGTACAGAAATGACAGAACAACAGGTAGAGGAGGTGGAACGGCCATTCTTGTGAGAAAGAATGTGAACCATAATCTAACATTGAAACCTACTTTATAAACTCTAGATGCCACTGCAATTCAAGTGCGGACGGTTTTTTTGAATAAGTGGTAGTCTCGGTGTATATTCGCCCATATACACCTACGCTAATTGGGGATATTAAAAAATGTCTGGACTTTCAGGGTCTTCTACTCTTTGCCGGAGACTTCAAAACTTATCACCAATATTGGGGGGCTATTATAAGCAACCGTGCTGGGACTGAGTTAAATAGATCCATCACAGATAATTCATTAAGCTTGCATATCCCTAATGAGGCAAAACATTACGGCTACCGAAAAAGTTATCCTCTCAATATCGGTTTATTGTACGCACGTACCTTTGAACACGATGTACGCATCGAAGTTTTCGACAAACTTTCATCCAATCATAAGCCGGTGCTGTTTTTAATAGGAGACATATGCATAGATGCACCCCTATAAGTAAAGAAGAAAACTAATTGGCAAGCTTTCTAAGTCGCACTGGCTAAAGAAACCATTATTCATATACCTGAAAAAGCCAGCGGCACTGGAAAAATGATAGTAGAAATCACAGACAAAATAATACAGGCAAAAGAGGACAACACAGTCACAATTCTGACAAGGGCGACAAGTCCCTATGAACATCAAAAAATTAATAAGGAGGAGTAAACGAGTTCCGAGAAGGGCTTGGAACAAAGGTGATTCTAGATTGCATCAGGAAGCAAATCAAATTACAAATAAAAGTTTGGAGCCTAGTTGCGATGGTTTCTGGAAGATTTCCAAGTACTTTTGTATAAAATACAGACTTTAAATATTAGCAATTAACGGCCCTTATTGTATCAAATTTGACAGTTCTGGCGAAGCGGAGGCCTTTGCCGATACTCTAGAATAGCAGTTGTGTGAAAATTAGTCCAATGAAGAGAACGTGGACGAACATGATCATGTCAATCGGTTGACCAACAGACTTATGAGGTCAGCAATTGCAGACTCCGACCAAATACACAGCACCTGTCTCAAGAGGTAAAAGATACCATACGAGTACTGAACAGACAAAAAGCATCAGGGTTTGATTTAATATCAAAAACCATGGTGAAATGGCTCTGGGATAACATTCTCGAAACATTAACAACGACTATAAATGCGATTTCTTGCTTGCAAAAAAACTCCAAAATATGGAAATCGACAATTGTTATTGCTCTTCTGAAACCTGGTAAAAACCTCATGTTGCCACAAAACTGACGACCTATTAGCCTATTATCCCCTCTGTTGAAAACAGTAGAGAGAGTGCTACTGGACCAACTACTTGAGGTTATTGACGAAAAAGAAATAACTCCGCAAGAATTGTTCGGCTTCAAGCCAGCCCATCATGCAAATCATTGGCTTCTGTCTAAAAAGCAGAGTATTTCGTGCCAAATAGGCAACCGCATCTCAACCATCAAGCAAATTCAAGCCTGAGTCTCACAAGGATCACCCATATCCCTCATATTATACAATATCTTTATTGCAGATATACCTTCGAATGTTCGCAAGTCCCTATTTTCTGACGATCCCTTTATTTTCTATTCATCTAGACAAGCAAGAGTCATTACCAGCAAACAGCAATTCTCCATAGATATACTTTTGGAGTATTTTCGTAAGTTGATTAAGTTGAACACAGACAAGACCGAGGCATTATTTATAACTAGAAAAAGACGACAGCAACCGCAAACTCTGACTGTAGACAACAACAGAACAGCCAAATACCTAGGACTGATATTCGAAAACAAACTTTTCTGAACTGACCACATACGTAAAAAACGAGGACATTGCTATGAAGTGTTATCCCGACTCTATCCAGTCCTTAAGGCCAAAAGACGCAATTTTAAGATCTGTTTGCTGATCTACATACAAATATTACGACTGACGCTACTAGAGGGAAGTACAGCCTTCTACCCGATGACATGGACAAACAAAAAGGCACTACAATCCATGCAAAACAATCATTAGACAAATCTTCGGAGTTCCGTGGTATGTTAGAAACACGAATATGTATAAGTACTCCAGAGTTGACCCAGTTGAAATATACGTACGTGACAAAGCACTTAAATTGTTTTACACAGTAGACAGACATCCTAACAGCACCCTGGGAATCCTAAGACGTAATGCACTCCAAAATGGAATCTATCCAATTATCCGTGGTTGCTTTTAATAAACATATTTTATTTTAAACAAGAACAAAATAGTATGATCTCGCTAATCACGGTGAGTAAATAATTGCTCAAAGATTAAAGGGAACTAGGGTGCTAAATAGCACCAGCTCCAAGTAAAACTACTCCAAGTGAGAGTAAGATGCAAAAATTTATATTGTAGAATTTTTTGATTATCTTCTTGTTCTGCTTTGTAGCACTACAGCCCCTCTCGAGCCTTCGCTTAGAGACCGTTAGAGTATCTCATTTTCATGACCGTATGGATTTTTTTGGAAGTTGGTTTGGTCAGCACCATTGCTCCCGTGTGCTTGCTCAGCTTTGATATAATATGATTAAATCAGTACATATCACCACTGAGTGAACTCTCGTAGTCTGTCCGAAAAATCCCCGCACTGAATCACATTGCTCCCAACGAGATTTGAACATGGGACCTTCGGCTTATGGGTTCATGCTCTAACCACTAAGCCACAAAGACACATTTTTGATCATAGTCACTTAAAAAAACAACAAAAACAAGTTGGGTTAACAGACCTACGCTCATGTCAGAAGGGTTTTGTATTCAATTTAGAAAATGCAGTCACCAGATCGAATCAAATCAAGAACCATGTCAAAGACGATTTTATTTAAGAAAATATGAAATACGAAGATCATACTATTATTAACAAAGTTGAACGAATTTCGACTTCTGAGGTTTTTGATATTGTTATACTCATAAATATCTCCCTTGATAAAAATTTCAGATGTCCATGTATTTCCCCCCTGTGCTCCCACTGAAGCAAAAACTGACAGTTTAAAAACTGTTTTGAAAAGCGCCCATGAAAATTTTCATTTCATACTCATATCGGCTACGTTTGATGAATTTTTTTTCAGGGGCCTCTCTCCTGTACTATTATCATCGATTAATGGCCTATTTTTTCGAATCCTAGAATGGTTACAAAGCCCTTTTGTTAAGAGCTCTCCCCCACCTCCTTGACTTGTTTCACTTATGAGCATCAATTGTAGGTACTCATCTTCAGTCATTCATTAAATTGAATCAAGTGTTCAAAACATGCACCTTAAACGTTGAAGTTGGGAAAAATAACTCAAAATTATTCAATCTTCGCATTTAAAACAGCCACTGTTTTGTTTTACGATTACTGATACCACTAGCTGAACCGATTCTCAAAGTTATTCATGACACCTATCATTCCTAAAATTTTCATGCCAATCCTAGCAAAACTGTAGTGTCTGAGTCGGGAAAAAGCGCATGTTGTTCCATTGCCATATGTTGCCATAGTAATAAATGCAGGGCATATTGTTCCATAGTAATACAGGAAAATTCAAACCGCTATAACTTCGCTAAATATGATTCAATCTTAATAAATTTTTCAGGATTCTTATAAATAGACATCTACGTACTGGATTTCATTGAATTTAAGGGTACCGTTAAGATTTTATTCAAGAAAACATAAAATCGATAAATCTTACTATTACTAACAAAGTTGCGTGAATTGCGACTTCTAACGTATTTGTTGTTGTTGTACTCACCAAGGCCTACGTTCCTGTTTTTTTTCAGATTTTTCGGATCACAGGTGTCCAATCGCAAGGGGGGACGGACACAAATTTTTCGTGTTTTTCCCCTCTCTGTGCACCGTCGAAGAAAATTTTGCCAAAATAAAACCTGTTTTGAAAAGTTCTCATCAAGACCTTTCATTTGATATCGGGGGGTCACTCTCCTATATGGGGAGACCCCCCTTAAATACTTTATAAATTTTTTTTGTAGTTGAACTTTGAAGAGATCACCACTTTACACCTACCCACAAAATTTGATGTTTTTAGCTTAAGTAGTTTCCGAGAAAAGCTGCTGTGACACACAGACGGATGGACGGACGGACGGACAGACTGGTCGCGAAACTAGTAGGGTTTTGTAAAATTAATTTACAAAACCCGAAAAGAAACGAGTGACTTTAAGGGACATCAATGTCAATAATTATTAGTTAACAAAATAAGCAAAAATTATCGAAGACATGTACCACCTACGAGAAACAAACTGGTGGAATTGTGTGAAAAGTTGTCATATTGGCAGCATGGTATGAATAAAAGACTTGATTTGCTGGTTGCGTTAGCTTCAATCAAACTGAATAAAACAAGACGATCAATAGAAAACGACATTGCCTCTTCGATCAGCTATCATTGTTGAAATACTAAATACAAAGTCAATGTCATGCTTCTTTCTGTTTATCTCTTTATATACTACATTTTAAATGAACTCTCACAAACTTGTGTAATTTTATATACAAATGAAATGAATTAATAAACGGCATGTCAGTCAGTCACTGATTAATCATTGACTCAAGAAGGCGTGTTTTGGTTCTCCCCATTTTATGGAATTTAAACAGATTATGGGCCCAGGAACAGTTGCTTTTGCAAAATTGCGTCGATTAAAATGTATCTCGGTTTATTAAAATAAAAATTAAGAAAAAATGTAGCGTCATCGAATCAGATAGATGAACTAGAACGAAAAGAATTATGGTGCGTCGAAAATGCAAATAAAAAGTGTTCTAATTTGCAGTGATTTATGGGGATACGTGAACGGAAATTAAGTAAAACCCAAAAAGGCTGACAATATCTCGCGATGGGAAGAGCAGGATGAAGAAGCATTTGCAATAATTTTGTTCAATGTAAAATCATCGCAAATAATTCACATAAACAATGCGAAAACCGTCAAGGAAACGTGAAACATTCTCCACAAAATTCATCAACCTAGCGGTCCTAGTAGGAAAGTGACGCTATTCAAACGGTAGTTACAACTAAAACTAGATGAAGACAAATCAATGCCATACCATATAAACACGTTCTCGGATTTACTTGAGGAGCTAGATATCGATTTGCAAGATGAACTGCTGGCAATTATACTGCTTTAAAGCCTTCCTAAATCTCTTGAAAACTTCATTTTGGCAATCGAGTCACGAGATGCATTGCCCAGTCTATCTACACTAAAGACCAAATTACTAGAAGGAGGGAAAAGACGAGAAGAAAGCATGCATGGTAGCTTAGGGTTCGGCCACATTGCGATTTCCTGTCGTAACCAGCAATTTTTAGCACAAATGCGAACACACTGCAACAAGATTTGCAAAGGAACTTCAGGCATGCGCAGAACTAATATGCTCATTTGAAGGTATGTCTTAGCAGGAACACATGCGCTAACT
The DNA here is from genome assembly GCA_963969285.1 of Odontomyia ornata. Taxonomy (NCBI): domain Eukaryota; kingdom Metazoa; phylum Arthropoda; class Insecta; order Diptera; family Stratiomyidae; genus Odontomyia; species Odontomyia ornata. The sequence goes on along the minus strand of OZ017738.1, from coordinate 427,735,876 downwards.
CATTTGTGCGCTATGCAAGAAACTTCCGTGCACATCAGCGTAAAATGTTCAAATGATGTGTAGCCCAGTCATATTAGGGCTTTCACCTCGGAATGAAAGATAATAAGCTGCAAATTGGTATGAACCTTTGCTTTGTCATTCTAAATGTTGTCTCAAAAGTCTAAATCGTTATCGTGTTCGCGTCTCAAGATATTCAAGGTCAAAGGTCACAAAAATCGGTTTTTCGCGAATATCTGGCTTCCTATCGGTTAAATGAGATTTGCATTTATTATAAAAGTTGTAGGCTATAAAATTCCCTACAACTTTTGTTTAAACTTTTTTTTCATACGACCAACCGTTTTGAAGGTAGAGCGCGAAGAGTGCACATCGTACAGTCATATACGGCCTAATGCAAGGTCAAGCGTGAGTTATGGTTATCAGTACGTTATAAAGTCAATTATTTACTTGGAAATTATAATTATTAAACAATGCCTATTATTTATGTACTAACTATTAATTATTTATATTTAATTAAAGAAAGTAACTTGATTATTTATATATAATTATTCATATTTAACTATTTGACAAAACAAAGGTTCATACCAATTTGCAGCTTATTATCTTTCATTCCGAGGTTGACCCCTTTTTTTACCTAATATGACTGGGCTATACAACTTTTCAAAAACTTTGGTGAAAGTTGGAGCCGAATTGCGACCTCTAACGTGGTCAACAATCTCGTTATATACATACACACATATACAGATATATCCATATATATGCATATATATATATACATATGTGTATATATATAGATATATATATATCTATATATATATATATATATATATATATATATATATATATATATCTATATATATATACACATATGTATATATATATGCATATATATGGATATATCTGTATATGTGTGTATGTATATAACGAGATTGTTGACCACGTTAGAGGTCGCAATTCGGCTCCAACTTTCACCAAAGTTTTTGAAAAGTTGTATAGCCCAGTCATATTAGGTAAAACAAGTTGGGTAAACAGACCTACGCTCATGTCAGAAGGGTTTTGTATTCAATTTTCAAAATGCAGTCAACAGATTCAATAAAGTCAAGAAGCATGTCAATGACGATTTTATTGGAGAAACTATGAAATTCGAAGATCATACTATTATTAACAAAGTTGAACGAATTTCGACTTCTGAGATTTTTGGTATTATTATACTCATAAATATCTCCCTTGATAATTATTTCAGACGACCATTTGCGAGGGAGGAAACACATTTTTCATGTATTTCCCCCCTGTGCCCCACTGAAGCAAAAACTGTCAGTTTAAGAACTGTTTTGAAAAGCTCCCATGAAAACTTTCATTTCATACTCATATCAGCTACGTTTGATGATTTTTTTTTCAGGGGCCACTCTGCTGTACTGTTATCATCGATTAAAGTTAAAGTTGGCTAAACTTTTTCGAATCCTAGAGTTGTTACAAAACCCTTTTGCTAGGAGCTCTCTCCTGCCTCCTTGACTTGTTTCACTTATGGGTATTAATTGTAGGTACTCATCTTCAGTCATTCATTAAATTGAATCAAGTGTACAAAGCATGCACCTGAAACGTTGGGGCAAAATAACTCAAAATTATTCAATCTTTGCATTTAAAACAGCCACTATTTTGTTTTACAATTTCTGATGCCACTAGCTGAACCGATTTTCAAATATATTCATGACACCTATCGTTCCTGAAATTTTCATGCAAATCCTAGCAAAACTGTAGCGTCTGAGTCGGTAAAACGCGCATGTTGTTCCATAGCCATATGTTGCCATAGTAATATATGCAGCGCATATTGTTCCATAGTAATACAGGAAAATTCAAACCGCTATAACTTTGCTAAATATGATTCAATCTTTATGAAACTTGCAGGGTTAATCAACCTTATAAATAGTCATCTGCCTACTGAATTTCATTGAATTTAAGGGTACCGTTAAGATTTTATTCAAGAAAACATAAAATCGATAAATCATACTATTACTAACAAAGTTGAGTGAATTGCGACTTCTCACGTATTTGTTGTTGTTGTACTCATCAAGGCCTATATTCTTGATTTTTTTCAGATTTTTCGGATCACAGGTGTCCAATCGCGAGGGGGGGGGACACAAATTTTTCGTGTATTTTCCCGCCCTGTGCGCCCCTCGAAGAAAACTTTGCCAAACTGAGACCTGTTTTGAAAAGTTCTCATCAAGACCTTTCATTTGATACCCATATCGGCTACCTTCAATGAAATTTTTTTTTCGGGGGGTCACTCCCCTACATGGGGAGACCCCCCCAAAATACCTTATAAAATTTTTTTGCAGTTGAACTTTGAAGAGAGCACCACTTTACACCTACATACAAAATTTGATGCTTCTAGCTTAAGTAGTTTCCGAGAAAAACTGCTGTGACACACGGACGGACGGACGGACGGACGGACGGACGGACGGACGGACAGACAGACAGACGGACAGACGGACAGACAGGACGCGATTTTAGAAGGGTTTTGTAAAATTATTTTACAAAACCCTAAAAAGGGGTCAACCTCGGAATGAAAGATAATAAGCTGCAAATTGGTATGAACCTTTGTTTTGTCAAATAGTTAAATATGAATAATTATATATAAATAATCAAGTTACTTACTTTAATTAAATATAAATAATTAATGGTTAGTACATAAATAATAGGCATTGTTTAATAATTATAATTTCCAAGTAAATAATTGACTTTATAACGTACTGATAACCATAACTCACGCTTGACCTTGCATTAGGCCGTATATGACTGTACGATGTGCACTCTTCGCGCTCTACCTTCAAAACGCTTGGTCGTATGAAAAAAAAGTTGAAACAAAAGTTGTAGGGAATTTTATAGCCTACAACTTTTATAATAAATGCAAATCTCATTTAACCGATAGGAAGCCAGATATTCGCGAAAAACCGATTTTTGTGACCTTTGACCTTGAATATCTTGAGACGCGAACACGATAACGATTTAGACTTTTGAGACAACATTTAGAATGACAAAACAAAGGTTCATACCAATTTGCAGCTTATTATCTTTCATTCCGAGGTTGACCCCTTTTTTACCTAATATGACTGGGCTAGTGCGCCTGCGCGAGTATCACGAAAACTACCTACTAAACTCGTTTTAGGAAAAATCGCAAATTCCTGCGACTGCCGACCTGGACAAACAATCGAAAATCGCAGTGTGCGGGTTTCCATTAAACCATGTGTAACTTGCGACAGAAGTGCGACTATATAGCTGTAGTCTGATGCATCCCTTAATTGACAAACAAGCATTTTTATTTAGGCAAGGGAAACAAAGATTCTGCCATAACTCTTATGCATACGCTCAGCCGCATAAAGAGAAACAAGTAACAAGATCCAAACAAAACGGTGAATGTTATTTGTGTCATAGGCTGAATGCAAAGAGAAAAAGAATACGGAAATGAGAAATACGAATTTGGCTTTTGCGCTGTTGAATCTTGCAATTACACCTATGCTAAGAAAATCAGATCGAGACAAATGGGCGTTTGTAGTAGATCAACCAGTAATTTGTGTTGCAATGAAGAGTCCTTTGTTAGTATGAAAGAATATATGGAAAGGATTGAGTTAGCCGGTGATTTCATAATTGAACCCGTTGGAGAAAGAACATCGATAAAAGTGAATAAGAATCAAGTTCACGTGAAAATAATGACGGTTTTTCCAAGCAAGATACGTCATAGTGAGGAAATACAGGCTTCTGAAGAGTTGACAACCATCGATGAGGAAGCGCAATTATATGTTGAAAACTCAACTCAACTCAAGGAAAAATACAGATCAGGGATGACGAGTGAAAATGACAACACTGAGTAAGATGAAATATAAGAGTTACAAGACAAAGAGCAAAACTAAGGAACAAGTGTGCCAAGTTTTCTCAATATGATAAGTTTTAAAGCTGAGCTAAAAAAATCCACGTAGTGTAAATGAAGCACTATCGGTGTTATATATGTAAACAAATGAAATATATTTGCTCTTTTTACTAATACAGTCATATATCATTATACACATTTGCATCCCAATATTTCGTGGCACTTCTTTCCTAACCTTTCCAGCCGCAACATGTGATATCGCGCGGCTATATCAAGTATTAAATTCCTTGTATTAAATTGTATTAAATGAATTGAATACCTCTTATTGAATAAATTGTTTGAATTATTATAACTTGGTGTGTTTTATAAAACCTAAAGCCTATGAACAAAACAGTGCTAAACACACGAAACGAGCAACTTTAAAACATGGTGTCAGGTTTGTGAAAATTTTGAAAAGTGCCCATGAAAACGAGAAAAATGGCCGAAGACGAAAATAAACAAGCACTTGGCGTGCTAACCAGCAGACTACTGGCATTGGAACAAAATCTAAACACGCAACAAGCATCAGCCAGCAGAATTCAGGCTTTGGAGCAAAATCTGAACTCGCAACAAGCAACAGCATACGTGAATATCCCTCTACCAGAGCCATTGAACATCAAGGTAGGCAATATTTCGCAGAATTTTAAGCATTTCAAAGAAAGATGGAACAACTATGTCGTCGCCAGTGGACTCGATAACAAGCCCGAGGAAAGAAAGTAAGCGATTCTTCTAACTGCATTAGGAAATGACGTTTTTCAAATGTACGGAAATCTACCTCTAACCGAGCAAGAAAAATCGACAGCTGAAAACATACTGAAAGCTATCAAGAAGAATCTAACACCACGAGTTAATAAAAGGTATGAGCGAGCGATTTTCAACCTAGCGACTCAAAACCAAAATGAAACCTATGACGAATATTTTGCGCGTCTACGAGAGTTGAATAAAAATACGCAATACGGAGATTTGTCGGATGATATACTACTCGACAACATAATATGCTCCACAAAAGATATAGGACTCAAGGAAAAACTTTGGCTAGATACAGACATTACTTTGTCAAAAGCAATTGATATTTGCAAATCAAAAGAAAATGCCGCAAAACAATTAGGGGAATTACAATCTCATAGTACAAATAACGTTCACGCAGGCAATACTACCGACATTGTCAGTAAAGTGCGCAAAATTGCAACCAATAAAGCATATAAGCCAAAAATGGACCGAAATAATAAAAAGTTATGCAAATACTGCGGATATCAGTACCATAAAAATCTGAGGGAATGCCCAGCGAGATCTGTGGTGTGTAGAAAGTGTAGCAAACATGGACATTACGCATCTGTATGTTTGTCAACTAATACGAGTACAAGCAACAATCGAACACCCAACATTAAACATGTTAAAAGTCTACAAAATGAGCAACAACTAATACTAACACTAAGCGACAACACTAATCTGGTAACAATTGATTTAGACATCAGACAATAGAGCGACATATTCAGAAACGTCAAATGTATTCTAGATACGGGAGCTACCTGTAATATAATCGGACTAAACAAGTTGAAGCGTGTCACACAACAACGAAAAATAGTAGCAACGCCAACAACAACGAAATTGCAAGCATTCGGGAATAACATAATAGTGCCATTGGGTAAAGTACCGTTGCAGTTAAAACATAAAGATAATATTTACAATGAAACTTTTGAAAAAGTGACCGGAGATCATGCACCACTACTCTCAGCAAGCACCTGCCAGAAGATGAATTTAATCAAACTTTGCTTCAACGTAAACAAAATTTCTTCAGAAGCAGAACAAATTTGACAGGAGTACGCATCTGTTTTCGAAGGACTCGGAGAATTCAAAGGTGAGGTGAAACTTTAACTACAAGACGACGAGTTCCAATCGCGTTACATAATAACCTCCGTTCAATTTTAAATGAAATGGAAAGTAATGGAGTCATTGAAAAGCAAATTGAACCAACGCCTTGGCTGAACAACATCGTTTTGGTCAAGAGAAACGAAAAATTTTGATTGTGCCTAGATCCACGCGAACTCAACAGACATCTGAAAGACGTTCAATTCACATCGAAGACGCTACAGGAAGCTTTCCGAGTCTAGCAAACGCTAAAATATTTTCAACAGCTGATGCGAAAAAGGATTTTGGCAACTAAGACTGGACAAAAACAGCAGTGATGTAACCTCATTCAGCACACACTTTGGCAACTACAAGTTTTTAAGGATGCCTTTTGGTATAAACCCAGCAATGGAATTTTCAAATTGCACTCACAGAAATTTTAAGTGGATTGAATGGTGTAATTAACATTGCAGATGACATTTTAATATTTGGCTGTGGCCAAACCGATGAAGAAGCGCTAACCGATCACAACAGGAATCTACGCAAGCTTCTTGAACGACTTGAGGCGTTAAACTCAACAAGGAGAAGATAAACCTGTGCATGAAAGAGGTAAAATTCTATGGCCATATAGTAACTAAGAATGGAATAAAGGCAGATGAAACAAAAACGTCAGTGATACGCAACGTACCACGTCCGAGCAGCAAAGAGGAACTAGCAAGATTTCTCGGTATGATAACGTACCTTGGAACGTACATCCCGAAGTTAGCTTCGAATTCGCATAACTTAAGAGAATTAACTCACAAATCATCAAATTTTAACTAGACTGAGGTACATGAACACGAATTCACAGAATTTAAAAATATTCTAACAACAATTCCAGCGCTTAAATATTTCGATGCTACAAAGCCGGTAACCATACAAACCGATGCATCTTCATTTGATATCGGAAGCGTTCTTTTGCAAGACATTCGGCCCATAGCTTATGCTTCGAAAACGTTATCTAGCACTCAGAAAAACTACGCACAAATAGAGAAAGAGATGCTTGCAATACTCTATGCTTGTAAACGTTTCGACCAATATATCTGTGGCAAATCTGATGTTACTATTGAAACGGATCATAGCCCATTAGTGAAAATCTTCGCGAAACCACTGCTACAAGTACCAAAGTGACTACAAAATATGATACTCAAGTTACAGCGATACAAACTTAATATCAAATATAAGAAAGGTAAAGAAATTTATATTGCGGATACCCTTTCAAGAGCTCCCGAAAACATATCGAACGAAGAAAAGCTATATGAAATCTATAGAATCAAAAATATATTCGAAACAATAGAAAATATAAATTGTATTGATGAATTGCCAATAAGTATAACACGACGAAAGAATAATAGAAGAAACAAAAAATGATCCGGCAATGATAGAATTATACAAGAAAATACAAAACGGTTGGCCAAATTCTAAGAACAAATTAAACAAAACACTCAAACAATACTTTCCTTATAAAGAACTCCTAACAATACAAGACGGTTTGATCTTAAAAGGAAATCGTATTCTCATACCAGATTCTTTACGAAAGACGATCTTAGCCAGATTGCATACAAGCCATTCCGGAATCAAAAATACTCTCAAATTAGCCAGGGAAACTGTATTTTGGCCAGGAATAAATGGTCATGTTAAATCAATAATCGAAAACTGCAATACTTGCATAGAATATTCGAAACAGCAACAACGAGAGCCAATGATAACGCATGAGATTCCAGCACATCCGTTTGAAATTGTATCAATGGATATTTTTGAAGTTACAATTACGAATCACGATCATCGTTTCTTTATCACCGTAGACCATCATTCTGACTATTTTGAAATTGATGAGCTTGCAGACATGACTGCAAAATCTGTAATTCTAATATGCAAACGAAATTTTGCAAGGCATGGCGTACCAAAAAAGGTGATATCGGACAATGGTCAACAATTCATTGGGAACGAATTCAAATAGTTTTCTAAAGAATGGAACTTCCAACACACGACATCTAGTCCTCATCACCAGCAAGGTAATGGTAAAGCGGAAGCATCTGTGAAAACGGCGAAAACGATGATCGCAAAATGTTTAGATTCCAACGAGGACTTCTACAAAGCTCTGTTAGTATGGCGAAACACTCCCAACAAAATCGGATCTAGTCCTGCAAAGCGAATCTTTTGTCGATGGTTGCGATGTAATATTCCTTCAGCCGATTACGAAGAACGAGTAACGAATAATGTTGAGGAGTCCATAATCAAAAAACGGGAGTATTCGAAGAAATATTACGATCGTGGAACCAAAAATCTTCGTCGTTTAAATGAAGGAGAAAATGTTTTCACCAAAGTTAACGTCAAACAAAACAGTGGGAACCAGGCGTCATCGTGAAGTCTATCAACGCGAGGTCATACATCGTTCGTATGGGACGAAACGAGTATGTGCGTAATTCGATCCATATTCGAAGGTTACCAAATCAACGTGTCGAGCACTCGGATAATTCCAGCGGTCCAGTAGAAGAGAAATTTGCAACAGACCGAGAACCTTTAGCGAGAGATGGCTTCAACGTTTTTAATCAACAGCAACCGATCAGAAAATCATCTAGAATTATAAAGCCCGTAAATAGACATGAAGCGCCTTATTAAAAGAAACAAGTTGAAGTAGCAGGAGAATGCTCCTGCCAGAAGGGTATTGTAAAACAATTAGTGAATCAAACAATATATTCTGCATATCAAAACTTGGCTAATATAATAGATTCCATAAATTGAGTTCGAAAAATTATTATGGTAATTATGATTTTAAACTCGCCACCATTTTGGTTCAAATGGTTTGACCTCGTCGCTTGATCAGTCATGATAGATATTACAAACCATTTCTAAAAATTTTATCAAAATTCCTATATATTTGTAGTGTCTCGGTCCGCTGCAAGCACGTATCTTCCGAGTATCACGTGTAAATGTTGTTGTAATTGTTAAATATTCAATCGGCTGTAACTTAGCTGTTTATAGTTCAATTATTGTGAAATTTTCGAACCATATACAATCATTTTCAGAAAATTTAAATTATAGATTTTGGGAAATCTAAGGGTCACTCCTTGATTTTATAGACAAAAAAGCAAAATTTATAGAATGTACTATTATTAACAAAGTTGATCGAATTTCGACTTCTAAGGTATTTGTTACCCTTGTGAAGGAAAAATTGTCAGTTCAAGTACTGTTTTGAAAAGCTCTTATAAAGAACTTTCATTTGATATTCATATTGGCTACCTTTGATGACATTTTTTTTTCAGCGGCCACTCCCCTGTACTGTAATCATCGATTCATGGCCAATTTTTTCGAATCCTAGAATGGTTACAAAGCCCTTTTGCTAGGAGCTCTCTCCTGCCTCCTCGACTTGTTTCACATATGAGTATTAATTGTAGGTACTCATCTTCAGTCATTCATTAAATTGAATCAAGTGTTAAAAGCATGCGCCTTAAACATTGAAGTTGGGGCAAAATAACTCAAAATTATTCAATCTTCGCATTTAACACAGCCACTATTTTGCTTAACGATTACTACTACCACTAGCTGAGCCAATTCTCAAGTGAATTCATGATACCTATCATTCCTGAAACTTTCATGCAAATCCTAACAAAACTGTAGTATCTGAGTCAGTAAAAAGTGCTTATTGTTCCATAGCCATATGTTTTACAGCGCATATTGTTCCATAGTAATACAGGAAAATTCAAATCGCTATAACTTCATTAAATACCACTCGATCTTTATGAAACTTTCAGGACAGATTAATCTTATCGATAGTCATCTGTGTACTGAATTTTATCAAATTTAAGGGTACCGTTAACATTTTATTCAAGAAAATATAAAATCGATAAATCATACTATTACTAACAAAGTTGAGTGAATTTCGACTTCTCACGTATTTGATGTTGTTGTACTTATAAGGGCCTATATTCATGATTTTTTTCAGATTTTTCGGGTCAAAGGTGTCCAATCGCGAGGGGGGGGGGGGACACAAAATTTTCGTACATTTCCCCTTCCCCTGCACTCCTCGAAGCAAAATTTGTCATTTTAAGACCTGTTTTGAAAAGTGCCCATTAAGACCTTTCATTTGATACCCATATTGCCTACATGCGATGAAAACTTTTTTTTCAGGGTCAACTCCCCTATATGGGGGGACCCCCTTTAAAGACCTTATAAATTTTTTTTCGTATTGAAACTTTGAAGAGGGCGTCACTTTGCACCTACCTACAAAATCTTATGTTTCTAGCTTATGTAGTTTGCGAGAAAAAGTGGTGTGACACACGGACGGACGGACGGACGGACGGACGGACGGACAGACGGACAGACAGGACGCGAAACTAATAGGGTATCGTAAAATAATTTTACAATACCCTAAAAAAAGAGGATGTTATATATGTATACAAATGAAATATATTTGCTCTTTTTACTAATACAGTCATATATCATTATACGCATTTGCATCCCAATATTTCGGGGCACTTCTTTCCTAACCTTTCCAGCCGCAACATGTGATATCGCCCGCCAATATCAAGTGTTAAATATCTAGTATTAAATTGTATTAAAAGAATTGAATACCTGTTAGTGAGAAAACTATTTGAATTATTATAGCTCGGTGTGTTTTATAAAACCTTAAGCCTATGAACAAAACAGTGCTAAGCACACGAAACGAGCAACTTTAAAACAATCGGGACCAGACGCGCAAAAATGGAAAATAACAATGCATGAAGAATAAAATGCCGTAGTGGCGAGCAACACTTGAACATTGGTTGACCTTCCAAGAGGATGCAAGCCAATAAGAGATAAGTGGGTTTTCAATATAAACACTGATAAATAGGGTAGTATTGAACAATATAAATCTAGACTTGTTGCAAGATGTTGCGGTCAACAACCCAATATTGACTTCAAAGAAACTTTTACACGAGCAGCCAGATCTAGCACTATTATATGTGCCCTAGCTTTGGCAGTCAAGTATAATCTACTGGTACATCAAATAGATGTCAGTTCCACATGCTTAAATGGTAAACTCAAAGAAGAGGTTTATATGGAGTAGCCCGAATGATTCGTAGATCAAATTTCTGCACATAAAATATACAATCTGAGCAAAGCTTTATATGGTTTAAAACATTCAGACCGTGAATGAAATCATAAATCAGATAAAGCACTGAAGCGGCTGGACTTCAAACCCTGTAGTTCCGATAGTTGTGCGTATGTAAACAACAAAAGTAATCGAATAGCGATAATCAAAGCCCATGTCAACGATATTTTGAGAATCGGTCCAAATAACGATGTTCTGGACAACGTAAAATGCAAAATTGGATCATTTTTAGGGTTTTGTACTAAAATACAAAACCCTGTTGCAATCACGACCTGTGTCCGTCTGTCCGTCCATCCGCACTTTTTCTCCGAAACTATAGAGGCTACAGTCATGAAACTTTGTTGAAAGGTCAGAAGTGGTGACTTCTTGAAAGTTCAAGGGTGGAAAAATTTTTCAAAGGGGTTTAAGGGGGGTCTCCCCATATAGGGAGGTGATCCCTCAAAAAAAAAATTTCACCATTGGTAGTCGAGTAGGGTGTCATTGGAAAGGTCTCAATGAGATCTTTCCAAAACAAGTCTTAAAATTGCCTTATGAGCACCGAGGGGGGGGGGGACAGGGGAAGGGGAAATGTACGAACTTTTCGCGTACCCCATCCTCGCGATTGGACACCTTCCATCCGAAAAATCTGAAAAAATCATGAATGTAAGCCTTTATGAGTATAACAACAACAAATACATGAGAAGTCGCATTTCACTCAACTTTGTTAGTAATAGTATGATTTATCGATTTTATGTTTTCTTGAATAAAAGCTTAATGGTACCCTTAAATTCAATAAAATTTAGCAAACAGATGACTATTTATAAGATTGATCTTTTCTGAGAGTTTCATAAAAATCGAATAGTATTTAACGAAGTTATAGCGATTTGAATTTTCCTGTATTACTATGGAGCAACATGCCCTGTATTACTATGGAAACATATGGCTATGGAGCCATATGCGCTTTCTACCGACTAAGACACTACAGCTTTGCTAGGATTTGCATGAAAATTTCAGGAATGATAGGTATCATGAAGATGAGTACATACAATTGAAACAAGTCCAAGAGGCAGGAGAGAGCTCCTAGCAAATAGGCTTTGTAACCATTCTGAGATTCGAAAAAACAGGTCATGAATCGATGATTACAGTACAGAGGAGTGGCCCCTGAAAAAAAAATTCATGAAAGGTAGCCGATATGAGTATCAACTGAAAGTTCTCTCTGAGAGCTTTTCAAAACAGTTGTTAAACTGACAGTTTTTGCTTCAATGGGGGTACAGGGGGGCTGGGGGGAAATATATGAAAAATGTGTTTCCTCCCTTGCGAATGGACACTCGTAATCTAGAAAATCTGAAAAAATTATCAAGGGAGATATTTATGGGTATAACTATAACAAATACCTCAGAAGTCAAAATTCTTTCAACTTTGCTGATAATAGTGTGATCCTCGAACATGACGTGTTTCTTGATTTTATTCTTTACTGGTTACTGCATTTTGTAAGTAGAGTACAAAACGCTTCCGACATGAGCATTGGTCTGTGTACCCAACTTGTTTGATATTGCAGACAAGGGTCCGGTCGACTACTTTTTGGGTATGGAGATAAGTAGAGAAGGTGAACGAACAGCAATCTCAATATGCCAAAAACAATTCATAGAAAACTTACTGGAGGATAATAAGATGTAGGAATGTAGAGAAAGCAGTACGCCACTGCCTGCTGGACTATTACTAAGAAAGTACGATACCTGCAAAAAATGTATGAAAGCAGGTCAAAAGATATATATTTTTTGTTTTTTTTTTAATACCACCGTTCGCTACCACTCTCTCAACCACTCTTTTATCGTCGCACAACGCTCGTGCGATCTGTACTTCACACGGCGTTGATCCCTACGTGTGCCGCCAGGCGATACTAATCGGATCACTCATGTATTTGGGGTTAATTTCTAGACCTGGCATTATTCATGCGGTAACGGAATTAGCATAATGTAACAAGGACCCTCATGTGGATCATCTAAAAGCAGCTAAGCACATATTGAGAGTTTTTGTTGTTGCTGACTGGGTGGGCTTCCCGAATGATAGAAAATCGTTTACTGGCCTTGTATTCTTTATTGGTAATGCAGCTGACTCCTAGCAATCCAAGTTGCAACACGCAGTAGCATTAAATAGCATCAAATCAACGTACATGGCGATGACAGCGGAGTCTAAGGAGATCGTCTTTTTATGAAATTTAGTGACCTAGTTTGGTTTTACTGACCTTATTAAAACACCGACAGTCTTGCATGGTGGCAATCTTGATACACAGCAGCTAGTGAAAAATCCGTGCAACCATACAAAAACAAAACATATAGACATGTGAGTTCATTATATTCACGAGGTATTTAACAAAGGACAACTGCTTATCGAATATGTTTCAACGAATAATATGCTAGCAGATATATTGACTAAGATTCTGCCTAAATTAAAACATTTGAAGCTTGTTAAGTCATGAGGGTTTTAAAAAGAAAATGTATAGTGTTTTGGTTGCATTATGATTTGACTTCAAGTTCATATCTTAAATAAAACAAGTTGGGTAAACAGACCTACGCTCATGTCAGAAGGGTTTTGTATTCAATTTTCAAAATGCAGTCACCAGATTGAATAAAGTCAAGAAGCATGTCAATGACGATTTTATTGGAGAAACTATGAAATTCGAAGATCAGACTATTATTAACAAAGTTGAACGAATTTCGACTTCTGAGGTCTTTGTTATTGTTATACTCATAAATATCTCCCTTGATAATTATTTCAGATGTCCACCCGCGACGGAGGAAACACATTTTTCATGTATTTCCCCCCTGTGTCCCCACTGAAGCAAAAACTGACAGTTCAACAACAGTTTTGAAAAGCTCCCATGAAAACTTTCATTTCATACTTATATCGGCTACGTTTGATGAATTTTTTTTCAGGGGCCACTCTCCTGTACTGTTGTTGTTGTTACAAAGCCCTTTTGTTAGAAGCTCCCTCCCGCCTCCTTGACTTGTTTCACTTATGAGTATTAATTGTAGGTACTCAGCTTCCGTCATTCATTAAATCGAATCAAGTGTTCAAAGCATGCACCTTGAACGTTGAAGTTGGGAAAAAATAACTCAACATTATTCAATCTTCGCATTTAAAACAGCCACTATTTTGTTTTACGATTACTGATACCACTAGCTGAACTGATTCTCAAAGTTATTCATGGCACCTATCATTCCTGAAATTTTCATGCAAATCCTAGCAAAACTGTAGTGTCTTAGACGGTAAAAAGCGCATGTTGTTCCATAGCCATATGTTGCCATAGTAATACATGCAGCGCATATTGTTCCATAGTAATACAGGAAAATTCAAGCCGCTATAACTTCGCTAAATATGATGCAATCTTTATGAAACTTGCAGGGTTAATCAATCTTATAAATAGATATCTGTGTACTGAATTTCATTGAATTTAAGGGCACCGTTAAGATTTTATTCATGAAAACATAAAATCGATAAATCATACTATTACTAACAAAGTTGAGTGAATTGCGACTTCTCACGTATTTGTTGTTGTTGTACTCATCAAGGCCTACATTCTTGATTTTTTTCTGATTTTTCGGATCACAGGTGTCCAATCGCGAGGGGGGGGGACACAAATTTTTCGTGTATTTCCCCTCCCTGTGCGCCCCTCGAAGCAAACTTTGCCAAACGAAGACCTGTTTTGAAAAGTTCTCATCAAGACCTTTCATTTGATACCCATATCGGCTACCTTCAATGAAATTTTTTTTTCGGGGGGTCACTCCCCTACATGGGGAGACCCCCCTTAAACACCTTATAAATTTTTTTAGTAGTTGAACTTTGAAGAGAGCACCACTTTACACCTACATACAAAATTTGATGCTTCTAGCTTAAGTAGTTTCCGAGAAAAACTGCTGTGACACACGGACGGACGGACGGACGGACGGACGGACGGACGGACGGACGGACGGACGGACAGACAGACGGACGGACAGACAGACAGACGGACAGACGGACAGACAGGACGCGATTTTAGAAGGGTTTTGTAAAATTATTTTACAAAACCCTAAAAAGTAAAATCCAAGGTAGAATTACATTGAGGAGAAGTGTTGAAATACTTAATACAAAGTCAATGTCATTCTACTTTCTGTTTGATTCTTTATATACTACATTCTATAGGGTTATCCATTTTATGCTTGGGAAAGTAAAGCTAAAGAAAATACATTAAATATTCAGATGGAAACAAAATTTTTTATTTCATATAAAGATTGAACCTTGCCATTATATGTGAAATACAACATCATTCAAATGTTCTCCGCGGGACCTCTTACAGGCCTCAATCCTCTTGAAGTAATTTTGAATGACTTTTCGGCACATTTCCGGCAATATCTCGGCCAAAACTTCACGAATATTGGTTTTCAATTGCTCAAGATTTTTAAGATTGTTCGCGTAAACACGGTCTTTCGCATAACTCCATAAAAAGAAATCCAAAGGTGTTAGGTCACAGGATCTTGCAGGCCAATTGACATCACTCAATCTCGAACTTACGCGTCCTGCAAATTTCTCTTGCAAAAGTGCTCGATTAGCCTGTGTTGTGTGGCTTTCGGCTTGTGGCTCGGTCCTGTTGGAATCACATGTTCTCCAGATCATAATCTTCAATTTCTCTCTGAAAATAATCGGTTAACATCCATCCATAGCGGTCAAAATTGACTGTAATGGCTCTTCCTTGATCGTTTTCAAAAAAATGCGGGCCAATAACACCACCAGACCATAATGCACACCGAACGGTCACTTTTTCCGGATGCAAAGGCCTTTCTGCAATCACCTGAGAATTTTGAGAGCCCCATATGCAGAAATTCTGTTTATTTACGTAACCACTGAGTGAAAAATGAGCCTCATCACCAAAAAAAATTTCGTTCAAAAAATCGTTATCAATGGCTTGTTGTTCAATCACCCAATTCGCATACATTCTGCGTTGTGTATGGTCTTTAGGCTTAAGTTCTTGAGTGAGTTGGATTTTGTACGCATGGAGATGCAAATCAAAATGCAAAATCCGCCACAATGAGCAGTAAGACAAGACCAAATGTTGAGCACGTCGAGGAATCGACAAATTCGGATCTTCCTCCGCACTTTGAGCAACCACAGCGATATTTTCAGCAGAACAAATGTTGCGATAATGCACAATGCCTTGCAATATCAATAACCGATCCAGTCTTTTCAAAACTTTTCACTGTGTTCGAAATTGTTTGCTGTGTAGGTCGATTATGTCGACCGTAATCGGCTCGTAAAGCCCTAAATGTTGATACAGCAGAATCATCATTTTTATAATAAAATTTAATAATTTTAACGCGTTTTTCGACTGTTAAACGATCCATATTTCTTAATGGCAAACCTTCAACAAAAAACAAAACACTTTGAATGACATTTAGTTTTGACAGATGTCAAATGGCAGGGTTATACTTTCCCAACCACGAAATCGATAACCCTGTAAATGAACTCTCACATACTTATGTAATTTTATACACAAATAAAATGAATTAATAAACTGTATGTCAGTCAGTTATTGATTCACAATTGATTCAGGAAGACGTGTTTTGGTTCTCCCCATTTTATAGAATTTTAAGTGTAATACATCTCCAGACTCAAAAATCTCGCTCAAAAATAACAGCGACACACGAGCGTTTCTTATGTCATTCATATTCTTGTTTCAACAGAACATCGCAGTTGCACCTGTAATTTTCACCACAGCAGCAGCAAGTTAAGCAATCGGAGAAACGATAGCACAAAATGCAGTGATAATAAAAACCTCTCCATCTAATCCTATAGATCGCCCACCGTTTACTAAAGTAGGCTTACCCCGAGCTCCGTCCCCTATCACCAGAATTTCCTCCTCTTTTGCCGATTATCTCAAATGCTGCGAGTTAGATTCTGTTCTCCTCTTTCTGTCCCAACAAATCTCAAATTCAGCCCAACGCTCTGAGGATTCCACTCAGACAGTGACAATCATCTAAAGAGCATGATTAGCAAAAGTTCTGAGAGCGAATATGGGAGTACAACTACGAAGACTATGGATATGGAGGCAATCAGTGAGAGAAAGCAAAGCGCAACGGGGTTTTCAACAAAGCTTCTTCATCTTGGCATATCTTCAGATGCTGCTAAGGATAACATTACTCCAGAAAAAGCTCTTCACGAAGGTTTAAAATGTTCAGATTCGACTTAAGCCCAACTCAAGGAGCAACATGATCAACATCATCCGTCCTTTGGATTGGGACTTGGAGACCTGGTAGTATGAAGAATTAAAGGCAACCATCCCTCGTGTAACATGTTATCACTAAGCTTCACCGGATCTTACGTCATACTCTGGTCACTTGGACTTAATTTGCTCCATATTGGATTCATTGTGGGCATCTATTTATTTGTTTGAAATTCCATTTAACAAATTAAACACAATCCAATTACAAAATGGAACAAAACAAACAGAAAAGAAAATTAGAACTAAGTGAAAGAGTTAAAATAAAAAGAAATTAATAAATATACTAAGTAATAAGTTGACAAAAATACATGCAAAATAAAATTAAAGCACAAACAAGTCACCAATTGAATTGTAAGGATTAGCCTTCTTAATCTATGAGTCGGAAAAACGAGCAAACTCAAACTTGTCATGTTTTCTTACCATTCGTATAGTGGGAGAGTAAAAATATAAATTTTTACGGGCATAGGGTAGTAAGCAAAAATTTTTTTGCCCGAAAAAACGTGATGATTGGTGATAACATAAGTGTGCATACAATATTGATGAAGTTTGATTGCAGCAGAGTTTTTATAAAAAAACTGATCTAGATAGATGCGGAGGGACAACAAATTAGGAAGATGTAAGAAAGATAAAAGGCATTCACAGGGTTGATATGGAATTTTGAATTTGTAAAACAAGATTCGATTAAATTTTTGTTTGACATTCTCTAACAAGTTAATGAGGTGGGAGTGTCAGGGCGACCAAACTACAGAGCCATATTCAAGGATAGGATGGACAAGACAGATAAACAAGCGGACGTTGGTGAATATATTGATAAACTTATAAGTATGCTTCTAAACGACTCCCAATATATTTGAGGCCCAAGTAGTTACGTTTAGAATGTATGCATCAAAATTGAGCTCAGGATCAAAAACAACACCGAGACCTTTAGCAGAGCTTACAACAGCGGGTGAGACTTCATTTAATATATACGTAAAAGCAACAGCGGAGAGTGATTTCGATTAAAGGTCATTTTATAGCATTTGGCAACATTAAGATAGAAGTAGCTAGATGAATACCAGTTATTCAGTACAATCAGGTCCTTCTGAAGATATCGACGATTTTGTACAGATCTAATTGCTCAAAATACTTTGAAATCATCGGCATATATTAGGCAATAGGATGCGATAACCAATAAAAGATCTTTTATAAACAATATGAATAAGAAAAGACCTAAGATGGAACCTTGAGGAACACCAGTGGATGCATAAAATTGAATAGAGGTGATTCCACAATAGCTAACCCAACATATATGAGAAGATAGATAGGAATCCACTCATGATAAAAAAAGGGTCAGCAACCCTAAAAGCTTTCAGGTTGTGATAGATTCCTTGATGGTTGACAATGTTAAATGCCTTGGAAAAGGCAGTGAAGATGATATTAGCCAGCAATCGATTGTTCAGGGCCTTCGCAATGCACACGTTGAATTCAATTAAATTTCAGGCCGTAGAGTGGCCTTGAGAAACCCACGTCGTTCCTTTAACAAGCTACGGGTCAATGAAACTGAAAGCTGGTTATATACCAGACGGTCGAGTTATTTCGGAAAACAGGAGGTTGAGGGAATAGGACGATAATTGAACACATCGGAAAGATCACCACTTTTAAGAATAGGAACAACGTTTGCTCTTTTCCAACAAGAAGGGGAAAGTACCAATCCTTAGACTGAGGTTAAAGAGAAAAGCCAGAGAGATAAAAAGTGAAGACGCTAAGGACTTAACGAAAATATTCGGTAAACCATCAGGACCAGGCAAAATATTAGGATTGATTGAATTAATAAGGGATTTAAATTCAATATAGTCAGTGAAAAGTGAAGAAATGTCAATGGAGTGAAGCACAGGTGGATAGGAGACATATGAAGAAGACGCAAAAGTTGACGAGGAGAACAAAGAGAACAAGTTGGAAATATCCTGTGGAGAAGAGCTAACGATATTATTCCAGTAGGCAGGAGGAGGGACAGAAGAAGAGGATTAAAAGAATCTAATGTAAGGCTAGAAGGGCTTTGCTCTAATCGCGTTAAGCGAACTTTCCAAACTACTGAAGTAGTTTTTCATTGCATTTTTTTTTTTATTAATGCAATACGCAGATCATAAAAACGGACTCTGAGTTCTTCAGTACCAGTGCGCTTCAAACGGCGGTGTATCTTACTTTTAGCGTTTAGGGCACAAAGTACTTGTTTATTTAATAATGGTTTCTGCTTTACTTTGTGAAGAGCCTGTAAAGGTGTGAAATGTTTGGTCAACTCATAGAGGTAATTATAAAACTCACTCATAGCTTTCTCACCTGCATTATCAACATAACATCTTCTCATCGAAGAAGTGAGATTGCACCACAATTAGTCAAACAATCTGCCGATGTGAGCGCTTGCAGTGGAAATAAGACATCATATAAAAACGCAATTATCGTGATATTTGCTCTCTCTTCCTCTTTTTGCTCTCTCTATGCTTGTGACAGCAACAACTATAGACGTGCAATCGTTCTAGTAATAAAACCTTTTCAGTAGAAGTTAACCTTACTTTTTTCAACTTCATTACAAGTGATGGGAAACTGGCACTTCAATGTAAAAAATAAATCTATAAATTATCTTCTTCTCCTTCACAGCGCTACAGCCCCTTTTGTGCCTTCGATTCAGCAACAATTTCCTCAAAATGTGGCGGTCCATTTACTGCATACTCCAATTTTGTAATCTGAGCAGCGATGAACTGTCTTTGTCAACTGAGTCAGACTAGCGTTTCCTCGGTTTCCCCACAGATCTTCACCCTTCAGTTCTCCCAACGAATACTTTTTTGGGTATTCGTTGTTCATCCATACGATTCATGTGGCCAGCCCATTGCATCTTTCGTAGTCTTACAATTCTTGAGCAGTCTTACAATCTTTGAGACCTCCAGCTCGTCAAAAATCTCATTCATCATATATAAATTATAACCAGATTTAAACTAAAGAGTTTAATAGTTTTCCTATTTTGCTCGCTTTCGATCAAACCAGACGGTACATTTTTGATTGATTTTTTTTGAAAATTTCAAGAAAGATGCATAGCTTAAGTATCTTTTAGACTTGCTTTTTAGAGTGAGCAGATGCATTTTGATTCCTTTGAGTAGTCTTCAGCACCAGAATTGGCCCGCAGATATCAAGAGATTTAGACCTTAAGCACTAAATGATAGGTATGTGCTATATAAAAACAAAATGTTGGCAAAATAAATTGAGATAAGTGGTTAAACCTATTATTGAGTGTACATATCATGGAAGTATTTTTGAGTTTGCTTATCAGGTGAATTATGTAAATTTTTGCGTTTCAAATGTTGAGTACAAAACCTTTCTAAAAGGAACATACTCATGTCTACTTGCCTATTGTGTTTGTGTAAACTAAAAGGCTTTCTCAAAAATGAGCATACTTTAAGCTTAAGTGTCTATCTTTCATAATGGGCGATGGCTTTTCATACACCAAACTTAAACCTAGCTCCTTTTTAGTTTCCTACTCAACTTGAATTTTTGCATATGGTAAGGCCAAGAGCCAAGAAGTGGCCTATGCGAACGACATCAACATTCTGTCACGGTCATTAACAACTGCCAAAGAACTCTTCCTGAAACTCGACAGCGAAGCAAAACTAGTATGGCTACAAATCAACGAAAATAAAACAAAGTTCATGATGCAGTCGAGGAAAAATACCCCAAATACACAAAATATCACACTTAGCGACTACAGTATCGAAAACGTTGGTGAATTTGTGTATTTAGGCACCAAAATAACGAAAACGGGCAATGAAAGAGACGAAATACGCCGAAGAATACAGCTCGCAAATAATATATTTTGTGAAGTATTGACGATCTTGAAGACCAGCTGCATTCACAGGAGAATAAAGATCCAAATATACAAATCTCTGATAAGACCTGTGTGATGCTATAGGTGTGAAACATGGACCCTAAGCCAACCATCCGCAAATATATTGAATGGCTTTGAGCGACGGGTCCTGAGGCGAATAATCGGAGCGAAGCTAGACGGGGACCAATGGCGAATTTGATATAACCATGAGCTGTATGAAATTTTTGACGAACCGGAGGTCTCAAAGATTGTAAGACTGCGGAAGCTGCAATGGGCTGGACACATGAATCGTATGGACGAACAACGGATACCCAAGAAGGTATTCGTTGGGAGAACTGAAGGCCGGCGGCCAGTGGGGAAACCGAGGAAACACTGGTCTGACTAGTTCGATGAAGACAGTTCATCGCTGCACGGATTTAGGAATTGGATGACGCGGTCAACGGACCGAGACAGTTGGAGGCGCTGTTTGCATGAAGCGAAGGCCCGAAAGGGGCTGTAGTGAAGAAGAAGATCAAGCACTGATCTATACAAAAACATATAGAAAATGACACAAAAAAACGGGGATTTAGCCGTAACTTCTATATTTTTCAATTTTCTTACACTAAATTTTGATCAGCTTGAAAGAATTCTCCATTGACCGCAAAACATTTCTTCAAATGATTCTTCGATTGATTAAAAGAATTTTTAAATTCACTTATCGGGATGTCCTTTATGCTTTCCAGTGACTTTTGTTTCACTTCCTCAATAGTGATCAAACGCTTTTTTAGGTCTTTTTAAAAATGTTTTTTACAAAGACCTACTAGTTTCGCGACTTGTCTGTCCGTCTGTCCGTCCGTCTGTCCGTCTGTCCGTGCGTCACAGCTGATTCCCCCAGAAACTATAGAAGCTAGAATGCTCAAGCTTTGTGTAAAGGTCAGAAGTGATGGTCTCTCAAAAGTTAAGGACTTAACAAAAATTTAAAAATTTTTTAAGGGGGGTCCCGCCTAATAACGAGTTGGCCCTTAACATTTTTTTTTAATCAAAGGTAGTCGAGTGGGGTATCAAATGAAAGGTCTTGATTAGAACTCTTATAATCTGAAATAAAAAAATCATTTTATGAATTAGGGGGTCCAGGGGAAGGCAAAATGTAGGAAAATTTGTGACCCCCCCCCCTCGCGATTGGACATCTTTGAGCCAAAAAATCTGAAAATTATCACGAACGTAGGTCTTTATGAGCACAAGGGCAACAAATACCTTAGAAATCGAAATTCGTTCAACTTTGTTAATAATAGTATGATTTGTAGATTTTACATTTTTGCCCATAACACCAAAACGGTACCTTTAAACTTCTTGAAATTTCGTTATTATATAGACTGATATAAGATATATATGCTCACAAAATTTAATTGAGATCGAATCATAATCAAGTGAGGTATAGCCATTTCAATTCTACGGAACTACAACGACAATAACACGTATTTATGGTTGATATAGGGTTTTCCAATAAGAGGTGTTATTTTGATATTAAAAGAAAAATGCCATTTTTGAATATAAATGATCGGATCTTTATTTTATTGTAAGGTAGAAGATATGCCGTTAATAGAAAAAATTAATTTCAGGGAAATAACCACTACGACACGCTTACAGAACCATATCCTCTTCTTGAAATTTTCCATAACCAAATCGCAAAGTGGCTGCCCTATGTCCTCGATAGCCTCATCTTTGAGATCTTGAATCGACGCTGGGCTATTGGCGTAGGCTTTCTCTATCACGTGGCTCCAAAGGAAGAAGTCGCAAAATAACACCTCTTATTGGAAAACCCTATATGTATTTAAAATTGACTTAGGCACTTTTATTTTCTTTCAATTTTCATGAAAATTTAAGGAATAGTGTTTAACTTGAACATGTTCAATCGGCCGAGCATTCAGAAAAAATCCTTTAAGCTAGATTAAAATGGTGGCTGCACCGTGCTTATGAAAGAAACTGTGCACCTTTTGTATAAATTTGAACGATTTCGTATTCAAGTATTGGATGAATAATTCAAGTTATCGATTCACGGCATTAGAAAACTTGTTTCTAACCCCAGGATGGTTACAAAGACCTGCTGGTAGGAGCACTCTCCTGCTTACTCAACTTGTTTCATCCTCTTTTCAAGTATTGAAAACAAAAAGACGCCACAGGGGGCCAGATCCGATGAAAAGGGAGGTAGACGACCAGTGCAATATCGTTTTCTATCAAAAACTGCTTTATGGAGACGTTGCTGTAGGCAGGTGCATTGTCATGATGGAAGAACCAATCACCTGTCGCCAAATATCTGCCCTTTTCTTCCAGAAATTCTATCTTTTCAAAACCTACACATAAAATTTTGGTTCACAGCATGATTCAGGGTAATGAACTGCGCGTGCACAACACCACTGCAATCAAAGAAACAAATGAGTATTATCTTGATGTTTGACTTTATTTGGCGAATTTTTTTAGGACGAGGAGAATCAGCGGTGCTAAGTAATTACTTGATTGCTACATTTTTCGAGGTTCATCTTTGGCACCACGATTCATTACCAGTATCCTTCTTGGGAAAAATATCTGGGTCTTTTTCGAGCTGATTTCGAGCTGATCTTGAAACGCTTCCTTTGTTCGTCTGTGAGAACACGAGGAACAGTTTTTGCTACAATCCTTCTCATTAGCACAACTTTGAATAAAATCCACTAAATTTAGCTTTTTGGTATTACAAACATCTCACAGAGTCAATCAATGATTTGATTACAATCTTCACAAAGGAGTGCACTGATTATGTCAATGGTCCTGTCAATTTTTGACGTTGACGGGAGACGGGTCAAGCGGTTTGGTCTTGCACGGGAATTTTCTCAAAATTTGGTATGTAATGGGTTTTAAATCCAATAAAAATTAATAAAATATCTTTACCGAAAAAATGTTGACCACTTATCATAACTCAGTATAAAAATCACACTTTTGGCGAACTCTAGCAGCTATGGATAAAAACCAGGACATCTGAAAAATCAAATGATGACCAACCAACAAGTCTTATTATAATAAAAAATCGTGCAGCATCGCTCATTTGATAATTTTAAACAAAAAGACCCTACGGCAAATTGAGGAGAACAGGCTGGCATTAGGCATGCTATGCTTCCTCATTTAGCGTTGGTGCAAGTTCAGGCATGCCTTGGTTGGTCTTTAGTTGGCTTATTAATTTCCAGGGATCAACATCGAGAATAATTAAACATGAAGCAAATGAGTGTTAATATAGTCTAGAGTGTATTTGAAAAGCGTCTCATTGTATATTTGAATTAACTCTGTAACTTTCTGTTTCTGGCAGCTATCAAACCTTTAATATACAAGTAGAATAGATACACATAACAGATACTCGTAAGTTTGTATCTCACCCAGAATCACCATGCTGCTTCGAGTACTATCAATTGTTCTATATACTTCGCTTAAAATATGTTTTTGTATGAGACCACACTGCCTCGCATATGTTAAGGTCTCTGGGCCAGTTGAATGAAATTGTTTGAAATTTTCCTTTACCGTGTACCTATTCTATGCCCCACAATTTAAAATTGCAACTCATGATATTTGAATATAATTACTTATAATGCAATGCTTATTCAAAACTAATCAAACGCATTACAGCTATTTCCGCGAACGCAGAATAATTGAAATATAAGATAGTCATAAAAGATGAATTTGATGAAGCTCTACTATCTAATCCCGTGAATTGCATGATTTTGCTAAACGGATATTAATAGAATGTCATTTATTCAGACAAAAATATATAATTCATCGTAACATTTCTGCAATTTTATATCTGAATAAGAAGACTAACTCATCATTATCGCATAATCATTTCACTATCACTTCGTCTATACTCAGTTTTCTTAAATAGCCTCCACATAAATGATAGTTGTATTCATTGGGTTAATCATCTTTTATTACTATTATAACAAAAGACTATGTATGTGTATGGCATTTTAGGAACGAAGGAAGGAACCTAATAAGGAAGTCATAAACAAGCTTTAGCGTTGATGAGAATAGCAAATAAAGGACATAATAACATTACTATGACAAATGTGTATTTCCTACGCAATCAGCAATAAAACGGACATAATAGTAATGCGGCATTCGTTTGTAATAAAAACTCTAGGTAAAATGGGACATTGTGGACAAGGAAGCAAAAATTTAGGTTGATCGAACACACGTTACGTGAAATATAAAACTAGCAAAAATCACCCCACACATGAGCCTGTTCAGATAAATTATTCAAAATATAAACCAAAATATAAACTGCAGAATGCCTAACGCATTCATGCTAAGTAAAAACAAATTCAAGTAACAGGGGAGCGCTTTTGCCAGAAAGGTTTTGTAAACCGATTAGGAAATTAAAACAATGTCAGGAATATATTATAACTTGTACGATATTTAGATTCCATAAAGTTAATTAAAAAAAGACAGCTTTTTTACTTCAGTTAGCCGCCATTTTATTTTTGTATGTTGACTCCTTTGTTTGTACTGTTATAATTACATATTTATGTTACAAACAAATCATATGGCAACAGCGTCAGTCTTCAAAAACGAACTCAACAAATACTTCATAATCAACAGTTTAGGTAAAGTAAACAATTACTTTGAACTCTGCCATAGACCGTTCTAGGCCCATTCGAGGAAGCAGGGGGGATCCTCTTGTTATGGGAGCCGCAGGCCAAATATTGCTCGGTCCGTGTTCCGTTGTTCCTCTCTGTGTACTGTGAATGACAACCATAGTCTACTCAAATAGTATCCACACTCCATCAACCATCCAGAAAAATCCGAACAGCGAGCCATAAATCTTCGGTAGCAGGTAGGTAGGTAAATGCTGACGCGAGGATTGGCGTGAATATAAACAAATACTTCGATGAGAGATTTTAGGATTACCATCTCTCACAAAATCAATAACTTTGCAGAAATCCACCTTCGCTCCATGCAATCTATTTTAGTAGGATCTGGCAGCACTCCCATGTTCTGAAATGCGTAAAAGAACACGTGCGTCGGAAATTGTATTTGCTTTTTGCTTTTTTTCTTGAAAGTGCCAGCCCTAGGCTCAGCTGACGTGCCCGGATCAGCTGACGTGCCCCTGGGAAAATCCAAAAGGTGTGCAACATAGGGTAAATGAAAGGTGTGGGTACTTGGTGAATGTACTATGATGACAACATGCATATACGAAAACCTGCGAATAGTAATCAAAGCATCTGTGAGCGCGGCGTCGTATCATGCATTAGTAGAAGTAGGTGTGTATCCATACTCGTATTAAGTATCAAACATATACTCACAAGACTTCGCAATCGAACGTACCGCCTCAGTGGAACGAATTGGTTACACGCATTTGCAATGAAGCAAATCTGGCGAAAGCTTGAGCTTTTTGGTTGCACCAGTGACAGTGAGACGGCATTAAAGAGTTGAACTTTGATCTTTTAAATTGTTAAATTGTCTTGATTACTTTAGTTGGTAAGCAATTAAGTCAGCATAGTTATACTATAAAAGAAAATTATTATTATTATTACTTTATAATATTATTATTATTAGTTATTTTTTTCTTCTTTTTTCCTTTATTTCCTTGTTTTCTCTAATTACATTTCAGAATGTTAATGTGCATGAAAATAAAATCAATTTTTTGATGAACTAATTTCACATTTATACACTGTTTCGCCTATTTGTCTTCCACAATACGTTTTTAGGGTTTTGTACTAAAATACAAAACCCTATTGCAATCACGACCTGTGTCCGTCTGTCCGTCCGTCCGTCCGTCCGTCCGTCCGTCCGTCCGTCCGTCCGTCCGTCCGTCCGTCCGTCCGTCCGTCTGTATGTCACAGTACTTTTTCTCCGAAACTATAAGGGCTACAGCCATGAAACTTTGTAGAAAGGTCAGAAGTGGTGACTTCTTGAAAGTTCAAGGGTGGAAAAAATTTTCAAAGGGGTTTAAGGGGGGTCTCCCCATATAAGGGGGTGACCCCTCAAAAAAAAATTTTCACCATTGGTAGTCGAGTAGGGTGTCATTGGAAAGGTCTCAATGAGATCTTTTCAAAACAAGTCTTAAAACTGTCTTATGAGTACCGAGGGGGGCAGGGGAAGGGGAAATGTACGAACTTTTCGCGTACCCCCCCCTCGCGATTGGACACCTTCCATCCGAAAAATCTGAAAAAAATCATGAATGTAGGCCTTTATGAGTACAACAACAACAAATACATGAGAAGTCGAAATTCACTCAACTTTGTTAGTAATAGTATGAATTATCGATTTTGTGTTTTCTTGAATAAAATCTAAACGGTACCCTTAAACTCAATAAAATTTTGCAAAGAGATGACTATTTATAAGATTGATTTTTCGGAAAGTTTCATAAAGATCGAATAGTAGTTACCGAAGTTATAGCGATTTGAATTTTCCTGCATTACTATGGAGCAATATGCCCTGTATTACTATGGAAACATATTGCTATGGAGCCATATGCGCTTTTTACCGACTTAGACACTACAGCTTTGCTAGAATTTGCATGGAAATTTCAGGAGTGATAGGTATCAAGAAGATGAGTACATACAATTGAAACAAGTCGAAGAGGCAGGAGAGAGCTCCTAGCAAAAGGGCTTTGTAACCATTCTAGGATTCGAAAAAATAGGCCATGAATCGATGATTACAGTACAGAGGAGTGGCCCCTGAAAAAAATTTCATCAAAGGTAGCCGATATGAGTATCAACTGAAAGTTCTCTATGAGAGCTTTTCAAAACAGTTCTTAAACTGACAGTTTTTGCTTCAGTGGGAGCACAGGGGGGGGAAATACATGAAAAATGTGTTTCCTCCCTCGCGAATGGACACCAGTGATCTAAAAAATCTGAAAAAATATCAAAGAAGATATTTATGGGTATAACTATAACAAATACCTCAGAAGTCAAAATTCGTTCAACTTTGTTAATAATAGTATGATCCTCGAATTTCACATTTTCTCCAATTAAATCGTCTTTGACATGTTTCTTGATTTTATTCGTTGCTGGTTACTGCATTTTGTAAGTTGAGTACAAAACCCTTCTGACATGAGCATAGGTCTGTCTACCCAACTTGTTTGTTTTTATTTTGAGTTCATTGATGTTTGTCATATTACATGAAAGGCTTTCTGTTAAAAATTTTGTTTGTTTTTTTTTAATGTTTATTTTTCTATTTACTATTATGTGTTATTTAAATAACACAACCTCATTTTAGCTTTATTTTGTTCTATTTCTTTTATTGTTACATTCATTTGTTTTTATCTTTCTTCAGATTTGTTTCAATATTTAAACTGTATTATGTATAAAGTTCGTTAGCTTCGTTACAACAAGCTTTGTTCGTTTTTCCGTTTTCAGACTTTTGTTTTATTTATGGTTGGTAGCGGTAATAATGTTTCCAAAACAAAAAAAATAATAAAAAAAATTTTGTTTGTTTTTGTTTTTACTTTACTGTACAAAATTTTAAATTTGAAAATAAACTCCTTTGTTCGTTCCATTTTTCTTCATAATTAAATTTCCATAGACTATAACGAAAAGCTTGCTAAATAAGCTTTTTATTATGTACTTTTCAATTAATATGTTATGTTAATAGGTTAGTAGGGAAATTTGTTAGTATATGAAGCTCTAGATGCTCTTTTGTTTTGGGAATAACCCAATTAAATTGTACATGGAGAATGTAAGATCAATACGATCGTTTTTGTTCGGGAATTTTTAGCTTTGCAAGAGTAAAGCTTTTTATCGATATGGCTTGTGAGTCGTTGTTGTTGCTTCATTGCTAGAGTTTTAATTGGTTTTATGTAGTGTGGGACCTAAGCTTTTCTCTTAATGTGGATCGTTAATGTTGTTAGTTGGGAAACAAAGATGGATAATTTACATGAAGGTGCTTAATGAGCTTTGAAGACAAGATGATAAGGAGAATAGCTTTGTCTCTGCAATAACGAATGCGCAAATTGTATGTTATTTTTTTTGTTTTCATAGCTTTCACATGCGTCCATTGCTCGGAAGTCTATGCTATGTACATTATACAGGGTTATCCATTTCGTGTTTTGGAAAGTATAACCGTGCCATTTGACATCTGTCAAAATTAAATGTCATCGGTTATTGATATTGCAAGGCCTGTGAGGAGGAAGACCCGAATTTGTCGATTCCTCGACGTGCTCGATATTTGGGCTTGTCTTACGGCTCATTGTGGCGGATTTTGCATTTGGATTTGCATCTCCATCCATACAAAATTCAACTCACTCAAGAACTCAAGCCTCAAGTATATACACAACGCAGAATGTATGCGAATTGGGTGATTGAACAACAAGCCATAGGTACCGATTTTTTGAATAAAATTTTCTTTGGTGATGAGGCTCATTTTTCGCTCAGTGGTTATGTAAATAAACAGAATTGCCGCATATGGGGCTCTCAAAATCCTCAGGTGATCGTAGAAAAGTCTTTGCATCCGGAAAAAGTGACCGTTTGTTGTGCATTATAGCCTGGTGCTGTTATTGGCCCGTATTTTTTCGAAAACGATCAAGGAAGAGCCATTACAGTCAATTCTGACCGCTATGGATGGATGTCAAACGCTTATATTTGGAGAGGAATTGAAGATTATGATCTGGAGAACATGTGGTTGCAACAGGACGGAGCCGCAGCCCACACAACACAGGCTAATCGAGCACTTTTGTAAGAGAAATTTCCTGGACGCGTAATTTCGAGATTGAGTGATGTCAATTGGCCCGCAAGATCCTGCGACCTAACACCTTTGGAACAATCCTTAAAATCTTCAGCGATTGAAAACGAATATTCGTGGAGCTATGGCCGAGGTATTGCCGGAAATGTGCCGAAAAGTAATTGAAAATTACCTCAAAAGGATTGAGGCCTGTATGAAGTCCTGTGGAAGACATTTGAATGATGTTGTATTTTAAGTATAATGGCAAGGTTTAGTCTTTACATTGAATAAAAAATATTGTTTCCATCTGAATATTTTATGTATTTTCTTTAGCTTTACTTTCCCAAGCGTAAAATGGATAATCCTATACATGCTAATTTGTGGTAGGTGGGTAATTGTAATGAAGATTATTTGTTTCTATTAGGTTAGTTTTATGTATTTTGTAGTGGGTAGGGCTTGCTGTGGGATTATGTAGCTTTTAAGGTATATGCATTTAAACGTTGCTTGATTGGTTGAAATTGTCTATTTCACACTCGTGTATTCATATGAGATAGTACGAAGGGAGCTTTAATTGAATTATACCGCTCTGTCTTTTAAATATGTGTAAGTAGCTGCAGATTATTGATAAATCGAAGACAACGTGTTATTTGAAGTTTTTCATTAAATATAGAAACGTTGGGTATGTTATTATGTATGTTATTGAGGAAATAAAGTTAGAAGGAAAGATCTAAAGTTTGAAAGTTATGATATAAGCTTTGAATGATTTTAGCAAACTGTTATGGTAACAATATCTTGCGAGAAGAAGTATTCTAAAAGGTTGTCGAAACAAAATTATCACTATATGTTGGACATGGGAGCATAAAGTTTCGGCCTTCATTTAAGACCCTATATGTGCCAACGAACTTCTCCCTAGTGAGTGTCTGTTTGGTTTAGTGTGTCCCAGACTTTGCTGAAAGACAGTATAGGGCCGTACGAGGTGACTTCATTAGCCGTTGGTTAAAATTGTAGACCTCGATCTCGAGGATACGTGTAAAGCGGAAGGGTTGGAAATGGGTGGGTTTTAAGCAGCAATATGACGTTAAAAATATTTTGCGAGAAAGACTCGAAACAAATCTATCACTGTATGTTGGGCAAAGGAGCTATAGTTTCGGCCTTCATCTAAGACCCTATATGTTCCGTCGAATTTCTCCCTAGTGAGTGTCTGTTTGATTTCGCGTAACGCTGTCCCCGACTTTGCTGGAAAATAGTACAGCGCCGTACGAGGTCACTACGTTAGCCGTTCCTCAAAATTATTGATCTCGATCTCGAGGATACGTGTAATATGGAAGGGTGGGAAATGGGGGGGTTTTTAAATTTTTTGCGTTCTCCACAGGGGTTTCAATGGTGAGTTATTTAGTAGTTAGCAGTTAAAATGTATTTATTGAGTAATGAAACGTAGTGACTAGTGGAAGCGTGTCTGCAAACCATTTTAGTTCCACCGCACAGAGGCTCAGATTGGTTGGTATATCGACTTAATATTAAATGTAGCGTGTCTGCCGACAGTTGAAGTCGGGCAGCTCAGAGGCTTTTACTTATTTTTATTGTGACTTACAACTGAAAATAGCGTGTCCGCTGACAACTAGGGTCCAACGCTCAGAGGCTATTGTCGATTTCCTTACTGACTTGTAATTAAAATAGCGTGTCCACCGATAGCTTCGGTCGATCGCTCAGAGGCTATTGTCAGTTTTCTTACCGACTTGTAACGAATAATGGCGTGTCCACCGACAACTTCGGTCGATGGCTCAGAAGCTTTTGTAATCATGTAACTTAGACGTCAGAATAGCGTGTCTGCTGATGGTGTCTGATCAACAGCTCAGAGGCTATCTTTTTTTCTTAGACTAAAGGCTAAGTGGCTGTCGACAGTTTTGTTTTGAAGGGATCACATTTGTGGCTGCCGACAGTGGGTTTTTGAGGCATCACTCAACTTGTATTCCTATTTATTTATAAAAGCTTGCCGGGATTTATCGGCTTGACTGACACTAATTTCTTTTTTATTACTGCTAATACTATGAAATTGCAAATTGAGTGCTGAATTCATATTTTGTCATTCGTTGGGGAAAACGGGAATTGAAAGAGATAATAGGTGTAAATTTAAATTTGTTTGTATTGAGTTGGCCTTTATTCTATTGGGTTAAAATAATTAAAAGTCGTTTGTTTCACAGTTCCTACACTTGGATTAATTAAGTGAAACTTGAAATTTTTTGTGTTTCTTGTTTAGCATTGGTATAAAAGTTTTTTTTTCTTGTATCTAAACTTTATATTCATTTTACGCAGTTGGTTTATGTATTTGTACTTTAATTTAATTGCATTAGAAATTATTGTCCAAATTTCCACTCGTTAATTTATTTAATCAAATGCGTATTTTAATATGCAATCAATTTGTGAAACATAAGTGGGCAGCGACCTGAATATTCATGAGGCCGCGCGTCATTGTTATTATCATTGTTTCAATAGGTTGAGCGATAAAAGGTGTTATGTTGACATAACGATGGAGACGCGTTTGTTAACTCGTTATTTATGTTTTCATTATGCATGCTTGTGTTTAATGTTAACTTGTACTGTTAATTTTTTTCCATGTAAGTCCACTGAAACTTTATATCTTTGATAAGTTGTACGTTAAGTTATGTTTGAATCGTTTAGATGTTTATTTGAATCATTTTAAAATAGACAAGATTAGATTTGGAATATGATTGAATTTCTCTGCGTAAATTATTGGATATGAATTTTATATTTTTGTTACTTAGATGATCAATGTGATTTGATTTTTTTAAATTTGAGAATACTGTTCTAGTTTCGTTGACAGTGTAAGTAGCAGTGGTATCATACTTGAATTGAGTGGTTTCGGATATCGGCTGGGAGGAAAGATTTACATCCCATTTAATTTTGCTAGACAATGCGCTACATTGTGGTGTTTGGAAAACCGATATCCTACCGGCTGCGCCAATTTGTTGCCATATATGCATACCTTATTTATACTGGCATGCACTGGAAGCTTGATATGATGTGTGTCCTATATAAACATCAAGACTTCCGAGGAGAGAGAGATATTCCTGTATAACACTTACCTGCTACTTTATGGTGTCAACTAGATCAGTGAAAAGATGCTTTTGCTTAATGATTCAAGTTTTTATTCTCTTCTTTGTTTGGTTATACAATTACAATGAATTCTTCAAAGCGAATTGATTTATAACAGGACAAGATATTGCGGACTTATGTCTACATGAGTACATATTTAAAATATTAATGGAATAGTTAAATAACTCGGTTTAAGTTTACTTTAATTATATTTGCCAGTTATTCCGAGGGATAAGGAAATTCAAAGAAACCAGTCTATTTATTAAAGCTTTAACTGTTACTCGGACTGACGCCTTGAGCATACAGTTATATTTACGAATCAATTGATTAATAATTCAACTGCTAGCCCCGGGCACAAAGCCTTGGGAAGCTAATACTCGGGCTAACGCCTTGAGTATTCAGTCAGATTAATAAATCAATCAATTATTAGTTCAACTGCAGGCTCCGGGCATAACTGCCTTGGGGCACTTATACTCGGGCAGATGCCTTGAGTATGCAGTTGAACATATTGTTAATTTGCTTATCCTGGGCTAAGTGCCTTGGGATAGAGTAAGCTCGGGCGCACGCCTTGATCCAGCGAATCGAGAAGTACTTCTCGATTTTCTTGCTTTTATAATTTTCTTTTATAGTATAACTATGCTGACTTAATTGCTTACCAACTAAAGTAATGAAGACAATTTAACCATTTAAAAGATCAAAGTCCATCTCTTTAATGCCGTCTCTCTGTGACTGGTGCAACCACAAAGCTCAAGCTTTCGCCCGATTTGCTTCATTGCAAATGCGTGTAACCAAGTCGTTCCACTGAGGCGGTATGTTCCATTGCGAAGTCTTGTGTGTATATGTTTGATACTTAATACGACTCTGGATACACGCCTACTTCTGCTAATCCATGATACGACGCCGCGCCCACAGATGCTTTGATTACAATTTGCAGCTTTTCGTATATGTATGTTGTCATTCACAGTACACAGAGAGGAACAGTGGAACACGGACCGAGCAATATTTGGGCTCCCGTAAGACCCTTGTCTCCACAACCCACAGCTTTCATGATTCTTCATTTTAAATCCCACAACAAAATGGTACCCAATGGTCTCGGGGATACAGATCGGGTTTACTGATTTCCCAAAGATGGGACATTAAATGTTGAGAAATCCCAATCACTGTAAATACATATACAGCGCTACTACTAAATTCCACTATCATCCCTTTTGTGCGCGGCGTAAGAGGATGAAGATGTGTCTTTTGCGCCTGATAACGGAATCGAAAGTAATCTCCACTCCCCCAGAATGGAGGTCGGACGATGGACTAGCTCCCCATGTCTGGAAAACTCTACATTGTTACTACACCTGCAAAGAAGCCTTGAAATGCATTGGACCCACAATAACGACCCCAGGATCAAAATAAGGAATATGGCCTTGGGTCAGGGAATTTCAGACCACTGAGCTTTCCTGAAGCTGTTAAAGACCTTTTACAACACTCAGGCCAATATAAATTGAACATACTGGCCATCTAGGAAACGAACTGGACTAGAAGCTATATTCATGATATGAGATTGCACACAATATTCAAAAGTACGAAGTCTGCCGGGAAGCAAGAGGTTGAAGTGATCTTTATTGTGGATAGGGAGCTCAGATAGCTTGTTATTGAATTAAAATAGTCATTGAACGAATGTTTGCGATACTTTTAATAAAAAAATCTTAAAAATCTGACTGGTCAACGCACATGCCCCGACCGAAGAAAAGGACGAATAAACGAAGAAAACGTCCTTCAATCACTTGGAAAGACTGGTCGACTCGTTGCCTACAAACGACAGGAAAATCATTCTGGTTGATTTAAACGCTAAGTTTGGCAATGAGCTATCTCATCGGAGAACAATTGGAGGATAAAGCCTCCACGATGAAACAAATGACAACGGCCAGCGCCTGATTGACTTTGCACGTAGCGGAAATTTACTCAATTATTCAACTTGCTTTCGACATTGACATATACATAAAATGACCAGATGGGTAACCCGAAATTTGATTGACTATCTTCTGACGCAGCATTCTTGAGGTCCATACGTACCGTGTAGCCGGTTGCAACTCGATTCGTTACTTGATCAAACTAGCCTATCGCTGTGATATGTCAAAGGTGTATTCAGCAAAGATCAGCATTCTACAAAATTTGACATCAACAGACTCGAAACGGCATCTGTGGCCAAAATTTTATAGAGACCCTGGACAACCATCTACCTTCTATCCTGTCAGATACCACGTAAGCAAAATATGAGCTCTCGGTAAAGGTGAAAGTAGCAATTTATTTCTTTTATATACAATATTTAAGGCAGAAAACTAAAATAATGAGAGAAAATTATAAAAATCACAAAAGAGTAGTGAATAAGATAACTGAAATTAAGAAAAAACAACCAATTGAGAAGTATTGATACAAGTCTAGCGAGCACCAACACAAGGCAGGCATACAAAGTAGTGAAAAGTATGAAACGACGTTATCAGTCCAAGTCCATGCTCTGACGTGATGAAATCAACAACATTATCACTGATGAAAGCAGGATCAAGGAAAGATGGGTATCATATTTCAAGGACCTCTTACATCCTCTGCAGAGCTCCAAAAAATCGGAGGCTTTAGATGTTCCCGGAAAGCATCTAGTGGCTTCATGCGCGACCATTAAAGCCCAGTAGAATGATTAAGCGCCGAAAATCAATAAGATCGCCGTGGAGCTCATTAATTATTATAGCAGTATGTTAAAAAAGCCATATATAAACTCATCTAGTACATTTGGAAACAAACACATATGCCAAACGAATGAAGGCAATCAATTATATTCCCTATCAACAAAAAAGGTGACAAGCTACAGTGCGAAAACTAAAGAGACATATCACTAATTTGTAAGGCTTTCAAAATATTTTCAATGATCTTGGAAAATAAAATCAGATCATTCTCGAATAGTATTAGTTGGAACTATCAAGACGCCTTTAGAGCAGGTAGGTCGGCCATAGACCAATTGTTTACTGCCAAACAGGTTCTTGAGGAATGCAGAGAGTTTAAAATAGACGTGCACCAAATTTTTCCTTGACTTTATGGAAGCGTACATCAGTATTGATTGTTCTGCACAAAAGAATGCTTTGCTTTTGGCATCCCAGGACAATTTGTCCGTCTTACTGAAATGACAATAATGTCAACATTCTCCCAAGTTTGCATCAATAACCAACTCACCGATGCCTTTGATACAAATATCCGACTAAAACAGGGAGATGGGCTGGCCTCATTGCTACTCTATTTGGCTCTAGAGTACGTCATAAGAAAGCTACTTGTCGACACAAGAGATACGCTACCATACAAATCAAGCCAAAAGGTAGCCGATGTTAGTCACCAATATTTTGTCATGATCACGAACAACTGCCGAAGAACTCTTCCTGAAACTCGACAGTGAAGCAAAACCAGTAGGACTACAAATCACTGAAAATAAAATCAAACTCTTTAATCAGACACTTGGCGACTACAGTATTAAAAACGTAGATGGAGTTCTGTATTTGGGCGCCAAAATAATGAGAGCCAGCGATGCAAAAGACGAAATATACTGGAGAATATAGTTTGCAAATAAAATATTTTATTCAGTTTTGATGATCTTGAAGGCCAGCTGCCTATACAAAACAACAAAGCTCTCTGTTTACAAATCTGTTCCAAGACCTATGCAATGCAATGTGCAATCGAAATATGAACCCTAACGCAAGCATCTGGAAATATATTGAACGCCTATGAGCGATGGGTCCTGAGGCAGATAATTGGAGCAAAACTTGATCTGCACTAATGTCGAGTTCTATGAGTTGTATGAAATTTTTGACGAGCCGGAGGTATCAACGATTGGAACTATGGAAACTGCAATGAGTTGACTATGTGAATCGTATGGACCAACATTGGATGCCCAAAAAGGTATTCGTGTGGCGAGCTGAGGGCGTAGATCAGTGGGAGAATCTAAAAAACGCTGGTATTCTTTGGTCGACGAAGACAGTTCATCGCTGCTCAGACTTCGAAATTGGAGGACGCGGTCAATGGACCAAGAAAGTTGGAGCCGCTTGTTGCGGAGAGTGAAGTCCCGTGAGGGGCTGTGGTCCTACAAAGAAGAAGAAACTACTACCTTAGCATTCATGTTAAAAAACGTTAATGAATATTTATTCAGCCAATAGAACTTCATAAATATCATCTTTCAACATTTTGGTCTTCAAGATGCCAAGTATTACACCCTTTCTAAAAGACCAAAATGATTTGAAATGATTGTCAAACAACGATAATTACCAAAAATCGGGTGGTTGTGTGTTATGCGTTGCAATAAGCACATGTCCAAAAGTTTCAGCAGCAGCTGTACTTTTGGCTCAACGCGTTGAAAAACCGATCGAGCATGATGGGCACCAGATCAACCATGTTATCAAATATTTAAAAGGCACCGCAACATTCAAATTCAAACTGAGTTATGGCCGCGATGAAAGAGGGTTTATTGGTATCACTGATGCAAATGGGGGCGAAGATCATAATTCTATAAAATCTAAAAGTGACTTTTTGTTGTTCTTGGGTAGTCTAATTAGTTGGACATGTAAAAAGCAAACTTGTGTTGCGCAATCATAGACGGAAGCAGAAATCATTACTTTTGCAAAATCATCTAAAAATTTGTTTGGCTTAGAAACATCCTTATAAATGATTTCAAAACACAACAAATGCAACAACCAGCGGTTATTCTTGAAGGCAATCAAAGCTGTATTTGTCTCTCTGAAGAAGCAAGGCTCAGCATGCGCACAAAACATAACATATTGATATTAAGGCTCATGAGTTCATGGACTTAATCGACAAAAATATTGTTTACATAACAGATTGCCAAAGTCAAGATAAAGTTGCCGATTTGTTAATCAAGCCATTGGCTAAAATCAAATTGCATAACTTTAGAGGTCAACTAAAATTAATGAATAGCAAAAATAACGATGAAGCAGGAAGACTGAAGCCTAACTCTAAGCACCATTATATTAATTACGATTAAAAACAATTTAAAATTTAAGGCTTCATTAAATTAACGTAACATGAATTTAATAATCAATATATTTCATTTTTAAAGTTGAATTTACATGAATTAAGGGAGAGCATTTGGGTGGTAAAAGAATTAATAATGCGTAGTAGTTCATATACATATGCATTCACGTGTATATACAAGCACACAAAGGCATCTCTTCCACTCGGATCAGCATGCTTGCCTTACTTCTGTTGCAACGCTCGAACAGTCAAGAAGTAAAGGGTTTTTCATTAAGATCAACAATTTTATCGATTAAGAGAACACAGAAATATTTGAGATATTGAGTTCAAATCAATTGTGGGTGTAGTGAAGCATAACGTTTTATGAATGATATTCAATTTCGGTGGGAGCACCACAAACTCGTTTACAGCGGTCAATTCTTTGGACCAAATTTCCACCACTCTAGCATACATTTTGTACTAAAGCTGCTAGCTTGTTGACGTAAACCGCTGACTTCATATACGAGTAGCCCCATAAAAATAAATCCAATGACATTAGATCGCATGAACGAAACGGGCATTCGACCGAACCATTTTTTGAAGTGACACGTTCACCAAATTTGCCTTCCAATAAATCGATTGTGAGACGCGCTGTGTGACCATTTGTGCCATATCGTTGAAACTACATATTGTTAATGTCAAGTTCATTCAATTTTGACCACAAATAATCTTCCAACATAACAAGATAGCGCTCTCCATTGACGGTAATATGACGGTCGTTTTCATCCACAAAAAAATACAGTCCAATGACATATCTGGCATAAAAACCGCACCAAACAGTAATTTTTGCGAATGCAATGGTATCTCAAGAAGCACATGTTATCATTCCTGATAAATAATGGAAATTTTGCTTATTGAAAAAGCTATTTTAGTTTTTGAGTCAATTTGATCTTGTTGCCATGTAGGCCAAGATCTTTTTACAAAATGCACCAGAATATCGTTTGAGTGATGCCCAATTCTTGAGAACGACGTGGAATCGACTGATTTGGCTCATTTTTAATCGATGAACTTACGGCTGCGATATTTCCTTTGCTTCGAGCGGCACGACATCTTTTTGGCACCGAACTGCTGATTGTGAAAATTTGGACTCGAACTTATCCACTAAAGCACGCACAGCCTGTCAGATGAGACGATTATTACGGCCGAAAATTGGGGTAAGCGCTCCTAAAGTTACGACCGCCGACTTTAAATTTCAGTAGTAATTTTTAATAATTTCCAAACGTTGTTGGTTCCCGAACTTTACGTTGATGAAAATATCGACTTTAGCTAACGTTTTGAAATAACGTGCATCGTGGACAGTGAAAAGTGAATTATAAGCATGCAAGGGTTGTGTTTTGTCCGCTTTTTATGTAAACTATGAGTTAAAGGTCTCAATACAAGTGCTTTAACTTAAATAAAAGCTATGAACTCTACTTTGACTTTGCAGAAGTAGGGGGGAAGTTTCTTGGAATATGTGCAAAGTACATATGCGAATTGCTAGCATATAGTAGAACTAACCTAAGGTTAGTTCTAGTCACAAAAGATTTCTAAAATTTCCATCAACATGTATGTTGTGTCTCGGTTCTTTGCAAGCGTGGTTCTTCACAACATCGCGTGTTGCTGTTGTCGTTGTTGTTTGTAATTACTAAATAATCGTTTGGCTTAAACTTCGTTGTTTGTAGTTCAATTATTGTGAAATATTCAGGGCACTTGCACCTACTCCTGAGAAATCTAGATACGGCAAATTTAAGGACATCTCCTTAATTTTAGAGCGAAAATAGAAAATTCGTAAAATGTACTATTATTAACAAAGTTGATCATATTTTGACTTCCTAGGTACATGTTAGTTTTGTACCATAAGGATCAGCTTTCATGGTTTCTTTTTCGGACCAAAGGTGTCCAATTACGAGGGGGTGGGGTACAAATGTTTCATTTATCTCCTATTCTTATGCACCCCTTAATGCAAAAAGTGTTAGTTTAATACCGGTTATGAAAAGTGCTCATCAAGGCCTTTCATTTGATATCCATATTGACTAGTCTCAAAAAAAATTATTTTTAAGTTTCACCCACTCTATTGGCAGATCCCCTTAAAACCCTTAGAAATTGTTTTTGCACCCAAACTTTAAAGAAGGCTCACTCATCCACAAAATTTCATGTACGTAGTTTATGTGGTTCGCGAGATAATTTGTTTTCAGGCACGGACGCACGGACAGACAAAGTCCGATTTTAGGTGGCTTTTATAAAATTATTTAACAAACCCCTTATATAAGAAGACCATATTTCCAGTAGATAAAATACCTCGATTGCAATCCTTCTTCTTAATATAAAACTACAATATTTCATGAATGAAAACATTAATATAAATCATCTTTACGGCAGTATCTACCCTTTCAAGACAATCTGAAAACTACGTTTTTTATCTGTAACCATTGTCTGACCACTTAAGCATTTTTCTATGGGAAATAAAATTACTTTTATCTGAAAATGAATTACTTTCAGTCTGCGGATGACATAATACCGAAAGTTACATGAGATTACCATTTGTTCTCATTTTTCATGACAATCAATTTCGATGTTAAAGTTTTTTGTGCGCGTTCGTCATTGAATCCTTGATGGAAGTGGTCGAAAGTGGACGAGAAGGTAGCACAGTTTGAGTGATTTGTGGGGGTTGTAGTCAGAGATGTGTGAAAGTACGAGTATATGCGACGTGAAAGATTCAGCATTCCAGCATGAATGTTGTTCCATTTATTATTCTGATGTGAAAGATTGAATTGATTTGATTAATTTTGAGTTAGCGTCATGGAATGTGGTAGCTGAGTTTGTACGATAAGTTTTCATATGCATTGCAACGCAGCTCCCTGAAAATGTTCACAAATATTGATGAGTATGTAATTTTTGTCTCGACTTATACGAGTAGATAGTTTTTAAGGAGTTCTTCATCTAAGGACTCTTGACTCACTTCAAATGAAAGGATTTTCCATCAAACTTCTCTCATTTCAGCAATTAACAATAAAAAATTACGAAAACGGAGTAAACAACTAAAATGTAAACACTACTCAACCTTTTTGCTGACTCCTCCGGAAGGAGTTATATGAAGCTTTTATGTTGCCGCTATACCCCATATGAATAAGGACTAAAACAATGGTTGAATTGCTGTGCGACACTCTTGTTAGCATACATTTTTCTCTCGATATAATAAACTTTCCAACTTGTAAGTTACAACGAGAATTGTGTAGTATTAAATACGCTTTGTATATCCCCAAGGAGGAAAATAACGAATGAAGCTCTTGGGGACCAAACTTTTGGGATGTTCCGTTATCGTCGGTTGAGAAGGAAGAAAGTTGCTATCGTCTTCAGTTACTTTCATATATTTATAAAAGGAAAGTTGTTTATTAAGTTTGAGAGGCTAGCTTATCAAACAGAGGGCAAGTTGACAAAAAAGACCTCTAAGTTTGGTGGTTCAACGGCGGTATAAAAATTAAAACCAGCATTAGTAATGTCCTCCTGGACTATTGACTTTAAAATAAGTTCCAACATAGACTAACATACCGCCAAATTATTTAAGTTTCAAGGCCATAACTTCGAGTATAACTACTGAAGCACGTTTGACTACAAATCAAATAATTGAGTATCTAGTTCTAGTTTTAAATGAAATTTTTTAGTTTCGATATCATTTAATCTTTAAAAAAATTTAATTTAAAATTCCACCTGACAAAATTTATTCTTATCCTATGTGTAACCACGGTTGTTAGCACAAATTTTACAAATAATAAATAATATTACTATTTCTTATATACATTGATTGTATGAGTATAATAATAATTACAGCGAATATTGTTAAATTGAAATAATTTTGAAGCAAAATAATTTACTCTAGAAAAATTTTACATACATGAATCGAGATTCTTGAATGACGAAGAATGTGTATAAAAATCAGGTTGATGTACTTCATTAAATTTTGTTATATATATTTCTGTCTAGTCAATTATATGTTTGTTTTGAACACGGGAAATTAGCTTAAAAAAAGTCAATAATCTTGAATATTGTGAAAAGGAGCCCTTATATATTTTGTCTATTTGATATCCGCAGGCCAATTCTCTTTTTTCTTGTAAAGCCGTCGGGCCCTGCTTTATTGTGTGAGCAAATGCGTTTCGATTTCTTTGAGTCATCTCTAGTGTCTAAAAGATGCAGTTACAATTACAATTTAAATAAAAATCCCCGTTGGCAGCACCAGCCGGAAAGGTAAATTTCTCGTATGTAGCCTAAGGTTTCGAAAAAGAATCTGGCTTGCCTACTACTAGACTTCTTACTGCAATTTTTGTAGTACCACATGGGTATTTATTAACATAAAAAGAATCGCCGACATTCGTATTTAGATACACTTTATAGAGGCGCAAATATTTTGCTAATTAAATTGAGTTGCACACGTCTGGATTACATATTGTAAATCGGCGGATAATGAATTGTTGTAAGCATATAAATACAGGTTTCGCCCTTCTCACATTTGCTATTTAACATTTCACCGTAGTTACCACACAAAGGCTTAAATAGCTCTAATTGTTAATTTCAAAAGATTTCCATAGAAGTTTAATCAGCACTTTCGTTGCCATTAATATATACATTTTCGATTCTTTTCTGAACTTTCAGGGGCCGTAATTTTGATTTTTACTGAAAACCGCTGCAAAAAATATTAAGCTGTAAATTTTCGACTCTTTTATATGTCATCCGATTTGCATAATCAAATTAAATTAACTTGCCTTAATAACTTATAATTTCAAGTTTCACCGGAATCTGTTGAGCTAGAGGGCTACAGAAATAAAAAAAAATTTCAATTCAGCCCCCTGTATGGGGAGACCCCCTTAAATACCTTAAAATATTTTCTAGCTCTGCAAATTTCAAGAGGCACCACTTTTGACCTACGTAGAAAATTTCCTCATTCTAGCTCATGTGGTTTGCGAGAAAACTTGATATGACGCACGAACAAACGGACGGACGGACAGGCAGACAAGTCACGATTCTATAATTTTTTAGGGTATTGTTAAAAATATTTTACAATATCTTAAAAATGGTCTGGTTTATAAATACTTCCAAGTTGTCATTTAAAACGTTTCCATGAAAAATATTCATTATTTCAGTCGCCACTAAAATACCGAATTGTGCTTGCCATCAGACCTTTGGGGGCCGCCATTTTGAATACATGTATTTGA
The DNA here is from genome assembly GCA_963969285.1 of Odontomyia ornata. Taxonomy (NCBI): domain Eukaryota; kingdom Metazoa; phylum Arthropoda; class Insecta; order Diptera; family Stratiomyidae; genus Odontomyia; species Odontomyia ornata. Next base: position 427,692,892 of record OZ017738.1, on the reverse strand, counting down.
TTTTGGATTATTTTTAATGTTTGCGTGCTAGGATCTCATCGATTAAAGTGCCAAATCTCGTTCAAAAAGGAGTTTCAATTTAGACAGGGCAAAAGTATTCAATTTTTATTGAAAATCGCAGCTAAAAATATTAGGTTTTAATTTTTTATCTTTCATTCGATTTTGATAATTTTTTTCACAAATAAAGAACTTAAAACTAAGATCTTAAATCTCAAGTTTCATCAAAATCCGCAGGAAAATGTAACCACTAGAGGGCCACAAAAATCTGAAAAAAAACGCGTAATTAAACGGCCGCCATTATGTAATTTGCGCATGTATTATCATTAAAATGTAAGATCTAAACAATTCCTATCTCAAAACCAAGTTTCATATACATCGGATGAAACTTGAGACTTTTAGAAGCGTTTGAAATTTTGAGCTTCAACTGGCCGTCATTTTGTTTTTTGCGACCTGACCTCCAGTTTTTTACATATCTCTTTAGATACTTATAGTGTCTATCAAATTACCGAATTTCATTAACATTGATTGAAAGCTTTGGTCAAAACTACAACAACAAAAATTTGTACGTTTTTCGACCTTTGAGCAGGCGCCATTTTGTTTCAGTCGTACCGACTTTAGAGTTTTTATTGTGAGATTCATCGCATACATCAGTGAACCTTTGCACCTCGGGAAATTTACCTAAAAGATCTTTATTGAAATCTGTAAATATATGCACTTTAATCTTACTTTTAACAGACAATATTCCTTATCAAAAGTAACTTAATATTATGATAATTAACATTTCACCTTAGTAGCTTTTACAGGTTGAGAATGGGGAAAGTGAGGGAGTGGTATATAGGAACTGACTGATTGTATGAGGAGGGCTGAATGTAACTAACTTATGATGTACTGTGCGTGGGAGAAGTAATAAGTACTTCCTATTGTGGTGTTGTAGTGGGTAATTTTTCAACCTGGGTCAAACACTCTTCCTTCGTTGTCCAGATATCGTAGGTGGTGGGAGAATAGTTCAGGGTGATCAAAATTCCATATGATTTCGGCAGGAATGGCCAAAGTCTCTTGCACCAGAGAGTTTGTTGGGGTTAGGGACTTTTTGAAAAATTTTGGAAGGTTAGTGGTGGCTAAGAGATCTATCTTTGGTATTCTGGTTGCGTCGTAAATACGCTAATTCGGGATGAAGCGCCTTGAGACCGGGGATCTGCAAAAGTTGGAGCACTTTCTAAGGAACTGTCCATCGGTCCTGCGAAGTTCCTCTATAAGTGACATGGAAAGATCATACTAGAAAGTGGATACGTATACAAGGATTGAGCGGATAAGTGTTTTCTAGACTAATTATTGGTATTATGTATGGGGAGTCGAAGTGGATTATTGGGTGGAGTGCACTCCAGACTCTAGTTGCTTTTGCAATAGCCGAGTGTACCTGCGTTTTGGGAAAGGGTGAGAGCTGATAGAGACGCCAAGATAGGTGACCTTTTCCTTCCTGGGTATAATCGTGCCCTTAATACTCAAAGAGAAGCTGCGTGCATTGGCACACATGTTTTTCGTTAGGAGAAATTTACTCTTAATTATTATGCACTCGCACCTAGAGGGATTGAGAAGGAGTCGCCAGTTAAGGAGGAAAGTATAAATTATGTTAAGGTATGAATTAAGCCGAGATTGGAGTGATGGGAAGTTGCGGGAAGAAGCGAATAAGATAATGTCATCCGCATATTGGAGTAGTTTTATCGGAGCGGGGTGTTCTGGAGGACGTGGAAGCTCAGCGGTATATGCAGAGAAGAGGATTGCAGATAAAACAGATCCTTGGGTGATATGTTATGATTTACCTTGACTTGTGAGGAGCGGTTGGTGAGGAAACTGTGCACTATTTTGCAAAGGTGGGGGTGGAATTTATAGGTTTCGGCTAGTTTGTGAATGAGTCCATGTTGCCACACAGAATCAAATGTTTTCTTGATGTCCAGAAGGACAGCAACTGTAGGAATTTTTTTTCCTAATGTTGTCAGCAATGTTTGACATTAATATGAGTAGAGGGTGTTCTACTGAAAGGTTTTCTTGGTTGACAAACTGGAAAGGAGGAATAATATTCCTGGCAGAGAGGTGTCCGCCGATGAACTTTTTGAGCACAAGCTCGAAAATCTTGCCAGTCGTAGAAAAGAGCGACGTAGGGCGGTAGCTATTTGGAAGGAGGGAGCTTTCGTTTTTCTTTAGAATATGGCCATGATTGATCTCTTCCATGCGCTTGAAAAATACGAATTGAGGAGGTAGTGGTTGAACAGCCTCGAAAGAAACGGGGAGAGAGTGTCACTACACTTTTTGAATAAGGTAGTAGTAATCCGACACAGATTCCATGTCGTTGCCCACGTCGTCCCCAGGCGGGCTTACCTCACGCTCTGAGTCCTCATTGCTATTATCCTTCTTTCTCTGTCTTCTCTTCCGTGGCGATTTCTCGCCACCTGTCTTCACCGGCGATTTTCTCTCCTGCATGTTCACAAACCACACTACACTTTGCACTTGTTAATAAGCTATAAATTCTCGACACTTTTTATTCTGATCTCGTCGTCGTCGCCGCGGCCAATGATGTGTGGAAGCAAGTGATTTGATGAAGACAAAGGAAGGCTCGATGGCCTTTCATGAAAAAAGCGTTTATATATATTTCAATCAAATGAGTGGGCAGGGTTAGACGTGATCTGCGACTAATCAGTTTGGGAACTCGGTGCCGTGATTGGTAACTTAAAATTTTTGGATCCTTAGTGTACTGAAGAAGTCTGGATGTTCTGTGTCGTAATACGTATTTACTGTAAAAATAAATAAGTATAATCGTAAAGAAAACAAAATTGTTTTTATTTTAAATTTACTAGTGATATGTAGTTTGGCAATTCGACTTAGCGCAGAATGTTTCGGTTAGGATTAGAGTAGTTTATGTCTAGCACCGCATCGGTGCGTAGCTCGGGAATGCGTCAGTTGAAAATTGTTCTTCTTTGATTTATCGGAATTTTTCTTCGAAAGTTTTTGATCGCGTTTAGATGGGTAATTTAAATCGGTGTCGAAAAGATTGTATTAAAGCAATTTGATCTTATATTTCAGCAAAAAATAATCTGTTTTTCTTGAAAACCATTGGGTCTTGCTTCTTTGAGTAACCAGGAGACTTCTTTGAGTCATCTTTAGTCCAACACTGAAGATGACCCAAGTGAAATAAGTGGAAGGGGGAGAAAATGCTATAACAGAGAATCCTTCAACTTTGGCAGGCCCACGTGCTTTTCAGGGTTTTGTACTAAAATACAAAAATGTTTTGGAATGGGTATTTGTGTCCGTCCATCCGTCTATAACACTGGCTTTTCTCCGAAGATATAGAAGCTACAGCCATGAAACCTAGTGGACATTTCGGTAGCTATGACTTTTAGAAAGCATTGAGATGAAAAAAATGTCAAAGTTTTCAATGAGATATTTTCAAAACAGATTTTATCAGTATCGAGGGGCAAGGGAAGGGGAATACAAGAAATTTTCACGCAATTGGTCACCTTTCCATCTGGAAAATGTGTATGGACTTTTATAAGCACAGCAACAACAAATGCATCGGAAGTCGAAATTCACTCAACTTAGTTTGAAATAGTATGATTTTATTTAAGCTAGTTATGCATACATGATGAGAAAAAGATGGACGAGACAGTGCGCGCACTCTTTCCCGACCATATTGACGCTGTCCCTGGTGAAACAGCAGTCGAGTTCTACACATAGCCGGAACCTGAAGAGCCAGTCTCTTCACTGAAAGCAAGGAAGGCTCCAGGTCCAAATGGTATTCCAGCTTGTCTATCATCATTGTCCTGACTTGCTGCCTAGTACATTCAACGCATGCCTACAGGACGGGGCTTTCCCGGTACAATGGAAGGCGTCGAGGCTTATGCTGATAAGCAAGGGAAGTGGAACTCTCGGATCACCGTGTACATATCGCTCGTTGTGCATGCTAGACACTGCTGAGAAAGTGCTAGAGAAACTCATCAAGGAAAAACTCACTCACGCGATTGCTGCTGCTAGGGACCTATCTCGTCAGCAGTATATCCTTAGAGTACGGCGTTCCACCATTGATGCGATTGCAGAGGTGGTTAGCGTGGCCTAAAAGGCAGAGGTACAAAGCCGCACCAACCGACGGATTGTCCTGTTGGTGACACTGTTGGTGGTTAGGAATGACTTCAATGCCGCTAGATGGGTGGAAATTCTGGATACGCTGGAAAACCCATTTGCAAGTTCTAGAATATCGAATGTGGGGTCTGAGGGACTACCTGAAGGAACGAAGCCTACTTTACGACACAACACAGGCTGAACGAAGGATGGACGTTACATCGGGTGTTGCCCAGGGATCTTACGAAGGGCTACTGAGACTAGAGATGCCAGATGATCGGCTATGCGGATGATGTTGTGGCTCTGGTGACTGGACGCATCGTTAAACAAGCGCAACTTAGGCTAGGTATGCTAATACATATGACTGCTCGTGTGTTCAGTCTAGCACTGGAGAAAATCAAAGTGGTCATCTTGACAAAAAAAAATCCCTAGAGTAAGGATGATCAGCATTGGAGATACACGAATCGAATCAAAGCCATCGGTGAAGTAGCTGGGGCTACTGATCGACTCAAAGATGAGTTTCTCTGAGAAAATCAGAACAACGGCTGAGCAGGCTGCTTCGGGAGAATCTATTCTGAGTCAACTTATGGCGTTACGTACTAAACAAAGAGTTACACTGAAAGCGGTTGACATATGTGCAGAGAAAAGAAGTGCTGCGAATCGCTCACGCATACTGAATACTCTCTAAGTCAACGGTATTGGTGATTGCAAGTGTGATGGCCCTTGTGATCTTTGTTAGGGAGTGAAGGGGCGTTTCCCTGTGCAGAAGCAAGGGTGACAGAGAGGTGGTTAAATTGGTGGTAAATTAGGACCACGATACCGGGGGAAGATGGACTGCTCGTTCGTTCCTTGGCCTGAGACCGTAGCTTAATTGAGTACACGGTCAGACTAATTTCTCTGGAATTCAGCTCTTGAATGGAGATGGCTGTTTTAAGTCTTGCCCTCACAAGATCGATAAGTCACAGTCTCCGGACTGCATGTTTTGCAGAGGTGCGGTGGATGACAACGAGAAAGGCTGAGCCTATGCCGGCTATGCCGGAATCGGGGAGCACTCTTCGGAGACTGTAGTTGAAAGGCGCTTACATTAGTTGACAAATAGACCTCCATGATCAATTACGCTCAGGCAGTGCTGACAGTTAAAACCAGCGTACTAGGGCATCGGGAAGTGATGAAAGTTATAGGATCACTTTTCCAATAATGTTTTCTTCTTCCTTCCTTTTAGTTAGGGAAAGGATTTCTGTAATTTTAAGACGGTTCTAGGCGCAAAAATTCATGCTTAATCCAAAGTTATACATCAAATAGTTCCAGGCAGGGTTCTTGGGTAATGCGGGAGGGTTTTAGTAGATAGTCTAGATGCATTGTGAGTTTAGATGTCCCATAAATAGTATTCACCTCTCAACCACAAAAAAATAAGGTGGTTTTTAGGGATTGAATCATTTTAGCAACTTACAAATCCACTCTACTACAAGCTTTGATATCTCATGCTTGTACCGTATCGACCATTGGTCCCCACCTAACTTTGCTCCGACTATAAACCTCAGAAGTTGTGGCAATATGCTTTCGGATGCTTAAGTTAAGGTCCATGTTTTACACTCAAAACGTAGTAGAAATCCTATCACAGGTTTTTGTATTTGGAGCCTTGTTTTTCTATGTATGCAGCTGGTCTTCAAAGTCGTCAAAACTAAACAAAATATTTTGTTTGCGAGCTGTATTTTTCGGCGTATTATTTCTCTTTCATTACAGATTCTCGTGAGCTCAAATGCATGAATTTGCCCATTTTTTTATGCTATATAATCCAAGTGTAGTATTTTGAAATTAAAGGTATCTTTCCTTGACCATAAAAAATTTGATTTTATTTTCATTGATTTCTAGCCTTACTAGTGTTGTTTTGATGTAAAATTTCACGAAAAGCTATTTGATAGTTGTTAACGACCGTGATAAAATGATGATGTTATCTGCATAGTTTAGCACTTGGTTTGAGTGCCAGGTACCTTTCTTATGGCGTATTTCAGATTAAAATTGAATAGCAAAAGTCTGATATTTATTTCAAAGGCATCAGTGCGTTGGTTATTGATATGGGCTTGGGAGGTTGTCGACGCCGTTACCTTTTTGGGTAAACGTGGTTATTCAGCTGCGACATTAAGGAAACGCATTACTTGGTACAGTATGTTAAATCAAAAAAAGCTTAGTGCACGTCTATGAGTTGCAGCAGTTAAGTGATGAGACTAATTTTATAGTCGCGCTTGTGGTAAAACTGCGATCTTGAAATTCTGTTCCCCTTCCTCGGTATCTTTCCCTCTCAATTGATGTGTTCATCATCGCTCTAGCTTGTTCAATTCGCTTGCTGTGTCGTGTTGAGTAGACATGTGTTGGTGGTGCTCGTCACTAAAATGGAGAAACAAAATCAAGAGCAACGCATGGTGATAAAATGTTGCGCCACGTTGGGCGAAACCGTTTCGGAAACGTACGCTAAGATTGCCTGGTGATAATGCTCTTAGTCGTGCCCAGGGTTTCCGATGGCATAAAGAGTTTAAGGAGGGGCGTGGGAGACGAGGTGTAAAGCGGGAGACCAGTTGAGGTGCGAACTGACGCGAATGCGCAGCACGTGCGGGCCCTAACCCGTAAAGATCAGCGTTTAACAGTTCGAATGTTGGCCTCGGAACTGGGTATGAACCGTGAAACAGTCAGGAAAATTTTAACCGACGATTTCGGGATGAAAAAGTTGGGCGGTTCCAAAGTACATTTCTGAAGAGCCCGCAGCGTATCCCAGCATTTGGCCTCTAAAGGGATCACCGTGCTACAACAGCTGCCTTATTCGCCCGATATGTCACCCTGTGACTTTTTTTTCTTCCCTAGGACAAAATCGGTGGTCATAGGGACCCATTTTGAGTCAATTATGGACATTCAGGCGGCCGTGATGAGGATACTCGCGGACATCCCAGTCGAAGCGTTCCAGAAATGTTACGAAGCATGGAAAAAGCGCTGGAATCGTTGCAAAGCTGCCCAAAAGGCCTGCTTTGAAGGGGAAGGCAGAGTTGTAGAAGAATGTTTAAATATACGGTTTTCATGGAATTAGTCTCATTGCTTAATTGGCACACCTCGTATGTTGGACTCCCAGCATTTTTCAAGTATTTGGTTGACGGTAAACAATTGGTTAATCGTCGATGTATCTGCTTTAAAGCCACCTTGTTACTCCCCAATAATACTGTTGACGTATGATATAATTTTATTTTCTTTGATCTTTGAAAATAGTTTGTATGCCGAACAAGGAAGTAATATATCTCAATAGTTTTTGCACTGTAGCTTGTCATCATTTTGTGGATAGCGAATATAATTAATTGGCTCCACTCGCTCAGCATATTGTTATTGCAAAACATGCTGAATGACTTTATCGACTGTCATTATACAGGGTTATCCATTTCGTGGTAGGAAAGTATAACCCTGGCATTTGACATCTGTCAGAAAGCGTTTTTTTTAGTTGAAGGTTTGCCATTTAGAAATCTGGATTGTTTAACAGTCGAAGAACGCGTTAAAATTATTAAATTTTATTGTAAAAATGGTGATTCTGCTGTATAAACATTTAGGGCTTTACGAGCCGATTATGGTCGACATAATCGACCTACACAGCAAACAATTTCGAACACATTGAGAAAATTTGAAGAGACTGGATCGGTTATGATATTGCAAGGCCTGTACATCATCGCAACATTCGTCCTGCTGAAAATATCGCTGTCGTTGCTCAAAGTGTGAAGGAAGACATTTCCTCGACGTGCTCAACATTTGGGCTTGTCTTACAGCTCATTGTGGTGGATTTTGCATTTGGATTTGCATCTCTCTCCATACAAAATCCAACTCACTCAAGAGTTTAAGCTTCAAGAACATACACAACGCAGAATGTATGCGAATTGGGTGACTGAGCAACAAGCCATTGATAACGATTTTTCGAACAAAATTTTTTTTAGTGATGAGGCTCATTTTTCGCTCAGTGGTTACGTAAATAAACAGAATTGCCACATATGGGGCTCTCAACATCTTCAGGTGATTGCAGAAAAGCCTTTGCATCCGGAAAAGGTAACCGTTTGGTGTGCATTATGGTCTGGTGGTGTTATTGGCCCGTATTTTTTTGAAAACGATCAAGAAAGAGCCATGACAGTCAATTCTGACCGCTATGGACGGATGTTAACCGATTATTTTTAGAGAAAAATTGAAGATTGTGATCCGGAGAACATGTTGTTTCAACAGGACGGAGCAACAAGCCACATAACACAGGCTAGTCGAGCACTTTTGCAAGAGAAATTTCCAGGACGCGTAGTTTCGAGATTGAGTGATGTCAATTGGCCGGCAAGATTCTGCGACGTAACACCTTTGGATTTCTTTTTATGGGGCTATGCAAAAGATCGTGTTTATGCAAACAATCCTCAATATCTTGAGCAATTGAAAACCAATATTTGTAAAGTTATGGCCGAGATATTGCCGAAAATGTGCCGAAAAGTCATTGAAAATTACCTCAAAGGGATTGAGGCTTGTAGGAGGTCCCGTGGAGAACATTTGAAGGATGTTGTGTTTCACGTATAATGGCAAGGTTCAATCTTTATACTGGAGTTTCCATCTGAATATTTTATGTATTTTCTTTAGCTTTACTTTCCCGAGTGTAAAATGGATAACCCTATATTTGATGAGCTTCAGCTGAAATCTCATCGGTGCTTGGTACTTTATTATTCTCTTGAACCTTGACGGTGGAACAAATTTAATTTAGAGTTTCTGGAACTAATGGAAGGTCTCTGGGAATATCTGTAGGCTTTGATGTTCTGGGGCTGTACGGAGAATTAAAAGTGTTCTTGAAATATGATGCCCATCTTTTTTTGATCCTGTTTCAGCTGCAATCATGTTGCCGAAACTATCACCCCAGAGTGGGGTCCTGGGTTGATAACCTTTTTCTAGGCTTTTCTTGCGCTCCTCTTTGCTATATTTACATTGATGCTTCTCAATTGGTTGTCATAGGAGTTTCTTTTCTTAATTGTCATGATATTATTTACTACTGTTTTGAAATATTCCCAATGTTCTCTTTTCGTCTTAATTTTGCTATCTGAACATCGTTTCTACGGGCAATTCTATTCGTCTAGAGTACTCTGACACTCATCGCCAAACTAATCATTTCTGTTGTACCGGGCTAAATATCAAATCATCTGTTCTGCTGCGGTTGTAATTGTCACTTTCACTTCTCTATGCAGCTCGTTGTTTGTTTTCAGCAGTTTGCCTGATAGGATGGAAGCAAACCGGTTGTCCAGGGTCTCCGAGAATTTTTTTTCCACAGACACCATTTGAGACCTTTCGATGTCAAATTTCTATAGGGGGCTGGTCTTCTTCGAATGCGCCTTGGACATATGACATCGATAGGTTGATTTGATCAAATAATGATCCAAGCAACGATTGACTCTTCGGCGAGTACGGACGTCAAGTATGCTGGAGGCCCATATTTATGGGATAAGAACATTGTTGATCTTTTTTTGGGTAATGCCATCTAGTGATCCCTAAGTTATTTTATGTATAGACCGATATGTAATGCAAGTCAAAAGATTCCCATCATGTCCAGTGTAATTTGTTTCAGCATGGAGATTATATCCTCAAGTCGTTCCCCGATGGGACAGCTCATTGCCAACCTTAGCGTTGAAAGCGCTTTGAATCATTTTTGTATTATTTGCAGGAAATGAATCGAGTTATCTTTTCAGGCAATTGTAGAGCGTTTTTTCGTCTTTTTCTTCTGCTATCAGCCAAATTTTGAAGAATTTCGCCTTTGTGCGGATTCTACACAATCGTTCATTGACTGCCCTAAAATAAGTGACATGTGATTTTCGGTTCACCTCGAAATGAAGCGGTAGCCTCGCATAGAAAACCTTTGTAGTGGAGTATGAGATAAGCTCATATGTAAATTTTCAGAAAATTGATGTGTTTATTATGATTTTAGCCTACTTATAGCGTTAGTGACTGGACTGTGCTGGAAATTTCATAAGCTGTAAAATTATTTTTCCACACATGAAATAAATGCCCACCTTAATAGTAAATTCGCTTAGCACATCACTTTAAATAGTAAGTAAACTTGGAAAAACTTCCAGGAACAAAATTTTCATACCCAAGCATCTAAACAAAGTTTGACATGATTCACAATAATATCCATTACACTGTTCCCGGAATCTACCAATGTCAACAACTATTTCTTTGCATTTACCTTCCTTAAAAGCATTTCACTTCATTCAGTGTAAATTTCCCAATGTCAACATTGAAGTTCTTCAAAGCATACGCCATCATTACATTGCCTCCGTAACATGACAACATTAAAACATTAAGCTCCAATTACAGTTTCACGTCAAATAACATTTTCTCATGCATGTCCTTACGATGGGAAATTTGTAACGCCAACTGTAAACACTGTGTAAAATTGCCTAATTTTAATAGTTGATTCACTCGGGAACAAAAATTGCGGCTTAAATATGGGGCAAAAAATGGAGGTTGCTAATGCTCGTACAACATGCCAATTTTCAGGAACACCCCTAAAAGCTGTGAGATTTTCATTAGTGTAGAAAATACTCGTAAATTTAAATTTGGATTAAAGTTGACAATCTTTTGTACACGAACGAAGAGTGATGAACTCTTGAAAATGGATTTATGTTTGATCTTTTTCACAGTTATAGCTTCCTTTTTCGCTGCAGGACTACTCTACTAATAAAAATAAATGGCCACGAGCGACGTCGGCAATCGGAGGAGCTTTTCCAATCATATAATTTTTCTAAATCCTCGACCTACCTCGAAAATATCAGGAAATCATGGGAGGATTGGGCGATTAGTTTGGAGAATGTTAGCAGAGGAGGACAGTGCGTCATAGTAGTTCCAGTTTCGTTATATGTTTTGTATAAATAAAAGGATGCAGCATCACCTTTCAATTGGTAAATAGCAACTAACCCGCTGAGCATTGAGGCCATGAATATGCCATTAGAAAGAGGTACGTCAATTTATCTGAGTGAGTTGTAGAAGGTATGTCCATGAGAGAACAGTTTTTATATCGACCAACGCTTTTAGCAGTATCCTTTTAAAAATACAATTAAAGCTGACATGAACTATTTCAGCACAGCACAGCAGTTAACCGAACGTTCATCATTTCTCAGCTCGCAATCTCTAGTTTATCATCAAATAAACTTGAAGCAAAGCGTAATACTTTACTGGAGGATGCATCACCATTTTTTATTACTTTCTTACTCTAACTCCACTTTTATGGTATGAAAGAAGTGTTTCCCTTGTGAAAAGACGAAAACGATGAAAAGCTAAAGTAGTACATCATAGAAAGAGAGAAATTTCATTATAACGATTGGAAAGTTCGCGGGTTCAGTGGCGGAGTCTTGTTACAAGTACAACATCCGTTTTTATTCAAAGTATGACTTTGCGCTCAGGGCGTGAACCAATGGGACTAGGATGAAGGAGTGCTGAGTATATTGGAAACGTTGAGGAAAAGGAATGTATGAGACGGACATGGGAATTGGTATAGACAATGAAAGCTTAAGGGCTGTTGTAGAAATGGCTGCGGAGATAAGACATTAAATATTTAAAGTAATATTTCAAATTGTTATGACACGTATGAAATTTATACTGCAGCGATGTGTCTTCAAAATGTCCTTGATATTTTCAAGAATAATGATTTAATGGTTAAGATATAAGATTAGATATGGAACTTTTACGTGATATAGAAGTGACTAAATGTAGTAAAAGTATGAAGTAATAGATTTCTCGAATTTTAGTAATCTCAAAAACCATAAACAATTTTCTAAGTTAGTCAATTCCCAAAAGATCGTAATACTGTCGGTAGTTTCTTGAATATCAGTAAAACAATTCGGGTAAAGAGAACTACGCTCATGCCAGAAGGGTTTAGTCTTCAAACAACGATATACAGACACCAATGATGAATAAACTCTCGATTAAATTTAACGACATCCATAACAAAAACACATACTTGCTTTAAACTTTAGTGTTGTTGACCAAACATCTTATAAAATAGTTGAAGGAAACTTCGAATGTACACCAAATAATAATTATCCTTTAATTATTCATAAAAATTTTAAATAAGCTGAAATGTTAGTTTTTATTCTATGAGTAGTAAGCGCTATGTAATGTTTATTCAATGAACATTAGAGCAAGAGTGACTGACTGTCAGGCTGTATGTATGCGAGAGTGATTGGTATGCTAATCTCAGAAATAAAAAATGTTGAGAGTTTATTTGCATGTTAACGAAACTAAAAATATTGGAATGCTTAACAAAGTAAAGAATGTGATTTAAATAAAATGACGAATATGTGAGGGTACAACACAATTCCCCCACTAATTTTATGTAGTATATTTCCCCGGTATCTTGAATGTTCTTTGCAGACTTGTTTTGTACGACGTGGATAGGTGTGTAGTAATTGAGCAGTCACCTCAGTACCCCTATCCGAAATTAAAATTGCAGATTCGAAAAGGACTTTTTTTATATCTATTTCAATTTATAATTATAAACCATAAAACATTTTTGTTATATTTTTATAAAATATAAATTTTAGATCATTTGTTTTTCTCTATACTATAATTGGACTTTGCGTTATAATTATATTCTTTATGAGTCTTACCTTATCCTATTTTTACTTAAATTTTTCAATAACATTATTTTGCATACTTAAAAAAAATTCAAATCTGCAATTAAAATGCGGACATGGCAACACCTTTTCCCACAGCACATGCACGTATTGTATTGGCGAAGGCAAGTGTGCAGCGGAATGAATGGAAGGCTCGTCAACTCCCGTTGGAAGGGTCCTGCAAGGTGAGAACTAGCAACAGGAGACTGGTAGTCTGAATGACGGGAGATTGAATTGAATTCCAACGATAGTAACTTAATTGTGAATACTAGTACTAGAATACGATAGTAACTTAATTGTGAATACGGAAAATAAAATTGTACTTGCTTCTAAGAAAGCTATCAGATAGCCCTTAAGACGCACGGTTTAAGAAAACCAAGTATGTAGCATTCTATCGATAAAGTGAAATTTATTTTGACGTTGAATCGCAAAGTGAAATTATTAACCAACCAGATGTTCACGTCTGAGTACACTGGAATTAGTTGCATTTTTCTTTAAAAGTGTAGTGGTTGACTTATTTATGTGCACATATGATTCAGAAATTCCGAATAGTTTAAAGTGTAGTTGATTTACGTATAAATGCGTGTAAAGTATATTTGGAAATAATACACTCATTAGAATTACGGGGTATTATTTCCTCATACGTACGAGAGGAAATCTTCGTGTTATCGCTAGACGTGTCAGATGCCGCGAACTGATCGTGCCGGCATCGTACTTGATTTTCGCACTAAAAACAATCAAAATCAAAGTTAAAATGCTTGTGATAAAGCAATTTTTGATGATTGAGTGGCCCATGCTCCCGTGCCTGCGTTTCTTGAGTTATTCCTACTCGTTGTATATAATTACTCTTCGCACCGGTCACGCCTGTAAAGTACATGGCTATTCGCCCTACACTAATGATATCCTAGAATCGCGACCCAAATAGGGAGGGTTGAAATTGATTCTGGTTGTGCTATTTCTCCATTTATGTGCCGTGTGCGATTACATGCCATCGTCAGTAATGAAAACGGAAAATTTCGCTGGAAGATTGTGAAAAACAAAAATTTCTTCGGGTTTTCATTGAAAGTGGCCATAATCTGCAGCAGTTGTGCGCGACTTTATTCCAAACATTATTATCATAAACAAATTGCTGTCAATCAATACCATCAAGTTAATACGATCCCCGTTTGATTGTCACCGCACCGTGAACACAAAAGGATTTTTACGAAACAATTGAACCAAATCAAATTCCGTCGTGAAATTCATGGCCATTTTACATCCATAATTAAGACGTGGGGCGAGGTTTTGGCGTAATTTATTCGCCGTGTATCAACTTCTCTGATACATCACAGTGGGAGACGTGCATCGGGACGACAAGTGTTGAAGGAAACAAAAAATCAAATTTCAAGTAGATGCTAGCGTGTGGCGAGGGTGCATTGGAAAAATGCTGTAACGCATTTACCTATCCCGTATTGTCATGCACGCAAAAAGAAATTGATTTTGCCTGAGAAAACTGAACGATCATCATTTATTATAGCGAACACGAGCAGAAGCTACCTTCATCATGGCTGCTTCTGTTTTGTATTTTTGAGCAAAAAATAGTTAGATTCACCGTACTTTGTCGTACTTCTTGCTATTTTGCATTGGAAACGAAGAAACGCTGATAGCTGAAGGTTCCCCATTGCACACCAGTGAAGCTGGTATCGTTGTCTCCAAATGGATGATGTTGTGTTAGGGGCTGCGACAGTTCCAAGAATAATAAACAGACCTTCAATCATGTCAGAAGGGTTCTGTACTCAACTTCTCAGAAATGCAGTCACCAGCAACCAATAAAGGCAAAAAACATGTCAATGAGATGTGGCCTTTTATAAGAAAATCCATTGCGTCTGTACTTTCAACGGTTGCCCCTTTGTTGCAAACTAACAAAAATCACTCATATCATTAATTGCCAGAAAAATTTATATAATTGATCCATTTGAAAATTTCAAGAAAATCAAATCAAAATTGCAGTATTTGATTCAATGGAAAGTCCGTAAAATACCAAAATTTTGTGTTGTTGTTGTTGCATTTGGAGAAATTTCAAATGGCTTTAACTTCCGTGAGCATGATAAAATTTTCATCAAACTTGCAGAGTACTAGCAGTTTATGTAAGACTACTTAAATGTCGGTTTTCATTGAATTTAAGGTTAGCCATACGATTTTATGGGCGAAAATGTGAAATTCGATGTTCATGCTGTTATTAACAAAGTTGAGTGAATTTTGACTTCTCAGGTATTTGTTGCTGTAGTACTTATAAACACCTGTCTCCATAATTTTTTCAGATTTTTCGGATCACAAGTGCCCAATTGTCAGGGGGGGTCACCAATTTTTCGTGTATTTCCCCTGCCTGTGCGCCCCCGAGACAAAAAAAACAGTTTAGGCCCTGTTTTAAAAAGTTCTTATTGTAACCTTTCATTCGATATCTATATTGGCTACCTTTGATGAGCTTTTTTGTTTCAGGGGCCACTCCCCTATATGAGGAGACCTCCTTTAAGCACCTTGTACAATTTTTTTGTAGTGAAACTTTAAAGAGGGCATCACTTTACACCTATATACAAAATTTTATGTTTGTAGCTTATACGGTTTGCGAGAAAAGGTGCTGTGACACACGGACGGACGGACGGACGGACAGACAGGCGCAATTTTAGTAGGGTTTTGTAAAATTGTTTTACGAAACCCCGAAAAAGACTCCACTGTAGAAATAGTCAAACTCTTGTTCAGCTCAAATAAAAAGTTATTTAGAAGATTGCATGTAATTGCATATAAGAATTGTTTGGCGCGCAATACTGGTAACAGCAATAATCGATAATGGGTGTTCGATGTAGCAGCGGCAGGTTGATGGTGCGCAACTTCATTCAATCCTATTTATACGATTGTAACGATTAAAGTCAGAGGTCTTATTACACTTATAACGAGCTCAAGTTTTCAGCAACCGTGTAAACCATCCACATCATCAGCAGGTGCCCGCCGAGGATGAGGGTGAGGACCCCATTTTTCATTGAATTTATATTTTATTATATAGGGTGCGTACGGTATTTGAGGACATGCATAAATGTGACTATAACTTCGCGAATTTTTGTTTTTTTTTTCTTTTTCAGATAAGAAATCGCAGACCACTCAAGAAATGAAGAGACATGCTGTCATCGTCACTATATGTGCAAACCATACAGATTTAGAGATCTCTAATTTTCTTAATGGCGCCCGTTCATTCGTGCATAAGGTTCGCCGTAAATTGAAAGCATCAGGAGGCGATACAAAACCGGTTGCAAAATGCTAAAAGCACATACAACATTCTGACACTGTCCGATCTGCTGAATTTTTTGGGCAAGTGCAAGCGATCATAGACGAGGACCTTCAAAATCAATAAGGGCCCTTGGGAGTGAGCTTCATGTTTCTGAGCGCCTTATTCGTAGAGTTGTCCACGAACACCTTCGGTATAAGTCTTACGTGATGCGCAGACGACAGTTCATTTCGGAAAAAACACGGGAACAGAGAGTTCTCTGATAAAAACGTAGTTTAAACAAAATCAAACACCCTGAAACGCCCAAAATGTTATGGCTTTTTTTCCGACGAAAAAAATGTTGACCAAGATCAAAACACCAATCGCAGAAATGACAGATGGCTATGTTCAAATCCTACGGAGGTTCCTGTTGTTATGCACACAAAAATTCCAGCCACTGTTATGGTTTTAGGTGTTGTCAGCAACGAAGGACATGCTATGCCACCATCCTTTTTACTCAAGGACTTCGAATGAACTTTGCTGCATACATCGAGGTTTTGGAGACAGTAGTGAAACCCTGGGTAGCCAATGTAAGCGGAGGCAGACCATACATTTTTCAACAAGACTCTGCTCCTTCACATAAAGCGATGGCTACACAAGATTGGATGGCCGAACATTTGGATGACCACATAACACCGAACCTATGGCCACCTAGCTCCCCAGACCTTAATCCTTTGGATTATTACGTATGGGGCATAGTTGAGCGTGAGACCACTTCCATTTCGTCGCTGAAGACTGCTGTTAATGCCGTCATGGCCAATATGAACAAGGCGCATATGATTCGGGCATGTAATCGTTTCCGGATTCGGATTGAAGAGGTTCTTGCTGCTAATGGTGATATTATTGAATAACTTTATAGCAATATATTAATTTAACGTTGTATGAAAAATTCCTGAAATTTCATTAAATTTTGTCAAAAATATAAGCTAATTAATTTTACTCTCAAGTTGTCGTCAAATACTGTACGCACCCTGTATTTATAAAAATCTTTAGATCTTTTTAAATTATATTTTATTATAAATCTAAAAATATTCTTTTAAATGTATAAAATTATTTATTTAAAAAAAAGACTTGACGTTCGCCCTCGTAGAGATGGAGAATTGAAGGAAGATTTCGTAATGTGGAGGTAGTTTATATTCAATTTTGGATGGGTCAAAAATAAATTTATATGTTCGTGGCATAAGAATATCGTTTAGAAAGTGTTTATAGTTTACAAATAGCTATTCAGAATCCTGGCATGATTTTCTGGGTGAAATATAAATGGATAGCATACATTAAAATGATAAGAATGTCAAGTTACATGAAATCAAATATTCTATAAACACTAAAAAATTCTCAACTGTTGCGAAAAAAAAGCATTTACATTAGTTACATAAAATTAATTTGAGCTGAACTATGTAAGCATATTATAAACTATAGAAAACGTAAAGTAGAAGTCAGTAAGAGTAAAAAGAGAGAGACAGAGAGAAAAAACTCAAGGTACAGATATTCGAAGCTGTTTATATGAAATTGTGTGCTGGTTTGAAAATCAGAACGTATCGCAGCTGACTGGACAGACACACGGCCAAAGCGTGATAATGATCATTAGATCATGATGATGCCGATACATTAGATCATGATAATGAGATACTCTAACTATATCTAAGCGAAGGCCCGAAAGAAGAAGAAGTATACTCGTATTAAATTGCAAAATTATTAATAACGTGAGCGAGACTGTAGGTAACTGTGAAATGAATGCGATTTATTTTTTGTTTTGTTCTCTTTAGTTTTTTGATGGTGTGATATGATTACTTACTATTAATATTTAATAAATAATAAAATATATAAATAAAAAAATGTTTAGTATTGCAATTAAAAATTACCCTCGGTCTTTCCTTTCAGTCGAAACCTGGCCGGGTATGGAACTCGCAACGATGGCTGGCCCCTCCACTATAATGAGCTAGCCATCGGGTGAGATCTCCCCTTGGAATGCGTATCAGGTGCTCTTGCCGGGGTAGAGTGGGCTTCCGCTTGCGTGTCCTTTTATGGTATAGTGTTATGTGATTCCATCACAGAATACTATAACATAAATTGGCCACGCATGAATTTTTCCATTAAATAAGAAATATTCTTATTTAATGGAAAAATTCATGCAAATTATGTTTGTATGAGTTTTTCACTTAAAAGTGAAATATATGGCCACGTTTCTATTTGGATCTCGATCCGGTTGGGAGGATGCGAGGGGGCACTGCTTCCACCTGAATACCCCACTCTTATTTTTGGGCCATAAGTACCGTCGGTAATGACGAAGCCCCTTTAATTCAATCCATTTTCTCCAGGCCTAATTTGTCCTCTGAACCAGCAATTTAATAGCCCTTAGTAGGTTACCTCCTTTCTCGACTCCACTCAATAATTATTGAACCTCTTCCGAAATTCGTGGATGCGAAAAATATTTTTTGTAGTAGGTCTTGTGCTGGGGAAAAGAACCCGTCTAACGACACCGCAATGCTAGCCTGCCAGCGCGTTCATGCGTCCCTAGACAAGGTCAAATCTCGGCGGATCCTACTATCCTCTTTCGCCAAGGCAGCAGGTCATTGCTGCAGTCCTTTACGGACATATTGTATCTACCCATTTTCACTACTGATGTTTCAGTATTCTTTTTGGCTATGACATATGCTCCGCCAATTGATCTAGCCCAAAAAATTGATTTTGGCATGAAATTGTTGCAAATGATCTAATGAATTGGCAATATGAGCAATTAAAATCCGTACGGTCTGTCTAGACCTTTACAAAGAAAATACAATTTCATAAAAATAACAACGCAATAAGTGCGGAACAATTAGATATGCAACTTTTTAACATTGTTATTACTAACCCACAATAAATCTTGTTGCTTTCACCGCTACCATTATCAATGAAAAGTACTTCTGAGGGAAAAAATAAATACAATAACAGATAAAAACCGAAAATGGCAAACCCATTGTGACAATCTAGCGAAGCAATTGCTAGATTTTTGCAATGAGAATCTGCCGTGACCGCCATGAAAATGCTTGTCGAGTGAAGTGGGATTGATACAAAACGAGACTCGTAGTCTGAACATCTAGCGGTATGGTCGTCGCTTTTTGTTAACTGCACTCGTGTGGAATTTACTCTGCTGCTCATTCTTCAAAGATTGCTCATAACATTTATTCGGTGGTTGATGGTATTTAATAAAGATCGAAAGCAAGGAATTTTGTAACAGCAAGTTATTAAACGAGCGCGCGATCTCATATTTGATTCAAGTAACAAACAACATTCCCATATAATTACCAAAAAATTGGTAAAAAATTAAATAATTTAAAAAGTTTTGTGGAAATCTAATTTAACTGACGATATTTAAGTTGTATATGAAAAATTAAAATGTGCTTACGCAAGTTTCAAAAAAAATCGTTTATGGTTAATAGAGGATGTATTTATCCTGAGTTGCGTGAAAATGCAAATTATGTTTAAATTCAGCGCTAGATTGTTTGTTTAAAACCAAAAAAAAAATATATATATGTGAAATAACCTTAAGAGGGACTGATAAATGCATAAAGAAAAGTGGTTTCCGTTGTTGATGTGAATTGGAATGCATTTCCGTATTTGATGTTTGACGATTCAGTGAAATTTCGGAAACTTTTCAGTTTGTTGAGCGGATATTCTCTATGAGGATTTCATTAAAAGTGATGCATTTGATTTAATATTGATTATTGCAGTTAGTTAATATTTTATTTGAGTGTAAATGATGAGATGAAATTCGTTTATCAATTGTGAAGACAAATATTTGTAACAAATATTTAAGAGTAGTAAAGTTGGATGAAAAAAAAATTAAAACACGATTTTCGCATAAGTGATAGTAATTTGTATAGCGCTCGTTGAAGGAGTACCCTTTATAATTATTATAAAATTTAAAAATTTTAAAAATTCTTTTGTATTATTTATTGGCAATGCTTCTTTGGTTCATTCATTTCTTCTCTCTTTTTCTAGGATTCCATCCCTAATCATTGTTTACTTTGGAGCTGACATATTGTAATGTGATGTTTTTCATTTGTAGGATATTTCGTTTTTTTTTGAATAGCCATGTGCTTCTTGAATAATGAGAATAGTTTCAGTATGTTGAACATAGATATGATGAAAAGATGAATTGAAGGAAACCTTCGGTGTTTCCATTTACATGGAACCTTGAACAGTTTTGGGACCCGCCACATTGGCTGGCGCTCCACTCATGAGCTTGCCATCGGTTGATCTCGCCCCTTTTTCTTTGTCGCTACAGGTGCTTTTGCAAGGTAGAGTGGCCTTCTGCTTGGGTTTCCCATTTATGTTAAAGTGTTCTGTGATTCCATCATATAAAACTTTAACATAATTCTGAAAAATTCATATAGTTCATTTAAAGGAAAAATGCATGTGCATAACGTTTGCATGAATTTTTCATTTAAATGGACGGACACGGACATTGAATATTCTTGAAATCACTGCATGCTTCAGTCCAATATTTTTGCCAGGGGCATGGGTGATTTGGCTTTTGATACAGACCTGGAACATCATTGTTATTTTAGTAAGATGGACTGATTTGGCTGGGATACCAAAGCAAAGCATTATTTGGTACAGTACATTGCAATCAATACTGTTGTAAGCTGACTTACAGTCAACGAAAATTTCGTATACATTTATGTTGAATTCCCACCATTTTAGCATTTTCGAGTACATGCTTGGCAGTAAACAAGTGGTCTATCGTCGATTGACCTGCTCTAAAATCACCTTGATACTCTCCAATCATACTGTTGGCGTATGATCCGATTTTATTATCTAAGATCTTTGAAAATATTTTGTACACTGTACAAGGCAGTGACCTCTGCAATTTTCGCACTGTAGCTTGTCTCCTTTTTTATGGATAGGAGATAAAATTGATTGGCTCCATTCTTTCGGCATCTGTTCTTGTTGCTAAATGTGCTGGATTACTTTGTGAACAGCTTTATCAACACTGCTGCCACCATATTTGATGGACTCTCCTGAAGTCTCATCGATGCCAGGTGCTTTAATATTCTTTTGGGCTTTGACGCTAGAAACTTCATCCAGTGGGATCAATAGAAGCTCTCTGAAAACATCTATGGGCTCCAATGTTCTGGAACTGTATGGAAAATTAAGCCTGCCCTTGAAATATGATGCCCATCTTTTCTTAATACTGGTCTCATCAGCGATAATATTGGCGATGTTATTACTCCAGATTGTGACCTTGGACTGAATTTTTTTTTCAATGCTTTTCATTACTATGTAGGCTTTTCCTTGCTTTATTTACATTAATGGTTTTCAATTGGTTGTCATAGGGATTATTTTTTTTTTCGACAAAGCGCAGTTTTGGGCTGATAACCTAGTTCTAAACATTTTACTACTTTGTATGCTTGTCTTGTGTTGTTGCTTACTAGGATTATATCTATACTTCCCAATTGGTCGTCATAGTATTTTCTTTTCTTAATTCTAACTATCTTATTTGCAACTCTTCTAAAGCTTTCATAATGATCTCTCTTCGTCCTGGTTTTCGTACCTAAGTATTCATTGTACGCCTGATTCTTTTTATCTAACGCATTCCGATATTTATCATAGACCACTGGCTTGATGTCCAATTGTTTCTTAATAGCCACTTTCACTTCCATCCGGAGCTCGTTGCTTGTTTGCAGCGATGTGTCTAGAAAGATGGGAGCCAACTGTTTGTCGAGGATCTCCGGGACATTTCTGGCCACAGACGCCGTTTTTTGTGGCGGGCTCATTGCCAACCTTAGCGTTGAAATCACCCAGAATTATTGTGCCGTATGTAGGCAATAAGTCAACTAATCTTTCTAGGTGATTGTGGAACGTTTCCTTCGTTTCTTCGTCTTTTTCTTCGGTCGGGGCGTGTACGTTGATCAGCCAAATTTCGCGTTATTTTGTTTTATATGGATTGTACACAACCTCAAAATTGATATCGTGTGATTTGAACCCCCTATCTACAATCAATGCCACTCCAAGTTTCCATTTTTCGGTAGGCTTTTCCCTTTTGAATATTGTGTGCGATCTCATGTCTTAAATATTATGTTGAGTCCAGTTCGCTTTTTGAGCTGCCAGTATTTTTAATTAATATTGACTGGTCTGTTGCAAAAGATCCTTAACAGTTCCAGGGTAATTAGGTCATCTGACATTCCAGGATTCAATGCCATAATCCTTTTTTCGTTTGCGAGCGTTTGACCCCGAATACATCTACTACCATTTAATTGGGGCCTTAGGATGGGGAATCGTGGAAGCCGTGGGTTGGGGAAGTAAAGCGGTCCCACTACCTTTTGCAGCTAAGGATCCTCTACGGTGGAGTTAAAGGATCGAAGTGAAAATAACGTGAAAATAACGTGAAAATAACGTGAAAATAACGTGAAAAACGCATTTCACATATAAACATTTTTAACGTAGTTTCGAGTTTCCTCAATGCCAGTGGCGTAGATAGGAAAACCAAAGTCTAAGTAAAAAAATCTGTTATAAGAATAGTACTATCCAATAGATGTGAGATATGGACACTTACGCAGGTCTCCGTAATGTTTTAAGTACTTTCGAAAAGCGGGCTCTAAGGCGCGTTTTAAGAGCAAAACAAGAAGAGGGTCAATGTTGAACAGATTACAATCACGACTTTAATTAATTGCTCAATAAAGCAGAGGTAGTCTCAGCATTAGGAATTGAAAGAATAACTCACTTTTGGCCGACAGAATATCAAAAAGAGTTGTAGTTCTTTTACTCAAGCCACATGTCATAACGAAACTTGGCTGACCAGACGCGAATTCAAAGAAACATGAACAAGCCAATAAAGGAGACACTCATCCAGAAAGACTCGTCAATTTTCTAGTGAAGGAGTATCAAGTATGGATAAACGATTCTCATGAGACCAGTAGGGAATTTGAAACTTTAGGAGGAGAACGCAGGTAAATGTATGATGTACCACTTTGAGAGCAGAGTTTAGGTAGTAGTGGTGTGGACTCTAAACAGGAGAGCAGTTTTCCAAGATGGAATGGACAAGACTTACATATAATTTAACGGCAGATGAAAGATTAGCAAAGATAAGGAAATGATGAAGAACAAAACCAGATATCCAGGAAGTTTTGCAAACTGTTTTCAATAAATGACTATCGAATGTAAGCTTCAAGTTAAAAATGACAGCTAAGTCTTTCAACTGATCCAATGACTGCAGATATTAATGACATAGATGAAATTGAAAATCACTGGAATAAGGATGAGGAAAATTGGCCAGGTTAAAACACTTAGAAATATACAACGCTATATAATTATTAAAACACCATCTTGACACCGACTCTAAATCACTCCGAAGCAGGATATAATCATTACGTGATGAGAAAATATTAAAAATGTTTACGTCATCCGCTTAGAAAAAACAGCGGTGAAATGATGACGGAAGGAAGATCTTAAATGTTTATGTAACATAAACAGAAGTGGAAAAAGAATTGAGCCCTGAGAGACGCCACAAAAAGGAATAAATGGAGAAAAATGAGAGTTTGAAAGGATACATGACAGTCACTACTATCTCTGGGCTTATGGATCGGACAGATTTTAGCATGCTTCCAAACGTTGGGAAAATAGCAGGAAGAAAGGTTAATGTTGAAAATAATTTATAGTAAGGTAGGTAATGAAGAAGATAACGACTTTACGAACGAATTTGGCATTCCATCAGGACCCGGTCAAAAGTGAGCAGTACACTTTCAATTTTCGATGGAGATGTCACGGTAGAGGGCACAATTAGGGTATAAAAGGGACACTATGATTATTAAGTGGGATTTGAAACCATAAATGTTAAGGGAAAAAATTGAGCAAAAAGGTTACAGATAGGTTGCCGATCAGAAGCTTGGCAATTATACCATGAGACGATATTAGGGCTGTAGGATGTTGTTGTCAGGGAACGGATGTATGACCAGAACGGCTTAGGACTATTAGATTCTACTGATGTTTCAATCATATAATAATAAGATCGCGTTGCGTTCTTAACCGTATTTTTGGCTTCTTTGCGAAACAGTCGGTAGATGGCGAGGTCAATGTCAGAGTTGGAATATTGAAATTTTCAATGCGCCCATCCTTCAAATAAAGAGCGGCTGAAACCTGCCGAAAACCAGCTGGGGCTCTTTTTCCGAGGGGGAACGACAGATAGATACATAATTTATAATTATGCTACTGAGTTTTTGGTAGAAAGTAGATAACGCTGCATTGACATCTATGTTAGCTGCTAAAGCAATGAATTCCAGTCAATATTATCCAGCTTTAGCTGGATGGCTGGAGGAAAAATGAGTGCGATTGCATTGAAGTGCGAGAAAAAATAAACGAACCTCAAGCGGAGGATGATGGGAATCAGGTTTAACATATTTGAGTGGCATTAGAAACATCGGCTACTGACGCTGGATGATGGGGGCCCATTTTTCGATATGTTAGAAGTACAACCTCAGAATCATTGCTGGCTGTCAGTTTAGCGCTATTTTTTGTTGCCGGTTTAGTGAGATCAGCCAAAAGAAAAAAGAGATTCAGAAAGTTTGTCGTAACTTGTCTTATTGAAATTGTATCGTTTAACCCTGACCTAGTGATCACGGACATTTGCCATAAGTGAATCTTCAAATCTCAGCGCACGGTGATGAGGATCAATGAAAACGTAGGGAAAGAGTACCGGAAATGATTGAACAGGCAATGAACTAAGATTACACAGAAACTAATCTAAAAAGTTACCATCAATATCAGAAAGATTATTAAATTGAGAAGGAGAGAATATGAAGATATTCGCATAAGAAAGAATAAGAGAGTATATTTGAATTTAAGAAGGGCTGGAATTGATCTGATTGTCACCCCACCTGATTTCCGGAAGATTAAATACTTCATACACCACAAGGTGAAACTCTTAAATATGCGTGAATTAGAACTTACAAAATCTCAGAAAAAAGCGTACTGTACATAGCAGGACCGAGTTTACAAAGAATGCAAGCACAGAAAGCAAGAAAGTAATGATTTGGGGATACAGTTGTCTTAGCCTCTTTAGATTGAACGGGAGGGGAAAACTGGAGATCGAGAAGGGTTTTTCTAGAAAGAGTGTTTTGGAATGCAAAACAAGTGCCACCGCCAACCTTCTTATCAGTTAAGAGCCAATTCCGGTGTTTTTTAATGACGATATGATCAGAGAAAATTTTGGAGATAAAAATCTTATCGGTCAATTAAGTTTTTGTTAAGGAGATTAAATGTTTCCACAACTTGCCTCTTGGCCCATGCACATTCTCATACTAAAAATTTAACATTATATTCTTTAAAGATTTATTTGACAAGTAAAAAAAGCTACAGTAGGTTAAATACTTGTTAAATTTTTGGAAAAGAAGATACAACCCGGCGAAAATTTTTCTCTTTTAAAGTTTTAAAGAGGTTAAGAAACTCTACAGGAGGCCAATAATCAGGATTAAGCACAATTAACTAGTTGAAGAAATAGTTACTTTGAACGAAGCAGTCACTCTATCTTCAATGTTATATTTGATTAGATTGATGCAGCAGATGATTTTTAACCGGTGGACCAAACTTTTTATATACATACTGACGGATGTCAGCTGCAGATTTCTCTTGAGAGATGAAGATTTGATTCGGCGGTGATACAACATTGAACGATGGGTTCGACGGTTCGAGTAACGCTTGTGATACCTCCTTGACTGCTGTCAATCAAATTTGAACTTTAATGGTGAAAGTGTTCTCCACTTCTGTGCTTGACTCAAGAGTATTTTGATGATGTGCCGAAAATACGACTCTGGAAATTAAGTGCATGGGTAGAGTCTGATTAAGCTTTCTTTAAATAATATTTAACCACGCTAAGAATCAATGGTCATCAGTTGAAAGTATTTTTGGTAGTATTTAGAATGAAAAAGAACAAAAATTTCTTTTTCAAAGCATGTAAAAGTCGATTTACTCCATACCCCTCGGGAAGGAAGGATATTACAAAAGTTAAGAAAATTAAATGATTACATTAAAATGCACTTTAAAATGTACCAATTAAAAAAATCTCGCAGAAAATGATCCTAAGAAGACGAATGAGTTTTTTGCGTGACAAGAGGTATTCTCTGGCTACATGCTTTGTTTTGATGGTACCCGAAAATCGCATATCTATAGAGAAACAAAGGCCCAGATTTTCTGATTGGTCATAATAAATTACCAAGCTTATTTCCTCACTTAAGGATTTGTTTTTTAATTTCTGAACCAAATGTTTTATCATTATCTTTTCAGCTCAACTAAGTGTAATTTGATTAAAGCTGAATTCCTGAAATTGATCATTTGATTTTGTAAACAAATTTTCGGATCCAACGCTCATTTCCAGTAAAAACAATACATTCTCAAATACGCACATCCAATACCCCAAAGTAATATGTCTACAATTTTATATCCTTTTATCAAAAGAGTCGCTTAATAAAAAACGACAGGAAAAACAGATTTACTTCCCATGCTTGAACAAAAATGTAAAACAGAAAACTTCTAAGAAGAATGCTTGACACTTTGTTACCCGTTCGAAGAAAGGCTACGGCAAGTGAGTATCTCTCGTTGTCTCGTGGCAATATAAAAAGATACTTAAATTGTCTCACGGATTTTCTCAACGATATCTTAACAGGATGACAGGATTTCCCTCTACTGTATTGTCAAGTGAGTCAATTTAAGGGATAATTGGATTGGTAGTGATAACATCATATCATCAGAAAGGAATAGATAGGTAAACGACAGCATAATATAACGCTTGACAAAGTTTAAGTGAAACACGAACCACCGTCCCCAACCCCTGTCTCTAGGACACTAGAGGCGAGCAAGGAACAAAAACAATAACAAATCTAATACTCAAAGGATGGCCAGAGTAATCGCGCTATACAAAAGCTGTTTTATGGCTTGATTAATGGGAAAGTTTTGTGGATGGCAAGCACTCGGGGTCGGCTCATTTATTGAATGCGAGCGATACTAATTTGAATATTTATCGCGGTCGAGATTTGAGTGTTTGGTGATCGTTAAAATGTTTGAGAACAATATTACATCAAGCTTAGCGCAGCAAGCATCTTGTTAGCATGAATTGGAGTTTATGTCCGGGAATTTTATTGATATTAAAAGTTCGCGTTTTAGAGTTTTTGAAAAGGTCATTCGAATGCAATGTTGGGAAGATGAGACTATTGATCTGAGATGCACTAGTAGGCTTATCGATTTAGGATACTGATGTGTTTTTTTGAAGACCTAAGTTAATTTCCATAGCGAATCTTAGTTTAAATATTGAAGCCAAGAAACGTTTCACCTACGGAATATTGAATGTGTTTTATGGGAATTTATTGCACTTCAACCAAGATTATTTGAGAGGCTTTACCAGCGAGTTCTTGATGGGTCTGCTACTTAAATCATCCAATCAGCATGAATTTTGAACAGCTTTAATGTAACATAAGGGAACTGATTTCATGTTTTAAGCTTCAACCCTTTTCGATAACTTACCAAATGGAATTTCCGGGAAAACTCAAAAAAGTGTCAATCAAGTTTTTCAGTTGAATTACTTGAATTCAGTGAAATTCTCTATCACAAGTTAACAACAGTGATAAAGGTTCAAAAGGAAGTCTAATCAAATTTCTAGGTTGATGAAAATGCCATGGGCAAAATTTGCATGTGACGTTTTACACATTAAAGTAGCAAAGCAAATCAATGTTATGGCTGGACAATGGGGGGAATTCATTAAAGAGATAAAACTAAATTTACAAGCCTTATTTTATAATGAATGAGTTCAAGAGAAGAAACTTAAAGTTGAGTATACTATGCAAAAAAGTTCTGTGCATAAAACAGGGTATTTACAGGGAAAGACAAAGTATATTCTATAAACAACAGTAGTTAAAACAATTGCACACCCACCATTATTGATGTCTAAGATGCTACGTCTAGTACCCGCGATATTTAGACGTTTTATTTCACTCGCTCCTGTCATTAATTTTTGAAAATTGGATAAATTTTTATATGTCGATTGGAAATTAATGTTTAATAGTGACAGCTTACAGCCACACCGTCGAAACGATTAACCTAAATGAGGAGCTCAAGTTATGAATTCTATTCCTCAAAGAATAAATAAAGCAAGGGATGACGAAAAAGCAAAGTACGAGTAGTAGAGCAAGATAAACATGAAATGAAGGCAAAAAAACGGAAGAAACGAAAAGTCAAATTATGGAGCAAACGACCCTAGAAGGCGTTTTACTCGTAAGTGCTAGTGACGTAAATGAGGGCAGAAACTACTTTACAGTGCTGAGAGACTAAATGACAATACTGAAATCGAGAAGATAAACAAGATTGTAATGATAATGATTTTGATAGTGACGCAAATTTTATAGAATAAACATGTGCAAATAATTCTGCGAGCTACTGTCACAATTCTTTTCGCAACTATTACGAACATCATGATCAATAAACGAATGTACTCGAAAGCACAAGAACCCACCTATCATGCTCAATATCTGAAAGTGACGTCACTGCAGCCATTCAGATTTGCTCGAATATTCTAGGCAGTTCTCGTCAGAACATTCGCCAATGTACGAGAAATGGATTGAATGACTAGAGACCCTATATAAAGCCGAGCTGAATGAATGGAGAACATAGTAAAACCACGATGGTAAAACTGCGATAAGTGTGGAGCGCGAATTAAAGGCGATATTGATTGATTGTGAAGTTATTTTAGTAAGAGACAGTTGAAATGAAAATTGATAGACGTTGAAAGTTAGATTAAAATGCAATTCGTGAAATAGTTAAATTCATGATTGTGCATTTTTAGTAAATAAACTATTTTCACTGTTCCGGAACATTAAAGTAATCGGCCCCGAACCATAACACGCGACAGTGGTGTCGCAAAGCGAGAAAAAAAAACTTTGAAAGTGAAAACTTTTAAAGTGCGCAATTGTAAAATTTAACGAGGAAACTGGTGAAAAAATAGCCAAAACAATGAAAACGTAATGAAGACTACTTTTAAAAATTAATGAATTGACCATGTCGGAGCTTAAGGAAGAGTTGGAACAGCGAAACCTGGCTACGCAAGGTACAAAGACCACATTGATTGTACGCTTGCGTGACGCAATCGAACTCGGTAACGCCCTTAGATGCAAGAAAAGGCGAAAAAAGTGGAGAAGCATCAAAATCAAAGGAACCAGAAAATGCGCCGATGCAAATGTTAATGCTGATGCAGCGAGAGCTGCGACAACAGGCATCCAGTTTAACTGCAAAGTTTAATGAACAGTAAGCTAATTTAACTGGGAAGCTAGACCAGAAGCTCGAATAATAAGCATTCGAAATCAAGGCAGACATCATACAGAAGCTGGAGGAGCAATCAACGGAGTTAAATGAACACGCATCCAGTTAAGCTGCGAAGCTGAACCAACAAGCGATCAAAATCTAGGAAGTGCAAAAACAGTCAACTGAAATAAAACTGGAGCTCGGTGTTCTCAACAAATAAATTACATGCGTCGAGGAAAAGGTTTGCCAGGTCGAGGAGAAGGTCAGCCAGGTTGAGGAGAGAATCAACTATGAGATCAGCCAGGTCGAAGAGAGAATGAATCACGAGATCGAAAAGTGAAAAAGGAATCGGGAGCAGCGAAGGCACTAGTAGCCACCTCACCAGCTCCACTTATAACCGCAGCGCATAGCACATCCAGAAATGTGCAAGCACCA
The DNA here is from genome assembly GCA_963969285.1 of Odontomyia ornata. Classification (NCBI taxonomy): domain Eukaryota; kingdom Metazoa; phylum Arthropoda; class Insecta; order Diptera; family Stratiomyidae; genus Odontomyia; species Odontomyia ornata. The sequence continues at coordinate 427,663,129 of OZ017738.1, read as the reverse complement.
ATATTCGACGGGTAAACGGTCTGGAGCATTTACAAAACCCAGTTTGAAGCCACCGCTCCGATAAATCACTGGAATGAGCAACTGCATTGGTTCTTGCTCGAAGAGGCCCAGCTGCCGAGCTTTTGCAGACTGTCCCCGTTGAGTTGCACTCAAACCCGGCAGCTATAATGAATGCGCTCGACATACGTTATGGAGACGATCATCTGAAGCAAATTTATCGGTCACAGCTACGGCATCAGGTGCAGAAATTTGGCGAAACCTTACAGCAGCTAGCCCAAGACATTGAGCGACCGGCACTTTTGGCTTACCCAGCTTATGACCCAGAACATCAAGACACCGCAGTAACAGAAGCATTCATCAGTGCATTAAAGGACCAGAAATTGCAACAAGCCGCACATTTAGCTCAAAAGCAAACGGTTAAGGACGCATTGGCTTATATTCTGAACTTTAAGGCAGCAAAAAATGTGACTCGTGCCACTGCCTGGATTTCCGAGTAAGTGGCACACGAGTACAGGTGTGAGCGCGTGGAAATGCGCGAGACTCGAAGGTAAATGATGCGCCTGGATGCTGGAATTACGGAGAGAAGGAGCACCTGCAAACATACTGCAAAAAGTGAAGAAACCCGAGCTATTAACCAGGGTATGAGGCTAGGAGAAGATCTAGACCGAGTCAGGAGCCCAGAATGGAAGCTCTTCAAACTGAGGGGTCGGGAAACATGCAAGAACCAACTTCGTGGGGCAGAGGTTGTCTAGGAGGATCGACGTCCCCAGCACCACCATCACCATGTCAAGACTACAACGTGGAGACCCGGCGCATAAGAAATGATTGGTTCGATGATGAGTATAAAAATGTGTTAGACTAAAAAAATCAGGAATTCAAAGAATATTTAGATAGGGAAAATAGGGCGGAGAGAACAATATGGAAATCTCAGGAGATTACCAAATTAGAAAATTATAATGAGGATAAGAAAAAAAATGTCGACCACTTCAGAAGTTTCAATGTAAGTTTAACAAGCAACGACACAAAACCAGCATACAAAGTAGTAAGAAGCCTGAAACGTGGTTATCAGCTCAAAATCACGCTCTGTCGAGATGACATCGGCAATATCATCGTTAATGAAACCAAGATTAAGGAAAGATGGGAATCATATTTCAAACGCTTCCTTAATCTTCCACACAGCTCTAGAAGACCGAAAACTATAGATGTTTCCGGAAAGCTTCTATTGGCCTCACCTTTTCTAGATAAAATTTGTTCTATCACCAAAGCTCAAATGAATAATAAAACGTGGGGCATCGGTGAGAATCCAGTGGAGCTCATCAAATATGGTGGCAGCAGTGTTCATGAAGCTATACGCAATGTCATCCGGCATATTTGGCAACAAGATCATATACCGAAAGAGTGGCGCCAATGAATTATATTCCCTGTCCACAAAAATAGTCACAAGCTGCCGTGCAAAAATTATAGAAGCATATCTCTAATTTGTACGGCGTGCAAAATGTTTTCAAAGATCTTAGAAAATCAAATCGGATCATATGCCAATAGTATTATTAGGGAGTATCAAGGTAATTTCAGTGTAGGTAAATCAACTGTAGAGTGATTATTCACTTTCAAGCAGGTAGTAGATGCTCAAAATAGACTTACGTCAAATTTTCGTTGAGTTTAAGCAATCATACAACAGTATTCACCGTTACGAACTACACTAAATAATGCTTTGCTTTGGTATCCCAGTCAAATTGGTCTGTCTTCCCAAAATGACACCAATGTTGATGACCTCCCGAGTCCGCATCAATAATCAACTCACCGATGCCTGTGACATAAGTATCGAACTAAAACAAGGAAATGTGCTGGCCCCACTGCTATTCAATTTGGGTCTGGAGTACGTCATAAGAAAGCTACCTGTCGATACAGGAGATACATTGCTATGCAAGTCGAGCCAAGTAGTAGGCTATGTGGGCGATATCAACATTTTTTCACAGCCATTAACAGCTGCCAAAGAACTCTTCCTGAAACTTGATAGCGAAGCAAAACTAGCAGGGCTACGAATGAATGAAAATAAAGCAAAGCTTATGACACAGTTGAGGAAAAATATCTCAAATGCCTAAAATATCACAATTGGTGAATGCCATATAAAAATTGAGAGAGAATTTCTGCATTTAGGCGCCAAAATGATGAGAAATAAGAAAGAAAATAGAACAAAACACAATCTATTGAATATTAGAAGTGGAATTGTATTTTTAATGTAAAACAAGTTAGGTACTCAACTTACAAGATGCAGTCAACAGCAACAAATAAAGTTGAGCAACAAGTCAAAGAGAAGTGCACGTTTGAAAGAAAATTTATTGATAGAGACAACATACGCCGTAGAATAAATCTTAAAGGCCATCTACAAAGCTCCAAGTATACAAATCTGTGATAAGACCTATGCTATGTGTGAAACATGGAACCTAACCCAGGCATCCGAAAACATATTGAACTCCCTTGAGCGGCGGGTCCTGAGGCGAATGCTTGGAGCAAAGCTAGACGGAGAGTAATGGCAAATTTGATACAACCATGAGCTGGAGGTCTCAAAGATTGTGAGACTGCAACAACTGCAATAGGCTGGCCTCGTAGATCGTATGGACGAATAACGGATACCCATAAAGTATTCGTTGGAGAAACTAAATGGCGGTGACCAGTGGAGAAATCGAGAAAATGCTGGTCTGACACGGTCGACGAAGACAGTTTATTATTGCTCAGTTAGAAATCAGATACGTGGTCAATGTGAGTTTGAGGTGCTATTTGCAGAAAACGAAGGTCCAAGAAGGGCTGTAGTGCTAAAAATAAGAAGAAAAAGCTTCTGTAAGTCCTAGGAAAACTAGCTATGGTGCACTGTTGGACGGAGGGATAGACGAATAGGTACCAATTTGAAAAGGGTATTGTAAAAATTATTTTTTACAAAACCCAAAAGGTAAGGTTGACCAAAATGTTAAGCACATAACAATTTTATCTCAGAATAAAACACAGAGATATTTGAGATACTCAGTTTAAATTTGTTGCGGGTGTAGTGCAAACATCACATTTTATGAACGAAATTTGATTTTGGTCATATGAACACCACGAGCATGTCTATACTGGTTGATTCTTTAGACCCAATTTTCAAGCACTCTGGCACATATTTCGAGCGGAACATTGCCAATTTCACTTTGAAATTGTCTTTGAGCTCATCTTAAAATTGCTGTCTTGTTAGCATAGGCCAGTGAAATCCAATGACGTTAGGTCGCAAGAACGAGGCCGCCATTTGACCAGCCCGTTTCTCGAGATAACTAGTTAACAGAATTTGCCTTGGCTAATTTGGTTCATTTTGAATCGAAGCACTTACAGCTGCCATACTTCCTTCGCTTCGAGCCGCATCACAAATGGGGACTCGAACTTATCCACTTAGCACATACAGCCTATTGGGGGGACGATTATTACAGCCGAAAATTGGATTAAGCATTCTCAAAGTCGCGAGCACCTACTCAGAGTTTCAGTAGTAATTTTTAATAATTTTCAAACGTTGCAAACTTTACCATGATAAAAATGTTGACTTTAGTTTAAGGATTCGCTTGTTTGAAGTTACAACTTTGTTATGTCCCTAATGGAAAACCCTGTACATAGTAAACAAATTAAGTAGTAAGAGTAAATACTGGAATAAAAAGTAATGAATACTGATAACTATACTGGTAGATGCGCGTCATTCGATATTTTATTTAAGAATTCAGCTATGAGGAGTTCGTAAGCATGGAAGCCTATGGGAAGTGGCTCATATGTATGAGCGCCATGGTACTGATGCACAAGTAATCATATGTAGGAGGGCGGTCCGATAAGTACTTAGACTCCCCGCCCGATGGCTTCACTATCGCAAGAGAGATTCATTACTGTGTAGTACATTCTTATAAATGATGACTTTCGAAGTTTCAGCCGATTTGGTCGAGTAATTTTGTTTTGGCTGAGTGTGGAAGTGAGTGTGTCTGCGGGTTTTCGGAAAATGGAGAAAAAGCAATTTCGGTCGGTGATTCGATTCTTGTTTTTTGGAAAAGAAATCGCGCAGCAAAATTAAAGAGCACTTGTATGCTATGAGGAACTGTGCTCCTACAATGGCGACCGTTAAAAATAGGTTTAACGAGCTTCAACGTGGTTGCACATCAGTTTTTGATGAGCTACATGCAGGTGCCTCGAAAACGGCTACCATGGAGGATAATTTCACAAAAATCCACGAACTCGTATTGGGTGCGTGAGATAGCTGGTAAAGTAGCCATCTCAAAAGACTGAATGGGTCATATCCTGCATGAAATTTTGGATATAAGAAAGATGCTGGCGCAATGAGTGCCACGTTTGCTCACTCCGGACGAGAAACGCAGCGTGGGACCACTTCAGGGTAGTATTACATACTGGTTAAGTGCAATACAAAGGAGTTTTCATTGACGAAATATGGCTCCGCTGGTATCCACTAGATACTAAGGAGCAGTCGAAACAGTTGACTTCACCCAGCGAACATGCTATAAAAAGGCGAAGACTGTCCTATTGGCCAGAAATGTAATGGCCACTATTTTCTGCGATTCACAAAGTATGATCTACAAGTACATTCAGACAACGCGCTGGCTCACACTTCCACCCTCACCACGGCCAAACAGGTTAAATTGGGCTACGAACTGCTGCTCCATCCACCGCATGCTCCACATTTGGCCCCGTGCGAGTTCTTTTTGTTTCCAAACTTTAAAAAGTCACTCGCCGAGCATAAATTTGAGTCAGATGAGGAGGTCATCACCGCCATGAAGGTCTACTCGTATTTTGCAGACCTCGAGATAACGTTTTTTCAGACAGGTTAAAGAAGTTGGAGCATCACTGGGTCAAATTTATCGAGCTAAGAGGAGATTATGTTGAGAAATAACTTGCCACTTCTTCAAAAAAATGCTTTCTTTTGTAGGCTAAGTACTTATCGGACCGCACTTGCATAGTACTTATCGGACCGCACTCGCATAGCCAAGGAAGCTCGATATTGCTCGATATGCTACCCGCTTAGCATCGGAATTATTTTCGCTGTATTGATTTCTGTGTATTTTTAGGGTTTTGTACTAAAATACAAAACCCTATTGCAATCACGACCTGTGTCCGTCTGTCCGTCCGTCCGTCCGTCTGTATGTCACAGCACTTTTTCTCCGAAACTATAGAGGCTACAGCCATGAAACTTTGTGGAATGGTCAAAGTAGTGACTTCTTGAAAATTCAAGGATGGAAAAATTTTTCACAGGGGTTTAAGGGGGGTCTCCCCATATAGGGACTAGACAACCTCAAAAAAAAATGTTCACCACTGGTAGTCGAGTAGGGTGTCATTGGAAAGGTCTCAATGAGATCTTTTCAAAACAAGTCTTAAAACGCCTTATGAGTGCCGAGGGGGGCAGGGGAAGGGGAAATGTACGAACTTTTCGCATACCCCCCCTCGCGATTGGACACCTTTCATCCGAAAAATCTGAAAAAAATCATGAATGTAGGCCTTAATGAGTACAACAATAAAAAATACATGAGAAGTCGAAACTCACTCTACTTTGTTAGTAATAGTATGATTTATCGATTTTATGTTTTCTTGAATGAAATCCAAACGGTAACCTTAAATTCAATAAAATTTTGCAAACAGGTGACTATTTATAAGATAGATCTTTTCTGAAAGTTTCATAAAGATCGAATAGTATTTGACGAAGTTATAGCGATTTGAATTTTCCTGTATTACTATGGAACAACAATATGCCCTGTATTACTATGGAAACATATGACTATGGAGCCATATGCGCTTTTTACCGACTAAGACGCTACAGCTTTGCTAGGATTTGCATGAAAATTTTAGGAATAATAGGTATCATGAAGATGAGTACATACAGTTGAAACAAGTTAAAGAGGCAGGAGAGAGCTCCTAGCAAAAGGGCTAACCATTCTAGGATTCGAAAAAATCTATGGTTACAGTACAGAGGAGTGGCCCCTGAAAAAAATTTCATGAAAGGTAGCCGATATGAGTATCAACTGAAAGTTCTCTATGAGGGCTTCTCAAAACAGTTCTTAAACTGACAGTTTTTGCTTCAGTAGGGGCACAGGGGGGGGGGGGGGGGGGAATACATGAAAAATGTGTTTCCTCCCTCGCGAATGGACACCCGTGATCTAAAAAATCTGAAAAAATTATCAAGGGAGATATTTATGGGTATAACTATAACAAATACCTCAGAAGTCAAAATTCTTCCAACTTTGTTAATAATAGTATGATCCTTGAATTTCACATTTTCTCCAATAAAATCGTCTTTGACATGTTTCTTGATTTTATTCGTTGCTGGTTACTGCATTTTGTAAGTTGAGTACAAAACCCTTCTGACATGGGCATAGGTCTGTCTACCCAGCCTGTTAAATTTTATTCTTAAAAAATAAAATGTTCACGATACCTAAAAAGTGGATAATATGTGTTATATATACAATGGGGCGCAGGACTACACTAGTTCATCATTTTAAACATGGTGAATCTCTACGCAAAATGAGCAAAATTGTTCATTAAATCTCATCAACAAACACAGCATTTGGAAAACAAGGGTAGGAGTGCATCACACAGAATCTTGAAAGAGCCTTATGAACGATGGGTTGTTAGGAAAATAGAGGAAAACCCGAAGTTATTGGCTCTTAAATTGGCAGTTGAAGTATTTACTGGGATTGGCAAAAAAGGCAGTACAGGAAAGGCAGTGCTAAAACCATATATTATGTACTAAGAAATGATAATTTTACCGGCCAGCTTTTCATTAATAACGAAAATTGGCAAAGCTGCCGAAATTTTGTTACTGAGCCTATTTCAAAGGATTTAGGGCTTTTGAAGACCATCATTTTTGCTGACTAGTCCAAATTCAACATATAAGGCTCAGATGGAATGATGAACGTATGGCGGAAGCCAAAAACAGAGCTCAAAAAAGAAAATCTACATAAGACTGTTAGGCAGTGTGGTGGTAAACTTATGGTTTGGTCCTGTATGTCAGGAGCCAGCGTTGGAAAGCTGACTTTTATTGAAGAAGATAGCCACAAGATTATGTATATTAATATCCTAAAGGAAAATCTACTGAAAATTGCCGACTAACTTGGAATTAGGTGTGCATTTCAATACTACAAAAGCAGGAATTGTGCAGTCCTGGCTAATTTGGAACGGTTTTCATTTGATAGCTCTCCCAGCACAGTGGCTCGACTCAAATATGAATGAAAATTTATGGGCTTTACTGGAGAAAACAAATCGTTACCTCATTATTTGCAACATAACTGATTTGAAAAAGCTTCGCATGAAGAATGGAATAAGATAATTCCAAAAATGATAAGAGAGCTGGTTGAATTGATTTAAAATAGACTCAAAGTTGTGGTGAGCCCAAAAAAAGTAACCATGCCAAATATAAGTATTGCACTCAAAAACTTCCAGTCGGATAACTTTACGGAAAACTAGTACTGCATCAAAAAAGCCATGACATAAAAATCCGCTTTTAATTTAGTTTTTCGAGAATGATTTTTTTTAAGTAAATGAGACTGCTAGTTTGAAAATAGAAGCCCTATTTAATTGATTGCCGTTTAAATTATTTCAATATATTTTTTCATATTGAAGATATAGCGCCTTAAGTTTTGAAAAATTTTGAAAATTACATAACATGGATGAATGCACTGAAAAAATTAAAGCCACTGAAGTATGTCTAAACTGTTTCAATCCGGGATATCGGAGTAATGAATGTAAATGGTCAGGATTTATGAAATATGGCAAGAAACATAATACATTTTTAAATTTTGATAATCACTCAAAGCCTTAAGATAACAAAGTTGAGTTAGTTGAAAATAAGGAATTAAAAGAAAACCCGAATATAAAGGTCTATATCGCGATTGTATCAAGCATTTTAAACTTACTATATGGAGGGATTTGTAGTTTGCTTACCATTTAATGAAAAAACCCAAAATTTAGGAGAATCTTATGAAAATGCGACAAACAATTTCTTGCATTATAGAAAAGCTTAGCAAGAGTTCTTAAGACTCATTACATTAAAGGAATGCGTGAAGCTATTGAGTTGAGACACATGAAATATATTGATCCGAATGACATTAAAACAAGTTGGGTAAACAGACCTACGCTCATGTCAGAAGCGTTTTGTATTCAATTTTCAAAATGCAGTCACCAGATTATATAAAGTCAAGAAGCATATCAATGACGATTTTATTGGAGAAACTATGAAATTCGAAGACCATACTATTATTAACAAAGTTGAAAGAATTTCGACTTCTGAGGTTTTTGTTATTGTTCTACTCATAAATATCTCCCTTGATAATTATTTCAGATGTCCATTCGCGACGGAGGAAACACATTTTTCATGTATTTCCCCCCTGTGCCCCCACTGAAGCAAAAACTGACAGTTTAAGAACTGTTTTGAAAAGCTCCCATGAAAGCTATCATTTCATACTCATATCGGCTACGTTTGATGAATTTTTTTTCAGGGGCTACTCTCCTGTACTGTTATCATCGATTAATAGCCAATTTTTTCGAATCCTAGAGTTGTTACAAAGCCCTTTTGTTAGAAGCTCCCTCCCGCCTCCTTGACTTGTTTCACTTATGAGTATTAATTGTAGGTACTCAGCTTCAGTCATTCATTTAATTGAATCAAGTGTTCAAAGCATGCGCCTTAAACGTTGAAGTTGGGAAAAAATAACTCAAAGTTATTCAATCTTCGCATTTAAAACAGCCACTATTTTGTTTTACGATTACTGATACCACTAGCTGAACTGATTCTCAAAGTTATTCATGACACCTATCATTCCTGAAATTTTCATGCAAATCCTAGCAAAACTGTAGTGTCTGAGTCGGTAAAAAGCGCATGTTGTTCCATAGCCATATGTTGCCATAGTAATACATGCAGCGCATATTGTTCCATAGTAACACAGGAAAATTCAAACCGCTATAACTTCGCTAAATATGATGCAATCTTTATGAAACTTGCAGGGTTGATCAATCTTATAAATAGACATCTGTGTACTGAATTTCATTGAATTTAAGGGTCCCGTCAAGATTTTATTCAAGAAAACATAAAATCGATAAATCATACTATTACTAACAAAGTTGAGTGAATTGCTAGTTCTCACGTATTTGTTGTTGTTTTACTCACCAAGGCCTACAGTCCTGATTTTTTTCAGATTTTTCGGATCACAGGTGTCCAATCGCGAGGGGGGGGACACAAATTTTTCGTGTATTTCCCCTCCCTGTGCGCCCCTTGAAGCAAACTTTGCCAAACTAAGACCTGTTTTGAAAAGTTCTCATCAAGACCTTTCATTTGATACCCATATCGGCTACCTTCAATGAAATTTTTTTTTCGGGGGTCACTCTCCTACATGGGGAGACCCCCCTTAAATACATTATAAAATTTTTTAGTAGTTGAACTTTGAAGAGATCACCACTTTACACCTATATACAAAATTTGATGCTTCTAGCTTCAGTAGTTTCCGAGAAAAACTGCTGTGACACACGGACGGACGGACGGACGGACGGACAGACAGACGGACAGACGGACAGACAGGACGCGATTTTAGAAGGGTTTTGTAAAATTATTCTACAAAACCCTAAAAACATCATTGTTTTCTACCACATCATCCTGTAGTTAGGGAGTCAAGTTCAACCACAGAAGTAAGGATAGTTTACAATGCCTCAGCGGAAACCAGTTCAGGAATATTCTTAAACAATTGCTTAAAAGTTGGCACCGTGGTTCAAAATACAAGTTTCGATATAATTATTCACGTTCGTATCCATCAATTTATTTTACTAGCAGCAAAAGTGATCAACTTAAAGCATTGATTATTCCCGTAGTTTTATTTGGGTGTTCCCGTAGTTTTATTTGGGTGCTTATTAAACTACGAGGATAGTCCCAAAAGTACCCGACCTGACTTATTAATACAGATAGTTTTAAAAAAACAATTAATGCGATTGACAACACCTACTTTCAACAAATTAATGTGAAAAATTCAAAACGGTACGTTTATTATTATTTTTTTTACAGACATCCAAAGTGAACGCTCTCGGTAAATTTGTAAATATGGAAAAAAGTGGGCATCGTTATGTGATACAATACTTTCCTTTGAAAGCCGAGTTGGATTCTACTCTGAAGAAGTCTGCTCCTTCGTTTACAATGACCAAATATTGGGTAGCTGAGTTTAAGCGAGCTCGTACGAGCTGCCAAGATGAACACCGCAGTGGTCGACCAAGTGTGGTCACTACGTCAGAAAATGTGAAGAAAATCCACAAAATGGTATTGGATGACAGTCGACTAAAAGTGCGCGAGATAGCAGACATGTCAGGCATTTCAAAAAATGCTGGGCATCGCATTTTGACCGAAAACTAGGACATGAGAAAGCTGTGCGCAAGATGGGTGCCGCGTTTGCTCACAATGGAACACAAACAGCAACGTGAGGATGTTTCCACAGAGTGTTTTACAATGTTTCGCAGCAATAGCCGAGTTTTTGCGTCAATTCATAACTATGGATGAAACATGGGTCCATCATTTTACACGTGAGACTAAGGAGCAGTTAAAGCAGTGGATTAAAAATGGAAAACCGGCTCCAAAGAAAGCAAAGACAGTTCAGTCAGCTAGCAAGGTCACAGCATCCGTTTTCTGAGTTGCGTGTGGATTAATATTTATTGATTGTCTCAACGAAGCATATTATGCAGCTTTAATGATCAAATCAAGATAAAACGGCCCCATCTGACGAAAAAGAAAGTGTTGCTTCATCACGACAACGCACTAGTCCACATGTGTGCCATTGCGTCAAATCAATGAGTTGAAGTTCGAATTGCTTCCTCACACACCCTATTCGTTAGGTCTGGCTCCTTCTGATTATTTTCTTCTTCCGAATTTGAAAAAACGGCTCGGTGGCAAAAGATTTGCCAACAATGAAGAGGTAACTATTTTGAGAAGCTTGATGGTTCCTACTAAAAAGAGGGTATCGAAGCTATTGAACATCGTTGGGAAAAGTGTATCGAGCTGAAAAGAGAATTTGTCGAAAAATAAAAAAACATTTCCGGAATTTTTTTTTACTGTTCTCTTTGTGTGGTTGGGTACTTTTGGAATTTTCAAAGGTAAGTGAGATACTCAAACGCAATTTTTATCGAGACAATGTCATGACAGGTGCAGATACTATCAAAGACGCCACAAAAAATTGAATGAGTTGACGAAATCTGGTGGATTTATTCTTGGCAAATGGATATCAAACTATTCTGAGGTCATAAAGTCAAGTTCTGAAGAAACTGCCGATATAAGACTATTTTCAGAAGAAACACCTGAAACAAAGGCGCTTGGTATTCACTAAAATCGACAAAGCCACGAAATAATAAACTGAGTAAAAGATGAAATAAACTTTAAATTTACAAAACGGCAGGTAGAGTCAAAAATCGGATAGATTTATGATCCAAACGGCCTGTAATTGTATGCGCCAAGATACTTATGAGAAAATTATGGTAATGTGATGCAGAATGGGATAACTAAAAGTCAAGTACAAATTTTAAACAAAACAAGTTGAGTAAGCAGGAGAGTGCTCCTACCAGAAGGTCTTTGTAAACATCCTAGGGTTAGAAGCAAGTTTTCTAATGGCGTGAATCGATAACTTGAATTATTCATCCAATACTTAGATATGAAATCGTTCAAATTTATACAAAAGATGCACAGTTTCTTTCATAAGCACAGTGCAGCCACCATTTTAATCTACGAGTAGCTTAAATGATTTTTCTGAATGCTCGGCCGATTGAACATTTTCAAGTTAAACACTATTCCTTAAATTTTCATGAAAATTGAAAGAAAATAAAAGTACCTAAATCAATTTTAAATATATATAGGGTTTTCCAATAAGAGGTGTTATTTTGAATAGATCTTCTGATCTAGCACCTTGTGACTTCTCCCTTTGGAGCCACGTGATAGAGAAGGCCTATGCCAATAGCCCAGTGTCAATTCAAGATCTCAAAGATGAAATTCGTGAGGCTATCGAGGACATAGGGCAGCCACTTTGCGATTTGGTTATGGAAAATTTCATGAAGAGGATATGGTCCTGTAAGCGTGTCGTAGTGGTTATTTGCCCAATGTTAGTTATTGCTATTAACGGCATATCTTCTTCTTTATTATGAACCAAACATCCGATCATTTATTTTAAAAAATGGCATTTTTCTTTCAATATCAAAATAACACCTCTAATTGGAAAACCCTATATGAACCATAAACACGTGTTATCGTTGTTGTAATTCCATATAATTGAAATGGCTATAACTCACTTGATCATGATTCGATCTCAATTAAATTTTGTGAACATATATTTCTTATGTCAGTCTATATAATTGCAAAATTTCAAGAAGTTTAAAGGTACCGTTTTGATTTTATTGGCAAAAATGTAAAATCTACAAATCATACTATAATTAACAAAGTTGAGCGAATTTTGATTTCTAAGGTATTTGTTGCCCTTGTACTCATAAAGGTCCACATTCGTGATAATTTTCAAATTTTTCGGCTGAAAGGTGTCCAATCGCGAGGGGGGGGGGGGGGGGGACACAAATTTTGGGTACATTTTGCCTTCCCGTGGACCCCCTAATTCATAAAATGATTTTTTTATTTCAGATTCTAAAAGTTCTAATCAAGACCTTTCATTTGATACCCCACTCGACTACCTTTGATGAAAAAAAATGTTTGAGGGCCAATTCGTTATTAGGGGGGACCCCCCTTAAACATTTTTTAAATTTTTGTCAAGGCCTTAACTTTTGAGAGACCATCACTTCTGATCTTTTCACAAAGTTTGAGCATTCTAGCTTCTATAGTTTCTGAGGAAATCAGCTGTGACGCACGGACAGACGGACAGACGGACGGACGGACGGACAGACAGGTCGCGAAACTAGTAGGTCTTTGTAAAAAATTTTTTTACAAAGACCTAATAACATTCTCATGAAAGATCATCATATCGAATGCAGTGCTTATAGTAGTTCATGGATTTTGTGATGCAAGTGAGCCAGCGTATGGACCCTGCGTCTATCTCAAGTTTGCGGACAGCAATTGGAAAATATTCACAAATCTTCTCTATTCTAAAATCCGAGTTGCACCCTTAAAAACCATATCGACTCCAACGTTAGTTATGTGCGGCACTTTTGCTTGTTCAATTAATCAAAACTGCTTTCGCGGCACTTTTTAAAACAATCAACGATATACAAGTATTTTTATGGTCTGATTCTTTGATCACAATACAATGGATTAAAATGCAACCCAAATTACCGAAAAAATTTGTTGCTAATCGGGTATCAGTGATTAGAGACACAACAAAAACAATGCATTGAAGACGAGTATTATCTCAGGAAAAAATAAAGGATGACATTCTATCGCGTGGTTAACTACCAATCGAATCTATGGCGAATAGTTGTTGGAAACAACTCCTATGCAGACGTTCCCAAGCCCGTTTGAGAAAGGAGGAGATAACTCCTTGTTACCCCAGCCCATAGCTTCCATGATTCCTCATCCCAAACCCTCCAATTAAATGGTAGTAAATGCTCTCGGAGTCGAACATTGGGTTTACTGGTTCTCTAATAATGGGACATTGAATGCTAAGAAATGAAAATAACTGAAAATAAATCTAAAACTCTGCTACAAAATCCTACTCACACCTCCTTTGTGGGGATGTAAGAGGGTCATGGTGAATCTTTCGTGCCAGATAACGGAATCGACATTATAACCATGCTGCCGGAATAGAGGTTGGGTGACGGGCTAACTATTCTTCCTTGGAAAAGCTTAAAGTATTTCGAAACCTGCAGATCGGCCTCAGAATGGATTGGACTCACGGCAACGACCTCAGAAACGAAAAAAGACTAGTGAATAGGATCCTGGAAGGTAAGATCACTCAATAACTTGGCGCTGTTAAGGACATTTGACAAGCCATTGAATATAAATTGAACATTTAGTCAAGGAAACGAGCTGGACTGGAAACGACATTCAAGACATGAGATCGCACACAATATTCAAAAGAAGGAAGCCTACTGGAAAACGAGAATTTGGAGTGGCCTTCATTGTAGATAGGTAAATAGGTTCAAATCGCACGTTATTAATTTTATGGAGTCAATGAACGGTTGTGTGCGATCCGTATATAAGCGAAATTCTTCAAAATCTGGCCGATAAATGTTCATGCCCAACCGAAAAAAAAGGACGAAGAAACAACAATCACCTGGAAAGACTAGTCGACTCATTGCCTACAAACAACACAAAAATAATTCTGAGTGATTTCAATGCTAAGATTGGCATTGAGATATTTAATTGGAGAACAACTGGAGGAAATAGCCTCCATGATGAAGCAAATGACAACGGCCAGCCTCTGATTGACTTTGCATGTAGCAGAAATCTATTCATACGTTCAACTTGCTTCCCACATTGAAGCATTAATAAAATGACCTAAGTATCACCGGATGGCAACACCCAAAACCAGATCGACCAAGTTCTAGTCTAACAACGATGGGCCTCGAGCATACTTGACGTCCATACACACCAACGAGTCAATTGTAACTCGGATTATTACATGATCAAATTCACCTATCGATGTCGATATGCCTGTGACATACAAAGACTAGCCTAAAAGGCTCCAAACGACGTCTGTGGCGAAAAGTTCACGGCAATCCTTGCAACCAGCTGGCTGCCATCTTATCAAACGCATCGATAGAGACAAACAACGAGCTCTGTATGGAAGTGAAAGCGGCTATTAAGACTGGCATAACTGGCAGAACAGACGATCGGCCATCAAGCCTGGCGCAAGAGAAATGAATGGTTCGATGATGAGTGCCAGAATGCACTGGACAAAAAGAATCAGGCATACTATTATTTCATATGTAGGAGAACCAAGACAAAGAGAGAATATTATGAAAATCTCGAAAGAGTAGCAAATAAGATAATTATAATTAAGAAAAGAAAATACTATGACAACCAATCGAGAAGTATATATGTAAGTTGTTGCGAATTCCCACTAACGACACTCTATTCATTACTTCCCATTAACAAAATTTCGTTCTATACATTTTCCCTGGCAAAACCTAGTTCCTTCCTTGATACTAACTAATTTTATTCATTAGCTCCCACTAACAAATTTTATTTTTCATACTAACAAAAAATTATTCACGTTTCCCTACCAACAAAATTCAATTTCATACCCAGATGCATAGATGAAGTTGCTTATTAGATGAATGGGAAATCGACAGAAGGTGGCTCCGTTGGTAGCGTCATGGATTCTTGACCGAGGGTCCGCTGGGATCCTTGGTTCAAGTTCCCCGAGTGCAGGAAAGCACTCTTTTTGGAGTATTGGCAAAAGCGATTGTTTCCGTATATATATGACGCTTTGCATCTAATCAAACGCTTGCATGGTTATGCAAATTACCATATATGCAAAATGGAAATTTTTGCATTTCTCGATACGAAAAAGATGTGTGGGTAGCGGAATCGAAGTGTAATGAACATCGATTCCGTTACCCAGATGCGGCAGCGGTAATCGAAAATGAAACGATTGCGGGATTGAGTTCTTGGATTGAGGGCAGTCAGTATTGGACTTTGAGAATAAGAGAGATTGATAGTGTGCGGTGTTAGAAAAAGACTTTATCAATTAGGATCGCGGGAACAAAAAGTCTTGATTTGGTTTGGGAGACGAAAGCGGGATCGCGGGTGGACGAACGTTTCGAATTGAATTTTTAGTATCAAAAGTTTGGAAGTGATAAAAAAAGAATAAACAATAGAACTAAAATTGGATTGGAATTCAGTGAATGAAAATCAGAAGTGTGGAGAGAGAGACATTAAAAACTATTAACTAAAATTTTAATATACTTTTGAAAGCTAACCACCCATATTGTGGTGCAAGAAAAATCAAGTGTGATACAGAAGTCACAATATATAAAGTATCAGGTGTTACGTTCATTAAACTATAACAAAAATAGCAGACGAGTGAAGTGGGAATTCGCAAAGCAAGTGCGGAATAATGAATTTGCCGCTAGTAGACAGAGTAGAAGAAACGGAAAGTGCTGATGTAAGTGGCCGTTGCATTTTTAGTTTTTGTGATTTTAACTTGACAATTTAATTTTCAGCGACTTCACACTTCTTTTGGTTTATTTCACCGGGCACTCAGAGTTCTGCAAGGTAAGAAGTGAGTACCAATTCGGTTTTTTAGGGTTTTGTAAAATAATTTTACAAAACCCTACTAGTTTCGCGACCAATCTGTCCGTCTGTCCGTCCGTGTGTCACAGCAGTTTTCCTCGGAAACTGCTTGAGCTAGAAACATCAAATTTTGTGTGTAGATGTAAAGTGGTGATCTCTTCAAAGTTCAACTACAAAAAAATTTTATAGGGTATTTAAGGGGGGTCTCCCCATATAGGACAGTGACCCCCCGAAAAAAAAATTTCATTGAAGGTAGCCGATATGGGTATCAAATGAAAGGTCTTGATGAGAACTTTTCAAAACAGGTCTTAGTTTGGCAAAATTTGCTTCGAGGGGCGCACAGAGAGGGGAAATACACGAAAAATTTGTGTCCCCCCCCCCCTCGCGATTGGACACCTGTGATCCGAAAAATCCGAAAAAAATCAGGAATGTAAGCCTTGGTGAGTAGAACAACAACAAATACGTTAGAAGCCGCAGTTCACTCAACTTTGTTAGTAATAGTATGATTTATCGATTTTATGTTTTCTTGAATAAAATCTTAACGCTACCTTTAAATTCAATGAAATCAGTACGTAGATTCCTATTTATAAGATTGATCTACCCTGAAAGTTTCATAAAGATTGAATCATATTTAGCGATGTTATAGCGGTTTGAATTTTCCTGTATTACTATGGAACAATATGCCCTGCATTTATTACTATGACAACATATGGCTATGGAACAACATGCACTTTTTACCGACTCAGACACTACAGTTTTGCTAGGATTTGCATGAAAATTTCAGGAATGAAAGGTGTCATGTAAAGCTATGAGAATCGGTGAGTGGTATCAGTAATCGTAAAACAAAATAGTGGCTGTTTTAAATGCGAAGATTGAACAATTTTGAGTTATTTTTTCCCAACTTCAACGTTTAAGGCGCATGTTTTGAACACTTGATTCAATTTGATGAATGACTGAAGATGAGTACCTACAATTAACCTTTAACTACATGGGTGGGGTCTACGTGGACCCCAAGCACAGTTTTTCCGTCTTATTTTTGATGTTACGCATGCTAGCTTGCAACGCTCTCAGCTAATCTCAGTGTGCCGAGTGGTCTGTTGAAGAGTGGATGTGCATCACATATACTGACTGGTAAGTACCTTTTTTTACCTCTTGGGGTACCTGGAGACCCCACGCGTGATTTCACGTGACTATTGTTACAAATATTATAATTGATATAATTTGGTTTACTTGCAGATAGTCTTATAAAAATGAACCGTCCATTGAGTGAAGACGATATCCGAAGAATTTTGGAGGAATCGGGCAGTTCTGAAGATGAAGAAAATACTTTTGAAGCAGGTATTTCTGAGGAAGATGGAGACCTCAGCAACCAACAATCAATACACAGTGAGCATCTATCTTCATCCGAGATGGAGCAAAACGATGACACGGAATCCAGCTCTGATGAACAAGAAACATCCGGAAACAGCTTTTATGGTAAGAATAAATTTAAATGGGCGAAAAGTGCTCCCCACTCATCACGTATCCGCCGACATAATATAGTTGAAGAGAAAGCTGGTCTAAAAGGCTCTGCTGCAACCAATAATAATATGACCCCATTGGAGAGTTGGAAGCTGCTTTTTACGGAGGATATTATAGATAACATTGTATATCATACGAATTTGAAACTAGATGCAAAATATTCTTCCACTCTATCACGCCCATACTATGCCAAAAACATTGATATTGGTGAATTTAGAGCATATTTGGGACTGCTATTATTTACATCAATATTCAAATCAAACCATGAAAATGTGCGATCGCTATGGGCTTCTCATTTTACAAGGAGAGACATATTTTGTGCTACTATGGGCATCAATAGATTTTTATTTATTCATTACAATCTAACATTTGATGATATCAATACAAGAGACCTTCGAAAATCGACGGATAAATTTACTTTGATTAGAGAAATATTTGAGAAGTTCATACAAAACTGTGCTGCAAACTATTCATGTTCCGAATATCAGTGTGTTGATGAAATGTTGATCAAGTTTCGAGGTCGATGTTCTTTTAGAATGTTTATCAAAAGTAAGCCTGGAAAGTACGGCTTGAAAATTCAATGCATCTGTGACGCAAAGACCCATTATTTGTACAACGCTTTTGTTTATACCGGTAAGAATCTTGTGGCACAAAAAAATTCAAGTTTGTCAGTGCCCACAAAGGATATGTTGAAACTTGCTGTGGCATTTTATGGTACAAATCGAAATATAACAGGAGACAGTTGGTTTTCTTCTGTCGAACTTGTAAATAAACTTTTAGAAAATGGGCTGACGTATGTAGGCACATTGAGAAAAAATAAGCGGGAAATTCCACGCGAATTTCTGCCTAACAAGAATAGGCCAGTTGGAATATCATTGTTTGGATTCGTTCGAGACATGACATTGGTATCTTATGTACCGAAGAAAAATAAAAGTGTAGTTTTACTTTCATCAATGCACCATGAAGAAGCAGTTAACGAGAACTCAACCAAACCTGAGAAAAGGTGGAGTTGATGCATTGGATTTGAAATATTCCAATTATTCCTGTTCACGTAGAACACGTAGATGGCCTAATGCAATTTTCGGTGCGATATTGAATATTTCTGTCGTAAATGGATACGTGCTATGGGTGGCTTCCAATCCAGGTAAACGTCTTACGCGGCGTAAATATATTAAGTCGACGGCAAAAGAACTCATACAACAACATATTTGCAAAAGATTGGATAGCACCCCTGGATTGACAAAGGAAATAAAATCAATAATGTGCAAGATAGCAGGCAGAGACCCCATATCAACTATTTAAATCGAGGCTGGTCCAAGCTCTCCCAAAATGAAGCGAAGATGTTATGTTTGTCCTAGGTCCAAACATAAAAAAAGCACTATTGTTTGCAAAACTTGTAAAAAAACAATTTGCAAACTACATTCAAAGTCAATAAATTATTGTGAGCCATGTGAATCAATAGAGTCTTAAGCTGTGAGAGTAGAAATATTAGCAGTTTTTTATTGCTGTCAAAAAAAATTATTTTTATTTTTTTGCAATATTTAATGATTGTTAATTATAGTTCAGCACTTGCTTTAAGAGAAAAGAAAGACTGCTTTGTTTAAAGAGAATTAAAATGATAAAGTTCCTTGTTAGATATAAGCGCCTTCGAAATTATCAGTATTTTTTAGCTATTCATTTCTAACCCTGATTGTTACTGAACAAAAAACAATTTTGAACAAAGTAAATGTAATTTCTATTCAAATAATGTTTCATTAATATAATGTAAACTTTAAATTACCACATTTAATACATAAACTTATTTTTACCCAATAAATGTATGGGGATATGTGCGGACCCCACCCGTGACGTTAGGTTGCAAGAAATGACGCGTGTACTTAAAGGTTAATGCTCATAAGTGATACAAGTCAAGGAGGTGGGAGAGAGCTCCTAGCAAAAGGGCTTTGTAACCATTCTAGGATTCGAAAAATTGGCCATTAATCGATGATAACAGTATAGGAGACTGGCCCCTGAAAAAAAAATTCATCAAACGTAGCCGATATGAGTATGAAATAAAAGTTTTCATGGGAGCTTTTCAAAACAGTTGTTAAACTGTCAGTTTTTACTTCAGTGGGGGCACAGGGGGGAAATACATGAAAAATGTGTTTCCTCCGTCGCGGATGGACATCTGAAATAATTATCAAGGGAGATATTTCTGAGTATAACAATACCAAAAACCTCAGAAGTCAAAATTCGTTCAACTTTGTTAATAATAGTATGATCTTGGTATTTCATATTTTCTCCAATAAAATCGTCTTTGGCATGTTTCTTGATTTGATTCGATCTGGTGACTGCATTTTGTTAATTGAATACAAAACCCTTCTGACATGAGCGTAGGTCTGTTTACCCAACTTGTTTTAATATTTTTTTTAACTATAATCTTTAACAGTAGTTTTTTTTTATTATATTTGTTATCATATTGAATTAGTTTATGTTGGTGTATTTTAGCTTATTTTTTATGTTGTTTTAAATTTCAAAGGGGGGTTTTTAGTAGTTTTTTACATATAATTTGATTTGGATTAGGAATTGTGAATTAAATAAAACAGCCATATCGCGTTAAGACCATAATCTTTCATTTCTTAAAATGACCTTCCCCTTTCCCGTCCCTATCCCGCCGTGTTAGTGTTTTTATGTAAGGTGGCTCAGCACGAGCAAAGGGTGTCCCAGAAAACCCACGACACTACTGAGCGCTAGCCGGCCTCAGTATGCCACCCTGGGCTACGCACCCCTTTGCTAAAACTTAATGTCTGCAATGGCAGTGACTTCCGCGGTTGCAACAAATTTTAGCGAGCAACAACACAAGGCAAGCATACAAAGTAGTGAAAAGCGTGAAACGCGGTTATCGGGCCAAAACCAAGCTCTATCTTAATGACATCGGCAATATTATCGCTGATCAGATCAAGATAACGAAAAGATGGGCATCATATTTCCAGAACCTCCTTAATCCTCCGCATAGCTCCACAACATCGGAGCCTATAGATGTTTTCGGAGAGCTTCTATTGGCCCTACCAACTCTGGATGAAGTTTGTTCCATCATTAAAGCCCATCGATGAGATTTCAGCCATTCACAGTGTCATCCAGCATATTTGAAAAGAAGAGCATATGTTAAAGAGTGGAGTCAATCAATTATATTTCCCTCCCAACAAACTAGGCGACAAGCTACAGCGGGAAAATTATAGAGGCATATCACTACTTTGTACGGCGTATAAAATATTTTCAAAGATTTTAGAAAATAAAATTGGATCATATGCCAACAGTATTATTGGGGAGAATCAAGGTAGTTTAGAGCAGAGAGATCGACAATAGACCAATTGTTCAGAGTCAAGCAGATACTTGAAAAATGCCGGGAGTTCAACATAGACGTACAGCAAATTTTTTTGGACGTTAAGCAAACATGCGACAGTATTGATCGTAACGTACTGTACCAAATAATGCTTTGCTTTGTCAACCCAGCTAAATCGGTCCATCTTGCCACAATGACATCGATGACCTCCCAAGCCCGCATCAATAACCAACTTACTGATGCCTTTGGCATAAAAAGAAGACTAAAGCAGGTAGATGGGCTGGCCCCATTGCTATTCAATTTGGCTCTGGAGTACGTCATACGGAAGCTACCAGTCGACATGCGAGGTGCATTACTATATAAAACGAGCCAAGTAGTAGCCTATGTAGACGCCATAAACATTTTGTCACGGTCAATAACAACTGCCAAAAAAACTCTTCCGGAAACTTGAAAGCGAAGCAAAGCTAGTAGGGCTACAAATCAATGAAAATAAAACATAGCTCATGACGCAGTCGAGAAAAAATACATCAAATACACAAAATATTACACTTGTTGAATATAGTATCGAAAATGTTAACAAATTTGTGTATTAAGGTGGAAAATAACGATAATCAGTAATGAACGGAACGAAATACGCCGAAGAATATAGCTCGCAAATAAAATATTTTATTCAGTTTTGACGATCTTGAAAATCAGCTACATACACAGGAAAATAAGTTTCCAAGTGTACAATTCTGTGATAAGACTTGTGTAATGCTATAAACTACAATTTGAGTGGCTATAAGGTGCAGTATATAGTATAGCAGCTATTCTCGAGCGAAATGCATTGTAAGTTAAATACACATTTAAGAACAAAAGAGCTAGACGACGCGTTTTTTTCGCAAAAGTCAGTTTCAAACAATTGAAATATTTTTTTACGAGCCAGTCAAAAGCAAATTTTGATTTTATTGGGAAACCCATCACCGTCGAATTATTCGAGCATTTATCGAATACCTGAAATTCATTTCCTGAAGAAATATCAAAAGTGGAAATACGTTCAAGTAAAGTCCCGGTCTGAGAACATTCCCTCTAGTCTCGCTGCGAAAGCAACGAGATGGAGGAGCCCGATGGCTTCAGCCATCAATCGGAAGGACCATGCCCATCGCCAATGATGATGGGCGAAAAAAAAACTTAAAAGGAAATACGAGAATCAAGAACAAAACCCGACAATCCTATCGGTTATGGAAATCGAACAGCTTATCCAAGAAAAGGAGAAAGCTGAAAGAATCGAAAAAGAAAATGAAGAACTCAAGCTTCGAGTTAAATCTTTAGAAGCACTTGTTGGAACGTTAACGTTCAACAAGGATAAAGATAACAAGAAAAGCCGACAAACAACCCCAAAAACCGAAGAGAAGAAAATTAAAAAGCCACAGGAAGAAGCTAATCAAGAGGATGTCCTCAGCGCAGGAGGTGCAAACGAAAGCAGAAATTATTATGCAGCGCTAGCTGGTCTGGAAGAAACAATGAACGTTGAAGAGGATACAGGTAAAACATCAAAATTAGAAAATAATTTCATTGATTATCTTAGAGTTAAAAATCAGGAGAAAAAACCAAAAGGTTTGTCTGCTGGTCTGTCCGTTAACATTAATGAAAAACAAGTTGGGTAGACAGACCTATGCTCATGTCAGAAGGGTTTTGTACTCAACTTACAAAATGCAGTAACCAGTAACGAATAAAATCAAGAAACATGTCATGTTCGAGGATCATACTATTATTAGCAAAGTTGAAAGAATTTTGACTTCTGAGGTATTTGTTATAGTTATACCCACAAATATCTCCCTTGATAATTATTTCAGATTTTTTAAGATCATGGGTGTCCATTCGCGAGGGACGAAACACATTTTTCATGTTCCCCCCCCTGCCCCACAGAAGCAAAAACTGTCAGTTTAAGAACTGTTTTGAAAAGCTCTCATAGAGAACTTTCAGTTGATACTCATATCGGCTACCTTTCATTAAATTTTTTTTCAGGGGCCACTCCTCTGTACTGTAATCATTGATTCATGGCCTGTTTTTTAGAATCTTAGAATGGTTACAAAGCCTTTTTGCTAGGAGCTCTCTCCTGCCTTTCCGACTTGTTTCAATTGTATATACTCATCTTCATGATACCTATCATTCCTGAAATTTCCATGCGAATCCTAGCAAAGCTGTAGTTTCTAAGTCGGTAAAAAGCGCATATGGCTCCATAGCGCATATGGCTCCATAGTAATGCAGGAAAATTCAAATCGCTATAACTTCGTTAAATATTCTTCGATCTTTATGAAACTTTCAGAAAAGATCAATTCTATTCTATAAATAGTCATCTGTGTGCTAAATTTTATTGAATTCAAGGGTACCGTCTAGATTTTATTCAAGAAAACATAAAATCAATAAATCATACTATTACTAACAAAGTTGAGTGAATTTCGACTTCTCATGTATTTGTTGTTGTTGTACTCATTAAGGCCTACATCCATGATTTTTTTCAGATTTTTCGGATGGAAGGTGTCCAATCGCGAGGGGGGGGGGGGGGTACGCGAAAAGTTCGTACATTTCCCCTTCCCCTGCCCCCCTCGGTACTTGTAAGGCAATTTTAAGACTTGTTTTGAAAAGATCTCGTTAAGACCTTTCCAATGACACCCTACTCGACTACCAATGGTGAAAATTTTTTTTTGGGGGGTCACTTCCCTATATGGGGAGACCCCCCTTAAACCCTTTTGAAAATTTGTCCCACCATTGAACTTTTAAGAGGTCATCACTTCTGACCATTCCACAAAGTTTCATGGCTGTAACTTCTATAGTTTCGGAGAAAAAGCGCTGTGACATACAGACGGACGGACGGACGGACGGACGGACGGACGGACGGACGGACAGACAGATGGACACAGGTCGTGATTGCAATAGGGTTTTGTATTTTAGTACAAAACCCTAAAAAGAAAAAGTCCCACCAAACAATGTGTTTGGGCAAACGGGCAAAGATATGGTTCGGCTTTTGGCAGCCGAAAATAAACTAAAAGATTTTCAGATAAGAAGAGTCAATGCCGATAAGTTGACAATAAGGACTAAGTCGCTGGTTGATTTCCAGGCAACAAAAAGTGCCTTAAATTCTGGAGATGTTCCGCATTTCACGTACACCCCGAAAAGCGAAAAGAACCAAACCTTTTTATTGAAGGGTCTGGACTGTGGTGAGGACACAGTCGATCTCCTTCAAGTGCTCCAAGAAGCTGCACCAGAAATACAGTTTATTTCAGTTAAAAATTTTGCAACGAGGAGATCGATTGTGGAGCGCAAAATTTTGCCTCACTACTTAGTCCAGATTTCGAGCAAAAGTAGTTGGAGTGCCCTGCAGAAAATACGGTACTTGAACTTCCGCGTAGTGAGATGGGAACGCCTCCAGAAAAGTGAGGTCAACCAGTGCTACAGGTGTCAAAGATTCGGGCATTCGGCTGCCAATTGCGCCATGAAATATAGGTGTGTGAAATGTAAAGACATTCATGCTCCCGGCGAGTGCAAATTGGCTCAGGCGGAGCCAAAAGAAAAACTATATTGTGTGAACTGCGGTGCCTTTGGTCATCCAGCATCATATCGAGGATGCCCCCGGTATCAAGATGCAAAGATCAAAGTCACTCCGAAACAAAGTCAAGCACACCGCAGTGTGATACCTACCAACTTCGTCAAGCCCGGGGTGTCGTTTGCACTTGCTGCGCGAGAACCAGCAGACAATGTAAATAAAATGAATAATGTAAGTGGCAATAATGAGCTGCTCCTTAAAATTTATCAGCAACTAAATTCCTTATCAGAGCGAATCGATAAACAAGATTCGAAAATTAACATTGTTTTTCAGCGTTTAGGGCTTTCAAATGCCTCAAAATAATTTGTCATCCAGCCACATTCCCACGGATAGGATTCGTCTCATCTCGATCAACGTCAACTCCATTGTTACTTTACATCGGCGTGATTATCTCCTTGAATTAATTGCCAGACAAAAGCCTGACATCGTGCTTCTCACTGAAACCCACCTCAGTTCATGGCACTCCATGAGATTCAAGGATTTTGAGTTCGTAAGAAACGATAGGGTGACAGGTGATGGGGGAGGTGGCACCGGGATATTGGTTCGAAGACCCTATCGTTTCCAAAATATTGAAAAAGTCGAATTCAAAAGCTTTGAATCTCTTGAAGTGTCCGTTATCAAAATCTCACTGCCAGGTGGGGATAACCTCTTCGTTATCTCTGCCTATGCAACTGGTGGAACTGTTCTCAAGCTCAAGGAGGAGCTCAATTCCTTGTTCGAAATACTCGAATTGAACAGGCTGCATAACTACTATATTCTTGCTGGTGACCTGAACGCCAAGCATACATCATGGCTGAACGCCACCAATAATCCAAGAGGTGTATTCCTGAAATCGTGGATAACAGAGAACCAAATTGAATACAGGTGCAATCTATATGGGTCGGAGTTCCCAACATACCCTAGGACAAATTCATATTTGGACCTTTGCATTGCTGACGCAAGACTCGAATTCAACTTTAATAGTCCTCAACGGAAACTGCAGGTGCTTCCTTATGATAGCGACCATAACGCAATCGTAATGGAAATCAATCATCACAGGGATGATTTCTTCCTCATTCCAGTTCAACATGAAAATCATCGGTTGAATTTCAAAAAAACAGACTGCGGAAAGTTTCAAAAGAAGTTTAATCGCGAGTACCAGAAGCAATGTCCCCCTTCTGATGGTGGCAACTCTTGTTCAATGGTTCCTTATGACAGGAATCTAACTAACGATGAAATAGATGTCTATTTGTCGAAGTTAGAGAAGCTGACGTTGGAAACGATTGAGAAAGTTGTTCCCAAGATTAAACATCGAAACAATATGGAAGGATATGAAACACCAACCATCGCAAGGTTGAAAAGATTGAAAAGCCTCCTTCTCACACGCGTCAACAATATTTATCGACGATTTTTGGACTACAACCATCCCTCGTTGTCTTTGTTGAAATTACATCTGAAGAATGTCCGGAACTTAATCCAGTCATACTTCAGGAGTGAGGTCAGCAATCAATGGGCGGAAAAATTGAGGGGTATTAGCCCACAGGACCCAGACGGCGTGTTCGCGAAACTGAATAGCATATTCCGCAAAGAAGTCTCGAGTGAAGGTATCGAATCTTGAAGTCACTAGTGATGAGATAAATCTTCTCGATAGGGCTGGTATCGAAATTGATAGTACGACTCCGGATAGAAATGGAAACAGGATTATTTGTGAAGGATTGGATAAACTTGCCCTGATTGGAACACATTTTGAATTGGTTCATCTACCAAACCCTGAGAGAGGGAACGAAATTTTTTCAGAGGTCGTTGAAGCAAAAGTTTCCGACTTCAAATCAAGCCTGAACGGCCAATCAATTCTTCATTTCAATGAAACATTAACATCTGACCTCATACCGAGCTAGAATCTTATTGATTATTTTGTCAGCTATGAAGACTTATGTTTCATATTTCGCAAGATAAACAACAAGAAATCATGTGGTACTGATGGTATTCCAAATGTAGTTCTCCGACATTTGCCGGAGGTTGCTATTAGGAACTATTGCATATTGTTCAACAACATGTTGAGCAATTCATATTTCCCAAATGAGTGGAAAAAAGCTAAGGTATTTCCGATCTTGAAGAAAGGAAAAGAATCTTCATGCCCCAAAAGCTATCGCCCAATCAGCTTGCTGCCTAACATCAGCAAGGTGTTTGAAGTGATACTCAACAGAGCATTAAACGCCCACATTGAGGAAAATGAGTTGATGCCGAATTGCCAATTTGGTTTTCGTGCCAGGCATTCGACCACACATGCAATAACGAAAGTAACCTCAGACATCTGTTGGAAACTAAATGATAGACAATGTGTTGGAGCATGTCTCATTGATATGGAGAAAGCCTTTGATACGGTATGGTTAGATGGACTTATTTTTAAACTCCTTCAGGACAAGTTCCCCAGACACCTTGTCGCCATGATGTGTAATATGTTATACGGGAAATCGTTTGTTGTAACTGATGAAAATCTGACAACAATGCGCGAGTTCAAGGTCTTGAATGGTCTACAGCAGGGAACAGTTACTGCGCCTCTGCTCTTTTCAATCTTCATTCGCAAGCTATTGAACGGCTTTGATTTTAACGTCTCGCCAACGCGATCATTGGTAGCGTTTGCTGATGATCTGATCATCTATACGGCAGACCGAAAAGCTACAATAGTTCAGAGCAATCTCCAAAAAATGTTCAATGATGTGCAGCTCTACACTGACAATTGGCGAATGAAAATCAATGCGCAGAAGTGTGAAACAATCTTGTTTCGGACAACGCTGCAGGGGGTCAGTCAAGACCTGAAACGTAATTGGAAAGATTTCCACATCATGGCTGGTGAGAGTAGTCTAGAACGGGTTCCACATAAATCCTGTGTTCGATACCTCGGTGTTTATCTCGATCAGTATCTGTACTATACTGAACATGTGAAAATCATGCTCAGTAGGCACTTAAAGTAGTCATGGCCCTTCGAAAGCTCTTTCATTCCAGATACATTGATCAAAAGGTCAAAATTATCTATTAGAAGACCCTGGTTAGACCAGTTTTGACATATGGATGTCAGATCTGGTACAACCAGAGCGCTAGTACTATGGAAAAATTAAGAGTTTTCGAAAGGAAATGTCTTCGTGCATGTACTGGTTTGTACAGAAAGCCTGAGACGGATTGGAAACATTATATATCGAATAGAAGAATTTATCAAACTGCCGAAGTGACGAGGGTCGATATCTTCATATTGAGACTTCTTCGGAATCATATCGCAAGATCTGTGACTGTGAGTGAAAACCCTTGGATTTCACAGCCGTTCCACCCTACAGACGGGTATATAGCGACTTGCCTCGCTACTGGCTTCATTCCTCCAGAAGCATTCGTGTATTTGGACATGAATCGATATGTTTCTGATTCTAACGGCGTCCCAGTCATATATCACATATATCGACGGGCCACCGATAAGAAGATAAAATATCCTCCTAATTTGAGTTCACGAGACCAACGATTTCAATGGAGGTACTCATTTGCTAGATTCGTTGAAGCTGATCGAGTTGAGACGGCGCAATCCAGGTATTGGTGGCTGAATGACAATGTCTAAATTATTCATGTTCATTTTCAGTTTTGGTGTTCTTCGTTATTTAGTTTTTGAGTTTCAGCTCATTATTGCTACATTTAGTGTTGTTGTTTATTTTTGTTAAAAATCAGGTATAGGTTAGGTATATGTAATGTTTACTATATTCCGTTAGAGATAAGATTAAACACTTAGGTTAGGAACATTGTTATTGATTTTTTTAGTATAAGTTAAAGTTTTTGATTGTATTTTATTAGAAATAAGTTACAACATATTAGGTGTAGGATCAAAGTTTCACTGTTGTGTTTTGATTATAAATAATTTTAGGATAGTGTTGGTTGGTTTTTTCTCCTTTTTCCAACTAAATTTTAAAAATATGTAATAATCGTAATTAATTGAATTTGCTATAGTTTTTTTTTTTGATGATATGAGTTAACGATAACGTACAAATTTAGAGAGCCATTTGGGCCATTAAGTTTTTTGATTGTTATTGTTTGGAATTTGCTTTATATTCTTTTAAAATTTATAACGATTAGTATTAAATAAAGCGCTTTTGACTTTGACTTTGGAGCTAGACGACACGTCAACATTTGTTCTAGAAATGTCACAAAAGGAAGCTTTTTGTCCAGACATCAAACAATTACCTACGACATTTTCGATTGTTTTACCAAAAACCCATCATATTACTGATCTAGTTATTCGTGAACAACACATTCTAAACCTATAAAGAGGAGTGCAAGCCACTGTTAATTCAGTAAGATTAAAATTTGGCCTATTAGCTCCAAAAATGGAACCAAAATAACTATCAGAAAAAAAGTAGTTTGCTTTAAAGCGAAGCCAACTGAGTTTACGTATTATATAATATAATATGTAATACGTAAATAATATTATATTTATTTAGATTTTTAAACATGACTGCGAAGGAACTTTGAAAATTTTTTTTCGAAATTTTGACTTTTGATGTAGATGGGAATAGGTTTTATTATTTAATTTCCCTATTATTATCCAAATCCATAAATGGTATGTGCATCAACTTTAACAACAGATTCATGTCATTGATGGAATCTTAATGATCCTTGGAATTATTGTATATTCCCTTTTTGTTTTGTAAATTACTCAAAATATTTTGTGTTTGGGTATTTCATGAGCCGTGAAAATTACGATAGCATACATTTGAATTTCAACAATCCAAGGCCTCTTGCCGAACATTCATGGAAACCACTCAGTCAACCAAAATATTTATGTTTCCTCGGGGAGTCTTTTTAAAAAGTGCTGATTCTATATTGATTAAACCATAAATTTTTACAGCTTACAAATTGCAAAAAAATGCAAATACTCTTGACCCACTCTATTTGTCTTCGACTTAAATACCAATTTTAATCTCGAAATAGAATAAGCCTGTAAGCCACTTTCTACTTCAACCAGTAAGGGATGTCATCTTTCTTATAATAAATTCATGAATATTCAAAAGTTGCCCTTCTTATACAATTATATCATGCTCTAAATGGCGATAATCGGTGAATCACAGCAATTTAAATTACTCCCGCATTTTTCTGTGACACAAATCAAAAGGACGAACAGAAACATTTTTTCTGTAAAACAAATCAAAAGGACGAACAGAAACATGAAAATAAGCAAACGACGAGTCCATTCGAAGAACCTTTGCTAGTAAATAGAAATTCATTAAAAAGTTGAATAGGATTTGCATACTCCATTCTATAGATTTGTTCTAATTGGAAAAAAAAGGACAAAAATTCAAATTGTAAGTTTATCTGATGTCACAAACATTTAAATAAATTTTCTATTTTATCGACCAGTACTTGCGCAAATTGTGAAATTTATGTATTATAAGCAAATGTTTGTTTGTTCATTTAAAACGTAATAGATTCGATGTCCCCCCGGTGACAAATATATCCAACAATTAAATACAATAAATTTTTCAGTTAAATGATTAGTAGTTATTCATACGCAAGGATACATTTAACAAATTAGATCTGAATAAATCATGAGATAATGATAAATACGTAAGGACGAGATGGAATGGAGGGAAATTTACATTACACATTTGAGGTCCTAAGCACTAAGAGGAATTTTTGCAATTAGTTTGTACATGGGTTGCGCTATCCATGAATTTTTGTTTAAGATACATGTTTTCCAATAATTTTCCACTACACTCAACTACTCAGCACAAATAATCCTTTCGCACATCACAAACTAAGCACTAACAATTTTAAGTAAAACCTTATTCAACTATCTAAAACAACTAAAATAAAAATTCATCGAAACCGTTCGCGACTCCCGAATGTTTCAAAACCGATTCGGAAACGACCGTTAATTTTTTTTTTAATTTTCCAATTGAACTAACCGATGCCACTCGATATAAGTCCTGCGTAACATTCACGTCGGCATTTCGATAAGGACTAAACAAAACACGATTCCTATCTAAACTGTTATACATGAAACAACAAGTGATGCTAAAACCGACAAAATGCATTCTTGCACCACCTGGTCATATTAGGGGGCGAAAACCGATCCTTAAAGCGCAAGTCCTTACCAGTATAAGAGCTTTTCAAAAGCTCATTACAGGAATGGAAATTGGAAATTGCCGCCTTTTTCTGTAGAACAAAACTTGGGAGCTTTCGAGGAAACTGGAATGCTTTTCGAACAGTTGAACGAGGAAACGGAAATGTATCATCAGCTAGCGAAAGCTTTTTGATGAAAGCTTAGGAGGGTAGTTTCCGTTGTCTCATTCCAGACACATAATACAATACATATTCGTAGATATGAAGCTTTTCTATGATTTTTTAATATTGTTCAGGTATTACAAAATTTCAGCAATATTGTTTTTATTTGTTGCTTGCCAAGTGAGATAGTAAAAGTTTTTATTGTTGATATACGAGTATACATATTTGCTGCTACTTCGTAGCAGACTATGCTGACTCTAACTGCTCCTCTTGTAAACAACTTCACTTCGATAAAGACCAGACTACCATCATTCGGCATGAGTTGATTCCTGGCAGCACATTTGGCGGAGTTTATAGGATGAATGCATTTCACGGTAAATGTGATTTTACACGCCTTGTCGTTTTGAAAGTGTTTAAGTGCTCTAACGTTGCTTGAGTTATTGAATATTGCATTACCGGAAAATGTGACGAAAATTTATCGGAAAATGTAAAACTTATTTTATTTACACCCTCAGGTGGTGTTTACGGGAATAAATGTGATTGTAAGTTAGAAAGTAAATGCTTTGATGTCGCGAAACATAAAAAGCTTTAGCTGAAACGATACTTCCCGAAACAAATGTTATGATGCTTATGGTTTACTTACCTTCGCCAATTGAGAGAGTCATTATAGTAAATGTGGAAATTATCGAAAACATTTTATTACCTGAAAGGGGAAAATACTTCGTGTTAAAATTATGAGAAAAAGTTAATTTAATTTAGAAAAATTTAATTTTTACATTTATAAAGGCTAGTTTAGTTGGTATCTGTAGGCCAATTCTCTATTTTGTTTTTGAAAAGCCATCGGACTCTGCTTTTTAGGTCTTTGTAAAAAATTTTTTTACAAAAACCTACTAGTTTCGCGACCTGTCTGTCCGTCCGTCCGTCTGTCCGTGCGTCACAGCTGATTTCCTCAGAAACTATAGAAGCTAGAATGCTCAAACTTTGTGAAAAGATCAGAAGTGATGGTCTCTCAAAAGTTAAGGCCTTGACAAAAATTTGAAAAATGTTTAAGGGGGGTCCCCCCTATAAACGAATTGGCCCTTAAAATTTTTTTTTCATCAAAGGTAGTCGAGTGGGGTATCTAATGAAAGGTCTTGATTAGAACTTTTAGAATCTGAAATAACAAAATCATTTGATGAATTAGGGGGTCCACGGGAAGGCAAAATGTAACCAAAATTTGGGTCCCCCCCCTCGCGATTGGACACCTTTCAGCCGAAAAATCTGAAAATTATCACGAATGTGGACCTTTATGAGTACAAGGGCAAAAAATACCTTAGAAATCGAAATTCGCTCAACTTTGTTAATAATAGTATGATTTGTAGATTTTACATTTTTGCCAATAAAATCAAAACGGTACCTTTAAGCTTCTTGAAATTTTGCAATTATATAAACTAGTATAAGATATATATGTTTGCAAAATTTAATTGAGATCGAATCATAATCAAGTGAGTTATAGCCATTTCAATTATATGGAATTACAACAACGATAACACGTGTTTATGGTTCATACAGGGTTTTCCAATAAGAGGTGTTATTTTGATATTGAAAGAAAAATGCCATTTTTTAAAATAAATGATCGGATGTTTGGTTCATAATAAAGAAGAAGATATGCCGTTAATAGCAATAACTAACATTGGGCAAATAACCCCTACGACACGCTTACAGGACCATATCCTCTTCTTGAAATTTTCCATAACCAAATCGCAAAGTGGCCGCCCTATGTCTTCGATAGCCTCACGAATTTCATCTTTGAGATCTTGAATTGACACTGGGCTATTGGCATAGGCCTTCTCTATCACGTGGCTCCAAAGGGAGAAGTCACAAGGTGTTAAATCTGAAGATCTATTCAAAATAACACCTCTTATTGGAAAACCCTATATATATTTAAAATTGACTTAGGTACTTTTATTTTCTTTCAATTTTCATGAAAATGTAAGGAATAGTGTTTAACTTGAAAATGTTCAATCGGCCGAGCATTCAGAAAAATCATTTAAGCTACTCGTAGATTAAAATGGCGGCTGCACTGTGCTTATGAAAGAAACTGTGCATCTTTTGTATAAATTTGAACGATTTCATATCTAAGTATTGGATGAATAATTCAAGTTATCGATTCACGCCATTAGAAAACTTGCTTCTAACCCTAGGATGTTTACAAAGACCTTCTGGTAGGAGCACTCTCCTGCTTACTCAACTTGTTTAAGTGAGCAAAGATGTTTCTTTATTTGCACTAAAGACAATTCAAAGAAGTCGAAACACATCTGCTCAATCAGAAGAGCAAGGCCCGACGGCCGTACAAGCAAAACAAGCTAGTTTAGTTCTTATATCAAAGAATTATGTAATTTAAAGATTATTTGTGAAGTGAACAACAATCAATTGGCTAAAGGTGCTTCCTCATCAGCGATTTATAGTAAGAATGTTTAGATGACCACTTTTTGATACCGTTGCCATTCAGTAGGAATCACTGACCTACTACCGCTAACGATATGAATTTGCTAAAGAATTCAGATTTTCAAATTAAAACATTAGTTTTTCATTTCCAACAAAGACAGCTTTGCCGCTTTTATCCAGTAATAAAGAGACAAAGCAACTCCGCCATAGACGGTCTACAGCCCGTTTGAGAAAGAAAGAGGGAACTTCTTGTTTCCCCAACCCATAGCTATCATGATGCCTCATCTCAAACCCTCCAATTAAATGATAGTAAATGCTCTCAGGGTGTCACATTGGGCTTACTGGTCCCCCAATAATGGAACATTAAATGCCGAGAAATGCTAATAACTGTAAATACATCTGCAGCTCTGCTACTAAATCCTACTTACACCGCCTTTGTGGGCACGTAAGAGGGTGAAGGTGACTCTTCCGCACCTGATAACGGAACCGACCTAATAACCACGTCGCCGGAATGGGGATTGGGCGACGGGCTAACTCCCCGTTCCTGGAAAACCTTTAATTGTTTCGAAACCTTCAGATGGGCCTTGGAATGAATTAGACTCACGGCAACGACCTCACAAACGAAAAATACACTATGGCATTGTATCCTGGAATGTCAGATCACCCAATTACCCTGGCGCTGTTAAGGACCTTTTACAACAGGCCAGTCAATGTCAATTAGAACGACTGGCAATCAAGGAAACGAATTGGACCTGAAATAAAATTCAAAACATGAGACCGCACACAATATTCAAAAGTGGAAAGCCTACTGGACAACGATTCGGAGTGCCCTTAATTGTGGATAAAGAGCTCAAATCATACGTTATTGATAAAGGCAGTCAATCAATGGTTGTGTACGATCCGTATGAAATAGAAATTCTTCAAAACCTGGCTGATTAATTTTCACGCTCCTACCGACAAAAATGACGAAGGAAACGTTCTACAATAACATACAAAGGCTAGTCGACTCAGTACCTACAAACGACAAAAAAATAATTCTGGGTGAATTCAACGCTAAGGTTGGCAATGAGCTATCTCATCGGAGAATGACTGGAGGATATAGTCTCCACGATGAAACTAATGACAACGGCTTTGCATGTAGCAGAAATCTAGTCATACCTTCAACTTGCTTCCCACATCGATGCATTCACAAAACTAGATTGGTCATGTTCTGATCCAACAACGAAGGGCCTCGAGCATACTTGACATCCGTAAACACCGAGGATCCAGTTGCAACTCAAATCATTACTTGATCAAATTAACCTATCGATGTCATATGTCAAAGGCATATTCAGCGAAGACCAGCCTGCTACGAAAATTTGATATCAAAAGTCTCTAAACGGCGTCTGTAGCCGAAAATTTCACGAAGATCCTCGACAACCAGCTGGCTCCCATTTGATCAGACGCATCGTTAAAGACACGCAAAGAGCTCTTGATTGAAGTGAAAGTAGCTACTAAGGCCGTGACAGAATAAACCATCAGACATCAAGGCCGGCACAAGAGAAATAATTGGTTTGATGATGAGTGCCAGAATGCGTTAGACAAAAAGGATCATGCATGAAAGGTTACATGGGTAGGAAAACTAGGACAAAGAGAGAACACTATGAACATCTCAGAAGAATAGCGAAGAGTATTATTCGAATTAAGAAAAGAATAAAATATGCCGACTAATTGAGAAGTAAAGATGTAAGTCTAGCGAGCAAACGCACAAGACAAGCATACAAAGCAGTGAGAAGCCCGAAACATGGTTATCAGCCCAAAACCACGCTCTGTTGTGATGACATCGGTAATACCATCGCTGATGAAACCAAAATTAAGGAAAGGTGGGCATCATATTTCATGAACGGAAGACCAATTGTTCATAGTCAAGCAGTTACGTGAAAAACGCTGGGAGTTCAACGTAGATGTACAGCAAATTTTCGTTGACTTTAAGCAAACATACGACAGTATTGATCGTAACATTTTGTACCAAATAAAACTTTGCGTTGGCATCCCAGCTAAATTGGTCCATCATACCAAAATAACAATAAAGTTGACGACCTGCCAAGTCCGCAGCAATAACCAACTCACCGATGCCTTTAACACAAATATTGGACTAAAGCAGGGAGGTGGGCTGGTCCCATTCCTATTCAATTTGACTCTAAAATATGTCATAAGAAAGCTACATGTCGATACATGAGGTACGCAACTATACAAGTTAAGCCAATTAGTAGCCTATACGGATGACAGCAAAATTTTGTCACGGTCACTTACAACTGCCAAATAGCTTTTCCTGGACTTTGACAGCAAAGCAAAAGTAATTAGGCTACAAATCAATGAAAATAAAACAAAGCTCATGACGCAGTCAAGGAAAAATACTTCACATATACCAAATATCACACTTGGCAAATTTGTGTATTTAAGCACTAAATTACGAGAACCAGTAATAAAAGAGAAGAAATACGCCAAAGAATACAGCTCGCAAATAAAATATTTTATTCAGTTTTGAAGGCCTTGAAGGCATAAACAGGAAAACAAAGCTCCAAGTTTACAAATCTGTGATAAGAACTGTGTTATGCTATGGGTGTGAAACACGGACCCTAACCCAAGCATCTGCAAATATATTGAACGCCTTTGAGCGTCGGGTCCTAAGGCGAATAATAGGAACAAAACTTGACGGGAACCAATGGCAAATGCGATAAAACTATGAGCTTTATGAAATTTTTGACGAGTTGGAGGCCTCAACGATTTTAAGACTGCGGAAGCTGCAATGAGCTGGACCCATGAATCCTATGGACATACAATGTCATTCGTTTGGAGAACTGAAGGCCGGAGACCAGTGGCGAAACCGAGGAAGTGCTGGTCAGACTCAGTCGACGAAGATAGTTCAACGCTGCTCCGATTTCGAAGTTGGAGGACGCGATCAATGGACGGGGACAGTTGGAGGCACTATTCGCAGGAAACGAAGGCTCGAGAGAGTCTGTTGTGCTACCAAAAAGAAGAAGAAGAAGGAGACAAAGCTCTTTTAAAATAAAGAATAAAGGCATAAAAAAAACGAAACTAGATGCCACAAATTAAGCCTATTGCTCTACAGTTCCCATCACAGGATCCAGAGTTGTGCACAGATAAAATAAGTTTCGTGTTTAAAAATTATTAGTCAAGCCTGTGCAATTATATGGATATAATTAATCCTATTTCATACAATGCTACAATTCTATTTAACTTTCGAAATGCTGATTTCTATAGATTAACAATTTTCTATCCACATTCGACTGGACTGGTAATCTTTCAATGTTAGACATAGATAGTGCTCTTTTTACTTTTTACTAAAAAATTCTTGACTCCGTTATAAGATTTGTACCTAAAATCAAAAAAAGGGCAGCTTCCCGAGCCCTGGCTAGGTGATGATCTCAGGTGTTTAGATCTCAGCTGTTTAGATCTCAGGTGTTTACAAAATCAAAGAAGTAAGTTGTACAAAATCATAAAAAGGAACAAAAATACAAGTAACGAAATCAATAGAAAATATTAAGAACTTGCCGGTGAATACAAGATTAAATTTCGAGAAGCGTATGAATTGTATGTTAACGCTCTTGGTCAAAATATTATTCACGACCCTAAAAGGTCTTTTGATTTCATAAACATCAAACTTAAAACTCATGATTTCCCGTCCACAATGACCTACAAAGGTTCAGCTTCAACTTCTTCAGATCAAATCTGTCAATTATTTGCTGATCACCTTCAGGAAGTTTACCACGATCCCTTAGCTTCAGCAAATTTAGGATCCACTATAACATCTCCAAGGGCCTTAATTGAAACATTGCAGTTTCGGAAGAAAATACTTGTCAGGCAATTGAGGGTGTGGAATCTAATTCCCCCCTTCTTTCTAGCTCAGTGTAAAGATATACTAACTCAGCCCCTTCAAATTATTATCAAAAAGTCTCTCTCGAGTAGAGTCGTCCCCGTGTCTTGAAAACCATAATAATTCCAATACATAAGCAAGCTGAGTAAGCAGGAAATCGCTCCTACCAGAAGGTCTTTGTAAACATCCTAGGATTCGAAACAAATTTTCTAGTAGTGTGAATCGATAATTTGAATTATTCATTCAATACGTGGACAAGAAATCGTTCCACTTTATGCAAAAGATGCAAAGTTTCTTTCGAAAGCACATTGCAGCCACCATTTTGATGCAACTTACATAATTTTTCTGAATGCCCAGCTGATTGTACATATGTTATTTAAATTACACACCATTTCTTAAATTTTCATGAAAATCGGAAGAAAATAAAAGTGTCTAGGCCAATCCGAAATATGTATTAACCATAAAAACGTGTTATTGTTATTGTAATTCCATTCAACTGAAATGGCTATAACTCACTCAGTTATGATTCGATTTCCATGAAGTGTTTGTGTGCATGAAGATCTTATACAAATCTATATAATTACAAAATAATTTATTTCAAGTAGTTTAACCGTGCCGTTTTGATTCAATGTGTGAAAATGTAAAAATTATAAATCATAGTATTATTAACAATGTCGTGCGAATTTTGATTTTTGATGTGTTTGTTGCCCTTGAACTCATTAATAGCCACCACCGTGATTGTTTTCAGATTTTTCGGCTCAAACGTGTCCAATTGCGAGGGGGGGACACCGAATTTTGGTAAATTTTACCACCCCCAATATTCTTTGATATACAAAATGAACTTTTCCTTTCAGGTTCTTATAGCTCTAATCAAGGCCTTTTATTTGATACCCAACTCAACTACCTTTGAATAAATAAAATGTTTAAGGGCTATTTCGTTATTAGGGAGGAGCCCTCCTAAAACAATATTTTAATTTTTGGTAAGAGCTAAACTTTTGAGAAACTATCATTTCTGATCTTTCCGCAAAGTTTGAGCATTATAGCTTTAATAGCGTCTGAGGAAACTTGCTGTGACGCACGGATAGACGGAGAGATGGACAGACGGAGAGATGGACAGACGGACAGATAGATGGACAGATCGGTGACAAAACTAGTAGGTATTTGTAAAAAATTTTTACAAAGACCTAAAAAGGTGACCTAAAATCGGTTACTAATTACAGGGGAATTGCTATACTATCTACAACTCCCAAATATTTGAGCATATGCAGGACGATTTCTCCAATCTTTGAGCCTTACCTCAATGAAGAATAATATGGTTTTCGAAAAAATAAGTCCACTACTACCAACCTCATGATTATGACATCAGACATTCTATGTGATCTGGCCAGATTGACGCTATTTATACCGATTTTATTAAAGCCTTTGATCATGTATAACATAGGGTTCTGATAAAGAAACTCCACAGGTTTGGTATCACTGGGTCACTTCTTACTTGTATTCAGTCCTATCTGCAGCACCAGACACAGTTTGTCAAGTTTCACGGATGTTTATCCAGAGAAATTCATATTCTTTCAGGGGTTCCTCAAGGTGGCCATCTTGGTCCGTTGTTTCTCAATATTTTAATTTCTGGGCTTTCAGTGGCATTGCCTAAAATACGAGTATCACATCCTTTTCACGTCAACAATCTCAAGTTGTGTTATGTAGTTCAGTCTAAAACTAACGCCTTGTTTCTCGAGGACAAATTGAATAATTTATTTCAGTAGAGTAATGACGACCAACTCTCCCTGAATTTGGACAAATGCCAGGTAACCAGCTTCACTCGAAAACGGAATGCCATCTTCTATTAATACCCTTCTGATTAGGGTTGATAGAGTTGTTGATCTTGGCGTTGTCTTGGATATAACCTTGATTACGATGAAGTCTTTTCCAGAGCGTTTAAAATGCTGGGCCTTATCAAAAGTAGGGCCAAAGAATTCAAGAATATTTGAACATCTTTATACATATCTCTAGTATGTCCTATTTTTGAATATGCCTGCCTAATTTAGAATCCGTTTTTGATATTTACAGCAATATGTTAATGTCAGTGCAAAAGTAGTTAGTACTTTTTGCTTTGAGGTCTCTCTACAACCCCAGGCTTTTTATTAACCTATTACCTTATGAAAATTGTCTCCAGTTGTTAAATTTGACTTGCCTCTCTTCTAGGAGAATTACGTTGTCAGCGTGTCTGGCTTTTGATTACTTAAAGGGCAATATTATGGTAAAAATTATTTGTGATTGCACTTGAATGAACCTGCTAGAAGCACAAGACACTCTACCATGCTTGCATTCAGCAGACACCATACCATTTACAGAGACAATGAGCCAAACAACAGATGCTGTAGGTACTTTATCATGTACTCATATATTCAGTTATCAATACTCTCCATATATTTCCAAGATCCTATTTAAATCTAAAGTATTAAATTCCTTTTCCCCGTCACAATATTTGAACATTGTAAAATTAATTCTTCTTTGTTGTTAAATTAATTGTTTTGTAAAATTTAATTATAATTGACATACCTTGATTTGGCCAATAAATAAATAAAAAAAAATGAAACTTGAATACTAACAAGGGTATTCGAAAAGGCCATGAACACATTTGAGCACAATGTGCTCCAGAAAATCGATTCCGCGGTGAAACAAAGGACAAAGTAGAGACTACGTTACAATGATGAGTTATCTGAAGTATTTGAAAAACTACCAGCATCTGCTTGAAGAAAGTTGCGCAAACTACAATGGGCGGGCCACGTAGAAAGATTGGAAGAAAACAGGCTATCCAAAAGAACAATAAAGGGTAGCTTAGTACATACCAATCGCATTCATACATGCTTTCATCTATTATGGAAATTATCTATGAATAATATCATTCAAAATTAATTCATACACAATTCCTATCATAAACATGACTCAACACTTCTTGGTTGAAGTACAAAATCATCATGCGCATCAAACGTCACGTCACACATGCATTCTTATGCGGTGTCATGTGACTCTTGGATTGTTTGTCAGTATGAGCCAAGAAGTGTTAAGTGCCACATGCGGAAACACAAGCATTACAATTACATTGTTTTGCTTTATTGTTTTGAATAAATCAATGCACCTGAAGCAAAAATGTTTGGGCTTTTCGGTTTAAAACATTGTTTTGCTCAAAGTCAAAGTCAAAAGCGCTTTATTTAATACTAATCGTTATAAATTTTAAAAGAATATAAAACAAATTCCAAACAATAACAATCAAAAAATTTAATGGCCCAAATGGCTCTCTAAATTTGTACGTTATCGTTAACTCATATCATCAAAAAAAAAAAAACTATAGCAAATTCAATTAATTACGATTATTACATATTTTTAAAATTTAATTGGAAAAAGGAGAAAAAACCAACCAACACTATCCTAAAATTATTTATGATCAAAACACAACAGTGAAACTTTGATCGTACACCTAATATGTTGTAACTTATTTCTAATAAAATACAATCAAAAACTTTAACTTATACTAAAAAAATCAATAACAATGTTCCTAACCTAAGTGTTTAATCTTATCTCTAACGGAATATAGTAAACATTACATATACCTAATCTTTAACAAAAATAAACAACAACACTAAATGTAGCAATAATGAGCTGAAACTCAAAAACTAAATAACGAAGAACACCAAAACTGAAAATAAACACGAATAATTTAGACATTGTCATTCAGCCACCAAAACCTAGATTGCGCCGTCTCAACTCGATCAGCTTCAACGAATCTAGCAAATGAGTACCTCCATTGAAATCGTTGGTCTCGTGAACTCAAATTAGGAGGATATTTTATCTTCTTATCGGTGGCCCGTCGATATATGTGATATATGACTGGGACGCCGTCAGAGTCAAAAACATATCGATTCATGTCCAAATACACGAATGCTTCTGGAGGAATGAAGCCAGTAGCGAGGCAAGTCGCAATATACCCGCATGTAGGGTGGAACGGCTGTGAAATCCAAGGGTTTTCACTCACAGTCACAGATCTTGCGATATGATTCCGAAGAAGTCTCAATATGAAGATATCGACCCTCGTCACTTCAGCAGTTTGATAAATTCTTCTATTCGATATATAATGTTTCCAATCCGTCTCAGGCTTTCTGTACAAACCAGTACATGCACGAAGATATTTCCTTTCGAAAACTCTTAATTTTTCCATAGTACTAGCGCTCTGGTTGTACCAGATCTGACATCCATATGTCAAAACTGGTCTAGCCAGGGTCTTGTAACAGATAATTTTGACCTTTTGATCAATGTATCTGGAATGAAAGAGCTTTCGAAGGGCCATGACTACTTTAAGTGCCTTACTGAGCATGATTTTCACATGTTCAGTATAGTACAGATACTGATCGAGATAAACACCGAGGTATCGAACACAGGATTTATGTGGAACCCGTTCTAGACTACTCTCACCAGCCATGATGTGGAAATCTTTCCAATTACGTTTCAGGTCTTGACTGACCCCCTGGAGCGTTGTCCGAAACAAGATTGTTTCACACTTCTGCGCATTGATTTTCATACGCCAATTGTCAGTGTACAGCTGTACATCATTGAACATTTTTTGGAGATTGCTCTGAACTATTGTAGCTTTTCGGTCTGCCGTATAGATGATCAGATCATCAGCAAACGCTAACAATGATCGCGTTGGCGAGACGTTAAAATCAAAGCCGTTCAATAGCTTGCGAATGAAGATTGAAAAGAGCAGAGGCGCAGTAACTGTTCCCTGCTGTAGACCATTCAAGACCTTGAACTCGCGCATTGTTGTCAGATT
Source organism: Odontomyia ornata (assembly GCA_963969285.1). Lineage (NCBI taxonomy): Eukaryota > Metazoa > Arthropoda > Insecta > Diptera > Stratiomyidae > Odontomyia > Odontomyia ornata. Next base: position 427,621,127 of record OZ017738.1, on the reverse strand, counting down.
TCCATCAGTTACAACAAACGATTTCCCGTATAACATATTACACATCATGGCGACAAGGTGTCTGGGGAACTTGTCCTGAAGGAGTTTAAAAACTAGTCCATCTAACCATACCGTATCAAAGGCTTTCTCCATATCAATGAGACATGCTCCAACACATTGTCTATCATTTTGTTTCCAACAGATGTCTGAGGTTACTTTCGTTATTGCATGTGTGGTCGAATGCCTGGCACGAAAACCAAATTGGCAATTCGGCATCAACTCATTTTCCTCAATGTGGGCGTTTAATGCTCTGTTGAGTATCACTTCAAACACCTTGCTGATGTTAGGCAGCAAGCTGGTTGGGCGATAGCTTTTGGGGCATGAAGATTCTTTTCCTTTCTTCAAGATCGGAAATACCTTAGCTTTTTTCCACTCATTTGGGAAATTTGAATTGCTCAACATGTTGTTGAACAATATGCAATAGTTCCTAATAGCAACCTCAGGCAAATGTCGGAGAACTACATTTGGAATACCATCAGTACCACATGATTTCTTGTTGTTTATCTTGCGAAATATGAAACATAAGTCTTCATAGCTGACAAAATAATCAACAAGATTCAAGCTCGGTATGAGGTCAGATGTTAATGTTTCATTGAAATGAAGAATTGATTGGCCGTTCAGGCTTGATTTGAAGTCGGAAACTTTTGCTTCAACGACCTCTCAAAAAATTTCGTTCCCTCTCTCAGGGTTTGGTAGATGAACCAATTCAAAATATGTTCCAATCAGGGCAAGTTTATCCAATCCTTCACAAATAATCCTGTTTCCATTTCTATCCGGAGTCGTACTATCAATTTCGATACCAGCTCTATCGAGAAGATTTATCTCATCACTAGTGACTTCAAGATTCGATACCTTCACTCGAGACTTCTTGCGGAATATGCTATTCACTTTCGCGAACACGCCGTCTGGGTCCTGTGGGCTAATACCCCTCAATTTTTCCGCCCATTGATTGCTGACCTCACTCCTGAAGTATGACCGGATTAAGTTCCGGACATTTTTCAGATGTAATTTCAACAAAGACAACGAGGGATGGTTGTAGTCCAAAAATCGTCGATAAATATTGTTGACGCGTGTGAGAAGGAGGCTTTTCAATCTTTTCAACCTTGCGATGGTTGGTGTTTCATATCCTTCCATATTGTTTCGATGTTTAATCTTGGGAACAACTTTCTCAATCGTTTCCAACGTCAGCTTCTCTAACTTCGACAAATAGACATCTATTTCATCGTTAGTTAGATTCCTGTCATTAGGAACCATTGAACAAGAGTTGCCACCATCAGAAGGGGGACATTGCTTCTGGTACTCGCGATTAAACTTCTTTTGAAACTTTCCCCAGTCTGTTTTTTTGAAATTCAACCGACTGTTTTCATGTTGAACTGGAATGAGGAAGAAATCATCCCTGTGATGATTGATTTCCATTACGATTGCGTTATGGTCGCTATCATAAGGAAGCACCTGCAGTTTCCGTTGAGGACTATTAAAGCTGAATTCAAGTCTTGCGTCAGCAATGCAAAGGTCCAAATATGAATTTGTCCTAGGGTATGTTGGGAACTCCGACCCATATAGATTGCACCTGTATTCAATTTGGTTCTCTGTTATCCACGATTTCAGGAATACACCTCTTGGATTATTGGTGGCGTTCAGCCATGATGTATGCTTGGCGTTCAGGTCACCAGCAAGAATATAATAGTTATGCAGCCTGTTCAATTCGAGTATTTCGAACAAGGAATTGAGCTCCTTCTTGAGCTTGAGAACAGTTCCACCAGTTGCATAGGCAGAGATCACGAAGAGGTTATCCCCACCTGGCAGTGAGATTTTGATAACGGACACTTCAAGAGATTCAAAGCTTTTGAATTCGACTTTTTCAATATTTTGGAAACGATAGGGTCTTCGAACCAATATCCCGGTGCCACCTCCCCCATCACCTGTTACCCTATCGTTTCTTACGAGCTCAAAATCCTTGAATCTCATGGAGTGCCATGAACTGAGGTGGATTTCAGTGAGAAGCACGATGTCAGGCTTTTGTCTGGTAATGAATTCAAGGAGATAATCACGCCGATGTAAAGTAACAATGGAGTTGACGTTGATCGAGATGAGACGAATCCTATCCGTGGGAATGTGGCTGGATGACAAATTATTTTGAGGCATTTGAAAGCCCTAAACGCTGAAAAACAATGTTAATTTTCGAATCTTGTTTATCGATTCGCTCTGATAAGGAATTTAGTTGCTGATAAATTTTAAGGAGCAGCTCATTATTGCCACTTACATTATTCATTTTATTTACATTGCCTGTTGGTCCTCTCGCAGCAAGTGCAAATGACACCCCGGGCTTGACGAAGTTGGTAGGTATCACACTGCGGTGTGCTTGACTTTGTTTCGGAGTGACTTTGATCTTTGCATCTTGATACCGGAGGCATCCTCGATATGATGCTGGATGACCAAAGGCACCGCAGTTCACACAATATAGTTTTTCTTTTGGCTCCGCCTGAGCCAATTTGCACTCGCCGGGAGCATGAATGTCTTTGCACTTAACACACCTATATTTCATGGCGCAATTCGCAGCCGAATGCCCGAATCTTTGACACCTGTAGCACTGGTTGACCTCACTTTTTTGGAGGCCTTCCCACCTCACTACGCGGAAGTTCAAGTACCGTATTTTCTGCAGGGCACTCGAACTACTTTTGCTCGAAATCTGGACTAAGTAGTGGGGCAAGTTTTTGCGCTCCACAATCGATCTCCTCGTTGCAAAGTTTTTGATTGTAATAAATTGTATTTCTGGTGCAGCTTCTTGGAGCACCTGAAGGAGATCGACTGTGTCCTCACCACAGTCCAGACCCTTCAATCAAAAGGTTTGGTTCTTCTCGCTTTTCGGGGTGTACGTGAAATGCGGAACATCTCCAGAATTTAAGGCACTTTTTGTTGCCTGGAAATCAACCAGCGACTTAGTCCTTATTGTCAATTTATCGGCATTAACTCTTTTTATCTGAAAATCTTTTAGTTTATTTTCGGCTGCCAAAAGCCGAACCATATCTTTGCCCGTTTGCCCAAACACATTGATTGGTGGGACTTTTTCTTTTTTAGGGTTTTGTACTAAAATACAAAACCCTATTGCAATCACGACCTGTGTCCATCTGTCCGTCTGTCCGTCCGTCCGTCCGTCCGTCCGTCCGTCCGTCCGTCCGTCCGTCTGTATGTCACAGCACTTTTCCTCCGAAACTATAGAGGCTACAGCCATGAAACTTTGTGGAAAGGTCAGAAGTGGTGACCTCTTGAAAGTTCAAGGGTGGAAAAATTTTTCAAGGGGGTTTAAGGGGGGCTCCCCGTATAGGGAGGTGACCCCTCAAAAAAAAATTTCACCATTGGTAGTCGAGTAGAGTGTCATTGGAAAGGTCTGAATGAGATCTTTTCAAAACAAGTCTTAAAATTGCCTTATCGGTACCAAGGGGGGCAGGGGAAGGGGAAATGTACGAACTTTTCGCGTACCCCCCCCTCGCGATTGGAAACCTTCCATCCGGAAAATCTAAAATAAATCATGAATGTAGGCCTTTATGAGTACAACAACAACAAATACATGAGAAGTCGAAATTCACTCAACTTTGTTAGTAATAGTATGATTAATCGATTTTAAGTTTTCTTGAATAAAATCTAAACGGTACCCTTAAATTCAATAAAATTTAGCAAACTGATGACTATTTATAAAATTGATCTTTTCTGGAAGTTTCATAAAGATCGAATAGTATTTAACGAAGTTATAGCGGTTTGAATTTTCCCGTATTACTATGGAACAATATGCCCTGTATTACTATGGAAACATATGGCTATGGAGCCATATGCGCTTTTTATCGATTTAGACACTACAGCTTTGCTAGGATTTGCATGAACATTTCAGGAATGATAGGTATCATGAAGATGAGTACATACAATTGAAACAAGTCGAAGAGGCAGGAGAGAGCTCCTAGCAAAAGGGCTTTGTAACCATTCTAGGATTCGAAAAAATAGGCCATGAATCGATGATTACAGTACAGAGGAGTGGGCCCTGAAAAAAATTTCATGAAAGGTAGCCGATATGAATATCAACTGAAAGTTCTCTATGAGAGCTTTTCAAAACAGTTCTTAAACTGACAGTTTTTGCTTCAGTGGGGGCACAGGGGGGGAAATACATGAAAAATGTGTTTCTAAAAAATCTGGAAAAATTATCAAGGGAGATATCTATGGGTATAACTAAAACAAATACCTCAGAATTCATAATTCTTTCAACTTTGTTAATAATAGTATGATCCTCGAATTTCACATTTCCTCCAATAAAATCGTCTTTGACATGTTTTTTGATTTTATTCGCTGCTGTTTACTGCATTTTGTAAGTTGAGTACAAAACCCTTCTGACATGAGCATAGGTCTGTCTACCCAACTTGTTTTCATTAATGTTAACGGACGGACCAGCAGACGGACCAGCAGACAAACCTTTTGGTTTTTTCTCCCGATTTTTAACTCTAAGATATTCAATGAAATCATTACCTAATTTTGACGTTTTACCTGTATCCTCTTCAACATTCATTGTTTCTTCCAGACCAGCTAGCGCTGCATAATAATTTCTGCTTTCGTTTGCGCCTCCTGCGCTGAGGACATCCTCTTGATTAGCTTCTTCCTGTGGCTTTTTAATTTTCTTCTCTTCGGTTTTTGGGGTTGCTTGTCGGCTTTTCTTGCTTTCTTTATCCTTTTTGAACGTTAACGTTCCAACAAGTGCTTCTAAAGATTTAACTCGAAACTTGAGTTCTTCATTTTCTTTTTCGATTTTTTCAGCTTTCTCTTTTTCTTGGATAAGCTGTTCGATTTCCATAACCGATAGGATTGTCGGGTTTTGTTCTTGATTCTCGTATTTTCTTTTAAGTTTTTTTTCGCCCATCATCATTGGCGATGGGCATGGTCCTTCCGATTGATGGCTGAAGCCATCGGGCTCCTCCATCTCGTTGCTTTCGCAGCGAGACTAGAGGGAATGTTCTCAGGCCAGGACTTCCCTTGAACGTATTTCCACTTTTGATATTTCTTCAGGAAATGAATTTCAGGTATTCGATAAATGCTCGAATAATTCGACGGTGATGGTTTTCCCAATAAAATCAAAATTTGCTTTTGACTGGCTCGTAAAAAAATATTGCAATTGTTTGAAACAGACTTTTGCGAAAAATTGATTAATTTTTAAAATTAATGACAGGAGCGATTAAAAACACGTCTACACGCAACGAGTGCTAGACGTAGAATTCAACATTGTTTTGCTTTGCTTCTTGTTTTGGGAAAATGTATCGTTTATGAAGGGGCAGTTCATTTCTTATTGAGATATTCGATTTTTGTTTTGGAAATGATGTCACACTTTAAGTGACCTATTGAGTTCAAATTGATTTATTAAAGAACATCGGAAAAGGGTCATCATCATATGTAGCTATATGCGAGTCTAATTTGGGTTAATAAAATTGTAAAAATAGTTATAAGGAATTTTGTAATGTCACAGCCAAACATAGAGAAGCTATGATTGCACTACTAATAAAGAGTCTTTTTTCCGTTGAAAATGACGGGCCAGCTTTCTCAAGCGAAGTCATTACTCACGGGCGTGAGAACGCTGTCATTAGGTTTCATTAATTTTAATTTGAAATTTTCTAATTATATGTATGTAGACGTTCAGCGGGAAAACAGAGCGTGATTATTGGATAAAACAGTCCAAACCGGGCAAAAAACTGGCTTCGGCGCTGGCGCCTTAGACGACGATGATATAGAAAGCTTTGTAAGTAATTTTACATTGCAGGTAATTTTACATGACATGACTTTAATGTTTACTTTGAACGAATTAAACTCATCGTCGCTGTAGTACTACAGTTCCTCTCGGGCCTTGGTGACTTTAAGTGGTTAGACATTTTTCATGTTGGACTGTTACATGCGCATAATCATTTCTATCTAAAAAAACTGACATTAGAAAACTCGAATCATTTATCGATTGCAAAGATCATGGCCATCTTAAGCAACAGTGTGCAATTATAGTAAAAAATTAATTATAGTAAATAAAGAACAACATAAATAGCTCCGAACAAGTTGGGTGGACAGAGCTATGCTCATGTCAGAAGGGTTTTGTAATCAACTTACAAATTGCAGTAACCAGCAATAAATAAAATCCAGAAACATGTCAAAGACGATTTTATTGGAGAAAATGTGAAATTCGAGGATCATACGTTTATTAACAAAGTTGAAAGAATTTTGACTTCTTCTTCTTTTTCAGATCACGGGTGTCCATTCGCGAGGGAGGAAACACATTTTTCATGTATTTCTCCCCCTGTGCCCTCACTGAAGCAAAAACGGTCAGTTTAAAAATTGTTTTGAAAAGCTCTCCTAGAGAACTTTCAGTTGATACTCATATCGGCTACCTTTCATGAAATTTTTTTTCTGGGGCCACTCCTCTGTACTGTAATCATCGATTCATGGTCTATTTTTTCGAATCCTAGAATGGTTACAAAGCCCTTTTGCTAGGAGCTCTCTCCTGCCTCTTCGCCTTGTTTCAATTATATGTACTCATCTTCATGATACCTATCATTTCTGCAATTTTCATGCAAATCCTAGCAAAGCTGTAGTGTCTAAGTCGGTAAAAAGCGCATATGGCTCCATAGCCATATGTTTCCATTGTAATACAGGGCACATTATTCCATAGTAATACAGGAAAGTTCAAATCGCTATAACTTCGTTTAATACTATTCGATCTTTATGAAACTTTCAGAGAACATCAATCTTATAAATAGTCATCAGTTTGCTAAATTTTATTGAATTTAAGGGTACCGTTTAGATCTTATTCAAGAAAACATAAAATCGATAAATTATACTATTACTAACAAAGTTGAGTGAATTTCGACTTTTCATGTATTTGTTGTTGTTGTACCCATTAAGGCCTACATTCAAGATTTTTTTCAGATTTTTCGGATGGAAGGTGTCCAATCGCGAGGGGGGGGGGGGGGGGTACGCGAAAAAATCGTACGTTTCCCCTTCCCCTGCCCTCCTCGGTACTTATAAGGAAATTTTAAGACTTGTTTTGAAAAGATCTCATTGAGACCTTAAAAATGACGCCCTACTCGACTACCAATGGTGAAAAATTTCACCTCCCTATATGGGGAGACCCCCCTTAAACCCCTCTGAAAAATTTTTCCACCCTTGAACTTTCAAGAAGTCACCGCTTCTGACATTTCCACAAAGGTTCATGGCTGTAGTCTCTATAGTTTCGGAGAAAAGTGCTGTGATATACAGACGGACGGACGGACAGACGGACGCAGGTTGTGATTGCGATAGGGTTTTGTATTTTAGTACAAAACCTTCGGACTTCACTCACATACAAGTATTATATTATATTCTTCGAATTTCAACTGATTTGCTCCAATCAATGCTAAGGAATCTAAAAATAATTTCTTGCTTGCATTACTTTTCAATTATTATTGTTTCCGTACAGTCTTTTAATTAAATGGCTCGAAACTAGATTAAATTGCTTTTATACATATTTTCAATATTGATCGGGGTGTTTGCTATGAAACTTTTGGTGGTTTGCAGACTTGAAAAATCTCTTGGGGATGCTACCACTAGTGTTGTGAAATATCACAATGCTCTTTTGCACTAAACTGACTGCAACAAACGCGACTACTTTTCACCGTTTCAGCGAGCAAATTTCATCGATCTACTGCGCTTATTCGCGTGACAATCGTGTTGGATGTTCTGTTACGAAAAATCGCGCCAAATTGTAAATAAGTAATTTTTACAAATTGCGCTTGTTACAAATTTAATTGCATTGAGTACTTGTAGTTTGTAATGACTCTAACACCACTCTTTCCTCGATTTGTTCACTCTTTTCATTTATTTTAAAACCTGCAAGCACTCTCGATTGCTCCTACTGGCGCACTCCTCGCGACGTGTTCGCGGTGACGATCAAGAACAGACTCCCCTTGTGGTTTTCAATCATCCACTTGCTAGATGTTGCAACGGGACTCGACGAGCCTCTGTTCATTCCACTGCACACTTGCCTTCGCCAATGCAATACGTGCATGCACAGTGGAAAAAGGCGTTGCCATGCCCGAATTTTAATTCGAGATTTGAATTATTAAATTAATAAAAATATAATAATATTGGAAAATTTAAATAATAATAGAAAAAGATAAATATCACCAGGTGTTTTGATTAAAACGGTTTTCTTGATATTACGTCACTCAAACAATGAAAGTGCTTTTTCCTCGAACAAACGTTTTAGGCGTTTTAATTTAAAAGGCTGCCATTTTAAAATAAAATGGTAAGCATTTTAGAATAGAACGTTCTAAATATTTTATTGAATTAAAACACCAAAAGTGTTTTAAATAAAACAACTAGGTGTTTTAATTAAAATGCTTTAAGTGTTTTTTTTCAACAAACCGTTTAAGGCGTTTTAATTAAAACGCTAAGCATTTTAAAATAACGCGGTTAGTGTTTTAAAATAAAAAGCCTGAATTGTGTTGTCGAATTAAAACACTAAAGGCCTTTTAATTTTAAACATTTGGTTTTGCAGTGTAATCACCCTTTATCCTTCATATCTGTGAGTACTTCATAATCTACATGCAAACCAAGGTCAGCATCGGTTCTTGTATTATTTTTGAATAAAAAATATTTACATTATATATCTGCTCTATAAAGTTTCAGGGAACGCTAAAAAGCTATTGGTGTGGTTGTTGATTTGTCGAAAAGTTTAAGTGCCCTATATCATCTTTATTTTTTTACGATCTCAATTTTCAGAACCTTGTACTCGTAGAAGTTTGTGTTTCTAAAGCACCATGGAATTCCTAAGACTTTTCTAAAAATTTTGTTTCGGAAGGTATGGAGGGCTTTTGTGTCTCTTTTGTGTCTGTTTCGATCATAAAATCTGCTGCAAATGAGAGTTCGATTTTTTAAACCAAAACTTATGGATTTAATGAGAAAATATAAAGAGTAGAACAGTTCTATGCAGTTGCTTCGTTTATTTTGTATATGTTGTCTCCAAGAGAGTTTATAGTCAAATCTTAGTCCAACGTATTTAGCTGTTGGTATCAAGTCTAAAGATTTGCTGCGAATTTGGGCGTATGTGGTGTTTGTCACTTTTTTGGGGTAACAAAAAGCGCCTGTGTTTTGTGAGGATTTATCCTACTTTTTCATTTATGAAAGTATTCTAATAAAACATTAATCGAACGTTGCAAATTTGAAATTATAAATTTTTCTCACCGTACTGTAGTGAATATGCAGGCACCATCAGCATATACTGGTAATTTTACTCTTGGAGGCAGGGTGGAAAGGTCTGCACTAGAAACATTATAAAGAAGTGGTCAATTGGTGAATCTTGAGGAATCGCAGCTTCGATTAGTCTCAGGCTTGAGAGCAGTTTATCAATTCTGACACGAAATGTTCTGCTTGCAACGAAGGAGTCAATAATTTGAACGAGCAGCAGTAGCATATTGATTTGATAAATTTTGAAGATTAATAGTACATGCTCGACTTCATCTAAGACCTTAACTATGTCAAACATAATTATTCCTATTGAGTTCTTTCAATTTAAGCCTGATTTAATGTGTTGATCCACTTTAACAAAGTAAAATTCAGTAGAGTACCTAGTTGTATGGCTGAACTGTTCCTAATATGTAAAAGTCTTGAGTTTCAAAACAAAGAAACGACGTACCTAAGCAAAAAGAAACTGAAAAAGATCTTGACATATTTGTCAGATGTCACCTCTTTGAGTCCATCACTTTTGACAGCGATGAGAAACGAGTAGCCTTCTACAAAAATTTGACATCAAAAGGCTCCCCGCGGCATCATCTGTGGCAAAAAAATTCACGGAGACCCTCGACAACCGACTAAATTCCATCCTATCGGATACATCGCTGTAAACAAGAAACGAGCTATGGGTGGGAGTGAAAGCGCCAATTAACAGCGTGGCAGAACAGAAAATCGATCATTAATCCAGGTGCAAAAGAAACGATTTGTTTGATAACAAATGCCAAAAGAATCAAATATATAAAACATATATAGATAGAAAAATCAGGAAGAAAAGAGAAAATTGTGAAAATCTCAGAAAAGCAGTATTAAAGATAATTGGGATTTAGAATAGAAAATATGATAACCACCAATTGAGAAGTATCGATGTAAGTCTAGCGAGCAACAACACAAGGCAAGCATAAAAAGTAGTGAAAAGCTTGGAACTAGGTTCTCAGCCCAAGATTGATCTGCCGTGGTGACATCGCCAACATCATTGCTGATAAAAACTGGATTAAAGAAAGATGAGCAACGTATTCCACAAGACTCCTTAATCCTTTCACATAGCTCCAGAGCATCTGAAACTGTAGATGTTCCTGGCGAGCCTCTATTGGCTCCAACATCTCTGGATGAAGTTTGTTTCACTATCTATGCCTAAAACAATAATTAAGCATCGGGTACCGATGAAATTCAAGTGGAGCTCATAAAATATTACCGCAACGGTGTTTCAAATGTCATCTATAAAATCATCCAGCATATTTGGCAGCAAGAACATATGCTGAACGAGTGAAGCCAATAAATTATATTCCCCATCCACAAAAAGGTGACAAGCTACAGTGCGAAAATTATAGAGGCAAATCACTACTTTGTACGGTGTACAAAATACTTTGAAAGCACTTAGAAAATAAAATGAAATCATATAACAACAGTATTATTCGAGATTATCAAGATGGCTTTGGGGCTGGTAGGTTGAGGATGGACAAACTGTTTACAGTCAGGTAGGTACTGGAGACATGATGGGGGTTCAACATAAACGTGCACTAAATGTTCGCTGACTTTAGGCGCATATGATAGTGTTGATCTTAACGTACTGTAACAAATAATGCTCTGCTTTGGCATCGCAGCCAAATTAGTTCATCTTATCAATATAACAACGATGTCGTTAACTTTTCAAGTCCGCATCAATAACTAACTCACCAATGCCTTTGACAGAAATGTAGGACTAAAGCAGGGAGATGAGCTGACCCCATTGCTAATCAATTTGGCTCTGGTATATCTCATAAGAAAGCTACCAGTCGATACAAGAAGTACGTTACTATACAAGTCGAGCTTACTGGTAATCTATGCATATGACATAAACATGTTGTCGCGGTCACTAAAAAATACCAAAGAACTTTTGCTGAAACTCAACAATGGAGTAAAATTTATAGGGCTACAAATCAATTAGCATAAAATAAAGCAGTCAAGAAAAAATACCTCTAACACCCCAAATATCACACTTGGCGAATACAGTATCAACAAGTTGGGTAAACAGAACTACGCTCATGTCAGAAGGATTTTGTATTCAACTTCTCACAAATGCAGTCACCAGCAACGAATAAAGTCAAGAAATATGTCAAAGAGATGAGCACGTTTAAAAGAAAATCTTTCATTTTTCTATTTTCAACGGTCGCCATTTTGTTGCAAACCAATAAAAAATCACTCAAATATTTATGTTATTCACCTTATGTGAAAATTTCAAGAAGACCGAATCAAAACTGCAGTGACTGACTTTCGATGGAAAGTCCATAAAATACCAAAATCATATGTTATTGTTGTTGTAATTCGAGAAATTTCAAATGGCTATAACTTCTGTGTATACCATTCGATTTTTATCAAACCTCCAAAATTTAAGGAGCTTCTGTAGAACCACTTAAATAACAAATTTTGTATAGTTTAACGGTACCCATACGACTTTATCGGGGTAAATGTAAAATTGGAATATCATACTATTAATAACAAAGTTGATCGAATTTTGACTTCTAAGGTATTTGTTGATGTTGTATTCATAAACACCTACCTCCATAATTTTTTTCAGATTTTTCGGATCACAAGTGTCCAATCCGAGGGCGGGACACAAATTGTTTATATATTTCCCCTCCCTGTGCACCCCTTGAAGCAAAAAGTGTCCATTTTGAAAAGTTTACATCAAGACCTTTCATTTGATACCCATATCAGCTACCTTTAATGCATTTTTTTCGGGGCCACTCTCCTATCTGGGGAGACCCCCTAAAGTTTCTTATAAAATTTTTTGTAGTTGAACTTTGAAGTGAGCACCGGTTTACACCTGCAGACAAAATTTTATGTTTCTAGCTTAAGTAATTTGCGAGAAAAAGTGCTGTGACACACGGATGGACGAACGGACAGACGGAAAGACAGGACGCTAAAATTATTCTACAAAATCCTAAAAATGTGAGCTATTTTGCGTACTAATGCGCCAAAATAACAAGAAATACTAATGAAAGAGTAGAAATACGGCGAAAAATACAACTTACAAATACAATATTTTATTCAGTTTTGACAATCTTAAAGACGAGCTGCATACACAGGAAAAAAAAGCTTCATGTATACAAATCTGCGATAAAACCTGTATTATGCAATTCAAGCATCCGCGAACATATTTTACACCTTCGAGTGACGGGTCCTGGGGCTAATAATCGGAGCAAAGCTAGAGAGGAACATAAAATTTTTGACAAGTCACAGATAACAACGATTGTTAGCCTAAGGAAGTTACAACCGGCTGACCACATAAATCATATGGACGAACAACGGTTACCCAAAAAGTTACTCGTGTGAAGAATTGGAGAGCGGAGACCTATGGAGAAACCGAGAAACGCTGGTCTGACTTGTTTAACGAAAATAGTTCATCGTTGCTTGGATTTTGGAATCGGAGGACGCGGTCGATCGGCCGAGAGAGTGGGGTGTGCTTGTTGCATGAAGAGAAGGGCCGAGAGGGGCTGTAGTGCTACGAACATATTTTATTTCCCACATATCATCAGGGTTAGGGCATCCTCTTACCGTCACCTGAGGGCGCGTTCGATAGAGGGCCGAAAACCTCACACGGAACGTTAAGTGTGAAATTAGTTTAAAATCAGGTAATATTTTGATGCCTGAATAATTTTTAAGGGGTGATGAGCCTGTTACGAACCAGTATACCCTATGTATACTGGTATGAACTGGGAGCTCATTTGATGTGTATCCTGTATACATCATCAAGGCTCCCGGAGAGAAAGAGGACTCGCTGTAACACCACTTACCTGCTACTCTGTCCATTTAAACCAAACCAACACAAGACGAGTGTTTATTTTAAGGGGTTTAACTTTATTTTAATGCTCATATTTTAAATTAGTTACATTTTACATATTAAATTATTGGAGACTTATATCAATATTGAGCCTGTAGAGAATCAAATGGCCGTGTTAATGTGTCGGGGTGGCCATACGCCGTGGTTCGCCACAAGGCGAATTGAAGATTGCGGCGCATGCCAAAATCTCTCCCCTCACCACTTCTTGAGCACTAGACAATATCTTCAGCTGAATTTTAATCGTGAATACTTCAACCGTCTAAATGGTAATTGGGTAGCAGCACGCTCCCTTTTGGACTTGAATATACACTGACTGGTATAAGACTCCATAAACTGTTTATAAATGATCGCGAAACGAGCTTTTGTTCCAAATTCTGCCGAAACTTCCCGAATATGCAACATGTGAGTTGCCATTCCACGGAAGCTCTTACTCTCCGTCTCGTTTGTAGACTTTTACGATAAAATTGTGGAAATTGAGTGACGGAAAGCTTTTGTTTTATTTTTGGCTCTCTTTTTCTTCGGCTTCACTTCGCTGGAAGCACACCCCAAGGCTTATGTGCTTGATCGTAGTGAGGCTTACCATGTACGTATGAAGTGAATTGCCATGTACGTATGAAGTGAATTGCCATGTACGTATGAAGTGAATTGCGGGTTGATCTAGCGTATGCCCATTGGACGATCATTATATGCTTTGATAACAATGGGCGTATGTGCTTGCCTGTATGTGAGTATGTAACATAGGTGGTAATTGTTTGCTCGCAACAAGCCCATTGATAGTCCAACCTATGACCAAACCTTTCAATAAACTAGCTAGACTGCAAGCAGCTGTCAAATAGAAGGCTTTCGAGTGGCTGAATCGTTCTTTCAGGGTTTGATGCATTGTTACGTATCTAGGTTCTACGTTAACATAGACTGTGAGGTCGAGTTCATTTTTGGTTTTTACATCACAAAAATAACAAGTATGTTTGGAAATCATTACAGAGCCTACGCAGTTTGCTTGCATCAAATTAGATTTTAGTTTTTTTGGAAAATTCGATTTTATTTCTCCTAAAAGTGTTTGTGCTCTCATTTCAAGCGGTAAGATTTGATGAAAAGTAAATGTATCACGCTAAATATTCTAAATAGATACCTAATATTGCCAGGATGTATGATTATCTTTAATATCATAAAAAAATTGATTATCTTTCTAAGGTCAATAGCTCTACAAAGGCATTTCCCAGCTGGCTGATATGCTATTATCTTAGTATACCCCTCATCTTGATACCACATACGCTGAATCTTTCATATTAGCGTCAGAAACTTATTTTGTTTTTAAGCAATTTTTTTTAAGCACGCACATATGGCTAGAAGCAAGATCATCTGTATTCAACTGAAGATTTCATACGTTTGCATGCATAGTTTACTCTATATTTGCTCATTTTTGAGCATGTTCTTAGACTAATTTTTCACTTAGCTTTAACAGGAATTCTAATAGGTTGAAAATAAGAGAACACTGGCAGTTCAGCTCCATGAAAATAAAAACAAAAAACTGCCTTGAAAATGCAAATGCACAACGTTTGATTTCATGAAAACACATTAGTAAAATTGAATATATCCTGTAAGAAAATCTTTTATTCTGTGCATTACAATCTACAAAATTTGCCTGAAAACATAAGGTGCCAATATTTGTTTAAGCGAGTCAGGGTTTCATATCATGGAGGCGGTAAAATAAAGAGAAAGGATGTTAGAGAATCGTTTTGGAGAAATTTTGATATACTTAAATTGCAGAGCTAATAAAACTTTTTGTCTAATGGGCCGTTTTTAGCATACACATACAGGAATTGACAAAAAAAAAACCTCTGAGCTTCTTAAATTTTGTATTATCGTAAGATAATTTGTTCAGAGGTGATACATGTGTGTGAGACACTGAAGATGACTCAAAGGAGTCAAAACGCATCCGCTCACCCAAAAAAGCAAGGTCAAAAGTGATTGGACCTTGCTTTTTTAAAAACATATTGTCGCGTGTTTTTGGTTCGCGGCCAATAATTTTAATGTTCCGGGAAAGTGAAAACGCAATGTCTTTTAATTAAATTAAAAGAGTTTATTTATTTACTGAAAAAATGCACAATCACTATTTTAACTATTTTACAATTTTAATTAGAATCTAGCTTTCACTTGTCAATTAAATTTCTATCGCAATTGTCTACTAAAATCACTTCACATTCAAACAATCAATATCGCCTGTACTTCGCGTATCGCAGTTTTCTATCGCGGTTGTAATGAATGATCCCCCCATTCATTCAGCTCGCCATTATATAGGGTCTCTAATCATTCAACTCAGTTCTCGTACATTGGTGAATTAGCGGGAACATTCGAGCAGCGTAATGAATGGGCAGTGACTCACTTTCAGATGTTGATAGTGCTTGGTGGGTTCTCGTGGTTTCGAGTAAATTCATTTGTTGATGTTCTTAATGGTTGTGAAAACAATTGCGACAGTACCTCGCAGAATTATTTGTACATGTAACAATTTGTAATATTTTGAACGAAATTCAATAAATTTTAATTACGGCCCCATCAATATTTCTTTGCAACAGAACGTTTCCATTATGTGAATAAATAATTATGTTAGGACTTGTACCATTCTCTGCAAAAAAGTCTGATTTGAAAAAACTGAAGTTTATGATTAATTAAAGTAAAAGCCCAGCTCTACAACTTCTTTCATTTTTTAGTTATCTTAATAGGAAGTTATTGCCTACTGGAGCCTTTCGCTGTCCTCATTCGAGCTTTATGGAATTTTCTTCGAATATTTTCTATCAAACTAGTAGAATGAGCTCATGTTGTCAAATCTGGTAAGCGCTGTTATATTCTACAGCAATTGCCCAAATATAACATACAGAAAAATTATTTAATTTCATTTAAAAAGCTCTCCACATTTGAAAAAAATTCGTATGAAATTCATCATCTACCATCATATCAAGTCAAATTCATCATGCATGAATTTTTCAACAAAATGAAAATTAAGTTGTTATAAGACTTCCTTAATCAAGTGAAGCTACATAAGACCCACTAACGTATTACACAAAAATTATTTCTGATGCTAATGGAAAAAATTTTCAATCCAACATTTGAGCTTATATTTTTTGCCATTCAGCTTAAAAAAGTCTGCAAAAAGGAAGAAATGAAAAGTTAAAAGTATATGGCTGCATTTTATTTTAACAGAGCACATCCAAAGCTTAAGAAACAACAAAATTCCATTCATCATTCTGTTTTACTCCGAACTTTATTCGAAGTAGAAATGCTGAAATAGGTAAGAAAGCAAAGTTCCAACTGTCAAATTTGATGAATTTCGTTTCATCTGTTTTAAAAATATTTATTTTTACGCTAAATTATTGATAGTTGTACAATATTGCCTTAAATTTTCAATTTAAATAAGTGAAAAAATGAACGCACTCTCATTAGTGAAATGTTAATTTCTATGGGCCATCTATTATTTACAAATAAAAGCAAGCCCACAAAAACATGCTTCGCAATACGAATTTGAACAAAACTTTAAACTGTGCATATATATACTATTTATGTATTTGGAAACTTATCAATAATTTGTGCAACACAGAAAATCCATTTTGTCGGTATTATATTGAATTGTCCTGGGTTGTATTATATTGAAATATTCCCCGAGAGTTGCAGTAAAAGCTCGTTCAATATGCATAATATGTCCTTGAACATAAAGAAACAGAATAGGGGTGTTACACACGTTTATAGTATATATTTCAAATTGTTAATCACCTTAGATTAAAGGCAGAAGGAACCAAATGAGCGATAACACTCGTACATGAAAATTAAATATTCATTCAGTCGAAAAGTTTATCGTGAATGTTTTTGGTTTTGCATGCTGTCATATTTGTTTCACGTTTTGGTTGATCATCGATTTTAAAATGAATGTAAACACAAACAAAATGAGAAAGCAGGAGAGAGCTCTAAATTGAAGGTCTTTGTAACCATCCTAGGGTTCAAAACAAATTTTGGATAAGAAATCGGTCCAATTTATGCAAAAGATGCAGAGTTTCTTTCATAAGCGCCCCTTGGATGCGTTTTCCTTGGAGCTGGTGCGATCTAGCACCCTAGCTCCCTTCTATCTGTGAGCAATTATTTGCTCACAATGAATAACGAGATTGTGCTGTTCTGATTATTGTTAATTATATTTTCTTAAAGTTAGCGCGGATAGTTGGATAAGTTTCTTTTGGTAGTGCTTTGCGTCTTAGGATCCCCAGCGTAGTGTTAGGATGGTTGTCTACTTTGTCGAGCAGTTTAAGTGCTTTGTCACGTACGAATATGTCGACAGGTTCTATTCTAAGGTCCTTGTATACGTCCGTATTTCTAACATACCATGGGATTCCGAAGATTTGACGAATGCTTTTGTTTTGGATGGATTGTAGTGCCTTTTTGTTGGTCTCTGTCGTCTGGTAGAAGGCTGTACTACCATATAGTAGCGTCGGTCGTATTATTTGTTTGTAGATCAGCAGACGGTTCTTGATGTTGAGTTTCTTGGCCTTAAGGAGTCGAAAGAGTTGGGATAGTACATTGTAACAATGTCCTCGTTTGTTGCGTATGTGGTCGGTCCAGAAGAGTTTGTTGTATATGGCTGTTCTTGACCAGGCAATATTTTCGTTTTCAACAGTCAGAGTTTTCGGTTATTGTTGTCTTTTTCTGGTTATAAATAATGCCAGGGTCTTGTCTGAGTTTAACTTGATCTTCCACTTGCGAAAATACTTCAAGAGTATGTCTATGGAGAGTTGCAGTTTGGTCGTGATGACTCTTGCTTGTCTTGATGAGTATAAAACACAGGTATCCTCGGCATAAAGGGACTTGTGGACATTCAAAGGCAGCCGAGGTAGGTCTGCAGTAAAGATGTTGTATAGTATGGGGGAGATGGGTGATCCTTGTGGGACTCCAGCTTGAATTGGCCGCATGGTTGAGAGGTGGTTGTCAATCTTGACACGAAATGATCTGCCTTTTAGAAAGGAGCCAATGATTTGGATGAGCTGCAGTGGCATTTGGGATTCTTGCATTTTGTAAATAAGTCCTGCATGCCAGACTTTATCGAAGGCTTTGGCTGTGTCAAACATAACCAAACCCGTTGATTTTCTGCGGCTTAGCCCTATTATAACGTGTTGGACCACCCTAGTAAGCTGGAGTTCTGTGGAGTGTAATGGCTTGAAGCCAAATTGTTCTTCTAGAAGTATTTCTTTTTCGGTAACAACCTCAGTTAGTCGATTTAGTTGCACCTGCTCTATTATTTTCAACGTAGAGGATAATAGGCTAAAAGGTCGACAGTTTTGTGGAAACATGAGGGTTTTACCAGGTTTTGGAAGAACAATAACTATTGCTGATTTCCATATTTTGGGGTATTTTTGCAAGCGGAAAATTTCGTTTATAATCGCTGCTATTGCATCGAGAATGTTATCCGGGAACCATTTTAACATGATGTTTGATATTAAATCGAATCCGGTGCTTTCCGTCTGTTCAGTACTTGAATGATGTCTTTAACCTCTTGAAGACAGGTGCTTTGTATTAGATCGGAGCCTGTAATGCCTGACCTCATGAGCCTGTTGGGCAATCGATTGACGTGGTCTTCGTGTTCGTCAAGGTCCTCATCACTGGATGAATTTTCACAGAACTGTTGTTCAAGAGTATCTGCGAAGGCCTCCGCCTTACCAGAACTGTCGAATTTGATACCGTAAGGGCCGTGAATTGGTGGTATTATAGGTTTGTTTTTAATACGAAAGTATTTGGAAACCCTCCAGAAAGCATCACTCCCAGGCTCCAGACTTTGCAAGAAGCTCTCCCATTGTTCATTTTGATATCCGATCATGAATTTTGTTCGTAATTTGATTTGCTTCCAGGCGTAATCTACGATCACCTGTGTTCCTAGCCCTTCTCCGAACTCGGTTCCTCCTCCTTATTAAGTTTTTGATGTCGTTAGGGAGTTCATAGGAGTTTGTCACCCTTGTCAGAGCTGTGACTGTGTTGTTCTCTTTTGCCTGTCTTATTTTGTCTGTGATTTCTTCTATCATTTTCTCTGTGTCGCACTATTTCAGGTGTTTTAATAATGGTTTCTTTAGCCAGTGCCACTAGGAAAGCTTGCCAATCAGTTTTCTTCTTTACTTGTAGGGGTTCGTCTACGTATATTCCTCCTTTTAAGAAGAGCACCGGTTTGTGATCGCATGAAAGTTCGCCGAGGACTTCAATGCGTACATCGTGTTCAAAGGTACGTGATATACCAATATCGAGAGGATAACTATTTCGGTAGCCATAATGTGTTGGTTCGTTGGGGATATGCAGGCTTAGTGGATTATCTGTGATGAATCGGTTAAACTCAGTCCCAGCACGATTGCTTCTCACAGCTCCCCAGCTTCGATGATAGGCATTGAAGTCTCCGGCAAGAAGTATGGGACCCTGAAAGTCCAGAAGTTTTTTAAAATCTTCAATGAGCGTAGCTGCCTGAGGGCGGCTGTATACCGAGACTACCATGAATTCAAAAGAATTCGTCCGCACTTGAATTGCAGTAACTTCAAGTGTTCGTAACGTAGGTGTCAATACGAGATTATGGTTCATATTCCTTCTCACAAGAATGGCCGTTCCGCCTCCTCCGCCTGTTGTTCTGTCATTTCTGTACAGAAAATAGTTCGGGAAGCCTAGGCGGTTTCCAGGCTTTAGAAAGGTTTTCTGGCTGGGAATGATGTCAAACTTATAATCAAATATAAGTTCAGTCAATTCACCAGTCTTATGAAGCAGGGAATTAGCATTCCATGTGAGAATGGTTAAATGATCCATAAAGCTCATTATTGTTTCTTTGTCAGTGTGTTGTTGATACTGTTTTGTGATGCAAACATTCCCTGGATCATTTTCACTATCATGTCTTGCGTCATGGTCTGGAATTGTGTTTGCATGGTGGTAAAGAGTGTGTCCATGTTGTTATTTGTGTTTAGTGGAGTGTTTGCTTGTTTTTGTTTTTGTTTGTTTTTATTTTGTTGTAGTGTAGATGTTGTGGTAGTTTTGTTGTTATTCGCAGCTGCAACTTGTGCGAACGATTTCCTGACATTCACTGGATTCCGAGGACATCCACCCTAGTTGGCTGGATGTTCTCCACAACAGTTCACACATTTTGGCTTTTCCTCTGCTTTATTAACGTATTTGGGAAAATGGTGAAGAATATCGCATTTAATACAACGGGCGTGACCGTTTCTGGAGGAGTGTCCAAACTGCGGACAGTTGTGGCACATAACTTGTCCTGTACGTGGGCGTTGCGATTCAACAGTGCATATGAGGTGACATATTGCCCTTATATTGTATATTTCAGTCTCAGATTTGGGAAGGAAGACCTTCACCAACCTGAATGGACCATCTCGTAACTTTATAAAAGTGAATTTCAATGGGGTGAAATCCTTGGCTCTCCAGATCTTCCTTGATGTTGTCAATCGACAGTCCATACAGACCCCTGGTTACCACATTTAGATTCCTTTCTTCAGGAAGGATATACGTATGGTATTGTATCGTCATTTCTGTCAAGTATCTTGTAAGTTTCTTGTGGTGTCTCTGGAATTATCTGGATCCCCAAGTAGACCTTTTTGGCGGATTCATGTTTTATTTCGAGGTTTTTCATGTCCTTTAGGACCTGGGTCCACTTTTCAGGCTCTCGGAGGATGACAGGTACCGTTTCCCGTTTCTTGTCGTCGTCTGGGGATTTGGATGTGGTGGGCGCTGTGGGAGTGGTCTTCTTTTTTGGTGGGATGTCCAGCTCTGGTAGAGCCATTGAGGGACTCGGCGATGGCAGAGCAGGAAATTCTTCATTCTCCTCAGCAGAGTCTTCCTGCATCGACTCATTTTCTTCTTCTTCTTGGATTGCTTCCTCTTCCATCGCTTCTTCTTCTGCAGCAGGAGGAAAGGGCGGCGGGCCCTCTGATGAGGAAGATGAAGACTCCACTTTTTTCTTTTTGTTTTTGGTTTTCTTTTTTGATTTAGCTACCGCCAAATTCCTCAATTTCTCCATGAGCTCTTTGTTGACTCGGTGTTGTTCTGCCAACTCCGAGCTAACCTCAATCAATTGCTGTTGAGCCTACCTCAACTGCTCTTTAACTTTGTTAAGCTGTGCCTGCGCAGCTTGCGAAGTTTGCAATTGCCCAATCAACAGAGCGATCTGCTGATCTTTGTCCATTGTGGATATGTCTGTCATATCTACAACCTGCCCAAACCAAACTCACACACTAAGAAATTTATCCAACTATTTTCACAACTTCTATACAAATCAACAACAATAATCAAAACAACACGCTCTCGCAAACAAGGAAAGCAGATATCACTCACCCAGAAGAATCCGTGCCTTTTTGCCAGCTTGTTCTTTTTCTGATAGTTGAGAATCTTCCCTCCTGCTCGCACTTTCGCTTTTCATTCACTAACTGACTATAATATAACTGCTTATATTCACTCACTCACTAATTGACAACTTCGACTTTCGAATGTCCGCAACAATGCACGGCTTCCACAAGACTGTGCAATAAGCGCATTGCAGCCGCCATTTGTATGGAGCTTAAATAATTTTTCTGAATGCTCAGCCGATTGAACATTTTTAAATTAGACACTATTCCTTAAATGTTCATGAAAACCGGAAGAAAATAAAATTGCCTAGGTCTATTTGAAATATGTATCAACCATAAGCACATGTTGTTGATGTTGTAACTCCATTTATTTGAAATGGCTATAACTCAGGCAAGTATGATTCAATTTCTATGAAAAATCTTATAACAATTTCGATGGAAAGTGCATAAAATACCAAAATCTTGTGTTATTGCTGTTGTGATTGGAGAAATTTCAAATGGCTAGAACTTCCGTGTATATCATTTGATTTTCATAAAACTTCTAAAAGATGAGTCTTATAAAAGACTTCTTAAATATCGAATCTCGTTAATTTTATGGATATCTACAGGATTTTATTGGGAAAAATGTGAAATTCGAAGATCATACTATTATTAACAAACCAGAGCGAATTTTGACTTCTAAGGTATTTGTTGTTGTTATACCCATTAACACCTACCTCTCAAATTTTTTCAGATTTTTTAGGTCACAGATGTCGAATCGTAAGGTGGGACACAAATTTTTCGTGTACTTCAGTGTCAGTCCTGTTTTGAATAGTTCTTACCAAGATCGTTCTTTCGATAGCCACATTGGCTACCTTTAATGAAATTTTTTTTGGGCCACTCCTCTCTTTGGGGAGACCCTCCTTAAATATATAATAAAATTTTTTGTAGCTGAACTTTGAAACACCTGCATACAAAATTTAATGTTTCTAGCTCAAGTAGTTTGCGAGATAAATTGCTGTGGCACACGGACGGACGGATGGACAGACGGACAGATGGACAGACGGGCAGACAGGTCGCGATTATAGTAAAAGACACTGTATGCCGAGTCTACGAGCTTGTGGTTAGACTTATTAAGGTTTAATATATTTTGGATTAAGCCAAACAATACACATAAAAAACTTAGAAAAGTTTTTTATAATCGGGATAAAAAAGAAAGCGTACAAATATGCAAATTAAATTTCACTTGAAAAAATTGTCATTTATTGGGAAGGTGGTTTTGAGATACCTCCATGTTCTTATCAGGTATCACCTTATGGTTACCTTTCATCTAACGGGTGGCACGATGTTAATTGTAAATAAACAAAAACTTTTAAGAGAAATCTGTTAATATTTTTTATTATACTAGAATGAGCTATGTGAATCACGTGCGAAACAAAATATTGTCCAAATGCTCGTCCCGGCTATGGTGGCATACTTCTATCCGATGGTCCATATTTTCAATGATTCTGAAACATAGTTCAGGTTCAATGTCGTTAATGTGCTGAATTATCTCATCATTCAGCTCATGAATTGTTCTTGGCTTATTGACGTACACTTTTTCTTTTAAATATCCCCAGCAAAATAAATCCAACGATCTCAAATCACATGATCGTGGCGGCCAATTGACATCGCCACGACGTGAGATAACACGTTTGCTGTGGCAAGTGGCACCATCCTGTTGGAACCACATACCGTCAAGGTCCATTACCTCAATTTCTGGCCACAAAAAGTCCGTTTTCATCTCGCATTAGCGAACACCATTCACGATAACTGCTTGGCCGTCCTCATTTTCGAAGAACTTCGACCCGATAACGCCACCAGCCTATAAAGCGCAACAAACAGTCACTCTTTGTGGATGCATTAGCTTTTAAACAATCACTCTTGGATTCTCATTTGCCTAAATGCAGCAATTTGCTTGTTAACGAATCCACTGAGGTGAAAGTGTGCCTCGTCGCTGAAGATAATTTTCTTTGTAATGTCACCATTCCCTTCTGTCTTTAAACTAACCATACGAGGTATTGCCAACGCTTGAAATAGTCAGTAGGCTTTAGCTTGAACCTTGAGAGCGTGTAAATTCAAATCTTAATTCAAAATTCACATCAGTGATTTTCGTGAAATGTTCAATAGTTGGGCACGACAACGAGTCGAGGTTGACCGCTCTTTTGCCACACTATCGCGAACAACAGCAATGTTTTTCGCAGAATGAACTGAGCGAGCATCGATACGTGATTTCACATTTCTTAGAGATCCGGTTTGCTGAAATTTGCGCGCAATTCCCCCGATTGTGAACACATTTGGTCGATTATGTAGACCAAAAAAATCACGAAGTGCACAAAATGCATTTTGATTTGAACGCCCATTTTCGTAAAAAGCTTCAAAAGCCTCAACGCCCTGCTCAATTGCGTATCTCTCCATGTTTTAATTTGTCAAACACTGCAACAAGCAATTGTTGCGCGAAAAACTTCACGTTAAGGTGTGACTCACAATTAGCGTCGTGCACTTTGGTTAAACCACCGTTTATATGGTGCAATATGTTCAAGAAACTGAATTTCCATAAATTTATAATGAAATAATTGCCACTTAGGGCAGTAAAGCATAAAAAAATTTTTAGAAAAAGAACAAAAACCGACTTCAAAGTGCTCTCAATAGGAGGAATTGTTCAATTTCTCCATTTTAGCATGAAAACTTCCAACATGAGCACCTCATAAGGGAAAACTAATACAGCACAGCTTCCAAAAATTTATTTCATCTTTTTTTCTAGAAATTTTTTTATTGTATTCACGAATCATGTTCGTGGCGAACCCCATTTAAGCTGAATGAATGAAAATTTTCTTCGTGATCGGCTTTTCCCTAAATACATAAATCTGATTTTCACAGTTGAAAATACTTACCTTAGTAATTTAATATTTACGGAAGAAGTTAAATCATTCAATACTTAAGTACTGACACTACTTCACTTCCTTACTTAGCTATTCCATAAACAATTCAGTCAAAGATTAAAAGAAGATAATTAATATCGTTTATTTCACCCCCAACCATGCAATGATCTGCTCCATCAAGAATATATTCCCTAGTGACTACCTACCCCCTGATATCATACAGCACGTAATTAATTGATTAAGGACTCCTACGTCAACAGTTCATCCAACCTTACACAAACAGCACTTATTAGTAAAACTCAGTAAATAATACGTCCGCCAAACAAATCTATTAGATTCTGTTCATATTTCCGAAATATGGTCTCGTTCAACCCCCGTGACCTGGACAAAGTTCCTGGAATTTATCATAGCAAAAATATATAACCGAAGAGAAAATGTATCAATAACTCTCTAATGGTTTGCTATTACGTGAAGAGCAGATGGTCTCGTTTACATACAACTATAAAAGCAGCTTCTGAAGTCTGAAATCGAGTTTTGTCGATACTGAGCTGAATAAACCTCTTCGTCCTTTCACTGCCACGGGAACTTCGACGCAAACAAGAATTTTTGCTGGCACAAATAATCTTTTCAGTTTAAGTATATACAATAAAACTATACGAGCACTCGTCAATGGAATCAGGAAGTCAGAAAACTGACCATTCAAGCTTTCAGGCAACGTGGAAATTATACGTTTTGTGATGAATAAGGGAATTCTGTTCATTTCCATGATATGTGAAGTTTCATTATTCTGGTGGCAAAAGTCGTTTGCATTAATGAATAAATGGTTTTGGCAGTTTGCCAACGAAAAAGCGATAAGGATTACAATGTTGGTGAGAAAATTAGTCTTCAAAGTGATGTATAGTTCTAAACGGTGAACAGTTTTTGGGGCATGAAAATGATTGTAATCTTACATTTCATTTCAAACAAAATTAATGCTTGATATCATTGAATTGTTTTATTATATGAACTAGAGGTGAAAAGACGATTGAAATAATAATGAAACATAAAATGTATATGCTTTTAAAAAACACTTCAAGAAGATACCCCAAAGCACTAAATATCGTGCACATTTCTCATAAATATTTACTCTGATTCGAAGTAAATCCAATTATCCCTTTCTCAGAAATCACCAAATTCTTCTTGTATAATCATGTAATTTATGGCCCTTAATTGGCATGTGTGAAATAAAAGCTCTCTGGTAGAGAAAGGACACAATAATATCCGATTACTCACTTATTTCTCTATATTCACTTATACCTTATAACCGTCAAGAGAAATCGATTGAAAGATTGAAGCTTCAATTTTTCAAGTCCTTTTATTGTTTTCCTGCCTTGTTAGTATGTATCCAAGACAAGTGTTTTTGACACAAGCATATTCCATTACATGCCTAAATAAACTCTTTACAGTTCTCAAAATCGATACAACATAAAAATAATAGCTTCTAGCTAACGAAAGTATTCAACTTAATTCCTCCTTCACCTTGAAGGACAAGATAAATAGATAAACGTGATCGGATTTTAAATCAATTTTGTTCGTGTTGTTTTGGAGTGAAAGAGAAGGATACGTTGAAAATCAAGGAGAACGGTTGAGTGGAAAAAGTATTTATGTATCCCAAGGTATCCTTGACAAAAAAGTACGTGAAATGAAACAGGTGAGCGATTGATGTCCTTGATTTGATTGCTACAAAAAAGGAAGAAAAGGTTCATTTCGATGACTTTCTGAGTATCAACAAATATTTTCAAGATGCCCAGAAATTATTAATTTCAGCGTCAACGTACTGCAAATATTTAGTTTCCTAAAATTATTTAGGGTAATTCCTGTCGATCTCTTCCTTATAACCATATGGTTATACGGGAGGGATAGACCATCAAAATAATTTATGGAACCGTTGGTTGGCTGTTGCTGGTTATGTTTGGGCGAAAAAAGCAAATAAAATCATTGTTTATTTATTTATTTAAATCTACTTAACAGACAGAAATCCAATTACAAAATAGACTTAGACAATTAAATATATTTAAATATAATTTAGAGTACGACAAATTAATGCAGCAAATCAAGCAGAAAAAAGTTAATTAAAACATGTAAGAAATGAAGTTAGAGTCTAGATCAAAGTTTGAAAAAATTTAGTGATAAGGAACATTAATCACTATTCGCAAAAAGTAACGTCTTTAGTTTAATTTTAAAAACAAAGTAGGACGTGGATAGAGAACCAAGCTCGAGGCTGTTATGCATTCTGATGATTCGCGGCATAATTGAGTGAAAATATAAATCTATCCGGGCGTACAGAACCTCGTGAATGTGATTAGACCGACTAGGATGTGCATACAGTCTGTAGTGCAAGTCTGCGCTTAGGAAGGAAGCGATTTGTTGGTGGTACAACTTATAAAGGAAGCATTGATCTAAGAAAGTTCTACGGGACGCCAGAGAAGAGAGACGAAGTATGGATAGACGACGCTCATAAGACTCATAAGCTACGTTGAATTTGAAAAACACAATACGGGTAAACTTACGCTGAACAGCTTCTAGTGAGTTCACTAGATATAAATGTATAGGAGACCACACTACTGAGCAGTACTCAAGAAGCGGGCGGACAAGACATGTGAACAAGCGAACAGCGGTAGCAATATTTGCAAACTTATGCAAATGCCATATAAGAAAACCCGAAACTTTTGATGCCTTGGTAATTAAGCTAAAAATGTGGACATCAAATTTAAGCTTGGGGTCAAATATTACACTAAGATCTTGACATGAGTCTGCAGAGGAGACAACAACATCACACAGGGTGTAATTAAAAGTTAAAGGGACAATTTTCAGAGTAAAAGTCATTTTAAAACATTTGGAAGCATTGATACGAAGGGAGTTTACATTACACCAGTTATAGAGGTTAAAAAGATCAATTTGGAGTTGCTGACAATTTTCAAGGGATCTAATTGTCCGCAATACCTTGAAATCATGAGCATACAGAAGACAAGAAGAGAAAATTACAGAGGAAAGATCATTGATAAACAATACGAAAAGAAGAGGTCCAATTATTGACCCTTGAGGGACACCAGATGTAGGATTGAATGGAAAGGAAATTGTGCCATAGAGATTAACACGACATGAACGGGAGGATAGATACGATGAAATCCAAGAATGAAGGGAACCGGATATGCTGAGCAAAACTAACTTTTGACAGAGGAGAACATGGTTCACGGAGTCAAAAGCTTAGGAGAAGTCCGTGAATATTGCATCTACTTGAAGCTGTTTATCTAAAGCTCTTGTAATGTAATCTTCGAACCCAGCCAAGTTCGTAGAAGTTGAACGACCCTTCAAGAATCAATGTTGCTGTGGTGTGACAAATAAACTCAGGGACTCAAGAAGCCTGTTGTGTACAAGTCGTTCCAGCAGCTTAGAGAAACAGGAGAGGAGTGATATGGGACGATAGTTTGAGGCAGATGATGGATCACCGTTTTTAAAGATAGGAACAACATTTGCATCTTTCCAGTGCGTTGGAAAGGTGCCAGTACCAAGACTGAGATTGAATGTAAGGGATAGAGGAAAACACAAAGAGGAACAAAGTGACTTTACAAATATATTAGGTAATCCATCGGGACCAGGACTAACATTCGGATCGAGCAAGTTAATAAGGGATTTAACTTCAGAAGGATCAGTGGAATAGGATGTACTTGACGCTGGATAAGTTTGAATTGAATTTATGGGGGAGTGTAGTATGTCAGAAGAGGAAAAATACTCGGCAAATAGGTTAAAAATATCCTGAGGGGAGGAGGCTCAGTTGTATTCCATTTGACAGTATGCGGGATGGAAGAGGAAGATTTAAGGGATCGGATGTATGACCAAAAGGGTTTTGGGTTATTTGTCAGGAGGGAACTCTCTAAGCTGCCAAAATAGTTTTTCATGGCCGTTTTGAGCTCTTTTTTAGCCAAAGAGCGCAGTCTGCAGAAATTTTGTTTAGCATCATCACTTCCACTCAATTTATAGTGCCTATGCCCCTTATCTTTGGCTCTTAAGGCACGAAGAACACTTCGAGTAAGCCAGGGCTTCATTTTCGCTTTGCGAGGAGCTTGGAGTGGAGTATAAAGAGCAATCAGATTATTATGGTAATCGAAGAATTTGTTCAAGGAACTATCGCAGTCAAGACGAGTGAAGAAGGTACACCCGTTGACCGAGTCCAGATTGGTTTTAATTGCCTCATAATTTGCTTTAAAGAAATTGTAACGACAAACTGAGGCAGTTCTCTGGGGTTTAAGGGTATCAACGGTTAGTGCTAGAGACGAAGGTGGATGATGGGGATCAGGTTGAACATAAGGATGTAAAACAGGAGCTAAAGATAGACACCCAGTTTGAAAATTTGACATGACAAGGTCCAGAAGACGACCATTAGGGTTACGGATATGATTAAACTGTGAAAAAGAACAAAGGGAAAGAAAGGAAGAAAGTGACAAAGAAGGATTATTTGTTGAGGAAATGCCAGGTGTTGTCAAGTGGTCCCATTCCACTGCCGGTAGATTGAAGTCCCCACAAATTATAATTTTGGAATGTGGATAACGAGCAAGAAGATAGGCAGAGAGTTCATCGAAGAAGGCTTCGTACACAGTTAAGGGAGAATTACAGGGAAATCAATAATGAGAAGCTATGAGGAAGAGGGAGTTTCACAATTACACACTCAACAGTACGAGCAAATTTGAAGTCAGCACAAAGTGAACTATTAAGGGTTTTGCAGACTGCAACTGAGACTCCCCCACTATCAGATTTATTAGTGATGTGAAGGTCACGGTCGCATCGGTAAACTAAATAGTCAGGTAATATTTCTGCATTTGAAATATTCTCATTTAACCACGTTTCAGTTAAACAGATAACTGAATCGTTAGTTAATTGGGACTTGAGTAATAACTCCTCAAGTTTGGTTCTCAAGCCACGAACATTCTGATAGTAAATAGAAAAAGAGGAACGATTAGGAAGAGAAGAATTACTTACAGTGTTAGATGGTCCTTGAAGGTTGTTGAGGCAGTTTGGAACCTTTTTGGGACGAAATCGCCGCTTAGGTTGCCTTGTATCGAATGTTTTAACGGGTGTCAGCTTGAAAGAACTTATAACCTGGTCGGGAAGGTGGTCTTTTGTTAACTTTACGCACCTGAAAATACTAGGCGTGTAACCAAGCTTCGATGTTACTTAGTTGGAAAGTCTATCCTTGGTTGTGTTGTAAGCGGGCCTTGGTATGAACAACTGGAGAGGTGGGGTGACTGCTCACAATACTCCGTTATCAGCTAACACACTAGGTATCTGTAAAGTTTTGTGGTGCTGAAGACATAACGATATATTGCTGAAGATTCGTTGATTGTGTTAGGCACTGCCTAAAAACTTTTGCACTTAGTCTACTGCAAACGTTTTTTAGAGGGTTCATGTTTAAAACGGATGTTATGTTAGTTTCCTAAAATCATGGTAGTTTTTGTAATTGTTGCGAACGTCAAAATGATTCGTATCGTGCTTTAACTTATTTTCATTTCCCAAGTAGCCATTGTAGTAAACGTGCATTCAATCTACACGGAAATGTAGTGCGCAAATAATTTGTGTCGTGAAAAATAAATTTCAAACGAAGAGTCTCTACAAAACTGCAGGCAGATTGGAGAGACTGAAGGACTTACAATTGGCTCAAACGATTTTACCCAGCAAATAGAACAGATTCATTTGTCTTGCTATTCAACAGCCAAGCTTGGTGCAGTTTGAGCTTCAACATCCCTAGTCTTTGGCGTGGTAGACACCAAGTTCTTTTCCGGGTGCATCCGAAAAGAAATATCATACCGGAGTCAGTACCTTATTGAATCGGCATTTTACAAACTTATTATCTAACTTGGCGTTGCAGTGTCCTGTGGCTTTGCTCTGTAGAACAATTCACCGGTGCACTTCATTTCCCTCTTTGGAAACAGGATGTTGGGCTTGCACATTGAGCCGCCCTTCCCATACATATCTGGATTCCTCTATCCTCTTTCAGAACTGGTTGCGTATAAATTGCAATTCAGCTTGTTGCTCAATCACTACAGAGCAAGGAGATATAATAATAATAATCCATCGTACAGCTGTCCAAATCCGGACCTTGGCATTGAGATTTATTGTTAGGGTATTTCATTCCATGACTGTAACGTAACTCTCAACCATGTGGTTACTACCCATTTTTTCAATTAATACCCATCACAGCTTGGCGGGCTGATAGTCCGACAGCAACATCGGGAACTCAAACTGAAGGCGTCAATCGAGGTTTGAACTTGGATGTTGATGCGCAAGCAGAGCGTGCTCTAACCTACTGCTCCACATGGACTATGGTGATATACCTGTGCTCAAATCTGAGGAAGAACGCTGATTACAAAAAAATAACTACCAGTATGCAATCCCATGTATTAATGGAGCACCCACTAAATTTATCTGCATTGTGTATGCTGTTTGGCACCAATATTATGCCACAAACTTATTGCATAATACGTGCAGTGATACCCAGTAGATATCGGTCATTTCTACTCCATTTCAGGAAAGTGTTGGACTGATAGATATCTGCTACTACTCACCACCTGATAGTAGTAATCGAGTAGTCGCCTAGGCAAACTGCTCGAAAAACACCAATACAAATCATTGAATTTTAGTTGTAAATTCAAAAAACCAAAAAAATATCTATAATGAATATTAAATAAAAATATTTAAATCTTCAATTAAAATTCGATGACGGCAAACCCTGTTGCAACGCAACTTACGAAAGTAAATTGCGTTATCTCTGTTGAAATATTAACATTGTCACAAAGTGTGGCAGCACTGTTATTGCAAAATTCACTGTCAAAACCTAAAATGTCACTCTCATACACACATTCAAGCAGTAGCACAGTTAGTCCAATCAGAACATTCAAGCGATCAATATTCAATAAAATAGAACTCCATAAAAGCGAGCATTTCTTTAAGTACAAGCATAAATCGTTGTCTTTCAATTTTGTCTAATTTATTTCCTGCGTTAAACTTGAAATTCCAATAGGTTATGGGCCCAGTGAGCCTAAAATAGTTAGATAATTGAAAAATAGTGAGTCACATCGTCGAATGTGTAAAGTGTTTTATTCCAACAATCGTCTTGTCATAGCGTAATGGAAAATATTAAAAACGGTTTCTGGACTCTATAAAAGTGAATAAAAAGTTGGACAAATCCCATAAATATTCATAGTTAAAATAGATAAGCATCGCCCAATGTTTGTAGTGCAAAGCCAAATCAATTGACTTCATCGTCACATGAAATATTTGGATTTCACAATAGTGTGCAAGCGTTGCCGTTTTGTGTTTTCAGTAAAGTGCGCATGCACAGCAACCGAACGTCGTCATTGAATTCAAAAGAACAGATTAAATAAGCAGTGGCTACTCTTCGTCGGTGTTTACATACAGTTTTTTTGGTGCGATTTTGGCTGAAAGTATTTCACCATGAACGACAAAGACGATCACAATTTTATCGGCCACAAATTGAAAGATCAATCGAGTTACAAATTATGGAAATTTCAAATCACTGCATACATGAAATCTCGTGATTTGACCGATAATATTGAGGGTGAGAAACTCGACGATACAGCGAAAGAAGAAGATAAGTCGAAATTCAATCGAAATGAGGGAAGGGCCATGAATGCAATTATTCAATCGGTTGATGCCACAAACGCGAATCTTGTTTGGATTGTAATTCAGCGAAAACAAAGAAAAATTCCAAAGCCAAAGACTCAAAGCCAAAGTCGAAAATCGATGATTTAAAGAGGAAAACGAAGTGCAATGCATGTGGTCAGAAAGGCCATTGGGCAAAGGATAAAGTTTGTCCAAAGCACAACGAATCGTCAATCAAAAGCGATAAAAGTAAAAGCAACAAAAATGAAATGGCATGGTGTTCCGTCGTGACAGCTGAGCCAAAGTGTGAAGAATCGGAAAGCTGGTATGCCGATTCAGCCGCAACAAAACACATGACATTTCATCGGGAATGGTTTACAGAGCTACATAAATACACTGGCTTGTCTTTTACCAATCGAGGGAATTGACACAATTCTTATTGAAGCAAGAGTTGACAATCAGTTGAAGCCAATCTGTTTGGAAAATCTGTTGTATGTTCCTGAAATCAGCGAAAATTTTTTTTCAACGGGTGTATTAACGGATAAAGGCATCAAAGTTTTGATCGAAAAGGGAGGCTGCAAATTCATCGATGAAGCAAATAAAGTTGTTGGAGTTGGAAAGCGTGACTCAAAGAATTGACTCAAATTGGATTTTCGTTTGCGCATTGGTGAATACGCAATGGCTGCTGTTTCTCTACAACATTGGCATCGGAGGCTTGGACATGTCAATGTCGATTCTATAAAGAAAATGTGCAAGAATGATCTGGTCGCGGGCGTCGAATTGGCTGGCAGCGAAAAGTTTTTTTGTGAAGATTGGCAATACGGAAAAATGACCAGAGCAACACACAAGCGATCCAATAAGCGAGAATCATCAAGAGGAGAATTCATGCATATAGATTTATGCGGTCCAAGCGAAATCTTATGCTAGTTAAAAATGAAGCAACCAGCTTTCGTTTCACGTATTTATTAAAGTCAAAATATGAAGCGTACGCACACTTGAAGGCATTGATTCCACTGGTCAAAAACATGAATGGCGCTCAAATCAAATATTTTAGATTTGACAACGGACGAGAATTTTTTTACCAACGGGTGTTAATTGATGTACTGCAAAACGAGGGCATACAATTTGAGGGTATTTGACCATATACACCTGAGCAAAATGGTCAAATCGAGCGTGACAACCGTACTATTCAGGAGAGTGCGAGAACTATGCTCATAGTCAGTGGTTTGCCGAAGTCACTATGGCCAGAAGCGGTTCGTACTGCGACGTACTTATTGAATCGCACAACAAACAGTAAATGCGTTGGCGCTACGCCGTATGAGTTATGGTTCGATAAAAAGCCGTATTTGGGACACATCAAAATTTTTGGAACGGAATGTTTCGTTCAAATCTCAAAGCAAACTGGTCGAAAGAAGTGGGATCCAAAAGCAAGGAAAGTAGATTTGGTTGGATTCGAGCCCACAACGAAGAATTTTCGTCTGTATGATCCAGAAAAGGGTAAAGTTTTCATGAACGGCGATGTTAAATTCAATGAAAAACCGGATAAATATGTGATTCGAGATGAATCGGGTGGTGAGGAAATCATTGAGCATTCAGACGATGATGAAAGCAGCAAAACAAGTGATGAAAGCAGTGAACATTCTTTGGTAGAGCAACCAAATGACAAAGCCATCAAGCACGTGGTTGAAGAAACAGTAGGGAATGAAAATGAAAGTGATTCGTCGTTTGAAGATGCGTCAAATCAGACACCAGATAAACGACAAAATAATCGATACGGTTTGCGAGAAAAAGTCAATGCACCAGATCGTTTAATGTATTATGGTCATTCAGCAGTAATGTATGAACCAACAACATATGAAGAGGCAATTCTTTCAGAGCAAAAACAACAGTGGAAGCAAGCAATGAATGATGAATACGATGCACTCATCAAAAATGAAACATGGGAATTGGTTAAGGCACCGATCAATCAGAAGGTAATTGATAATCGTTGGGTATTTAGGGTAAAGCAAAACCCAAATGGCGCAATCGAGCGATACAGGGCGCGTTTAGTAGTTCGTGGATTTACACAACAATATGGTGTGGATTATGAAGAAACGTTTAGTCCAGTGGCCAGATACACATCGATTCGTCTACTTTTGTCATTGGTAGCGATGAACGGAATAAAATTGAAACAGTTTGACGTAAAAACAGCTTTTTTACATGGTGAGCTGAAGGAAAATGTTTACATGAAGCGACCAATTGGATATGAAGACGGTACTGAACGCGTGTGCAAATTGAAGAAAAGTTTGCACGGTCTCAAGCAGACATCGCGATGTTCGAACCAGAAGTTCACATCATTCATACGTGAGTTTGATTTCAAACAAAGTACATACGATCCATGCGTTTTCATTCGTCGAAGTGAAAACACGATGACGGTTATTGCGATTTACGTTGACGATGGCTTAATAGCGACAAATGATGCGAATGAAATCGCTAAAATCACATCATATTTGCAAAACCATTTCGAAATAAAAGTTTCTGAGGCAAATTATTTTCTCGGCCTTCAAATTGAACGATCACCTGACGGGTCAATTCGTATACATCAAGAGGCATATGCAAAGAAAGTATTGGATCGTTTCAACATGATGGATTGCAATCCCATGTCAGCACCAATGGACTCTAATCAAAACCTCGGCGATTTTGTAAACGATGAGCACTGCGACACATATCCATATCGACAGGCCGTCGGAAATTTAATGTAT
The DNA here is from genome assembly GCA_963969285.1 of Odontomyia ornata. Classification (NCBI taxonomy): domain Eukaryota; kingdom Metazoa; phylum Arthropoda; class Insecta; order Diptera; family Stratiomyidae; genus Odontomyia; species Odontomyia ornata. The sequence goes on along the minus strand of OZ017738.1, from coordinate 427,586,332 downwards.
TTGAATGTGGGAACGAGACCGATATAAGCTACGCTGTTAGTGCCGTAAGTCGTTATTTAGATCGACCGAGTGCGGCACATGTTGAGGCAGTAAAGCGCATCATGAAATACATAAAGGGCGCACTAAATACAGGTATCGTTTATAAAAGTAATGTTACTTTTGATTTCGTTGGCTATAGTGATGCAGATTATGCCGGAGACAGTGAAACGAGAAAGTCAACCAGTGGCTACGTTTTTCACATTGGTTCGGGCGTCATCAGTTGGGCATCAATGAGACAAGACGCAACAGCATTGTCTTCAACGGAATCTGAATACATGGCTGCATGTCAAGCAATCAAGTAACTCGTTTGGCTGAGGGGACTCTTGTCTGAGCTCACGATGATTGATGATTTAAAAGCAAAATTCTACGTCGATAACTTGGGCGCGATCAAATTGGTAAAGAATCCAGTATTCCACAAGCGGACGAAGCATGTCGATGTTCAATATCATTATATCCGAGAGAAATACGAAGAGGGATATTTCGAATTGATTCATATTGGCACAACAGAGCAAGTTGCGGATGTACTGACCAAAGCATTGAACAAAAATCTTCATAAATATTTGTGCAAATTAATGGACTTAACCTTTGAATCAAATACTAATTAGCGTAGAGTTTTTGTAACAATGAGTGGAAGTGTTGAAATATTAACATTGTCACAAAGTGTGGCAGCACTGTTATTGCGAAATTCACTGTCAAAACCTAAAATGTCACTCTCATACACACATTCAAGCAGTAGCACAGTTAGTCCAATCAGAACATTCAAGCGATCAATATTCAATAAAATACAACTCCATAAAAGCGAGCATTTCTTTCAGTACAAGCATAAATCGTTGTCTTTCAATTTTGTCTAATTTATTTCCTGCGTTAAACTTGAAATTACAATAATCTCACTATAGAAAAGTCCATTTGCAGAGCTGTTTAAGCAAATGATCGATGGACAAGCGTTGCCTAATACCCAGAAATTATTTTATCTACGGTCGAATTTAGCGGGAGATGCAAGCCGTTTAGTTCAGCACTTTCAACCAACGAAAATTATCAAACAGCCTGGAACATTTATGGAACAGGTATGATAATCAACGCCTCATTGACTCGGCATTTCTTAATAGTATTTTGAGCATTCCCGCTGCACTCACAGAATCTTCTGATCATTTGAAAACACTGCACGATACCATAAAAGAGTCACATTATGGTATAACAAAATTGGGTATAGAAACTGCCAGCTGGGATCCAATAATCACTCAGAAGGTGAATAAAGAGACACATCGTCTGTTATAACAATCTCTAGAAGAGCCTAGGGCGATTCCCAAGCTGAAAGTATTTTTATTGTAAATTTTATAGAAACAAGGTTTCAATCATTAGAAATTCTTGGTGACAATCGACCCAAGAAAAATGAAAGGAGGCAGTCTACCTTTTTAAGTACTGAAGAGAAAATTTCTTGTGTCTTTTGCAAGAAAAATTGCAATAACTTACGCCAATGTTCGAAATTACTTCAACAAACTACTAAAGACTAGAGAGGCCACACGGTTAAAAATTGCGCTTCTAGAAATTGTCTTAAATTTAATAAACGGCATCATACCTTATTACATTTTGACTCCAAAGACAGTGTTACGCATTCAGAGAGTCCATTGAAAAATACAATAGTGAAAAATTCAAAAGAAACTCCCAGTTATATTAACCAGTCTGCCTTAAGCTGTCTTAAAATGTTATGCTACGTGTTTCTTGGGACCACTATGATTAACGTGAAAGGTCGAGACGAGTACTTCAAGTTTTGTAGTGCAATTTTAGATTCAGGATCACAGCTTAATTTTATAACAGAAAAGTTTGTTCATAAACTTGGTCTCGAAATTAGTGGCATTAGTCGATCAAGGCTGCATACTAGAGGACGAGTAAGCTTAAGAATTCAGTTCCTAGTTAATAGCTTCAATACAATCATTGAAGCAATAATCCTTCCTGAAATAACTTCACATCACCCAAGTCGCAGTCTGAATATAGGGTCTTGGCCTATTCCAGCTAACATTGAACTAGCTGATCCAGAATTCAATACATCTCGACGGGTGAATATTTTTCTAGGAGCAGATATCTACACAGATCTTATGTCTACTGGACAAATCAAATTCTCTCCAGACTTGTCAACTCTTTAGAACTCTGTCTTTTGATGGATAGTTCTTGGAAGGATCAAGTGCGATCACCAACCTTCTTCATTTATTTGTGGCATTAGCACTGACACTTTAGAAACTCAACTTGAGAAATTCTGGGACTTAGAAGACGTCCAATACAAAGCCAAACCAATGACTAATGAAGAAAAGGAATGTGAAGACTTCTTCTACAAAACAATAAAAAGGAACAATGAAGACCGATTTATTTTAAAGTTACCCTTCAGACAGACGTCATTCGAACTAGGTGATTCTTAAAAAATTACAATTTGCCGCTTTTTTAATTAAGAAAGGTGCTTAGAAAGGAAACTACAATACAACGCAATCATGGAAGAACTCCTACAACTCCATCATATGGAGCTAGTTTAACCTAATTCGATTCCAAAAGAACATTATTTCCTCCCCCATCATTGCGTCCTTAACCCAGAAAGCACAACAACCAAATTAAGGGTTGTCTTTGATGGATCGTGCAAGATCTCCAATAATAAATCCCTTAACGATATCTTTATGCTCGGGCCAACGATCCAAGGTGAACTTTTTTCAATTCCTATACGTTTTCGTATTCATAAGTACGTGTTCACTGCAGATTTAGCGAGGATTTACCGTAAAATTCTGGGTACTGAAGAAGATCGCAATTTTCAACTTATTGCCTGGAGGGATGATCCCACCCAAGAATTAAAATACAATCGCCTGCAAACAGTGACTTATGGTACATCTTGCGCTCCATATCTGGCAACAAAAAAAGTTTAACGCATTGCAAAGGAGCCCCCCATCATTGCGTGCTCAAGCCAGAAAGCACAACAAGCAAATTAAGGGTTGTTTTTGATGGATTGTGCGCGACCTCCAATAATAAATCTCTGAACGACATCCTTATGGTCGGGCCAACGATCCAGAATGAACTTTTTCAATTCTTCTACGTTTTCGCATTCATAAGTACGTGTTCACCGCAGATATAGCGAGGATGTACCGTCAAATTCTGGTTGCTGGAGAAGATTGCAATTTTCAACTTATTGCCTGGAGGCATGATCCTAGCCAAGAATTAAAATACTATCGCCTGCGGACAGTGACTTATGGTACATCTTGCGCTCCATATCTGGCCACGAAAGTACTTCAACACATTGCAAAGTCAATGTGTGTTCAAACTCAGCACTTCGAGATTTTTATGTGGATGACATTATTACCGGCTCAAATAATCTCGAAGAGGCTCTTCTCATACAAGGCCAGCTAAGAAAGATGCTGGCAGAAGGCAGTTTTCAATTACGTAAATGTTGTGCAAACCACCCAACACTGCTTCAATCGATTCCTATAGACCAACGGGAGACAATAGCGTCTTTTGATACAGAAGAAGAATTCAATACAAAGTCAATTGGACTCATCTGGTATCCTGAAACAGATGTTTATTAAATTTGAGTTAATCTATCAAATCAAACCGATGTGACAAAATGCTCTATTTATTTTTTTATTTATTCATTGCTTTACAGATATAATCCAATTACTAAAATGGTAATAATGTGAAAGATAAAGAGACATAGAAAACATATAAGAAAAAAATTCAAAGCTTAGCGAGTGTAGAAGTTACTCTATTTTTAAAATGGAGATAAGAAGTGGGGGAAGACCCAAGCTGAAGATCATCGTGTTTACGCGTAATCCTTAGTAGAGGAGAGTGAAAATAAGTCACGCTCCTGGCAAACGGAACATCAAAGATTTTGGAACTTCTGGTAGGACGGACAGCATTTCTGACCGGGAGTTCAGCTACCAACTTCGTGTTAAGGTAACCAAGGGAGAGACGATAAAGGAAACACTCATCCAGATAAATATGGCGGTGTTCTAAAGAAGGAATACCAAGGATAGGCAAACGAACATGATAATTACAATAAGGAATACGAAATTTTAACAGTAAAATTCTCGTAAACTTACGCTGAACAGATTCGATCGAGGATTTAAGGTAAACGAAATGAGGAGACCAGACTGATGAGCAGTATTCAAGGATAGAATGAACTAAACTTACAAGTAACTTAATACAAGAAAAGGGATCAGAAAATATGATGGAGTGACGTAAAATTAATCCAGATACACGTGATGCTCTGGAAACAATATCATAGACGTGAAGATCGAATTTTAGTTTGGAGTCAAAGGTGACTCCAAGATCTTTGATGTGAGTAACGGTGGTAAGACGTTTATTTTTAATGAAGAAATGACCAATGAATGGATAAGGTTTGGAGAAAAAGGAAACATGTATACATTTAGAAACGTTAAGAGGAAGATGATTAGATTGAAACCAAAGGTCCAAGGAATTTAGATCAGCTTGCAGTATGTCAAGGTCATTTTGAGAGGATACGACCTTGAATAATTTCACATCGTCTGCATAAAGAAGGCAGGCGGAGTTAATGACTGAAGGCAGATCATTGATAAAGATGACAAATAAAATCGAACCGAGAATGGACCCTTGGGAAACGCCGCTAGACGGGACAAAAGGAGATATTGCTCTTATATATGATCCACTAGGACTAATTAATCCTTTCGTAGTTTTGTTGAAGATTTTCCTGCAAGAATTGTGGCAAAAGAAAAAAGATTGGGACTCAAAGCTCCCACATGAGCTTCAATCGAAATGGCTTAAATTTAGACAACAGCTACTTTTTCACTATTCCACGGTTTGCATTACCTAGTCACACGGTATTAGAAGTGGATTTACAGATGCAAGTGATAATGCCTATGGAGCGGCTATCTACAAACAGTCTATGCATCGCAATAACCGTGTATGTCACCTTCTATGCGAAAAGCCACGCGTAGCCCCATTGAAAAAGTTAAGCATTCCACGGCTCGAATTGTGTGCAGCTAAACTACTAGTAACATTAATGGAAAAAGTAAGGAAATCTGTGTGTTTTCATGTTGAACAGGCGTATTATTGAACGGACTCAACAATAACTCTAGTTCGAATTAACGCTTCCCCCTTTAATTACAAAACGTTTGTTGCAAACGGAGTCTCTTACATTCAGAGCACACATGCAATTCACAATGGAGGCATGTTCCCTCAGAGTTTAAACCAGTAGACATCCTGTCTAGAAGTGCTACTTCAGATGAACTTCTCACATCCAAAATATGGTTCAACGGGGCTGAGTTCCTTCTCGGTCCACCAACATGACTCAGAGACTCGAAAGGCAAAGGCAACTCTTATTGTTCAAACATCTTCATCAATTTTGGAAGCTATTAATCACAGAAATTCATTTAAATACCCAGCCCACCACCCATGGCTTACGTACACAGGTTTGCAGCGAATCTCCAGAAATCACTGCCTGAGCGTAGAACAGGCACTCTTAAACCAATGGAACTTCAGAATTATCTGTCTAGTATACTCCAAACAATCCAAGCATCCGCTTTCAGTGAAGAGCTGAAGCAATTAAAGAAGAACCGGATTTTGCCTCAAGGAAATTCATTAAGCGCTCTAAAACCCTTTCTTGATGAAACGGTCTTATCCGAGTTGATGGAAAGATTGAGAAGGCAAATGTAGAATACAATGCAAAACATCAAATCTTACTGCCACAATCCAATAGTATCGTCAAAATGCTAGTACAAGACCTACATGAAAAACACTTACATGTTGGCCTTCAAGAGCTTTTGACTGTTGTACGACAACAATTTTGGCTTCTCAAAGGCAGAAAACTAGTTAGCTACAAGTATTGTACACAAATGTATCCGGTGTTATAAGACAAATCCAAAGGTTATAGAAGAAGTCTTGGGTAATCTTCCAGCGTAACGCATCCAACCATCTCGTCCATTCAAAAATGTTGGTATTGACTTTTGTGGTCCTACCCTCATTCACTACAGGATCCGCGGGAAGAAGCCTACTAAAACTTATATATCTGTTTTCGTATGCTTTTGCACGAAAGCCATACACTTAGACCTAGTCTCAGACTTGACGAAAAATGCATTCCTAGGTACTCTGAAAAGGTTTATTCCCAGAAGAGGCAGACCAACAAAAAATTTTGCGAAAATGCCACCAACTTTGTTGGCACAAAAAATGAATTGCACGAACTTCACATGCTCTTCTCCAATACAAACATCCAATCAGATATTATTCAATATTGTACGGATGAGCAAATCGAATGGTGTTTTATTGCACCCAGATCCCCTCACTTTGGTGGACTTTGGGTGGCAGCAGTGAGGCAGCAAAATATCATTTAACGAGAATGATCGGTTGCGCGTCGCTAACGTACGAGGAGTTAAACACCATAATAACCGAAGCAGAAGCAATCCTGAACTCTAGACCACACACTCCATTATCTGATGATCTTCAAGCCTTAACACCAGGTCATTTTCTGATAGAAGAGCCTCTGACAACTATTCCAAACCCATCGCTTCACAAAAAGAACGTCTCACTTTTGAAGAGAAGAGAGTTAATCGAAGCCTGCCAAATACAATTTTCGAATCGGTGGAGCAAAGAATATCTGCAGCACTTGCAAATAACATCCAAATGGAAAAGTTTTTCATCATCGCTCTCACCCGGAACTTAAGTTTTACTCCGGGGGGACAACACTCCCCCTATAAAATGGCCTTTAGGCAGAGTTACCGCGGTTCATAAAGGTCCTGATGGTTGCATTAGAGTTGTTGACGTCAAGATTGGAAAAGGCATTTTTCGAAGAGCTATTCACAATCTTTGTCCTCTACCATTAAATAACAACAACCCGAATGAAAAATCAAAAGAACCGGAACCCTCATCAAGCTTCCAGCTGACAACTAGCAGTACTAACCCATCAGTGCTATTCGCAAGCACTACTGTAACCAAAAGGAGTAGGAAGCAAAAATACAGCCGATTAAGGGGCTATTCTATTTTGTCAATTTCAAAAAATCTTTTTTTTTATGTTTTTTGAAAGTATTTGATCTCAAAAATATCTTATTAAAATTTCAGAATGATGAGCAGGGGTCACTAATAGCTGTAAGTATCATTTTTATACAAATTTTCAATAAAAAAACTTTAAACGCGTTTTTATCAATAATGTTTTTCGGTACTGTCCAAAGCTTTTCTCAGAAACTAATGAACCGATCCTCTTGAGATTTTCACCACATATTTGTCAAACATACAGTTATGATTACTACTAGAGTCGTGACAAAATATTGATTTTTCTAATATTTTTCAACAAAAATCGGTAAAAAAACCGGATTTTTCGAAAAAAATTTTCAAACAGTCGCCATTATGTTGATTTTGCATGAAACTTTATGATTTTCGTATCAACTATAGCCAGTATTATACAAAATAAGAATAGTTTTGGATTTTGTATTTGAAGCTCTTCGTTGCTGAGAAATCTTATGGACAAGTGCACCCCTTTTTTTATGACATGTCGAGAATGTATGCGTCATGACTATATACGAGTATATAGGGTTATCCATTTTACGCTTGGGAAAGTAAAGCTAAAGAAAACACATAAAATATTCAGATGGAAACGAAATTTTTAATTCAATATAAAGATTGAGCCTTGTCATTATACTTGAAATACAACACCATTCAAATGTTCTCCACGGAAACTCTTACAGGCCTCAATCCTTTTGAGGTAATTTTCAATGACTTTTCGGCACATTTCCGGCAATATCTCGGCCATTACTTCACGAATATTGGTCTTCAATTGCTCAAGATTTTGAAGATTGTTCGCGTAAACACGATCTTTCGCATAGCCCCATAAAAAGAAATCCAAAGGTGTTAGGTCGCAGGATCTTGCGGGCCAATTGACATCACTCAATCTCGAAATTACGCGTCCTTAAAATTTCTCTTGCAAAAGTGCTCGATTAGCCTGTGCTGTGTGGCTTGTGGCTCCGCCCTGTTCTCTTCAAAAATAATCGGTTAACATCCATCCAAAGCGGTCAGAATTGACAGTAATGGCTCTTCCTTGATTCTTTTCAAAAAAATACGGGCCAATAACACCACCAGACCATAATTCACACCACACGGTCACTTTTTCCGGATGAAAAGGCCTTTCTGCAATCACCTGAGGGTTTTTAGAGCCCCATATGTGGCAATTCTGTTTATTTACGTAACCACTGAGCGGAAAATGACCCTCATCACTAAAGACAATTTTGTTCGAAAAATCGTTATCAATGGCTTGTTGTTCAATCACCCAATTTGCATACATTCTGCGTTGCGTATGGTCTTGAGGCTTAAGTTCTTGAGTGAGTTGGATTTTGTACAGATGGAGATGCAAATCCAAATGCAAAATCCGCCACAATGAGCCGTAAAACAAGCCCAAATGTTGAACACGTCGAGTAATCGACAAATTCGGGTCTTCCTCCACACTTTGAGCAATGCCAGCGACATTTTCAGGAGAACGAATGTTGCGATGATGCACAGACCTTGCAATATCAATAACCGATCTAGTCCCTTCAAATTTTCTCACTGTGTTTGAAATTGTTTGCTGTGTAGGTCGATTATGTCGACCGTAATCGGCTCGTAAGGCCTTAAATGATTGATAAAGCAAATCACTATTTTTATAATAAAATTTAATAATTTTAACGCATTTTTCGACTGTTTAATGATCCATTTTTCGAAATGGCAAACCTTCAACTAAAAAAAAAATACGCTTTGGATGGCATTTAATTTTGACAGATGTCAAATGGCAGGGTTATACGTTCCTACCACGTAATGGATAACCCTGTATATATTTAAATGAAAAAATTTTTTTTGTGAAGTTCAAGAGTTTATTTATTCAATGCCTGAAAGATTTATAACGATACCGATAACCCTCAACACAAATTGGCTTTCAAGTCCAACTCTGTATAACCATCAAGAACCCCCTTAAAACCTTTCCACTTTTCCTGAATCTTTTCATCCAGAACCACCCCGAGAACCTGATTCCCTTCCGAAACCCGAGCCAAAGAAAGCCAAAGGAAGTTCATCGCTGTCAATATCTCATATTGTAATGGCATTGCTCGTATTATTTATCCCATCCATCATGGGAGCACCAACCTTGCACACTGCAGATGACGCCTTCAGAATTACTCTATTAGCATCAGAAACAATCGTCTATTTCGAAGCCATATCCCAAACGTCTATGATCACCGACCACTGGAGTACTATCGTTTACTATGATATGAAGAACTATTGGATTGATCTCTTGAACATTCAAGGCCAGGTGAAAAGGATTCAAGAAATTTGCGACAAACATATTCTTGAAAGGCACAGGCAGTGTTTGCTACTTAGCATCCAGCTTCAATTGAGAGTCGACAAACTTCAAACGAAGAATGACCTACTACTCAACCAAGGTAGCGGTATAATTCGGCAAAAACGATCATTATTCGACTTCATAGGGACAGTAAGCAACAAATTGTTTGATATACTAGACCAAGAGTACGCAGATCATATATCAACCACAATTGACAAAATAACGACTGACGATAACCATTTACTCGCACTGATAAAGAACCAGACATCCCTTATTGACTCAACCACAAGTGTGATTTCACGAGACAGAGACTTTTTTAATAAACCACTACGAACGATCAACGATTCCTTAGAGCACTTCAGTCGAGAAGTTAACTCCACAAACAGTATTCAAACGGAACAAAATCTTCTTCCAACATTTAATACATTAGCTTTACATCTCCTCACCATCATAGAAACATACGAGCAAACGCAGTCAATACTATTCAACGTTATTACCGATAGTCGGAATGGAAAGGTGAACCCTTCGATCCTGTCACCAAACCAGCGAATGAATGAAATACGAATCATCAGAGAACACATACCTACCTCCTTGACCATCCCCGGACAATCCACACCTGAGGGCTTAATTCTACTCTACATGTTGATGAGCATCGACTGAAAGAATAATCTTCGAGATTGTGGTTCCACTAATAAAGGTAGAAGTATTTCAACTATTTAAAATAACACTCAAGATTCGTTCAAATTCAATTAAAATCGAAATTTTTGGCGTTAACCCTTCACAGAGACTACTACTACTAGCTGTCGCAAGAAGACATAAATCGATGTTCTCTCGACTACGAAGGAAACTACATTTGCAATCAAAAACACGCACTGTACACTAAGGAAGCCGGTCCAGCACAATGTGAACTATAGCTAATGAACAAAGTGGTCAAACTTCCCGAGCCTTGCAAGCTGGATACCGTAACCTTAACTGAAACATGGATTCAACTACACAACCCTAACTCCTGGCTTTATACACACAACGATAGTACACAAGTCACGATTGTTTGTGATACCCAAACTTACTAGATATAACTTTCGCAAACAGGACTACTCCCATTTTTAAAGGATTGTACTCTGAAGGACGGACCATACACAATCACAGCACATCATCACTACCAAAATAGAATAAACTCAGCATACAACCTCTCAATAACATTTAACATGACGACCATTGAAGACAGATTATCTCACCACACTCCTAACTACAACGAATGTTGACAATGAACAACTCTGACGACATTCTTAGACTAAAAGACGATCTGCAGAACATCAAAACCCAACAAACATTTCAATCAATTGAACTACATCGCATCGTTGCTGACACTGCTGGCTTTTCCTCATTTTTCATAATTTTGATCATCGGTACTATAATGTATTTCAAACGACATTCCTGGCTCATCACAACCAAAAGTCTTGAGTCTTCATCAGATCAATTACTTTTCCATTGGTGCTAAATTTCTTTCCAGCGAGCATTCTGTTGAAGACTGAGAATAAGAAAAAGTCGGTGGGGGGCCAGATTTGGCGAATACGATGGATGCAGAAGCGATTCGAAGCCCAATTCATGCAATTTTTCCATTGTTTTCATTGATTTGTGACACGGTGCATTGTCTTGATAAAACAGCACTTTTTTTCTTCAAATGAGCCGTTTTTTAACGATTTAATCCTTGAAACGATCCAATAACGCTATTTAATAATCGTTGTTGACGGTCTATTATACCTTGCGCATCCCAGAATACTGATGCCATAAACTTGGCAGCTGACTGTTATGTTTTTCCTCGCTTTGGATTCGGTTCATCGTGTGCAGTCCACTCAGCTGACTGTCAATTGGACTCAGGAGTAAAATGATGGAGCCATGTTTCATCTATTGTCACGTATCGATGCAGAAACTCAGGTTTATTGCGCTTAAACACTGCTCAGAATTATTAATATCTTGTTGCTTTTGATCGATTGTGAGCTCGCGCGACACCCATTTTGCACACAGCTTTCTCATGTACAAATATTCGTGAATAATATGATGTACACATTCAGGCAATATCTTCACAACATCTGCTATCTCGATCAATTTCACTTTACGATCATTCAAAATTATTTTGTCAACTTTTTTGATGTTTTCGTCTGTGACAGCCTCTTTTGGGCGTCCACTGCGTTCGCCGTCTTCGGTGCTATTTCACCACATTTAAACTTAGCATACCAATCAATGATGGTTGATTTTCCTGATGCAGACCCCGGAAACTCTTCATCAAGCCAAGATTTTGCTTCAACTGTATTTTTTTCTTTCAAAAAGTAATATTTTATCAGCACATGAAATTCTTATTTTCTATTTTTTTCAAATAACAAAAGTAGCTACACTCACAACGCACTATCTCACAAACTAATGGTTGAACTGCTGTCAAATTTTGACACGTATCGTTTGAGGGTTGGTACTAACGTAAACTCATATGGATTTAATACTAGCACCACCATCTGTGTATCAGACCGGGGACTTTTCAATTGGCCTGATAGGTAATTACCCGAAATAATGCACATACAAACATTTCCAGCAACGACCTACGCATGATAAAGTTGATATATTTGCATAAGCAAGAAAATTGTATAAATTGTAATCAGAACACGATAAAATTGTCAGCTTATCAAGAACAGTTACATGTACTGTTTAATTTTATCCACGCGAGTTTTAAGTTCTTTAAGTGAACACTTAGCTGAGTAATTGTTACATTTCCATTAAATGAACTGTTTTTGTGAAGATTCTAAATGCGTGAATTCGCTGCAGATTATGGTGCAATTGTTTTATTAGTTACGGCAGAGTAAATAGGCAGTAGTAGATCTAGATATGGGGCACACATACATACTTTGGAAGTAAAAAGCACGTGGATGTTGGTGGATTCGAAAAGTTGAGCAGGATAAGCGTCACGTTAGATCACTGCGGGACTTCTAATAGCCAAGCATAAACGTTCGGGGTCATAAAATCGATTTGATATTCTGCTTCGAGATCCTTGGATAGTGAAATTAACTAGTATTCACGGTGAAAGAGTCATAACACCAAAAAGTAGACACGATATATTTTTAAAAAGGGTTTGTATATTATAAATAACTTAAACAATTTTGTTATAGAAAATCTTAATAACAATATGTCAGCAACACATTCGAGCAAATTTATTTGAAACTTTATTCTTGCTTATATTCTCTGGTTCTAAACGTCTCTAATCTATAATAAGCCACAACTTTCCATAAATTTACGCCGTTGCTCTATTTCTAAAGCCACGAAAGAAAACTCAAAATAATCCCCATGTCCGAATTTGTTGGGTAAATTGTTAAATAATTTGAGTCAGGTTACTTTACATATTCTCCTTTCATGTACATACATATATTCTTCACTCATTAACAAGTACCCACAAGCTCTTTAGTAGTTTCATTCTGGACGTTCGGCTAGTCATCAAGAATTATCAAATTTCGTAGACCTCAACTTTAACCTCATTAAGGCTCGGTCATCATAGTTTACCTAAGATAACTACTAATAGTTTGTTGTTATATCTAATCCATTTGTAATCTGGATGCCGCACATAACGTTGTCTCCTCATTCTGGCACACATATATCGACCATTTAGACGTAATCGCTTAGTTTCTGTGTAATCGCTTTGTCCTTTTGGAAATGTCAAAGGGTTGATATTTTTGCGGACAGATGATGCACAGTATGATATGAGAACTAATTAACACTAAATGGAAGTGTAAATACCATTTGATGTCGCATGTCTCTATCATAACTGGAGCTTACTTGTATGTTTTGTGCGGTTAAGTTTACGGTGCAGATAAATACTTCGAAATACCAAGGTGTGATGAAGAAAGGAATCGCTGTATTAATATGTAGAAAAAGGCAGCAGAGGAGCTCTTGACTTTCGTTTGCACTTGATATGGTAGATAATTTCTTGTGAGTTTTAGAGAATCCACAATGGGGTTTTTTTAGCCAGTTTTTTAAAGACGTACTAGTTTTCTGCGAATTTTGTAAAGATTTACTAGTCTTCCGCCTTGTCGGCCCATCTTTCCGTCCATCCATATATTCATAAGTCCCAGCAATTCTTCTTAGAAACGAAAGAAGCTACAAACATCAACCAGTGTGGGTGTAATGGTCAGAAGTATAAAGTGTACCCTCAAATATTTTCAAGTTGCTTCAAAGTGTCCCTCTTATACTGTAGCGATAATTAAAAAATTTAATAAAAAGTAAATGGATTAATTTTAAGTTGCGGAAAGTTTGTCCTATTGTCCTTCGTCGTGATTGAATAACTTTTAACCTTAAATCACGGAGGTAGGTTTTTATGGTTACAAGGGCTAAAATTACCTCGAAATTCACTCAACTTTGTTAGCAATAGCATTATAGAATATGCCCGTATAATATAGTGGTTAGAGTACTACCTGCGCAAACCGAAGGTCCCTGGTTCCAATTCTGTTGGTGACAACGAGATTTGTTTCAAATGATTCTTTGGAAAGACTATATGTCAGTTTAGTTATGATACGTTCTGGTTTCAAATCGGAACGTATCGCAGCTGGTGAACGTACAAGCAGCTAAAGCGTAATTTTGACCATATCACCTTCTCGAGTCGATAAATTCGATCAAGTTTATTACATTCTCTAGTGCTTAAGTAAAAAAAACCCTTCGGTACCACCAGCCGGAAAGGCAAATTTTTCGTAAGTAGCTTTATTTTTAAGAGTAAATAATAATTTCATTGGCCACCACTTTGAAAGTGTAACACTGTTTAAAGAAAATATTCTATTGCATAAATACTTCTTATTTAAGCCATTTCAAATGTTTCCATGAAAACATCCGACATTTCATTTGCTAATAAAATAGCGAATAGCGCATACTTTCTGATGTTTGGAGCCATCATGTTGAATTAATGTAATTTATTTTTGATTATTTAGAACTCAACCATTTTAGAATCTTATCAATTGTTCTGCCAAATCTTGTTCAAATCGGAGTTTGACTCTAGACAGTGCCAAATATTCACTTTTTGGGTAGAATGGTGTTACGGATACAACAGAAGGGCACCAGTATTACCGCATCCCGAACACTATCGTAGCATTCGCGTGACTTGGTATATTCAGAAAGCTAAGCCGCACTCGACTAGGGTTTGTTTACCACTCCAAATTGTATTCATAATAGTAGTTTAAATACGATTATTTGTAGTTTTAAGCAAACATAATTGTCATCGAGCGAACGGCAGAATCAACGCATGGTTGAAAATGGAATGTAATCGTTTAGTGCTGTGAGGTAATTTCAAGGTTGATTAGCGGCTGTTAAATGGCATTGAAAAGGTGCGAAAATGCATGCCCAAGTGGAAAGCATGGTTCCAAATGTAAGCAAGTATGCAACTGCCAGAATGATGGTACATGTGATTCTGTAAGTGGAAAGTGTTACTGCCAACCGGGTTGGATAGGGTCAGTATGTGCCAATCGCTGTCCTGCTAATACGTATGGTTTGGGCTGCAACCAAACTTGTGACTGCTCAAATGGAAACTGTGATCATATAACTGGTGAATGTGAATGTTTCCCTGGTTTCACTCGAGAAACGTGTTTGATTCCTTGCCCGCCAAATGCATTTGGCCAAAACTGTTTTCAAAAGTGGAAATGTAAAAATAATTCGAAATGCAATCCTTCTGCTGGCGAATGTTTATGCTCAACGGACTGAGAAGGACGACTATGCGAAAAGAGAAAATGTGATATCGACAAATACGGATTGAATTGTAACAAAATATGTGATTGTGACATGCATAACACCGAACTTTGCGATCCTTGGACTGGTTTGTGTCATTGTAAACCTGGTTGGAGTGGCGAGCAGTGCAATCGACCGTGCACTTTCCTGAAATATGGAAAGAATTGTGATCTAGCTTGCGAATGTAAAAAAATGCTCACCAGTTAGCGGTGAATGTTATTGCGCTGCTGGGTTCCGCGGTAAATACTGCACAGAATCATGTCCGGAAGGAACGTATGGAGTCGAATGCAATCAAAAGTGTGATTGTAAAAATGGAGCTAAATGTTCGCCAGAAACTGGTCAATGTTTCTGTACTCCTGGTTGGAAGAATGTAAAATGCGATCGACCGCGCGATGAACAAAATTATGGAAAAGATTGTAAAGAAAAATGTCAATGTCTCCATAGAGCGTGTCACCGGGAAAATGGTTCATGTTCGTGCAAAGCCGGATGGATGGGTGAAAAATGTGATCAAGTTTGCCCAGATGGATTCTTTGGAAATCATTGTATGGAAGCATGTGCTTGTCCATCTCAAAATTTCGTATGTCATGCTGCCCTGGGATGCATATGTCGTCAAGGAAAAACTGAAGATAACTGTGACATTCCATTAATTCTAGAGCGTGTTGCTGTTATTGACAATTCAACGAATCAACTTGGTCTGCCATTTGGTATTGTAACGGTTTTGGTACTGATTATAATATTTGCTGCCGTGCTTTTCTACTACCGGCGTAGAGTATCGAATGTAAAAACCGAAATAGCTCATGTTGCTTATATGGCTAATCCGCAATCATATCCAGAACGGGATAATTTCGATAATCCTGGCTACGGAATGCAACCATCAGCGGACAACACACGACTGCTAAATAACTTACATCCAAAGATGAACAAACTGAATGGACAACCATCACTTTCAAACTATGATGATGATTCAAACGCTAACAATTGTACTGATACGTATTCAATAAACTTTAACACAGCAACTAGTATGAAGAATCATAATGCAGATTTAACTAATCCAAACGTGTATCACAGTATAGACGATATGACCAAAGAAGAGCACGTATACGACGAAATAAAGCAAAAGGAAGGTTTAAGAGAATCAGGCGAGTACGATCACTTAAACTATTGGGGACCAGGCACATCGCTGAAGCCACAGTATCATCGAATGAATGACATGCAATTAATTTTTAAGGCCGAAGTTCAAGATAAAACTTTATTCAAACCGACGAATACAGATCCTAACGTTGATGATTCAAAAAATGATTCAAATGAAGGCTGAATATTTTATCCAAATCTCAAAAGTAAACAAATACCACTGACAGGTCAAACTGTCAGTAAATTATGTTCAGCTAATTCAGCCGCACTTGGAGTGGTCACCACCAGAGGGGAGCGGAAACCAAGTGGCGGCAGAAAGAAATTACTACGCTGAAGAGGTGGATGACCGGAGACAATGACATTCGGTCGAAGAGCGGAACATTGGCCGTTAGAAGGAGGCTATAAAAGCGCGCGAAGAATGACGTGCCTCCTCTTTTTCCTTTCTTATCGTGTGCGGCAAACCAGAAGTTCAGGAGAAGCAACAAGTGTGGAGGAAATTCGAAGTGCGGAGGATATTCGAAGTGCGAAGCGACGAGAAGTTGAAGCGACAAGCAAAGCCCAGACGTGGAAGAAAGTGCAGCAACGGATGCAACAATCGGAGGGGCCCCTTGTAGGTATTCAGTAGAAGTAAGTTCTTTTTAGTGTGAATCAAATTGTTTGCGCATATAGAATTTGAGAGTTATATTATATGTTATTGAAATTTCATTGATATTTCATTTATAAAATTTATGCTTTGAGGAAAAAAAGTGAAAAAAACAGGTAAAGACTTCTTTCAAATTACAGATTGTGACGGGTGCGGCTTGGGTGGCAAGTCGATGTAAAAGTGCAATAAAACAAAGTGAAATTAGAGATATATAGAATCAAAGTGTTTGGGGTTGGTGTAGTGGTCCTGGCGAGGGTTAGTGGAGGTGTGAGGTTTGAGTGGTAGTGCAGGTGTAAGGCTTGAGTGGTAGTCCGTGTGTAGGTAGGGTTCGGCCGAATCGCGACGGTGGTTATTCTGGCAAGCCGCATTCTCGCTTGGCGGCTTATTGGGGTCTTGAGGGACAAGCAAGTGGCGTCCCACGCCCGTCTCCGGACGAGTTAAACCGGGTCCATAAGCCCCGCCGGAGCACTCCAATTTCCCTGAGGGCCATAGTGGCTCCCGTGGAATAAAAAGTGGGTGTAACAATGGCTAATAAAAATATAAAATTTAACTTATTCGACACCTTTAATTTTCATATAGTTTCGGTTATTTTTCGCAAAAACAAGAGACAAACTTATTGATGACTATGGGCCATGAAAATCTGAAAAAAATCGCATATTTGAACCACCCCCTTTTTAAAACTTGCATATAAATGACCACCAAAATCACAAAATCATCAAATATAATCGTTTTTTACTTCGAAATCAAGTTTCATACAAATCGAGCCTTTGAAATCTCAAGTTTCAACCAGCCTCCATTTCGTTTATTAATCCCTGATGTCTAATTTTTTTTAATTATTCTTGTAAAACTTATAGTTTTTACCAAACTGCCAAATTTCATCAAAATCGGTTGAAAGATTCAATCACAACCATAATAAAAAATCTTTGAATGTTTATTGACCCTTGAGCGGCCGTCATTTTGATTCAGACGGTTTACACATCTTATGCTAATACAGGGTTTTCTAATGAGAAGTGTTTTTTCGGTAGATATCACTTTTGAAGCTGACATTTTTTGACATTTGACAAGTAGAAACAACGTCATTAATATAAATGGAACCATACACGCTTCAACAATGCATTGAAATTATTAAAATTCACTTTAAAAGTGGTGAAAATTTGGCACAGACGGTTCTTAAAACTCGAACATTTTTGGCTCGCCATGGAGCACCTTTTCGGACCGCAATACAGAAATTGGTGGAAAAATTCGAGCTGTTGGGATAACTTAGTAATGTGAAGAATAAAAACCGTGCACGTCACTCAAGAACAGCCGAGGATATTGCTGCTGTAGCCGAAAATGTTGAAGAAAACCCAGGTTTGTCCATTCCTCGTCCTTCCTTGGAATAGGGCATTCCACAAACGTCATTACACCGTATTTTGCATAAAAATTTGGATGTTAAGGCTTATAAAGTTCAGTTAACACAAGAACTTAAGAAAATGATCCAGAATTCCATCGAAAAACCATCTTGAGTCATGAGTCACATTACCACCTCGGTGGCTTCGTCGACAAGCAAAATTGTCGCATCTGGGGTTCGGAAAACCCAAGAGTTATTATTGAGAAGCATCTCTACCCTCAACGTGTGACTGCGGTTTATGGTCCGGCGGAGTCATTGGACCTTACTTTTTCGAAAATGAGGCTGGAGCAACAGTTACGGTGAATGGATTGCGCTATCGAGAGATGATTAATGATTTTTTATGGCCGGAATTGGATGATAATGATCTGGACAACGTTAACTTTCAACAAAACGGCACTACATGCCACATAAGCAACGAAACCATTGATCTATTACGGAAAAAGTTTCCGGACCGTGTTATCTCTCGAAGAGGTGATTACAATTGGCCACCGAGATCTTGTGATTTAACACCTTGCGACTTCTTTCTTTAGGGCCCTGTGAAAGAAAAGGTTTACGCCAACAACCCAGCGTTGATTCAAGACCTCAAAGATGGAATTCATGAGGCTATCGAGGATAGAGTGTAGCCACTTTGCGATTTGGTTATGGAAAATTTCATGAAAAGGTTATGGTCCTGTAAGCGTGATCGTGGTAGTCATTTGCCTGATGTTATTTTCAACTATTAACGGCATACCTTCTTCTTTATATTGAAATAAACATTAGCTCATTTACATTAAAAATGGTATTTTTCTTTTAATATCAAAATAGCACCTCTTATTGGAAAACCCTGTAGAACTGTCATTTGAAGCAATTCAGCTTATTCAGCCATAGTTGCTTTTCTTCTTGCCAGAGCTGCTGTGACGTGGAATCAATTTTAAGTAGAAAATGATGCTGGGTGGAACTAACTGGATGAGCAGGAAAACCACTCCCAAGAGATGGCTGAGCTCGAGGTAAAATTTTCCGGTTTAAGGATTTGGCCATTAATCGAAAGATATAAAAGTCTGTGATTTTGGGGCTCCTCGGATCTTATAGGCGGTGAAAATTGCTGCAAGTAGAGGTTGAAATGTTGAACGAGTAGTGGACAATAGATCAATGAACTCAAAGTGGAGACAATGAAGCAAAATTAATTGGATAGAAACATCGACTTGAAAATTCCATCAAAAACGAGTTCCAGGCGAGTCTTTTGGAATCGACCAGCAACCAACTATATAAAGCAGCGTAGAAAAAGGGCTCCATTAAGCTTTGTATTGGGTGAAAATTTCAATATAAATTTTTGAATTATAATTATACCGGAATTTAATCTGATTGCATGGGAGAAAAGTCGATTTAGCTTAAAGTGTAAAAGTAGTTCGATTTGGAATCATTGCATAAACTGTGAAATAAATCTAAAGTTTCACCTTCTGTGAGTGGTTTGACTTGGGCAATAGATATCTCCAGCATAGTAAATCAACCAAAAATGGGAGTCATTTTGAGGGAGTTTAGGGTTAGAATAGTCACTAGTTTAATTTTTTTCAGGATTTAATAGGCAGTCAGTCTACTTGAGCTCGGAATTAGTAATTTGAGTTGTAGAGTACGACGGGATCTTCTCAGTGGGTATAAATTAGTACTTGGAAATCTACTGGCACACCGTAGAGTTGTTTGTAGCTAAAGGGGATGCACGGGAACTAAGTTAGTTCCCACGCCCATCTTTGACAAGTGAATTCAGGACCCGCAGGATCTCCACCGGGGTACACCCGGTAAAAGTGGTAACTGTATGCTTACCAAAAGCAAAAGAAAATATAGTGTTACATGTGCAAATAGTTCTGCGAGCTACTGTCACAATTATTTTCGCAACTTTTAAGAACATCATGATCAACGAATGTACTCGAAAGCACAAGAATCCACCAAGCATGATCAATATCTGAAAGTGACGTCACTGCGGTCATTCAATTGCTCGAATATTCCAGGTAGCTCTCGTCAGAACATTCGCCAATGCACGAGAAATGGATTGAATGTCTAGAGACCCTACATAAAGCCGAGCTGAATAAATGGGGGGATTATTACAATCGCGATAGTAAAAGTGCGATATAGTGGAGCTCGAAGTAAGGGCCATATTGATTGTGAAGTAATTTTAGCTAAGACAGTTGAATTAAAAATTTATAGACAAAGTGAAAAGTGAAATTGGTGAAATTGTCAAATTAATGATTGTGCATTTTTAGTAAATAAACTCTTTTAACTTAATTCAAAAGACAGTGCGTTTTCTCTTTCCCTGAACATTTAAATTATTGGTCGCGAACCATAACACGCGACAGTGGTGTCGAAAAGCGAGATAGAAAATTTCAAAAGTGAAAACTTTTAAACATTCTTAAAGTGCAAAATAGTGAAATTTCACGTGGAAACTGAAAACAAGTTGGTTAGACAGACCTACGCTCATATCAGAAGGGTTTTGTTCTCAACTGACAAAATGCAGCCAGCGGCAACGAATAAAATCAAGAAAAATGTCAGGGGCGATTTTACTGGAGAAAATATGAAATTCGAAGATCATACTATTATTAACGAAGTTGAACGGATTTCGACTTCTGAGGTTTTTGGTATTGTTATACTCATAAATATCTCCCTTGATAATGTTTTTAGATTTTTTACATCATAGGTGTCCATTCGCGAGAGAGGAAACATATTTTTTTGTATATTTTCCCCTCCTGTGCCCCTACTGAAGCAAAAACTGTCATTTTAAGAATGTTTTGAAAAGCGCCCATAGAGAACTTTCATTCGATACTTATATCGGTTACCTTAGATGAAATTTTTTTTCAGGGGCCACTCCCCTGTACTGAAATCATCAATTCATGGCGAGTTTTTCGAATCCTGGAATGGTTACCAAGCCCTTTTGCTAGGAGCTCTCTTTTGCCTCCTCAACTTGTTTTACCTATGAGTATTAATTGTGGGTACTCATCTTCAGTCATTCCTTAAATTGAACCAAGTGTTAAAACCATGCACCTTAAACGTTGAAGTTGGGAAAAATAACTCAAAATTATTCAATCTTCGCATTCAAAACAGCCACTATTTTGTTTTACGATTACTGATGCCACTAGCTGATTCAATTCTCAAAGATATTCATGAAACATATCGTTCTTGAAATTTTTATGCAAATCCTAGCAAAACAGTAGTGTCTGAGTCGGTAAAAAGCGCATATGGTTCCATAGCCATATGTTTCCATAGTAATACGGCGCATATACGCGAAAAGTTTGAACATTTCCCCTTCCCCTGCCCCCTCGGTACAGATAAAGTAATTTTAAGACTTGTCTTGAAAAGATATCATTAAGGCCTTCTCAATGACACCCTATTCGACTCTACCCATAGTGAAAATTATTTTTAAAGGGTCACCACCCTATATGAGGAGACCCCCCTTAAACCACTTCGAAAAAACTTTCCACCCCTGAATTTTCAAGAAGTCACCACTTGTGACCTTCCCATAAAGTTACATTGCTGTAGCGTCAATAGTTTCGGAGAAAAAGTGCTGTGACATACCGACGGATGGACGGACAGACGGACACAGGTCGTGATTGCAATAGGGTTTTGTATTTTAGTACAAAGCCCTAAAAAGGAGCCAAAAAATAAAAAAGTGCCACGAAGCCTTAACTTAAAAATTAATGAATTGACCATGTCGGAGCTTAAGTAAGAGTTGGAATAGCGAAGCCTGTCTACGCACGGTTCAAAGGCCACACTGATTGCATGCTTGCGTAACGCGATTGAATCGGAAGGCGCGTGTCTGGATTCAGGTGAGCCCTCAGATGGAGAACAAGAGACAGAACGTGGAGAAGCAGAAACACCGAAACCAAAGGAACCAGAAAATGCGCTGATGCAAACGTTGATGCTGATGCAGCAAGAGCAGCGACAACAGTCTTCCAGTTTAACAGCCAAGCTGAATGACCAATCAACGAAGCTAAATGAACAATCAGCGAACATTGGCCAAAAAGCGTGCAAAATCAAGGCAGACATCACACAGAAGCTGAAGGAGCAATCAGCAAAGCTAGACCAACAAGCAATTGAAATCAAGGCAGACATCACAGAGAAGCTGGAGAAACAGTCAACCGAAATAAAAACGGAGCTCGGTAGTCTGACAAACAAAATTAAATGCGTTGAGGAAAAGGTTTACCAGGTCGAGGAGAAAGCCAGCCATATTGAGGATAGAATCAACTATGAGATCAGCCCGGTCGAAGAGAGAATGAAAAAGGAATTGGAAGTAGCGAAGGCAGTAGTAATCACCTCACCAGCCTCGCTTACAACCACAGCACAAAGTACATCCAGAAATGTGAATGCACTAATCTTTGACGAGCAAAGGGTCTGGAGCATTTACGAAACCCAGCTTGGAGCCACCGCTATGGCAAATCACTGGAATGAGCAGGAACGAGCAACTGCTTTTGCAGACGATCTCCGTTGAGTTGCACTCAAACCTGGCTGTTATAATGAATGCGCTCGACATGCGTTATGGAGACGATCATCTGAAGCAGATTTGTCGGTCACAGTTACGGCATCGGATGCGGAAGTCTGGCGTAACGTTACAACAGCCAGCCCAAGACATTGAGCGACTGGCACTTTTGGCTTACCCAGCTTATGAGCCAGAATATCGAGACGACGCAGCAACAGAAGCGTTCATCAGCGCATTAAAGGACCAGGAATTGCAACAAGCTATGCGTTCAGCTCAAAAGCAAACGGTTAAGGATGCATTGGCTTATAGTCTGAACTTTGAGGCAGTGAAAAATGTGACTCGTACCACTGCCCGGGTTCGCGAGGTAGTGGCAGACGAGTGCAGGTGTGAGCGCGTGGAAATCGGGCGACAGAAGAATGTAAATAGTACGTTTAGATGCTGGAATTGCGGAGAGAATGGGCACCTGCAAAGAGACTGCAAGAAGCGAAGAAAACCAAGCTATTGTCCCGGGTGTGAAGCTAGGAGGAGATCCAGACCGAGTCAGGAGCCCAGAATGGAAGCTCTTCAAACTGAGGGGTCGGGAAACATGTAAGAGCCAACTTCGTGGGGTAGAGGTTGCCTAGGAGGATCGACATCCCCAGCACCACCATCACCGTATCAAGACTACATCGTGGAGAAGCGGACTTATGCCTTCTGGGTCAAGTTGATGGAGAACATTGCATCATAACAATCGATACAGGTGCACCACGATCGATTATCCGACCAGACCATGATAGGCAACAACTACTTCAGAAGGGCACAATTTTCTCACGACGGACAGCTACGGGAGAAACTGCACCTATCCATGGAGAGGTCAACCTCCAGATACAGTTGGGAGACCTTGCGTCCGACATAACTTTCTGGTCGCGAACATTATGGATGAGTGCATTCTCGGAATGGATTTTCTGCGACCACATGGAATCACGTTGGATTTGGGCAAACGGGTATTGAAATGGCAAAATGTCGAAGTATTGATGGAGGATCCCAGTGTCCGAATTCCCAAGATGAATGTGGTAGTATGTGCCGACACTGGTGTACCGAATTCTTCCGAGAGCATTATATGGGCCAAGCTTGATGGTGATTCTAGAGACCACCGATCTTATCTAATAGAGCCAACGAAGACGTCCGCATTGCGCAGTTTGATTGCAGGACGAAGCCTTGTAAGATCTATAAGGAACGGATACGTGCCGGTTAGAGTCCTTAGCACCGCAGACTCAACCACAAGCATCAAAGTGGGAGAAATTATCGGCAGCTGTCAGTTTTTTTCACCATCACCTCTTTAGAAGCCACTCACAACCATCATTGGAAAAGGAGGCAAGACAAAGCCCGGAAATCCACGCCTACAATATTGAAGACGGGCCAAATTGCCAGTGCAGCTATTCAAGCGAGCCTCTAATCTGGTCACCAAGTATAGTCACATCTCCTCAATAAGCCCGGATGACCAAGGTCGAACGAGTATGGTAACTCACGTCAAAGATACACAGGGAACCAAGCCGATTCAACAAGCACCAAAACGTCTTCCTATAGCCAAGCAAGGAGAAGTGAGCACACTGATCTCGGACATGGAAAAACAAGTGTTATTGAACCTTCTGTCAGCCCCCGGGCGGCGCCAGTAGTTCTAGTAAAGAAAAAGGATGGTAGCACTCGGATTTGTGTCGACTTTAGGCAGCTTAAGGACGTCACTATGAAAGATACAGGTAGTTACCCGCTTTCACGCATCGACGACATCATGGACACTTTAGCCGACGCAAAATGGTTTTCTACACTCAATCTCAAGAGACCGAGATAAGACCGCATTTTCAGTTGGAACCGGATTGTAGAATTTGTGATGATGCCATTTTGGCTTTGCAGTGCTCCAGCCGCCTCTGACTGTCTGATGGAATACGTGCTACAAGGCCTAACCTGGAAAGCCTGCTTGGCGTACCTAGATGACATCATTGTTATTGGGAGAACGTTCAAAGAGCATGTGCGGAACTTAGAAGAGGTTTTCTCCCGACTGCGACTGGCGAATCTGAAAGTTAGTCCCGACAAGTCTACCCTTTTTGCAGCTGAAATAAAATACCTGGGACACGTTGTATCAGCAGAAGGGGTCGAAATAGGCTATGAAAAAATTGAAGGAGTGAAAAGCTGGCCAACACTAAAACAACAAGCGCCAACTACGAAATCTTCGGGGTCTGGCGACCTACTATCGAAGATTCGTCAAAGACTTTGCCAAAAAGCCAAGTGTCTCCATCGGTTAACCGAGAAAAATCGCCCGTATGCCTGGAATGAATGATGCCAGGCAGCCTTTGAGAATCACCTAAGTTGCCTGAATCACCTAAGTTGGCATATCCAAAACCCGGAAAAATGTTTTAAATTGGCACCGATGCGAGCAACCGTGGGATTGGAGCTGTATCCCCCCAGCAGATCGATGGCGAAGAAAGAGTTCTCTATTATTACAGTCAAGTTGTCTCGAAAAGTGAGGGAAACTACTGCGTGATTAGGAAGGAGCTTTTAGCTATAATAGAGGCAACCAAGCAGTTCCACAAGCACCTATATGGCCAGAAATTTGTTCTTGGAATGGGCCATGCTCGTTGAAACGGCGGCTTAATTTCAAAAATCCCGAAGGTCAAGTTGTAAGATGGATCGAGAGATTGCAGTCATACGACTACAAAATTGTTCATCGAAAGGCCGGAGTTCATAGAAATACTGACGCCGCATCTCGTCGTCCATGTCCAGCTAACTGCAAGCATTGCCGACGGATTGAAGAAAAGGAGCCGACCGTTGATCTGCGAGCGATAACGGCCGAATTCGATGAAGGTTGCTCATGGGAGGAGATTCGAAACGCCCAGCTAGCCAGTGAAGACATCAGACTATTGCTCGTATGGAAGGAGACAAGTGGGCGACTTGAGTGGAAGGACGTTTCAATCCATGGCACAACTCTGAAAAGCTATTGGGCACAATGGAACTCCCTTCAGGTGGAGGGTGGCGTACTCAAGCGGAAATGGGAAACGGCGGATAGCAGCTCCTATAGGATGCAAACTTTACTTCTCAAAAGCCGAATCCACGTTGTGGTTAAGGAAATGCGTGAAGGGTCCTCGGAAGGCCACTTTGGTGTTAACAAGATCTTAGCGAAATTGCGGGAAAGGCTCTACTGGCTCCACGCTTGGGAAGACGTAGAGGACTGGTGTCGCAGATGCATAGTTTGCGCTTCCGTCAAAGGTCCAAAGCGACGATTGAGAGGACAAATGCAAACCGACAACGTAGATGTACCGTTTGAAAGGGTTGTTGTTGACATCGCAGGACCCTTTCCTGAAGCCAAATGGAGAAATTGATACACGCTGGTTGTGGCAAATTATTTCAGCAAGTAGTACGAGGTCTATCCCATTTCCAACCAGGAAGCAACTACTGTAGCCGAACAGCTAGTATTAAATTGAATCAGTAGGTAAGGTGTACCTTGTGAACTACATTTGGGTCAAGGCTGAAACTTTGAGTCACTGGTTTTTGGCGAAATGTGCGAGCTGCTGGGAATACGGAAAATGAGGACAGCACCACTGCATCCCCAATCCGATGGAATGGTCGAACATTTCAATGGCACAGTCAACAAATACCTGGCCAAGATGGTTGACGAGAACCAAAGGGACTAGGCCCGACACATCCCGCTATTTTGGATGCCGTATAGAGCTGCCGAACATGCATTGGCGGGCCAAACCCCAGCCAAAGTTATTTTTGGAAAGACTATTCGTCTGCTGGCTGATGTAAAGTTCAAAACACCCCCTAATAAAACCCAAACAATCTCGGAGTACGCAAGTGAGCTAAGGCAACGGTTGGACCAGATACATCGGACAGTGCGAAAACACCTCGAATCGGCTACTGACCGCATGAAGACCAGATATGATCTGAAGGCAAATTCTACTGGTTTCCAGCGAGATGACTTGATGTGGCTATATAACCCACAACGGCGGAAGGGTAGGTCTCCAAAGTTGCAGCATAATTGGTAGGGACCATACCGAGTTATAAAGTGAATCAACGACGTCGTATACCGCATACAGGAACAACGTAAGCCGAGAGCCAAAATGAAAATCGTGCACTTGCATTACATCCAGGGAGAATTGACTACAACTGGTGACACATCTTTTCGGGACGAAATGAACTGAGGGGGGGGCAGTGTTACATGTGCAAATAATTCTGCGAGCTACTGTCACAATTGTTTTCGCAACTATTAAGAAAATCATCATCATCATCACCCAACAGTATGTATGACTTTATGGATGGCTTTCTGACCTCCGCTGCCACATATTTAATGAGCTATACTGGAGTCCAATCGATGCTCGGCGCTTTATCATTCTTTTGGGGCTTATGTTGGAATAAACTTCATCCATGAGTGGTGGGGCCAATGAAAGCTTTCCAGGATCTTGGGCTCTAATGTTCTGGAGCTGTGTGGAGGATTTAAGAAGTTCTTGAAATATGATGCCCACCTTTTCTTAAGCCTGTTTTCATTGGTAACGATGTTTTCTTGCGTTGTTGCTCGCTAGACTTGCATCGATGATTCTCAAATAGTCGTCATCGCATTTTCCTTTCTTAATTCTGATTATATTATTCACTACACTTCTGAGATTTTCATTGTGTTGGTTTTCTTCGTCCAAGTTTTCCTACCTAAATATTGTTTGTATGCCTGATTCTTACGATAACTGATGAGACGAAGGTAATTGGTAGCACATCCACATTGAATTAGTAGTTTTATCAGCAATTCGTCAATAGTTTAGTCAAAAACGTACTACATTGATGATCGTTTTTCATTAAAGTTCACATTCAATGATATAATTGTTAAAAAAGTTCAAATGGAACTAATTGCCTATAGCATGCAGTCTTATCAAATCCAAGGATGTATATTTTTCATAAAAATATAGAAATTATTTAAAAAACTTCATTTGAATCGATTAATAAATTCTAACAAAAACTTTTTGATATCAAAATAACTAGATCTACGTTCAAAATACCAGAACCCACAGTAGTATCTCATTTTCATCTTTTCAGTCATAAATTAAGCATCATAACTCCTTCAATCCATTCAAAATATACTCCACCCTTTCATCATACTTCCTGTAACAGCTAAAGGACAGATGTTCAGTTTTTTGTACATGTCGAATAGGAAGAAGAAAGTTAATTTAATTTCAAATCATTTCCACACTCGCTCGAATGAATCATGACGGAAGGTGTCTAGGCTGTTATTATCCTGAATCCTAGAACGTGATGTGTTGCTGGTTAAGCTCGCCCTTTCCTGCCTTTCTCCGACTGAGTTCCGAATCGATTCATTAGCGGTGGTAATCTGCGGAAATGTAATATAGCCCACCCGACACGACTCTTCTGGTTTTAAGGCAAGGATTAATTTGCACCACGCTGTTGACAGACTCGTTTGACTGATGACTTGGGCTCCATTCTCCGAGACGGAAAAATCACTAGGGTGTATTTGATAGGACGGGTCCGATTAGAGATTTTCAAATGAAATCCTAGTTTCTAATACAGGATGTCATTTAGCAAACGCAAATGTGGGTAAAGGGGCTATAATTAAAGCTGGCAAAAAGTGTAGAGTTTTTGACCTTTTTGAGTGATTGAGATTTACCAGGCCGATGAATTTGGATATTTATCGTGTATATTAATTAAACCGTTGGTGTTAGCATTCCTGAATTTGATTTAGATAGAGAAACACGTTAGCGATATGATTTTACTCTAATATTAACAAAGTCCAATTTGGCACTCTTACTCATCAACAGAATATTTAACTCCTTTCATGATTTGTAGGCGACTACATGAAAGTACATTATCTTAAAAGGGATCAAGGTGTGACTTGACTATCTATTCTACAAGAATTATCTTCCAATGTCAAACGTTTATAATTCAGTAGATTCAGTTATCTGTTACTTCAAACAAAGGAACATTAGACCCTTGCAAGCAAAACACAAAATACGAAGAAAATTGCAATAAATCTGTCAGGATTGTCCTCCACAAAAAAGATTAAGTACCATGTCCGGTAGTAGCCCATTCATTTTGATTTGTAATCCTCTCCACAATCCTTTTGGGTAAATTTTATTTTATGGTCTCTCATCTGAATTTCTCTGCATACGCAAGAAAAAAATTCAAAAATAAATAAAAATAAAAGCTTGATTCAGTTGAAAGCTTTTAACATATTTCATATTAACAACCCGGATTGTGTCTTAAATGTGAAGCGACATTTCCCACTCGTAAATAAGTCCACAGAATCCTTTTTATTGTATCTTAATGTCTCCTCGTATTTACATGAACAGTCTTCGTAGATGTATAACGGCACCCACACGTGACGGAATTCTCGTGCTTGAGTTGGGTCATGCAATTGATCGTGCTCCAGCCGAGTCACGTTCTTAAAATATTAATGACAGACTTACAAATGCGATATCTATGATAATGTTCACTTGTAACGGAGGGCATGGAATGGAAAACTTTCTTCCAAAAACAGTTTCCATAATTTTCCGAACGTATTATGGGAAATGTTAAATGTTGGCAGGTGTTTAATGAGCGGTGTGAGCTTACATTGAGATGGCATACGGAGTATTCTGTGTAATGGAGCACGTGAGATACATGGTAAGCATTTAACGTTCAAATGATGGGCCATAATAAAATAATTGAGAATGTTATTGAGTGTATTAAAATGAAATATTAGTACCATTGCATTGAATAGAAGAGCTACTTGGAAGCCTTGATAATTGCAGGAGTATATTAAGATAACGAGATGAGAAGAATGATATTATGCGAGAATTCTTTTTTGTCTAACATGTTCAAAGACTTCATTTTCAGAAGTTTTTCACCCCAAGAAAATAGCATTTGAGTCATGTTTAGATTTATACAGGGTTATCCATTTCATGGTTGGGAAAGTATAATCTTGCCATTTGACATTTGTCAAAATTAAATATGATCCAAAGCATGTGTTCTTTAGTTGAAGGTTTGCCATTTAGAAATATGGATCGTTTTACAGTCCAAAAACGCGTTAAAATTATTAAATTTTATTATAAAAATGATGATTCTGCTGTATCAATATTTAGGGCTTTACGAGCCGATTACGGTCGACATAATCGACCTACACAGCAAACAATTTCGAGCACAGGGAGAAAATTTGAAGAGACTGGATCGGTTATTGATATTGCAAGGCCTGTGCACCATCGCAACATTCGTTCTTCTGAAAATATCGCTGTCGTTGCTCAAAGTGTGGAAAAGACCCGAATTTGTCGATTTCTCGACGTGCTCAACATTTGGGCTTGTCTTACGGCTCATTGTGGCGGATTTTGCGTTTGGATTTGCATTTCCGTCCGTACAAAATCCAACTCACTCAAGAACTTAAGCCTCAAGACCATACACAACGCAGAATGTATGCGAATTGGGTGATTGAACAACAAGCCATTGATAACGATTTTTCGAATAAAAATTTTCTTTAGTGATGAGGCTCATTTGTCGCTCAGTGGTTACGTAAACAAACAGAATTGCCGCATATGGGGCTCTCAAAATCCTCAGGAGATCGCAGAAAGGCCTTTGCATCCGGAAAAAGTGACCGTTTGGTGTGCATTATGGTCTGGTGGTGTTATTGGCCCGTTTTTTTGAAAACGATCAAGAAAGAGCCATTACAGTCAATTCTGACCGCGGATGTTAACCGATTATTTTTGGAGAGAAATTGAAAATTGATCTGAAGAACATGTGGTTCCAACAGGACGGAGCCAGAAGCCACACAACTGTTGAAATATTAACATTGTCACAAAGTGTGGCAGCACTGTTATTACAAAATTCACTGTCAAAACCTAAATGTCACTCTCATACACATATTCAAGCAGTAGCACAGTTAGTCCAATCATAACATTCAAGCGATCAATATTCAATAAAATAGAACTCCATAAAAGCGAGCATTTCTTTTAGTATAAGCATAAATCGTTGTCTTTCAATTTTGTCTAATTTATTTCCTGCGTTCAACTTCAAATTACAATAGGTTTTGGGCCCAGTGAGCCTAAAATAGTTAGACAATTGAAAAATAGTGAGTCACATCGTCGAATGTGTAAAGTGTTTTATTCCAACAATCGTCTTGTCATAGCGTAATGGAAAATATTAAAAACGGTTTCTGGACTCTATAAAAGTGAATAAAAAGTTGGAAAAATCCCATAAATATTCATAGTTAAAATAGACAAGCATCGCCCAATATTTGTAGTGCAAAGCCAAGTCAATTGACTTCATCGTCGCATGAAATATTTGAATTTCACAATAGTGTGCAAGCGTTGCCGTTTTGTGTTTACAGTAAAGTGCGCGTGCACAGCAGTCGAACGTCGTCATTGAATTCAAAAGAACAGATTAAATAAGCAGTGGCTACTCTTCGTCGGTGTTTACATACAGTTTTTTTGTGCAATTTTGGCTGAAAGTATTTCACCATGAACGACAAAGACGATCACAATTTTATCGGCCACAAATTGAAAGATCAATCGAGTTACAAATTATGGAAATTTCGAATCACAGCATACATGAAATCTCGTGATTTGACCGATAATATTGAGGGTAAGAAACCCGACGATACAGCGCAAGAAGAAGATAAGTCGAGATTCAATCGAAATGAGGGAAGGGCCATGAATGCAGTTGTTCAATCGGTTGATGCCACAAACGCGAATCTTGTTTTGGATTGTAAATCAGCGAAAGAAATGGTGGATCAACTTGGCAGCGTTTATGAAAAGAATACCGGAATTCGCATAATTGTATGTATGAAGAGTATTTCACAGCAAAAATGCGTGACGATGAGGGGGTAGCAGCGTATATTTCTCGTGTGAATCAATTGTCATCTGAAATTGAACAGCAAAAAGAGAAGGAAAAGTTACCCGAAAATTTGAAAATGGCACGCATCATTTCTGGGTTGACATCGAGATTCAACAATTACAAAACGGTATGGTACAATACTACATCGAATCGTACGCTCACCGAATCGATGTCGTCATTACAATTGGAGGAAGACAATCTTGAACGATTGAATAAAGAAGAAGTCTCGCATTCTAGTGCTGCGTTTTCAGCGAAAACAAAGAAAAATTCCAAAGCCAAAGACTCAAAGCCAAAGTCGAAAATCGATGATTTAAAGAGGAAAACGAAGTGCAATGCATGTGGTCAGAAAGGCCATTGGGCAAAAGATAAAGTTTGTCCAAAGCACAACGAATCGTCAATCAAAAGCGTTAAAAGTAAAAGTAGAAGCAACAAAAATGAAATGGCATGGTGTTCCGTCGTGACAGCTGAGCCAAAGTGTGAAGAATCGGAAAGCTGGTATGCCGATTCAGCCGCAACAAAACACATGACATTTCATCGAGAATGGTTTACAGAGCTACATAAATACACTGGCCCGTGTAAAGTTAAAGTGGCAAACAAATGTCTTTTACCAATCGAGGGAATTGGCACAATTCTTATTGAAGGAAGAGTTGACAATCAGTGGAAGCCAATCCGTTTGGAAAATGTGTTGTATGTTCCTGAAATCAGCGAAAATTTGTTTTCAACGGGTGTATTAACGGATAAAGGCATCAAAGTTTTGATCGAAAAGGGAGGCTGCAAATTCATCAATGAAGCAAATAAAGTTGTTGGAGTTGGAAAGCGTGACTCAAAGAATCGACTCAAATTGGATTTTCGTTTGCGCATTGGTGAATATGCAATGGCTGCTGTTTCTCTACAACATTGGCATCGGAGGCTTGGAGATGTCAATGTCGATTCTATCAAGAAAATGTGCAAGAATGATCTGGTCGCGGGCGTCGAATTGGCTGGCAGCGAAAAGTTTTTTTGTGAAGATTGTCAATACGGAAAAATGACCAGAGCAACACACAAGCGATCCAATAAGCGAGAATCATCAAGAGGAGAATTCATGCATGTAGATTTATGTGGTCCAAGCGAAATCAATGGAATCGGTGGTATGCGTTATTTTATGCTAGTTAAAGATGAAGCAAACAGCTTTCGTTTCACGTATTTATTAAAGTCAAAAGATGAAGCGTACGCACACTTGTAGGCATTGATTCCACTGGTCAAAAACATGAATGGCGCTCAAATCAAATATTTTAGATTTGACAACGGACGAGAATTTTTTAACCAACGGGTGTTAATTGATGTACTGCAAAACGAGGGCATACAATTTGAGGGTATTTCACTATATACACCTGAGCAAAATGGTCGAATCGAGCGTGACAACCGTATTGTTCAGAAGAGTGCGAGAACTATGCTCATAGCGAGTGGTTTACCGAAGTCACTATGGCCAGAAGCGGTACGTACTGCGACGTACTTATTGAATCGCACAACAAACAGTAAATGCGTTGGCGCTACGCCGTATGAGTTATGGTTCGATAAAAAGCCGTATTTGGGACACATCAAAATTTTTGGAACGGAATGTTTCGTTCAAATCCCAAAGCAAACTGGTCGAAAGAAGTGGGATCCAAAAGCAAGGAAAGTACATTTGGTTGGATTCGAGCCCACAACGAAGAATTTTCGTCTGTATGATCCAGAAAAGGGGCAAGTTTTCATGAGCTGCGATGTTAAATTCAATGAACAACCGGATAAATATGTGATTCGAGATGAATCGGATGGTGAGGAAATCATTGAGCATTCAGACGATGATGAAAGTGGCAAAACAAGTGATGAAAGCAGTGAACGTACTTTGGTAGAGCAACCAAATGACAAAGCCGTCAAGCAGGTGGTTGAAGAAATAGTAGGGAATGAAAATGAAAGTGATTCGTCGTTTGAAGATGCGTCAAATCAAACACCAGATAAACGACAAAATAATCGATACGGTTTGCGAGAAAAAGTCAATGCACCAGATCGTTTAATGTATTATGGTCATTCAGCAGTAATGTATGAACCAACAACATATGAAGAGGCAATTCGTTCAGAGCAAAAACAACAGTGGAAGCAAGCAATGAACGATGAATATGATGCACTCATCAGAAATGAAACATGGGAATTGGTTGAGGCACCGATCAATCAGAAGGTAATTGATAATCGTTTGGTATTTAGGGTAAAGCAAAACCCAAATGGCGCAATCGAGCGATACAGGGCGCGTTTAGTAGTTCGTGGATTTACACAACAATATGGTGTGGATTATGAAGAAACGTTTAGTCCAGTGGCCAAATACACATCGATTCGTCTACTTTTGTCATTGGTAGCGATGAACGGAATAAAATTGAAACAGTTTGACGTAAAAACAGCTTTTTTATATGGTGAGCTGAAGGAAAATGTTTCCATGAAGCAACCAATTGGATATGAAGACGGTACTGAACGCGTGTGCAAATTGAAGAAAAGTTTGTACGGTCTCAAGCAGGCATCGCGATGTTGAAACCAGAAGTTCACATCATTTATGCGTAAGTTTGATTTCAAACAAAGTACATACGATCCATGCGTTTTCATTCGTCGAAGTGAAAACACGATGACAGTTATTGCGATTTACGTTGACGATGGCTTAATAGCGACAAATGATGCGAATTAAATCGATAAAATCACATCATACTTGCAAAACCATTTCGAAATAAAAGTTTCTGAGGTAAATTATTTTCTCGGTCTTCAAATTGAACGATCACCTGACGGGTCAATTCGTATACATCAAGAGGCATATGCAAAGAAAGTATTGGATCGTTTCAACATGATGGATTGCAGTCCCATGTCAGCACCAATGGACACTAATCAAAACCTTGGCGATTTTGTAAACGATGAGTACTGCGACACATATCCATATCGACAGGCCGTCGGAAGTTTAATGTATCTGAATGTTGGAACGAGACCGGACATAAGCTACGCTGTTAGTGCCGTAAGTCGTTATTTAGATCGACCGAGTGCGGCACATGTTGAGGCAGTAAAGCGCATCATGAAATACATAAAGGGCACACTAAATACAGGTATCCTTTATAAAAGTAATGTTACTTTTGATTTCGTTGGCTATAGTGATGCGGATTATGCCGGAGACAGTGAAACGAGAAAGTCAAGTGGCTACGTTTTTCACATTGGTTCGGGCGTCATCAGTTGGGCATCAATGAGACAAGACGCAACAGCATTGTCTTCAACGGAATCTGAATACATGGCTGCATGTCAAGCAATCAAGTAACTCGTTTGGCTGAGGGGAGTCTTGTCTGAGTTCACGATGATTGATGATTAAAAAGCAAAATTCTACGTCGATAACTTGGGCGCGATCAAATTGGTAAAGAATCCAGTATTCCACAAGCGGACGAAGCATATCGATGTTCAATATCATTATATCCGAGAGAAATACGAAGAGGGATATTTCGAATTGATTCATATTGGCACAACAGAGCAAGTTGCGGATGTACTGACCAAAGCATTGAACAAAAATCGTCATAAATATTTGTGCAAATTAATGGATTTAACCTTTAAATCAAATACTAATTAGCGTAGAGTTTTTGTAACAATGAGTGGAAGTGTTGAAATATTAACATTGTCAAAAAGTGTGGCAGCACTGTTATTGCGAAATTCACTATCAAAACCTAAATGTCACTCTCATACACACATTCAAGCAGTAGCACAGTTAGTCCAATCAGAACATTCAAGCGATCAATATTCAATAAAATAGAACTCCATAAAAGCGAGCATTTCTTTTAGTATAAGCATAAATCGTAGTCTTTCAATTTTGTCTAATTTATTTCCTGCGTTAAACTTGAAATTACAATACCAACACAGGCTAATTGAGCACTTTTGCAAGAGAAATTTCCAGGACGCGTAATTTCGAGATTGAGGGATGTAAATTGGCCTGCAAGATCCTGCGACCTAACAACTTTGGATTTCTTTTTATGGGACCATGCAAAAGATCGTGTTTACGCAAACAATCCTCGAAATCTTGAGCAATTGAAAACCAATATTCGTGAAGATATGGCCGAGATATTGCCGGAAATGTGCCGAAAAGTCATTGAAAATAACCTCAAAAGGATTGAGGCCTCTGAGAGGTCCCGTGGAGGACATTTGAATGATGTTGTGTTTCACGTATAATGACAAGGTTCATTCTTTATATTGAAAAAAAAATTTTGTTTCCATCTGAATATTTCATGTTTTTTCTTTAGCTTTACTTTCCCAAAATGGATAATAAAATGGATACGACAACGACTTGCCATTATAAAATAAATTTGAAATAAGGTCTTTCCATTTCAATGCGTTGTTGGTTTCATCAAAAGAACAGCGATTCAGCCTCGTGAAAAATCATGCTGGAAAAAATATTGACTTGGTGCGCTAAATGAAGCTGTTTTGATTTCCAAAGCATATGAACACCTGAACGCTCAAACAAAGGCCAGTAATAAAACGAGTATGATAGGCATTACGAGTGTGCGATTTGTGTTATTTGCGGGGATTTGCTCTACGTATCATTAAACAGGCTTATGTTGAACAGTTTGCAATATTTATTCAATGAAACAGCACAAACGTTTATTAATTGCAATATGTACCAGCTTGCACGTCTGGATTTTTCGAGCTCGGGTAGCAAGTGATAGAATTCAATTCTATCGCTACGCTATGCATACAGGACTGCACTCGATGCGCTACATATGTATATGTGTGTACGTGCTCGATAGTGGAGCCAGATCTCGCTATCTTATCGAGCAGAAAGCGGAGCTATTTACTTGCGCTGTGAGGGATACGCTGGTGTTAGGAAATCCTGAAACATCGCAGTCAATACTCCCCAATGGCCATCGTGTGCAGCGAAGGGAATGAAAATATTACCTTTCTTGGCAGGAATAAAGGGCTGATTCCGCTGTTGTCGTATGCTGTGGGCTGAAAGAACCACTTGCAGGGGCAACATAGGTTAGGGCATCGGCAACAGCGGTAGCGGAAAGGTTGGCTGAGGTTATGATCGCAAATCTGGCATTGAAAAGACGTTTGATTGCTTGGAGTCTTCTGGTTTCATGTGGTCAGTGTAGAGGTATTGGTGATGGTATTTGTATCGTTGACGTGAGTTTGATTATTGATCCTTTTGATGACTCAGTGAGGTCCGGTATACGGCTGGTCAAGCAGTCTGTTGATCTTTTTCATACGATGACACATATACTTGTAAATGGACAGGTGGTCTTAACACAAACGGGTGGTATGCGGTGTGTATGGCTGGTGGAACCGGGTAAATCGCTTTGATCAGGTGGCATAAGTTTGCGACAAAATCCAGTGGGCAGCTGACTGGTGCTCTCTGAGGTAGGGAAAATTGTCCAGGATCCGTTCTGACGTCGCAAAGGCCATTACTGCTGGTGAAGTTTACAAGCCTACCTCGAATGTGATGCGCAAGTTCAGCGAGACCACCGGAAGTGCTTGCAACCAATTCGTCTCAGAAACGCACTTTATAGCACCATTCCACGGCTTTGGCCTGAGGAGGTCTCAAGTGGTGTATCGAATAGGGTGATCCAGTGGTCAAATAACACCCTAGTCACGTTGTTGGCCCTTGATGTCACGAGCTGGTATTGCTTGAGACCAACGAGTGCAACGGTTGAGAATAGTGTGGCAGTTCTTGTAGCCCTCCGATCTATTGTAACGTCCCGAACGCCGTTACTGCTAGTGAGGCTTACAAATCTACCTTGAATGTGACGCGGAAGTTCAGCAAGACCACCGGAAGTGCTTCCAGGAAATTTGTTTTAGCAATGCACTTTATAGCATTGTAACAGGAGCCGCAGTCCAAATATTACTCGGTCCGTGTTCCGTCATTCCTCTCTGTATACTGTGAATGACAACATAAGCATACAAAAAGCTGCGAATTGTTTTCAAAGTATCTGCATAAGCAGAAGTGGGTGTGTATCCATACTCGTATTAAGTATTAAACATATACACACAAGACTTTGCAATCGAACGTACCGCCTCAGTGGAACGAATTGGTTACACGCATTCACAATGATGCGAATCGAGCGAAAGCTTGAGCTTTGTGGTTGCACCCGTCACAGAGAGATGCCATTAAAAAACAAATAATAACTGAACTTTGATTATTGAGTATTTGAAATTGTCTTAATTATTTTAGTTGTTAAGCAATTAAGTCAGCATCATTATACTATAAAAGAAATTACAGAAGCAAGAAAATTGAGAAGTGTTTCTCCATTCGCTGGCTCAAGGCGTACGCCCGAGTTGATTCTATCCCAAGGCAATAAGCAAAGTAAGAATACGTCCCACTGCATACTCAAGGCATTTGCCCGACTATAAGCGCCCCAAGGTAGTTACGCCCGCGGCCTGCAATTGAACTAATAATTGATTGATTTATCAATCTGACTGCATATTCAAGGCATCAGCCTGAGTATTAGCGTCCTAAGGCAACTACACCCGGGGCCTGCAGTTAAAGTCTTAATAGTGTGGTTTCTGCCCATTTCCTTATCCCTCTGAATGGCTAACAAATATAATTAAAGTAAATATAAATCGTACAAATCCTACAGCTCCATTAATACTCCAACTTTATACGTATACAAACATAAAACTTCATTAATTGCCTCTGTAATAAATCAATTATTAGAAAAATGTTTTGGGAAAATATCGTTTTAATATTATATAATCAACTGAACGTATAATTATATAACCAAACAAAGAATGAAATAAAACTTAAATCATTAAATAAACGAGCACCATTTCACTGATCTAATTGCCAAGTATAAAGTAGCAGGGAAGTGGTATACAGGAATATCCTTCTCTTCCCGGGAGCCTTGATGTGTATATAAGATACACTTCATATCAGGCTCCCAGTTTATGCCAGTATACA
The DNA here is from genome assembly GCA_963969285.1 of Odontomyia ornata. Classification (NCBI taxonomy): domain Eukaryota; kingdom Metazoa; phylum Arthropoda; class Insecta; order Diptera; family Stratiomyidae; genus Odontomyia; species Odontomyia ornata. Next base: position 427,547,885 of record OZ017738.1, on the reverse strand, counting down.
CAGGGTATACCGGTATGCAACAGCGCCCTTGTAAATGTGGTGCATCTGTTACACCATTCCATTGACCTGTGAGTGATACGGTGTGGTATGGACTTAATTGTAATCCACGAAGTAAACGAGTTGGTATAGGAGATTGGCCTCAAATTGATGGCCTTGGCCTGAGGTGATCTCAAGTGGCGTGTCGAATAGGGGGATCCAGTGGTCAAATAACGCCCTAGCGACTATGTTGGACTTGATGTCACAAACTGGTATTGCTTGAGGCCAGCACGTGTAATGGTTGATAATTGTGTGGCAGTTCTTGTAGACATTACACAACGATCACTTTATCAAGTCAACTTGGATGTATCAAAAGTCTTCCTCAACACCTTGAAACTACCAAGCTTCACGTGATTGTGCCGATGGACCTTTCCCTGCTTGGTCTTTCATCAGGCACATCTCTCCGTCAGCTTGGCTTAAAGAATGTAAGAGCTGATGAGCTGTATCGGGGACTTGGTGCTGGACAAGGTCAGGGAAGTACAGCTTGAAACCATTGTTGAGTTAAACGCAGTGTAATGAGTAACTGCTCGATACCAACTCATGTAGCTTAAGCCGCGGGCTTGCCAAGAGATGCGGCAACTTGTTGCATGTGGCCTCTGCCTCACTGATGGTCCAAGCAATGAGTAAGGTGGGTTCTGCAACTTTCTTTACACATAAAAGTCCTTCAGTGACGATGTTTTCTTCTCTTGGTGTGTACTTCAACCGTATGTTGAATTGGTTGATGAAGTTCAATGATCCATTTTGGTGGGGCAAGGCTTTGCCCGAGCTTAGTATCAGAGCACAGGTGATTGGTCAATGGGTGGTGTAGACAATGAAGTGCCTCCTATCTAGAATGCACTGGAAAACTTTGGTAGTGGAGAAGATTGCTAGAAGCTTGCAGTTGTAGGTGAAGTAGCACTACTTGATCTTGGCTAGTTTCCTTTAAAAGAACATTAAAAGTACCCAAGTGCAATCGTTCCACTGCTGCTTCATGGCGGCGCAAATGACAGACCTGTACATGTCAATGTGTAGGGCCAATGGGTGTGAAGGTGAAAGGAAGACTAACTTGGCTGCTGCGGCGATGCCATGCTTGTAGAGTGTAGCGTCTTAGGAATGGATGTTATGAAGTCCATTAAGGGCTGCAGTGGTGTTCTACTGCCTCAGCAAGCTAAATTAGTGCTACGCTAGGAATGGCTTAGTATGGAGATGTTCTGGCAAGCTAGTTTTGCGATGGGTTGGTTGCTCTTTCTGCGGCACGAGGGTACAATACTAAATATTTTCTCACATGACATTTATTCGGTGACCGAGGTCAAACAGGCGAAACCGATTGGCAGTTGAAAAAAGGTGATAATCGCTGAAATAACCTGCCAAAAGGGATTACAGGGAAACGCGCGACGTCGAATAACAAATTGGCTGCGTGCTCTACTTCAGATGATTTCGTCCTCACTGAGGATGGCCACGGCCCACAAATAAGAGTGGCGCAGTCAGATGGTAGCGGCGCTTCAGTGCACCCATCCTGACCGGATCGAAATCTAAAACTGCTGCCTTGGCCCGTATTGGTTGTAGAAAGCCAAGCAGCCCTGCGAGAGCACCAATAACAATGGAAAAACCCAACGTAGTGCGTGCCATACCTGGTTGGGGCTCCAAATAGAAAGACTGAGTTTCCGAATTTAACTGTTCATTCTTGATTATTATTTCTTAGTTCATAAAAAAACTATAAAACAGTGGCTCTACTTATCAACCATAAAAAAATATTACAATGTGGCTCTACAAATTCTTCTGGATCGAAAGGCCTTCGCACAATATTTTTGGAGTTATAAATTTTTATAACAAAATGAAGTTTATTATAAAAAAAAAACATAACTTTTTATAACAGTAATAATTTTCCAAATTAAAAAGAAGTTCTAATAAGAAAAACACTCATTTATTGATAAGTAAAAACAAAAGTTGTTGGGTGGGGCAATAGTGCCTGCAATCTTTAATTTCATGTCAATTGGATGCTTTTAAGGGTTTTGTACTAAAATACAAAACCCTATTGCGATCACGACCTGTGTCCGTCTATCCGTCCGTCCGTCTGTATTTCACAGCACTTTTTCTCCACAACTATAGAGGCTACAGTCATGAAACTTTATGGCGAGGTCAGAAGTTGTGACTTCTAGAAAGTTCAAGGGTGGAAAATTTTTTTAAAAGGATTTAAGGGAGGTCTCCCCATATAGGGAGGCGACCCCTCAAAAAAAATTTCACCATTGGTAGTCGAGTGTCATTGGAAAAAACTCAATGAGATCTTTTCAAAACAAGTCTTAAAATTGCCTTATGAGTACCGAGGGGGGCAGGGGACGGGGAAATGTCCGAACTTTTCGCGTACCCCCCCTCGCGATTGGACACCTGTGATCCGAAAAATCTGAAAAAATTCAGGAATGTAGGCCTTAATGAGTACAACAACAAGTACATGAGAAGTCGAAATTCACTCAAGTTTGTTAGTATAGTATGATTTATCGATTTTATGTTTTCTTGAATAAATCTAAACGGTACCCTTAAATTCAATAAAATTTAGCAAACAGATGACTATTTACAAGATTAATCTTTTCTGAAAGTTTCATAAAGATCAAATAGTATTTAACGAAGTTATAGCGATTTGAATTTTCCTGTATTACTATGGAACAATATGCCCTATATTACCATGGAAACATATGGCTTTGGAGCCATACGCGCTTTTTACCGACGTAGACACTACAGCTTTGCTAGAATTTGCATGAAAATTCCAGGAATGATAGGTATCATGAAGATGAGTACATACAAATGAAACAAGTCGAAGAGGTAGGAGAGAGCTCTTAACAAAAGGGCTTTCTAACCATTCTAGGATTCGAAAAAATTGGCCATGCATCGATGATTACAGTACAGGAGAGTGGCCCCTGAAAAAAAATTTCATGAAAGGTAGCCGATATGAGTATCAACTGAAAGTTCGCTATGAGAGCTTTTCAAAAAAGTTTCTTAAACTGACAGTTTTTGCTTCAATGGGGGCACAGGGGGGAAATACATGAAAAATGTGTTTCCTCCCTCGCGAATGGACACCCGTGATCTAAAAAATCTTAAAAAATTATCAAGGGAGATATTTATGGGTATAACTAAAACAAATACCTCAGAAGTCAGTTGTTAATAATAGTATGATCCTCGAATTTCACATTTTCTCCAGTCAAATCGTCTTTGACATGTTTCTTGATTTTATTCGTTGCTGGTCACTGCATTTTGTAAGTACAAAACCCTTCTGACATGAGCATAGGTCTGTCTACCCAGCTTGTTTTATAATTTATATAATTCGATGAATTGATTGATAGGTTGGTATCGACTACCTTGAATTCAATGTCTTACTTTTTCACAGCTTTCTTTACCGTTTTTGGTACTCTTTGAAAATCGGTGCGCACATGAAATCATTTGTTTGGCCTTTTTGAAACTTTTTCAAAAGCCAATAATTGAAACAAGCAGCGGTTTTTTGTTTAAATTCATTCGAATCTTGTCCAATGTTGTTCACTTTAACATTTGATACGAATGAAACCATATGTGTTTTTTAGTGCGTAAACATCGAATTTCTTGAACTGTGATAGAATTACGTATCAATAAAAATATTTGTAAGTCAGGACTTTATTGAACACTGAAGATAAAAAATGATGCTTGTTATCATATTAGAATAATTTGACAGCTACTCTATACTAAGTCTTATGGTAATTCCTTCAGATTCAATGTTGACATGGACAAGGTTTGCACTGAGTTCTTCAAACCGAGCAAAAATCGCAAAAGGAAAAACCTCGTTGGTAGAGTATACACTCGACCGCCTTACCGAAAATCCACGAACCGTTAGAATCCCTTTACTGAACACGCCCTTCACTTCTAAATCCTTACAGACAGGGAGGCTCATCCACTTCTACACGCAACGGTATCAGACGTCAGTTGTCACATTAAAATAGAATTATACTTGCGAAGTATTCCAATCAAGAAATTGCTTACACGCAATACGCAAAATATTTTCTACTGAAGCAAAATACCAATAAACGATTATCTTGCCGCGGTAATCTACTACCACTTTTTCGCGAGCGGAATTTTCGAAGCCAGTGGAATATTTTTCCTTATGAGGAGGAAATCACAATTAAAGTCTGCTTTGAGAAGAAAACCTACTTCAGACCGAATATCCTTATTATACGATCCGCGGGTCTGTTATTCTATCCTTTTCAGTTCTCACTCCCGCCTCGATCAGCGCAACTACACCGCTTGATTGCTGAATTCCATCTCCCCGTTGTCGCTAAGCGCGCCGCTACCCATCGTCAAAGAGATGAAAAACTTTTCCCTCCCATTCACGTGCCGGAACGGGATAACGGGCAAGTGTAATTGGCACAAGACGAGTTATCTCTTCATTTTATTATGCTTTGCTGGAGTAGTCACCGTGGTGGTAACTGTTGGTTGGGTTGCAATTGGTATATTGGGACTTCTCTGGCTCATTCGCATACCCCTGGTGTTGCTATTGTTGTCAGAATATCTGATCGTTCTGAGTATTTGACATTTGCATGTTATGAAAGGAGGGATAGGAAGCTGTAGTAAAGATAAGTTGCAATTGCGTTTGAGATGAAGTATTGCTGCCTGCGGTATTCCAACTATGTATTATTCAGCCTCTGACTCCCGTCAGTACAGGTACGGTGTGTTGGGGTTGGACATAACCCTCCGACAGTACAAGGGCTGTTTGCTGTACAGTGCTTGAACTCCAAGGATTTGTGTGTTCATGGCTTTTATGTAGTCGATTTGCATATCTTGTACTTTGTATTGAGAGGCTTTCAAATGCGTTAGCTGCAGCTAATGGAGTCCATGAATTGTGAGCTGGTGTTTCACTTGTGTGTGTCATTATCACTGAAAATATACACGAATACGTCTGTGGATATGAATTAACACTTTGGTTTGCATATTGTGAAGACATATCGATTGGTTGAAAGGCGTAAGGATACACACCGTTTATTTAATTGGCAATATTTGCTATCTGTTCTGCAGCTATTGGGTGTTGAAACTGTTGAGGTGTTATATGTGTTGAATGACATCTGCCTTTTAGTATACTTTTAAATATTTAACTATATACATCATTTTACAGGTTATACTTCATTTATATAAAACACTCTCTAACATCGCGAGTTCTACTTCACTCAGTTCTTTAACGTATCGTTCCAGGGGGTTTTTAAAAATTCGATTACTTACAATAGTTTTTTTGAATCCTAAATAGAAACAAATTTCCGTAAACCGTTTGTTAGTGCAATCGTCGGGCAATTTTGTCATCAATCGCTAAATGCATCTTGGATAGAACTTAAATTTATTAATTTTATTTGGCAACAGAAACATTAACCAATACTATGTAGTAAAAAACCACTATCGCAAGAAAGATTCACTATCTTGTAGCAGATTCTTAAGGAATTGGACTCGTGACTTTCGACAGCGTGTGGAAGCGGGCGTATCCACAAATTTTAGAAAAATGGAGAAACAGCAATATCAATCGCTTGAATACTATGTACGGTGACTCTACTCTTGCGATGGCGACCATAAAAATTGGTTTAGTGAGTTTCAACCTGGCTGCACATCGGTTTTTGATGAGCCACGCCCAGGTGCCCCAAAAATGGCTACCACGGAGGATAAAGTGACAAAAATCCACGAGCTCTTCTATTGACAGACTGGCAATTGCATGTGCGCGAGATAGCTGAGACAGCGGCAATGTTGGGAATGTGAAAGCTGTCGGTGCAATGGGTACCAAGTTTGCTCACCCCGGACAACAAACGCAACCGTAAGACTACTTCAGAGTAGTGTTTGACGTGGTTTAAGCGCAATCAGAAGGAGATTCTGCATTGTTTCGTGACCAATGACAAAACCAGACTCTACTGGTTTATACCAGAGACCAAGGAGCCGTCAAAACAGTGAAGTTAACCCGGCAAACGTACTCCATAGAAGGCGAAGACTATCATCAGCCGGAGAAAGGTGATAGCTACCGTTTTCTGGGATTCACAAGGTGTAATCTGCATCGACTATTTAGAGACAGGTTAAACAGTCATAGGGCTTCACTATACCGAATCATTACTTTTTCCCCATGATAATGCACCGGCTCAGACTCCGCCGTCGCCACGGCCAGATTGATCGAGTTGGGCTATAAGCTACTACCTATCCACCGTATTCTCCAGATTTGGCCCCGTGTGGCTTCTTGTTGTTTCCAAACTTGAAAGAGCTCCTCGCCGGGTAGAAATTTGAGTGGAATGAGGTGGCCATCGCAATCACGCGGGCCTACTTTGCAGCCCTGGATAAAACATATTTTTCAGGCAGGTTGAAGAAGTTAGAGCACTGCTGGGTCAAGTGTATCGAAGTAAGAAGAGATTATGTTGAGAAATAAATCACATACAAAGCACAACGACTGGAAATTACGTTACTGCTCATGCAGCTAACTTTGACCGTAAAACCCCTGGCTATCCGCTAGCAGGAAGAGGAACGAGTAAGAGCATCCAAGATCTAGTGGAAGTCTTTTTTTTGGTTTTGAGATCCAACTAGAGGACGAAAAAAATTATTATCTGAAGACAATTTGTGAAGGTTTTAATTAAGTGCAGTTGAGGCGGCCGAAAGTTGGGGATTTGCAACGAGAAAGTTAAGTTGGTTTGATATGTAGACAACAGTTAGATATTTTCATTCAGTGGAGTTGAGGCGGACGTAATTTGTGGATTCGTGGACGTAGCTTTTGGATTTTGCGATATTCTAGTAAATATTTAGCTAGCGACAACCAGTGAATTAGGAACCAATAATCGCCAGATATATAGGGAGTGTAGGCAGGTCGCGTCTCCATTTTGATTAAAGCATGTATTAATTACTAAAGGAGACTGAACGATCACGGTCAAAAATCGATTTCAAGACATAAAATTAAAAGGAAGCTTTTTATATCTTCTTTTAGTTAAAGCAATTAATCATTTAGTTATCGTTTTGTTAATTCATCTTCACAATCCATTTATATACTTTTTCAAATAAATTTTCAACGTAGTCTAGGTCTCAACCACCGCCTTTGCATCAAGGAAAGAAATAATTTATTCCTTTCAGCAGTAAAAGCTGTGATCGTAGGCATTAACTCCACCAGAAAAGAATCCCTCATAGAAAACGAATCATAATTTTTGTGCTATATATTTACAATGACTTGGTCGAGTTTTTGATGATTCCGGTGACTTTTACAAATTGCTGGTATAGCATTTGAAAATACTGATTATAGCCCTTTACTCTTTTTGGGGTAAATTTCGTTTATACTAGTGCTAGCTGTTCCGGACAGCCGAATCTAGTTGATTGGCTCCTGGGAAATTCCTAAGCGTTGATGAGTGTCACCAAATCACACAGTCTCCACGAGGAATTTGTTGTTTTTGGGAGCTATCTGGAACTCCAATGCTCGCAAGTGATTGAACTACTCACTAAACACCTCCCTATCAACCTGGTAACCAAGCCTGAAAGCCTTTGGCACATTACTTCGAGGAGGCCACATTTTTTTATGCCGGGAGGCGCCTTTAAGCTAGGAGATCCCTCCACTAGCTGGAGAGGGGAAGGGAAGAAGAATTATCAGTTAAACGATCCCCCTGCCCCGATGGCCCAAGCTGCTCTGACCCCCTTTTATCCTTTAGGGTACCCGAATATAATGTGTCACATTGTTCCATTTGTCACTTGACCCAAGCATCACTATGATTATACTATCTGGAGTGAGCTCCTCCATCCCTCTGTAGACACTCAGATGCAGCCCGTCCCATTTTTGTGCGCAAAAAAAGTATGGCAGGCATTGTCTTCCTCTTCTTGAAAAAACCAATGATTGAGTGATGGTGACCTACCAATCTTGTGCAGGTAAGACAGAAAACACACATGCCTGCTGAAAAACTGGATCAGATAAAATTCAGTTTCACCATCTCGTCAATTCAGCCAAGATCTAAGATCCGCAATGAGAAACGCAGTCCACTTTCCCTTCGTGCGATTCCTCGCGGGTAACCATCTCCCTCGCGTCTACGCTTCTACGCAAATAAATAAAGCAGTGCTCTCCAACAAGAAGGCCAACAGGTATCACACATGAAATGAAGAAACAATCTTCAGTGCGCCACTTTTTTTGGTATACCCCGTTACTGGAAGCAGCACTCTGCAAGAGGCGTCTTCTTGATGGGTTGGGTCCCCCTACGTTGGTCATGAATCAGAAACAGAATTCTCAGCCGTTACCCTGATTTGCTCAGAGAAACCTCAGGTACTTCACCGTTGGGATCGATTTGATCAGTACGTCTCCAATACTGATCATTCTTGCTCTAGGGATTCTTTTTTTGTTAAGATGACCACTTTACTTTTCTCCAGTGCTAGACTGAACCCAAGAGCAGACATCCAGTCTCTCACTCGGCGCATTAGAATACGTAGCCTACGTTGCGCTTATTCAACAGTGCGTCTAGCAACTAGAGCCACAACATCATCTGCAAAGCCGATCAAGACTGGCTCATGTGGCATCTCCAGTCTCATTAGCCCATCGTAAGGCACGTTTCACAGGTGCAGACTAGGGATGGATCCCTGAGAAACATCGGATGAAACTTTCATCCTTTGTTGACGACCTATTGTGTCATAAAGCAGGCTTCGGTACTTCAGGTAGTCCTTTAGAAGCCGCAATGTCTTTCTAACGTTGATTGTTACCAAAAGAAAGGTGCGATTGTATACCTTTGCTTTTTGCACCGCACTCGCCATCACTACAATCACACCGATGGTGACACGTCCTACTCTAAAGCCGTACTGATAGATACCCAGCAGCACGAATCACGGCAGTGAGTCTTCCCTTGATGAGTTTCTCTAGCACTTTCCCGGCCATGTCTAGCATGCATAAATCGCGGTATGCAGACGGCGACCTGGAACCCCTTTCCAATTGGTGCTCAGCATGCATCTTTCATCGTACCGGGAAAACCCCGTCCGTAGGCAAACGTTGAATGTGTTGAGAAACAAGCCAGGATAATGGTAATAGACAAGTTGCAACACCTCAGCTAGAATACTCTCTGGGCCTGAAGCCTTCCTAGCTGTCAATGAAAGGACTACCTCTTCTAATTTCCACTGTGGGAAGAGTGAGCACTTCATTATCTTTTCACCGTAGATAGCGTCAACAAGGACGGGATGGGCGGGGAAGTTTGCCTGCACTATCTTGCCTATCTTTTCCGCTACATGTACGCAAAGCATCCCTAGTTATGAAACTATTATATAATTAGCTTATAGCCAGGATTCCACGGATTCTTGTTCACATTGTCTACTAGATCTTGCCAGCAGCGAGACTTGCTGGTGATCGTCAATTTGCGAAAGCATTTTCTGGCTGACTTATTTATTGCTGCCATTGAGCATCACCCTAAACTTTGTGACTCTCCCTTTGCTTTTGCTGATTTAAGTTGACAACCAGTGCACTGGAGGCTTACCCTGGTGAGGTTTTCAACAAGACATAGAAGTGCTGCAAGTAATCATGATGATACTCATAGTTGAATTCACCAGGTCTTAAGTTGCCAGTTCTGTCCAGTGCAAATCACCCTGCAGCGGAACAACGGCTGTGAGCACCTTGACGAACGTCTCGTCGTTCATCATTTCAATGTTCCACCCAATCGTAGAAAGTTGAAAGCATGGACGTCAGGGGAAAACCTCACAAATCTCAAACAGAATGCACTGGTGATCACTGGCTAAGAAGTCCTCTAACACTCGCCAATTGTGTATTCTTCATACTAAGGGCTCGGAAGCGAATGTCACGTACAATATAGTTCTCTCGTAGACAATAAGGCAAAAAATTGGCGTATTTCTAGTGTTTAGTGCAACGAGCGTCGTTCTGGTCGCCATTTCTGGGATTCGTTTTGCCCGTGGATCTATTTGAGGCATGCTCCATTCGATCACTTTAGCGTTTAAGTCTCCCGCTATGAGCGCGTTGCCGTCTGCGCTCAAGGCAGCGTTTGTTCATTTGACGTTAAAAGCACACTGAAGAAGATGGTCTCTGAGCACCGAGCACACATGAAACCGTCCCCCTTTCTGGTCACAGCTCTTTGCCTAGAAATCACTGTTCCGAACCCAGATAACGGCAGTACCAGTTTTATCAGGATGCCATTATGCAAAAGTTTTATAATGGTGTTGCTCACTCAGCAGCAAAAAGTCGCTTTCATGTCCCTCGCAAACTACCCAAGCAGGTTTTGGGCGGTTGAACTACGGTGTTGGTTTACCTGCAATATATGGACCATCAAAGTTCTTATTTTCTCTTGGCTAGGTCCTCCTAAAAAACCCGATGTTTTCCTGATCCCAAGACGTTCCCAAGATCCAATCTTGGATCAGCATCCTTGCAAAGAGTACGGTGTGCCTCCTTTGTACACTCTTTTCGTTTATGTCCCATTTAACCGCATTTGTATAAAAGAGAACTCCTATTGGTTCCTTTTTAAAGTTGTGTGGTGTGATTATAGCCAAGGTATTTGAAACATTTTGCAGACAACTAACCCTTTTCTGGTTGTGCTCTTATAGAGGAATTGTTCTCATCCTTTTCGGTCAAGTCAATGATGGCCATGCGTTGTCCCCTATGGTTTTCTGGTGTCAGCCTTACGTTGATCCTCTCCAACCTAGGGAGTTCCCTTTTGATGGCCTCTTCTAGCCGGACCAGGTCCATGACACACTCAGTGTCTCTTATTTCGATCATTATCATCAGCTCCGAGCGAGGCTTAAGTTGCGCTTTTGCCATGGACTTTCTTTACTGCATCCGAATTCGATCTGTATGTGGCCCAACCGCCTTGATCGTACTGCTTTTATTGTAGTGTTGGTGGCTTTGGGGCTTACATTTCCCCTGATATCTCACATCACTTCTTCGTACGATAGGCAATCTTGGGATTTAAGAAATAGTGCCTGCTGCTGGGGTCTTTGTCGTAGGTTTTCTCACTCCTGTTTTACATTAGCTCTTTTTCTTGTTTGGGTGTCAGTGCAAACTTTGTTTTCTGGAACTTTTTAATGGTTTTTTTTTAATGATTTTCCTCGCTTCTTTTGTCAGCACTGTCTAGGATCCCTGATCTAGCACTCGAAGCCCATCAAGTGTCTCTTCCTTCGTTTTTTCATCCCGCTTTCCTTCGATTGGGCTAGACACTATTCTTTGATTGATGTTTGAAAGTGAAGCTATCTGCACCTACCCTTTAAGCTTGGCCCTTTGTTCTTCTTTAGCCTTCTGCTCTTCTTCGGTCTCCTGGTCTTCTTTGGCCTTCAAGAAGCTCCTCGGGTGATATTCTGTGCAGTCTAGGAGTACGTCTGGTTCTCATTTTTTACTCCTTTGCTGATTTTTGTCGAGCCACATGCAGATTTTATCCTTTTGAGAACATCTCTTACTTTTCGAATCAGCCTTTCTTCTTCATGTTCCTGGACGGCAATTATATTGTACGACCTCCTTTCTTGAGAAAAGTTATCGGCTTCCGTTTTCGAGTACAGTACTTCCGCCATATTTTTGACGGTGGCTTGGATCATAAAACAGGGCTTTATTTGTTTGGTCACTACTTTATTTTCCTGTCGTGATTTCTGTTCAGACTTCAGGATGGTTTGTTATTATTTCGGGATTTAAGGCCCTTGCTTCACTCGTTTCGGTTGTGATTGCAGCATTAACCATCAAATTGTCGATGTTCTCTATAGTGTCTCCACCGCTCAAAATATCTGGTGCATCCTGCAGACTTTCTAGCTATTCCTTTTTAGAACCTTCAAGCGTTTGCATCATTTTTTTTACTGCGCCTGAACCTTTGGACAAGACTATCTGTTAATCTCCGTTTTTCGTCCGTCTTTACTGTCATTGTATTCATTGTTGTAGTTGTCATCATTAGTACCGTTTCCGATGTGCTGTGAACATCGTGGCTGCAGACGCTGGTTGCGTCAGCGTTGTTGCTATTGTTACTTTTTTAGGGTTTTGTAAAATAATTTTACAAAACCCTTCTAAAATCGCATCCTGTCTGTCCGTCTGTCCGTCTGTCTGTCTGTCCGTCCGTCCGTCCGTCCGTCCGTGTGTCACAGCAGTTTTTCTCGGAAACTACTTAAGCTAGAAGCATCAAATTTCGTATATAGGTGTAAAGTGGTGATCTCTTCAAAGTTCAACTACTAAAAAATTTTATAAGGTATTTAAGGGGGGTCTCCCCATGTAGGGGAGTGGCCCCCCGAAAAAAAATTTCATTGAAGGTAGCCGATATGGGTATCAAATGAAAGGTCTTGACGAGAACTTTTCAAAACAGGTCTTCGTTTGGCAAAGTTTGCTTCGAGGGGTGCACAGGGAGGGGAAATACACGAAAAATTTGTGTCCCCCCCCCCCGAAAAATCTGAAAAAAATCATGAATGTAGGCATTGATAAGTACAACAACATCAAATACGTGAGAAGTCGCAATTCACTCAACTTTGTTAGTAATAGTATGATTTATCGATTTTATGTTTTCTTGAATTAAATCTTAACGGTACCCTTAAACTCAATGAAATTCAGAACACAGATGTCTATTTATAAGATTGATTATCCCTGCAAGTTTCATAAAGATTGCATCATACTTAGCGAAGTTATAGCGGTTTGAATTTTCCTGTATTACTATGGAACAATATGCGCTGCATGTATTACGATGGCAACATATGGCCATGGAACAACATGCGCTTTTTACCGACTCAGACACTACAGTTTTGCTAGGATTTGCATGAAAATTTCAAGAATGATAGGTGTTATGAATAAATTTGAGAATCGGTTCAGCTAGTGGTATCAGTAATCGTAAAACAAAATAGTGGCTGTTTTAAATGCGAAAATTGAATAATTTTGAGTTATTTTTTCCCAACTTCAACGTTTAAGGTGCATGCTTTGAACACTTGATTCAATTTAATGAATGACTGAAGCTGAGTACCTACAATTAATACTCATAAGTGAAACAAGTCAAGGAGGCGGGAGGGAGCTTCTAACAAAAGGGCTTTGTAACAACTCTAGGACTCGAAAAATTGGCTATTAATCGATGATAACAGTACAGGAGAGTGGCCCCTGAAAAAAAATTCATCAAACGTAGCCGATATGAGTATGAAATGAAAGTTTTCATGGGAGCTTTTCAAAACAGTTTTTGCTTTAGTGGGGGCACAGGGGGGAAATACATGAAAAATGTGTTTCCTCCGTCGTGGATGGACATCTGAAATAATTATCAAGTGAGATATTTATGAGTATAACAATACCAAAAACCTCAAGAGTCGGAATTCGTTCAACTTTGTTAATATTAGTATGATCTTCGTATTTTATAATACCTCCAATAAAATCGTCTTTGACATGTTTCTTGATTTGATTCGATCTGGTGACTGCATTTTGTAAGTTGAATACAAAACCCCTCTGACATGAGCGTAGGTCTGTTTACCCAACTTGTTTAGATCTTTTTTTTTGTGTTTTCAGTTGAAATGGTTCCAGTTTTATTGAGTCCCCCTCCACCATTTCCCTTCATGTGTGTAGTCACCTTTTTGGTCCTATGATTATCTTTGCAGAGCAGAGAGGCCATGTAATATTTGGCACAAGTTCTTATGGGGAAGTGCTCAGGGCCAGATCAACGCTAACCACGAGTCCACCTCAACAGAACTTACACCAACAACCCAACGGTGCAAACTTCGAACGAACTCCGGGGTCTACCAAGGTTTTTTGAGATGGAAACGGTATGATAGTTGAATTGAAGCCATTCACACACAAGTGTCTTCTCGGCAACCAAAATTACATATCCGCCAGCCCAAAGCATCAATTCGTTGTCCAAAGAGTAGCCTAGATCTAGTCACGATCGTTACCAGTCATCTCAGGAGGAACCTTACGGCAACCTCCATATCCTCATGTCCCTGAGGGTGGCACCTCCCAAGGAATGCTAGCCTCTAAGAGTATTCCTGACGACCTACATATCTCCTGCGGCGTTAGCCGGGGCTCCAACTTATCAGCTGGAGCGCGCACTGTAAAGTCCTAACAAGCCCGATGCTTCGTTGAAATTACACCGTCACGGTCCTTTCATAAGTGTGCTAAATTTCATCTCAATCAGACGTTGGAAAGTGCTAGAAAAATTGATTGCAAATTTTGACACTCTCATACACATAACCAAAAAAAAACCTTGCAAAAGCTCAACGGTATCATAGCATTGCATTGTTGTGGGATTAACATAAGTACACAAAATTTCAGCTCAGCCACATGTCAGGAAGTGGTTGGATACATTGCAAATTTTGACAGACATCGCAAAAGCTCATAAAAACATTGCATGCTCACGGTATTAAATCGCTCGTAGCTATGTAAAATTCTAGCTCAAAAGGATATCAGGAAGTGGTTAAAAAAAGATTTGCAGAATTGAAATAAAGCAAATTAAATGTAAGCTTGTTAAAAATGGTCAGCAATATCAATTTTGCTTGGAAAACTTTCATCCGATGCAAAGGTTTATGTACAAATACTTGCTCAAAAATGGCATACATTTGCAAAATAATTACGTTTAGCAATTTTACGATTCATGTGTATTTTCTTACACATCTCAACCCTTAAGCATATAAATTTGCGTTATAAACTTTGCGAGGTTAAAGTTCTCTAGAACTATTAAAGTTGTATGTCTAATCTTTGAGTTTCAATTATATTTATATATGTACATTTTAATGAAGCCTTTAGATTCGGTACGACTAACATTAATACCATAACAAGAAACTAAATGCATCAGCATTGTTTTTTTTAACTTTCTGTTAAATTGAGTCTACCAATGACTTAAAAATAGGAAAAAATTGGTATAAAATGAACTCCATTAAAAATAATCTCTGCCTCATTCAGGACTTACAACTGCGTGTTTGAAACCAATTCGTTAAAACTTACCAACTCACAATGCATTGATTACTTCCGCAAGCAAACTCAAAAGCCATTGTGTGCAACACGAAATCACTGTTCCGAGTTGAAAAATACTCCGGCAACGCCAATCCAATATTGCTGCCGGATGCCTTGCAGGTGTTTCTTTTCTAGCATAGCTAGCAAAGCATAAAAAAAATACCAGAACTCTTGTTTCCTTGCACAGCATGTCTGACCAAAGGGTTACAACTCTTTGTGTATATTTCATTGACGTGTTGCAGCCAAACCTGCTGAAATCTCTTTCTATTCAGGTAACACGTTAACTATTCGGTATAAAGGAATATTCTCTCATGGAAACATAGTCGTATGTGCACAAAACTGCATTTCTAGAGTTAAGAGTAGAAAACTCAATTTTGTAGTACGAGCAGTAATAGGTATATGAATTCAATCGAAAGGTTTTTTGGTTGCAGGACCAATTTTCATTACTTCGAGTAACATTTATCGATGATATGCTGGATATCCTTGTATGATCTCAGCTTTTGCTAGTTTCTATTTGATGATCAATGTCGAGTATTTAGAAATGCGAGTATTTTGGGAAATTTAAAAGTTTCAGTTATAGCATTAAAGGTTTCAATTCGCTAAGTATGCATAAAAAGTTGAGATACTAAAGATACTAAAGTAAATGCATTGCTAGCAAAGTGAAATTCAGAAATTCAATGAAAGTTTCTCTATATTGAATTTTTTCGGAAGAAACATACTACTATCAATTTCAAGTTCACAAATTGATGGAGTGTACTATATCATTATAACATTCCCAGTACATTTTGAGCACCTATTTAACTGAGAATACTGATTCAATTGTAGACTGTTTACTTCAAAAGTATCTCATTAACCTGGATCCATCCTTAGTCCAGACCTGTGGAATGTGTCTTACCATAGGCTACTGAGACAAGAGATATCAGATGTGAGGCTGGATGACTGCTCGTGGGCTCAGTCTAGCACTGGAAAACCCGAAGTGGTCATCTTAACAAAAAAGATAATCCATAGAGTAAGGATGATCAGTACTGGATACATACTGTTACATGTACAAATAATTCTGCGAGCTACTGTCGCGATTGTTTTCACAACCATTAAGAACATCATGATCACCAAACGGATGTACTCGAAAGCACAAGAACCTACCAAGCATGATCAATATCTGATATCAATATCACTGTAGCCACTCGTGATAGCTCGTATATTCCAGGTAGCTCTCATCAGAACATTCGCCAATGTTCGAGAAATGGATTGAATGGCTAGAGATCCTATATAAAGGCGAGCTGAATTAATGGGGACATTATTATAACCGCTATAGTAAAAACCACGGTAGTAAAACTGCGATAGAGTGGAGCGTGAAGCAAAAGCGATATTGATTGTGAGTGAAGACAGTTGTGATAGAAATTCATAGACAAGTGAAAGTTAGATCAAAAATTAAAATTAGTGAAATAGTTAAATTAATGATTGTGCATTGTTTAGTAACTAAACTCTTTTAACTTAATTTAAAAGACAGTGCGTTTTCACTTTCCCGGAACATTGAAATTATTGGCCGCGAACCATAGCACGTGACAGTGGTGTCGAGGAGTGAGGAAAAAAACTTTGAAAGTGAAAACTTATAAACATTTTTAAAAAATGCACAATAGTGAAATGTAACCTGAAAACTAGTGGAAAAAAAGAATGAAAGCCAAAATAATAAAGATACGACGAAGCTAACGTTTAAAAGTTAATAAATTTACCATTGCGAAGCTTATGTGAGAAGCGGAAACACCAAAATCAAAGGAACCCGAAAATACGCTGATGCAAATGTTGATGTTGATACAGGAAGAGCAGCGACAATAGTCATCTCATTTAACTGCAAAGCTAAATGAACAATCAGCACATCTAAATGAACAATCATCCACTTTAAATGCGAAGCTGAATGAACAAGCAACGAAGCTGGAACGACAAGCATTCGAAATCAAGGCAGACATCACACAGAAGCTGGAGAAGCAATCAATGAAGCTAGACCAACAGGCAATATAGGTCAAGGCCGATTTGCAAAAACAAACAACCGAAATAAGAACGGAGCTCGGTAGTCCAAACGATCAAATTAAATGCGTCGAGGAAGACGTATACCAAGTCAAGGAGAGAATCTTCCATGAGATCAGCCAGGTCGAGGAGAGAATAAACCATGAGGTGGTAAAAATGAAAAGGGAATTAGAAGCAGCAAAGGTAATAGGAACCACCTTACCAGCCCCGCTTATAACCGCAGTGCCTTAAAGGACCAGAAATTGCAACAAGCCGTGCGTTTAGCCCAAAACCAAACGGTTAAGGATGCATTGGATTATAGTCTGAACTTTGAGGCAGCGAAAAATGTGACTCGTACCACTGCCCGGGTTCGCGAGGCAGTGGCAGACGAGTGCAGGGGTGGGTGCGTGGAAAATAAGCGAGAGCCACAGGTAAACAGTGCGCCTAGATGCTGGAGTTGCGGTGAGAGAGGGCACATGCAAAGAGATTGCAAGAATCGAAAAAAACCAAGCTATTGTCCAGGGTGGAGGACATCCACACCAAGTCAGCAGGCCAGAATGGAATCCCTTCAAACTTACGGGGTCATCTTCGTGGGGCAAAGGATGGCTAGGAGGAGCGACGTCCCCAGCCATACCATCACCGTATCAAGGCTTCATCGGGGAGAAGCAAACTTATGCCTGCCGGGTCAAGTTGACGGTGAACAATGCAGAATAACAATCGACACTGGTGCAACCCCATCGATTATTCAACCAGACCTAGTGAGGCAACAACTACTTCCCAAGGGAAGGATTTTCCCACTACGGACAGCTACGGGAGGAACGGCACCTGTCTATGGAGAGGTCAACCTCCAAATATAGTTGGGAGAACTTGCGTCTCGACATAATTTTCTGGTCGCGAACGTTATGGATGATTGCATTCTCGGAATGGAATTTCTGCGACCACATGCAATTACGTTGGATTTGGGCAAACGGGTGATGAAATGGCGGAATGTTGAAGTATTGATGGAGAATCCCAGCGTCCATATTCCCACGATGAATGTGGTAGTATGTGCCGATACTGATGTCCAAGATAATAGCTAAAGCCTATAAAAATATTTTAAGCCTTCCGATACTCACTCAAACAAAACTAGTGTATCAATGCACCAATGCACTCACCTTCAGTCAAATCATTACTATGGAGAAAGCTCAGTTTATCTTCAAATGTCTAATTTCCAGTGAATTTGAACGAAGCCCCTTTATAAAAGTATCACAAATAATTCCATAAAATTCAAGAAATTTTTCAATACCTTACGCTAGAACTGATCAACTAAAGAACGATGCAATGAATAATGCTCTGCGTATATACAAAATTTTTCGAGAAGCAATGAAAGACGCAAACTCACTATTTAAGAAATTTTTAAGAAAAAACTTAAGGATCATCTAATAGTTTCAAATTAGTGATGAGTCCGGAGGATTGAAAATGTAGTATCGTAGGGCATTTTTGACCCTAGTATCGAGAAACTTAAAGACAGCTAGTTTTTATAAACTCAGAGTTTTTTTTTACTGCGTCGTATTATAATATTTCTTTCATCTCTGAGAACTGTTCACGAAGCGGACTAGACTAGCAGGAAGGAGTACTTCACAGCATTTGGTGTGCCCCTTATACCGATGTTTTCACATTGTCTGGAGGCACACGAAGGAATTGACGACGTGTAAAGTGCAGATCACACGAGCGTTGCGTGACGATGAAAGAGTGATGAAGAGAGTGGCAGGGAATGGAGGTATTAAAAAAAATCTTCCGAGAGCATTGTATGGGCCAACGAAGACGTCCGCATTGCGCAGTTTGATTGTAGGACGAAGCCTTGTAAGATCTATAAGGAACAGATACGTGCTGATTAGAGTCCTTAACACTACAGACTCAACAACAAGCATTAAAGTGGGAGAAGTCATCGGCAGCTGCCAGCCTGTTTCTACCATCACCTCTTTGGACGCTACTCACGACCATAATTGAAAAAGGACCCAAGAAACAGACAAAGTCTGGGAACTCACGTCTGCAATATTGAAGCCAGTCAAATTGCAGCTATTCAAACAAACCTCTGATCTGGTGACCAAGTACAGTGACATCTTCTCAACAAGCCCGGATGACCAAGGCCGAACGAGTATTGTAAATCACGTCATAGATACGCAGGGAGCCAAGCCGATTCAACAAGCACCGAAACGTCTTCTAATAGTGAAACAAGGAGAAGTGAGCGCGCTGATCACGGACATGGAAAAGCAAAGTGTTATCGAGTCCTCTGTAAGTCCATGGACCGCGCCAGTAGTTCTAGTAAAGAAAAAGGATGGTAGCGCTCGTTATTGTATCGACTTTAGGTAGCTTAACGATGGCCCTAAGAAAGATAGTTACCCGTTTTCACGCATCGACGACATCATGGACGCTTTAGCCGACGCAAAATGGTTTTCTACACTCGATCTCAAGAGTGGCTACCGGCAGGTAGAAATTGACAAAAAGGACCGAGAAAAGACCGCATTTTCAGTTGGGACCAGATTGTGGCAATTTGTGGTGATGCCATTTGTGCTTTGCAATGCTCCAGCCACCTTCAAACGCCTGATTAAATACTTGCTACGAGGCCTGACCTGGAAAACCTGTTTGGTGTACGTAGATGACATCATTGTTATCGGGAAAACGTTCAACGAGCATGTGCGAAACTTAGAAGAGGTTTTCTCCCGATTGCAACTTGGGATTAAGTAAGTCTACCATTTTTGCAGCTAAAGTAAAATACCTGGGACACATTGTATCAGTAGAAGGGGTCAAAACAGACCCTGAGAAAATTAAAGCCGTGAAAAGGTGGCCCACACCAAGCGCTAACTACGAAGTTTTCTACTATCGAAGATTCATCAAAAACTTTGCCAAAGTAGCTAAGTGTCTCCATCAGCTAACCAGAAAAAATCGTCCGTATGCCTGGAATGAACAATGCTAGGCGGAATCACCCGCACTGGCGTATCCAAAACCCGGAAAAATGTTTGTAGTTAACACCGATGAGAGCAACGGCGGTATTGGGGCGATACTCTCCCAGCAAATCGATGGCGAAGAAAGAGTTCTCTCGTATTACAGTCGAGCTCTCTCAAAAAGTGAGAGGAACAACTGCGTGACCAGGAAGGAGCTATTGGCTATAATAGAGGCCACCAAGCAGTTCTAAAAGTACCTATATGGTCAAAAATTCATTCTTTGAATGGACAATGCGTCGCAGAGATAGCTGCTTAGCTTTAAAAAGGGACAAGTTGCGAGATCTATCGAAAATTTCATGGAAAGCATCAAAGCGGGAGAACTCATCGGCAACTGCCAGCCTGTTTCCACCATCACCTCTTTGGACGCAACTCACGACCATAATTGAAAAAGAACGCAAGAAACAGACAAAGTCTGGGAACACACGTCTGCAATATTGAAGCAGACCAAATTGCCAGTGCAGCTTTTCAAACAAACCTCTGATCTGGTGATCAAGTACAGTGATATCTTTTCAACAAGCACGGATAATCAAGGCTGAACGAGTATTGTAAATCACGTCATAGATACACAGGGAGCCAAGCCGATTCGACAAGCACCGAAACGTCTTCCAATAGTGAAACAAGGAGAAGTGAGCGCGCTGATCACGGACATGGAAAAGCATAGTGTTATCGAGCCCTCTGTAAGTCCATGGACCGCGCCAGTAGTTCTAGTAAAGAAAAAGGTTGATAGCGCTCGTTATTGTATCGACTTTAGGTAGCTTAACGATGTCCCTAAAAAAGATAGTTACCCGCTTTCACGACGACATCATGGACGCTTTAGCCGACGCAAAATGGTTTTCTACACTCGATCTCAAGAGTAGCTACCGGCCACGAGATAGGGCTGACGCCCTATCTCGTCGTCCATGTCCAGCTAACAGCAAGCATTGCCGACGGATTGAGGAAAAAGAACAGCGATTGATAACGGCCGAATTAGATGAAGGTTGGTCATCGGAGGAGATTCAAAATGCCCAGTTAGCCGATGAAGACATCGGACCATTGCTCGTATGGAAGGAGATGACTGGAAACCTGAGTGGAAAGACGTTTCAATGCATGGCGCATCCCTGAAAAGCTATTGGGCACAATGGAACTCCCTTCAGGTGGAGGCTGGCGTACTCAAGCGGAAATGGGAAACCGCGGATGGCAGCTCCTATAAGATGCAAACTATAGTACCCAAAAGCCGAATCCACGATGAGGTTAAGGAATTGCACGAAGGATCCTCGGGAGGCCACCTTGGTGTTAACAAGACCTTATTGAAATCGCGGGAAAGGTTCTACTGGCTCCACGCTCGAGAAGACGTAGAGGACTGGTGTTGCAGATGCACTATTTGCGCTTCCGTCAAAGTTCGAAAGCAACGACTGAGAAGACAAATGCAAACTTATAATGTGGGGGCACCATTTGAAAGGATTGCTGTTGACGTCGCAGGGCCCTTTTCTGAATCCGAATGGGGAAATTGATACACGCTGGTTGTGGCCAATTATTACAGCAAGTGGTCCGAGGTCTACACCATTCCGAACTAAGAAGCAACTACTGTAGTCAGTAGGTACGGTGTACCTTGTGAACTACATTCGGATCAAGGCCGGAACTTTGAGTCACTGATTTTTTGTGAAATGTGCAGGCCGCTGGGAATACTGAAAACGAGGACAAAACCGCTGCATCTCCAATCCGATAGAATTGTCGGACTTTTCAACGGCATGCTCGATAAAGAACGGGCCAAGATGTTCGATGAGAACCAAAAGGGCTGAGACCGGCACATCCCATTATTCTTGATGCCGTGTAGAGCTGCCGAACATGTATCGACGGACAAAGTCCCAGCCAAAATCATTTTTGGAAAGACTTTTCATCTGCCGGCTGATATAAAGCTCGGAACAACCCCTGAGAAAACCACAACGATCTCGGAGTACGCAAGTGAGCTAAGACAACGGTTGAATCAGATACATCTCACAGTGCAAAAACCTTTCGAATCGGCTGCTGACCACATGAAGACCAGGTATGATATTAAGGCAAATTCTACTGGCTTCCAGCAAGATGATTTGGTGCGGCTATACAACCCACAACGGCGGGAGGGTAGATCTCCGAGGTTGCAGAATTATTGGGAGGGACCATACCGGATTCCATAGCGAATCAACCACGTCATATGTCGCTTACAGGAACAACGTTAGCCTAGGGCCAAACTGAAAATCGTGCACCTGGACCATCTTGCCCCATATTACATCAGGGAGACTTGACTACAACTGGTGAATGTACTCGAAAGCACAAGAATCGAACAAGTAACTCCATGATCAATAGCTGAAGTGACGTCACTGCGTCACTCGAATATTCCAGGTAGTTCTTGTCAGAACATTTGCCAATGTAGGAGAAATGGATTGCATGACTAGAGACCCTATATAAAGTCGAGCTGAATGAATGGGGAGGAATAGTAAAAACCGAGAAAATAGAGACTGCGATAGTGTAGAGTGCGAGTTGAAGGCGATATCGATTGATAGTGAGGTGATCTTCGTGATACAGATAGTTGGAATATATATTGATAGACAGCGGAAATTATATTAAAGTGCATTTTGTAAAATGATGAAATTAATGATAGTGCATTCTTAATAAGTAAACTCTTTTAACTTAATTTAAAGACAGTGCGTTTTCACGGGCCCAGAACACAAAAAAAAATTTCATTAGTATTAATCCAACTTAAAACATTCATCCAATATTCTATTCAATCGACATAAAAACGACTTGCAGACAAACAAAGAAATTGCGTTTTCAACATTTGTTGAAAATATTCTAAAAACAGTGGTATAAAGTCATAGTTAATTTGATAACATTCATTTTAATGCAATAATTTCGGTGTTAATTCTTTTGCATTTGTATTCCATGCATTAAGAAAAGATTTGAGGTAATTGTTATGTTATAGTAATAAATTCAATTTTCATCCCTTAGCTCACTAATACGCTCCCTTATATTTTTTCATTACATTTTTTAACCGTCTCGCTCATTTTCAACTTCTGATTATTTACGTTTTCTTCTATTTGAAGCACTTTATTACTTTCAAATCATTTTCGTATTATTACTGATTGCAGATTATTTGTGACTGAAAAATCAAATAGAATATTTAAATGCTCAAATTATTTTCATTTTAATTTGCAGCAACATGGAAAAATCTCCCAAAAATATAATGGAATATGATTGTGGCATAGAACTTGAGATCCTTCTGCACAACTTCAGCAAGAATCTCTCCGAATAATGAAATTTTACCATTTTTATCCAATATTTTCCATAAAACGAAATAATTTATGGTGAATTTTATAGCTTTTTCAGGAGCGCCGCCCATCAGCTGTGGGATAAGCTCACGATATGAACTTACAACGCCTTAATGTCGAATGACTTCTTTGAAGCAATAAAATGAATTTCTATAACCCAATTAACCTCTCTGATTTTGCGAACCAGTTGCTCCTACGACTATAATACGCAGTTAGCCACGGGGCCTAATGTGAAGCAGTTAATGCTTTCCAAGGTTTGAATGAAAATCGAACGAATTTCGGGACTGAAAGTTGCTTTAATTTCAGCCAAGCGGGTCGTTATATGTTTCGTATAGTGTTTGGGTGCAATATTGCTCAAACCACTATGAACTATCCGCCTCGTTTCGATCGATGCAGTTAGCCAGCAGACCAATAAAAATGCTTCATTCCCACTCATTCCCCTTGCCACACTTTTTCATTCCATCGCGTGCGCTCCTAAACTGTCTACTAATTGTCTTCTTTACGCTGATGATTTGAAAATTTATCGTTCGATTAACTCCAGCAAAGACTGCTTATACCTCCAAAATGTTCTTGACAATCCCCAAAATTGGTGTCGAGGTAATTTACTTCCTCTTAACATTTTTAAATGTTGTCACATGAGATTCACCAACAAAATTCATCCAGTTTAATATGAATACCAGATTGATGGATTGGTGCTTGCGCTTGTGGAAAAATTTAAAGATTTGGGAGTTGTACAGGTATTTGACTCAGGCTTGAAATTTAACATCTATATGTCATGCATAACCACTAGAGCTTCACGTGTCGCTGGTTTTATTTTACGATCTATTCGTACTTCTAACCCGGTCGATCCTTGAGTATGGCTCCCAAGTATGGTCTTTATATACGTCCCACCTCAAGAACGCATTCAACTGACATATTCTTTGTGCCATTTGCTCGTACTGATATTTATTTTTATTCATTTTTAAGTACGCGTATCACGTCGTTACAATGAGCTCCTGCTGGGTCCTCCGCCACATTCCTTAAACGCTTTTAAAAGTATATTGCATAATATTCTCCTTAGCTTCCAATAGTTTATTAGTATTTTATATTCGTGTTTTTTTTCTTGTTATAACTTTGTTTATTCGCATGTATTATACAGGGTGGGCCATAAGGGTGTTGGCGGTTTAAATATTCGATTTAAAAAAAACTACGAAACAACACAAATATATTTGTATTAGCTAAACTTTTTAATTGGATCATTTCACCCTTTTCACATCAATTTAATGTAAATCTATACGACAAATTTGCTCTACATTTGAAGCTTTATCTAACGTCGCGCGGATATCGATCACTCTTTCGGATGGCTCCGATAGCTTTTTAAATTACTTTTTATGGAATTGTTTGCAGCTACATATAAATGAGTTGCATATTTTGTATAATAATTTTTCTGAAAAATTATTAGAGAAGAAAAATGTTAGAAGAAGGTGGTTTCGACGTGTGCACTAATTCTCCTCAGGCCATCACACTTAGATACACACCGGTGATGGCGACCACCATGCTCAGAGGTGAGGGAGTAAATTTTTAATTTTTCTACTAATGCAATCTCAATATGTTTTTGTATCTGCAAGTTATATTCAAATGTAGAGCAAATTTGTCGTATAGATTTACATTAAATTGATGTGAAAAGGGTGAAATGATCCAATTAAAAAGTTTAGCTAATACAAGTACTTACAAGAGAAATTTACCTTGAATATAACTTGCAGATACAAAAACATATTGAGTTTGCATTAGTAGAAAAATTAAAAATTTACTCCCTCACCTCTGAGCATGGTGGTCGCCA
This sequence comes from Odontomyia ornata, assembly GCA_963969285.1. NCBI lineage: Eukaryota > Metazoa > Arthropoda > Insecta > Diptera > Stratiomyidae > Odontomyia > Odontomyia ornata. Next base: position 427,522,907 of record OZ017738.1, on the reverse strand, counting down.
TCACCGGTGTGTATCTAAGTGTGATGGCCTGAGGAGAATTAGTGCACACGTCGAAACCACCTTCTTCTAACATTTTTCTTCTCTAATAATTTTTCAGAAAAATTATTATACAAAATATGCAACTCATTTATATGTAGCTGCAAACAATTCCATAAAAAGTAATATTTGTATTGTTAAAAAGTAGAAGCATAGGAATTTTTAAGACTTAAAAATAATGTTGTCCAAATGGCTTCCCTCGGCTGCTTGGCACTCTTGGAACCGAAGTCGCAAATTTTGGAAAACTCGTTGAAAAGTTGTTCTCGGTATTTTGTTACTTTCCTGAATAATATTCCTCTTCAGCTGCTCTAAATTGGTCGGATTATTCTCGTAAACTACCGATTTGAGGTAGCCCCATAGAAAATAATCGCATGGAGAGAGATCGGGGCTACGTGGGGGCCATTCAATATCCCCCCTTTTCGAGATGAGTTTTCGGGGAAAAACATTTTTCAGCAGCTCTATGGATACCCTAGCCGTATGACATGTGGCCCCATCCTGTTGAAACCACATCCTCGAGGTATTGCCTTGAAGTTCTTGCAAAGCTGGCACCAAAAAGTCTGTTATCATGTTGCAATAACACACTGATATGGCCCACCCTGTATTATATTGCATTACCTATTTTGCAATTGAACTGATCTTTTAAAATTGTGTAAATAAATAAATAAATAAACTAGAATCGATCGCTGGTAGCAAAAAAAAAATGAAAATATTTTCATATTGCTCTACACAATATGGCGATTAAACTATCCATGCATAAAAACTTTCCGTGGAATTGGTATTAAGGTGTGTCATTTCGTTAGTTTTTAATATCAGTGATTTGGCTCGAAATAGAAAACAAACTGTTTGAACAGTGAGACCCTCCACGCTACATTGACATTTATCCAAAGGAAACTCTCATTCATATTTCGTTAATGCTACGTTCTCATAAAGATAGTGTACCGAGCACAATTCCACACTCTCATTGTGCTAGGAGCTATTATAGCATAGTTCATTACCTTTAAATTTTCTGATCAATGGCCTATGATGCAAACTCCTCCTGCTTTCGGAAGCCGTAACTGAAGCTGTGGTTTTTTTTTCATACTGATCCTTCGTTTACTATATGTGATGCTTGTGGTTTGATTCTTGGCCGTTGACAATGTTTTGACTTCAGCATATGTACCACTTGACACGGAGGATTATCATCTTTGCTACGCGGTCGTTTGGCAGCAAAAAGTTTTTTTTTGCTGTTACTGAGGGAACTGCAGTTGGTGGGAGTTCCACGCCACTAACGCTGAGTTCAGAGCTTTTAAGGAAGCGGTATTATATAAAATTGTTATTGAGCTCACTTGTACAGTTTAAAAATCTTCGGCTTGTCATAGGGAACGGACAGGATACTAGTTTGCAACAGAGAATGTAAGCGTGGAGGCGCAGTCATCAGCAATCCGGGTTGATGTCCTGGAAACATCCAAAAATGGAGCTGCTTCCACTGTCACGGAAAATCTTAGAGCCAGGAAGAGCACCAACGGGACTCAGGGACAGCGTGGAACTGAAGGCCAGCAAGAGCCGGACATGATATTCCTTCCCTTTTTATTTTTTGACAAATGGTAAGTCACGGATCAGTGGCAGCGAGTAGTTTAAAAGTCGCTCACGAACCGTCGACGTCAGTAGCGTAGGGTACATGGATCAGCTGGTCAGCGTCAGTGGCGTAAGGGGCAGAAATCTATCGGTCGCGTCAGTGGCAAAGGGCGCCAAGAGCTAGGTTATTACAATATTCAAAAACCTAATAACCCACATGGCACTTTAAATTAAAACAATATTCAACGAAAATTACTCATAAAAGAAAATTAATAAATATTGTCAATAAATTGGAAAAAAAGAGAAAAACCAACATACTCTATCAAATAGTAAGTTTTCTTTAATCAGTATTTGACCTGCAAAGTGGCGGCCAATCGGCGGCTGGTGCTGCCAACGAGGATTTTTTTGTATGAAGGTGGCGTTTCAAAAAATTAGTAAAGAAATATACCATTAATTTTCGGTCATTATAGGAAGTAGTCATGTGATACTTCATTTTTCTAGGTAAGCAAATAACAGCTTCTAGTTGCAAGATTACAAATTCTTTTAGTAAGACACGACAAGTTCAATTCATCATCTCAGAAATTTAAAAAAATTTAATATTCGAAACAAATCACTGAAACATTTAGCATCAACTTACACTATTTCATTGTATTGAAAAACACACAGAAGTTTTGAGGAAAATAGGGCAAAATTCTGAAAGATTGTGATATTAGGTAGTGAAAGAGGATAACCAAAAAATAAATTTGGTCGTACGTGCATTTTCTGTTCATTTTGAACACATCACATCATTTATCATATCTTTAAGGCTTCAGACGACTTTATTACTCACCTATCTTTAAAGTCTACAATAAATGTTTTCGCCTCGGCAATCAGGAGCGCGTGTCAAAATATCTTGAATCGCGCTTCAACTCTTGGCTACAGGAACTTAAAAAAATCAATGGCAAACACACCAAACACTGAAAAAATGTTTCCACTCAAATATACAATGTCTTCAGCAGCCAATAAATTCACATCGAAAATGGGAAGAAACCATGAAATCCTAAATTGCTTTTCGAATTTTTTTTATTTCATCAGAAATTGAAAGTTGATTATTGTGGTTGCAGAAATAGATGACAAGGGAGAAAATCGATAAAGTCATTATATGTGAGGTTTCAAAGTTTGATTGAGTTTCAATCATGTTTGCTGTTCTGAAGTTATTGTTATAAAGTTTACTTTCCACATTATCCTGACAATGAAAATAGCTTTATTACGTTTCTAAACCATGTATCTCATATTAAAGCTTTGGGCTTTGTTTGGTCTTTCGTACAATGTTATAAAGAGTAATCTTTTCTTTTTAAAGGATTTCAGATGTTTGTACAAAGTTGAATTTATTTTGTCGTTTATATTTCATTTTGCATAGATAGATACCATGGGTTTTGACCGGTGTTGTTATTAAGTTTATAGCTAGATACTCTCTTTCTCTCTCTCTGAAATAAATTTTATATTCTTGATGCATTGACTTCACGTGAATAATAAGGATGCTATGTGTTATGCTAGAGACCGTAGATTATAACAAAGAGGTCCTGTATTAACGCGGAAATTTTAATTCAAAACCTCATGGAAAAGCATTGCTGTCCCACGCTTGGATCTAATCTCAAAGGATCGCTTAAAGCAAGTTGTAATGAATCATGCGACGCCGCTGGTGACCACTACCAACACACTTTGCTGCTATGTGGCTTGTCATTTTGCGTTGGCTGCGACCAGTGCACATCTCACGTCTATTTTGTCGTGGGATGCCAACAGAATTTGACAGCCACATGGAATTGAAGTGTGGAGGTAGTGGCCGCCACCCACGAGGTAGTCCCAGAGTGTGAAAATTGAAACGGAAAGTGCAAGACTTGATTCCACGGCAATTATAGTGCATGGTGGCGATGTCGTAACGTCGATAAGAAATTGCGATACGGAGGAGAAACGACGCGAACGAAGTTTTCAGTGCAAACAATGTGTGAAAACATTCAAACGCTCAAGTAAATTCTCGACTCACTTACTTATACAGAGTGATACACGGCCATATCCTTGTCAATATTGCGGAAAGCGTTTCCATCAAAAGTCGGATTGCAGGAATTGGGAAAAAGAAGAAGAATACGAGTACGAGCCAACCGGAAAGGTATGTAAGGTAACCTAAAAAGTAGCATTGTAACTACGATTCGATTAGTGAGTTTTCGTTTCACCGCTCTAATAGTCTGTTTTTCCGGATTCTTCCTGCTATTTACGAACAGACTATATGTGCAACGAATGGTGCCGTTTATTATGCGCTACTCCACCGGCTCCGATAAGCAACATACCGGGGGATCAGTTTGCAGCAGTTTACCTGCCAGCAGTTGTGCCAACAATATACCCACCTTCAATGCCGTGCCAGCCGTTTTAGCAGTACTACAGGGTGCAATGAATGTTCCCACCATTTGGCCTCAGAACTACCAAGGTTTAAGAACAAAAACAAGGACAGAATAAGGAAAAAGGGAAGAGCATAGACAAGGAGAAAAACTCATCCAATCATAGTTCAAAGGAGAAGACGCTTTTGAATTCATTCAAAAAAAAACTACAACTGCCGCTACAAACGCTTTCACCAAATCTCATAAGCATAATGAACACTCAACGAAAAAACGAGGTAACATTTATTAAGAGGAGTAGTGATTTACTTAAATTCCCGGTCTAACTATATTCAGTAAGGACTATTCCATTTTTTTTATTTCATATATATTAAATATTGGATGATCTTGCCTACTTACTTTTAAGATCTAAATGAGCACGATAATTTTTCCCAAATGCAATATTATTTATACCTACGATAAAAGAATGAAGGGTGACGTAAATTTTGGTGCAAATTTCAGAAAACAATATAAGCCTAAATAGTAGTGCCCTATCGTTTTCCAATGTATCTTATTTCTATCATTTAGATAGGAGAAGGCTACAACCAAAAATTCACAGAAAGACAAAAAAAAGGAAATGAGGAAATTATGTTTTTCAGATAGACTTAAGATAAGCTTTTATCAGTTAGATGAAATAGATACGGGTCACACAAATTACTTTTAATAGCAATCTCTTAAATACCGACATCTAATGATAATTGTAAGGTACCGGTAAATTGTACATTCCAGAAAATCAGGAAATTGTATTCTGACTTCAAGCAATGGAGTCAATTTTATTATAACTTGATTAGACTTATAAAAACAAAAACTTTGAGAGGTGTATCAGATTATCCGCATTAGTTTATCATCGGGTGTAAATATGTTGAAATGACAAGCACAATAATAACAACTGATCCATTTAAAGTGTTAGGAATTTTACAAATCATAATAATAAATAACTAATAATCCCTACCATCTTAAAAAAATAATACAAACCATATTAATAAATAGAAAATAATACAAATGATAATAAATAAAAATATATATATAAAATGAACCATGTTCATAATTAACAGTAATCTAAATAATAATACGACATAAAACCGACCCTATTAATACTCTAACAAATGATGCAAATAATAATAAAAACAAAAAAAAAGATCCACAACAGCACCAACAACAGCTTCAACAACGTGGCCGTCCTTAATATTATAATTTTAGTGAGTGTGCCTCAAAATATCTTACACATCTCGAAGAAGAATTCGGAAAAGTGTGATCTAAACAAGAAGAATATATTTTCTTTTTTTTATGAGTATTTCGTATGGTAACGTCGAGTTATTCGCATCTAATTATTTATTTTTTTGTATTTTAGAAATGTGAAGTTAATATTCTTAAAGAATAAACAAAATCATTGACAATTGATAAAAATGAAAATTCACCTCCTATCATGTTTGATACCCTTGGGCCTTAAGAATGTATTTATTGAATTTAGAAATCGGTACCAGGAAAATGCCAGTATATATTAAAATATATAATACATAATCATGAAAAAAAATAACAAGAAATCATACAACCCATGTTTATAAATGATAAGTAATAGAAATAATAATAAGTACTAACTTAATATGGTACTCTCAAAAAATGTTTGATAACATAAGCACAACCCTTTTGCCAATGGCGGTTAGGATTCTACTTAATAGATTATACGAAATTTTAGGTTTTTTTTTTTATATTCTTTAAACTAATTCTTAAACACAAAATAATACAAGTAAGATAGAAGACAAAAAAAAGGAGTACCGTCAGAAAGACTGTAATATATATAGCCCCTTTGTTTTTATGAAATAATAAAAAAACTATGTATTGCTAACCTTAACAACGACTTTCCTTTCCAGTGGTTCTTCTTTTCAGCGGGAAATGAGGTGCGAGGTAGGTATGCCGTCGCGAGGGTAGGGTTTGAGAAAATCCGCTGAGGTCGCTTTCGCGTCGCGCGCGGTACGCGATACCTTTGGTGTTTTGCCGTTTTATTAGAGTAGCTTTCGTCGGGATGAGTTAACGTAGTATACTTTTCGGTACCGCGTCGGAAAATCGGGAACGCGAAGTAAAAATTAGACTTTGGTCTTTGACTGATTGATGAAGAAATACGGAGTAACGTAAAATAGGTTTCTTCTCCGTATGGTTTTGTTCTGGTGACGCGTTTGAAAACGGGCATGTATTGGTGGCTGAATATTGTAAATGAGCGCAATCCATTCGGAGACCCGCGACCGAAATCCTCTCCGATCTAGCTGGCCGACAAGCAGCCACCGCGTGAATGGGTTACGGTGCACGGATTGGTTGACCGGTTGGTACCATCCGTTGGCACTATTCAGACTTATGGTCTAGAGCCGATGAGAGGTCGGTTCCGCGTTCGCACGTAGACGTAAAATCATTACAAAGTCCAATGAACAAACTCTCTAAAAAAACTCCCGTGTAGTCTCTGAGAACTTATTCTTCTATTAAGTAACTCAAAAAATAGTTAGATTTATTGCTTCTTAAGAATCTTATGTATGCAAAATATGAATATAAGCCCTTACAAAATCTTTTTTAATAAATTATGTACTAAATCTAAAATTTCTGCATAGTATATAGTTATTAACATTTATAGTACTTTACAATAAAACCTATAAAATTCAAGAAAAGTCGGTTGATACTTTACCTTGGTATTTGTAGCGCAATTTCATCCAAACTGTCCGATGGGCTCATTGGTGTCTTTTCGAAAAGTCGCGATGGCGCCAAAGTCAGATGGCCAGCCGAATCGCTAACACATCTGAAAACTTTGGCGCCACGACGTTGTCGTTGACGCTCAGCGCGTTTTTTGCGCTTGTTCTCCTCGGCGCGCTGGAGATTATGCAGTCGAAAGAAGAACATAGACATACTGCATTTACGTAGGCGTATTTTCATTTCATTCCAAATATGCACATCAAATTTCATATTATTGTTGTTGTTGTTAGAGGAAAAGAAGCAGTTTTGAAAGAGCTTGTTAGTATTATACCTAAAGATATAAACATTATCTAAATATTTTATGAACGACCAAAGCAGAGACATTGAATTTTGCAAACAAAATAAAGTTGTCCAATTGTGCTTTTACTATTCAAATAATAATGAATGAAATGCATATTTTACGAGGTCTTTTGGCATACATACACATATAGGGGAGTCTATTGTTAGGGAGCAATGATTATGCTGAAAGAAAAAATTTAGGTCAAATAAAACAGGCGAAAAGCAATGTTTCGAAACAAAACAATTGGTAGAAAAGTAAATGAAAACTTGATACTATTGTTAGCCATCACAGGACGGAAAGAGAAACTTTCATCAAGTCCTCGAAACACAATGGGAATGCTATTGAGGGTGTGTAATTACTTTTTTTCAGTGGGGAGGGTCACTAGCTTATTCGTTTGCTTCACGTTTAGCAAAACTCAACAAATGTATAAAGTTTTTTTCCCATGAAAAATACGCTAAATTTGATAAAAGTAGCAGTAGTTATTTGAAATATGCAAATCATCACCAAAAATCATATTTTAGGGTAAATTTTCTGATGTAATTTTGCCTTTTCAATATAATAATCCATCGCATCACAGTCCAAATCTGGGCCTTGGCGTTGAGATGTATTAGGTGATATGGTCAGTATTACGCTCAACGATGCGATTATTACCTAATTTCTCCATTAGTACCCATCACAGCTGTGTGGGCTGATAGTCCGGCAGCAGCATCTGGAGCTCAAACTGGATGCCGCCACCAAGGTTTGAACTTAGGAGCTGCTACGCAAATGGAGTGTGCCTTAACCCACTGCTCCACACGGACGTTTCAAAATATCTTCCCTAAAATATAATAAATTTTTCTTATCTATTAAATGATTTGTTGAGACCATCATTTAACAAGCGGAGTGGGTAAGGGAGCGCTTCTTCCTGAAGGGCTTTGTAACGATCTTAGGGATCAAAACAACGTTTTTGATGACATGGATCAATAATTTAAATAATAAATGTGTTGAACATACAAAAAATCGTTCAATTATATACAAAAGAAAGAGGGTTCTTTTCAAGAACACAAAACAGCTACCATTTTAGTCCATCTTTAATAATTTCTTTAAATATTGATCGACCGAACATATTCAAACAAAACACTTTTCTTAACATTCCGATGAAAACCTGCACAAAATTGTAGTGTCCAGGCAGATTTGTAGTAAACACTATCCACCACCTGATGTTATTATCGCTGCTGTACTACAATATTTCCATGTCATTGAAATGGTTTTATTTCAGTATACTTTAATTCAATTTTTATGAAATTTCATGAACACAAGGATTATCATGAATGGAAGAAATAAAGTGAGAGAAATTGGAGTACAACGGGAAGTATGTTTTTTTTTGTTTTGCTTTAGCAGTACAGCCCCTTTTGGGCCTTCGCTTAGTTAGATTATCTCATTATCTTGATCAAATGTATCGGCAGCCAAGAAAGCTATATGGTCAGTGCGACGCTCTGGCCGTTGATCCGCCCACCCAACTATGATAAATTCTGATATGACGCAAGTACCTATCATAATTGAAAGGGTTAAAGTCCGTCTGAAGAATCCCTCGAAATAAATCTCGTTGATACCAACGGGATTTGAACCAGGGGCCTTTGATTTATGAAGCGAGTACTCTAACCAATGTACTACGTGAACTTCAATGGGAAATATACACAATCGGAAAGTCGTCAATCGACACACGAAAGAAATATATGCAGAAATACCATTAAAATGTTTAATTATTGCTCAAAGTATCGACACGTTATTCATAAAGTACAAAGGCCGCCAAATCGTGAAAATTACGTGCCATAATGAACTGAAAAAATGGCGCTGGGCATTGATAACACGTGAGCGAGTGATATGGTTACGAAGTATCTTTTTAAGTAAATTCCTTGAGATTGATTGCGGAGTTAACTTTGGTTTGTATATTCAAATACCTGTATCTATACATATAGATGTATGCGTTTATATATATATATATATATATATATATATATATATATATATATATATATATATATATATATATATTTGGGGGTGTGTGTATGCAGAAGAAGATCTCCTTCGTTCGTTTGGCTATCAATTTGGTGACTTCATCCGTAGGGTATCCATTCCACTCAGCTAGCTTATAAATGTGGGATGTTTCTTTTTTCAGGCCTTCCTTATTCAACGGAAGCGTGAGCATTCGATTCACAAGCCAGCTTAAGAATTGAAGATCTCCTTCGTTCGTTTGGCTATCAATTTGGTGACCTCAACCGTAGGGTATCCATTCCACTCGGCTAGTTTATAAATTTGGGAAGTTTCTTTTTTCAGGCCTTCCTTATTCAACGGAAACATGAGCACTCGATTCACAAGCCAGCTAAATGTCGCCCATTTTTGCTGTTGGCAATGGTTCGAAGTGAAAGGAATTATCCGCATGGTGTCCGTTGGTTTGCGGTATATTTCGAATTCCAATCCATTAGCTCCTCTACATACCATTACGTCCAGGAATGGTAGCCGGTACCATGGTATGTAGAGGAGCTAATGGATTGGAATTCGAAATATACCGCAAACCAACAGACACCGCAGATGTATGATATACATAATCGCAAACAATGGAGAAGTGATCACACTGCGCAACGAAATGATGAAATAAAGCTATACAGATACAGTCTCCCAAAGAACTAGTCAAAAGGGGATGGAAATCCAAAAACCGCAGCACCAAAAATGAAATGGAAGCAAAGGTGAAGAAAAATGTGAAAAAAACGATTTTGGAAGAAATTCTTAATGCTGGTGGCACTAATCATAGTCAAAACTATTTTGCAGTGCTAAAAGCACATATAGAATGAATACAGATTGAAGAAGATGTTGAAAATAATTCCGATAAAGATAATAATCTAAATTTTATGCTGTATTGAAAAAATAAGAACAAGGAGAAGAAACTAATCCGCAGTTCTGCTGTTTCCTCATAAAAGCCAACAACAAGGCAGAAATGGTCCCGCAAATGAATGTGTTCCGACAAAGCGGAAGAGATAAATAAATTAAATTGAGCAATTTTGAAATCAAATGTCTATACGTAGAGAAATTAACAATTATAACTCAATCATTGGTTGATTTCAAGTGAACCAAAGATACTCTGAATTCTGGAAAGGTTCCGCATTTCACGTAAACCTCAAAAAGCGAAAAAAATCAGAGGTTCAAAGGGGTGAATTGTGGAACACGGCCGATCTCTCAGGTTCTCAAAGAAGCTGAATCAAAAATTGAATTTATTACAGAGATTGCCCATCGAAAAGAAGAATTTACCCATTTATTTGGTGTAAATTTCTAATAAAAGCATTCCGAGTGCCCTTCATTAGAAAACGTACCTGAAATTTAGAGTGATGAAGTGGAAACACTTCCAGAAAAGAGAAATCAACCAATGTTACCGGTATCAATGATTCGGTCTTTTAACTGCAAATCGCATCATGAGTTGTTCGCTTGTAAAATGCGAAAAAAATCCTCTCCCTCGTGGGTGTAAATTGGCTCGGATGGGGCTTAAAGAAAAGTTCTACTATGTCAACTGCGGTATATTTGGTCATCCAGTATTGTATTGAAGATACAAAAGTTAAATTTGATCCAAATCAACGCATAAACACTGCAGTGTGATACATTTCAAGTTCTTCAAGCGCGGGTTATCATTTGTAGTCGCCACCAGAAGACCAGTAGACGATACTGTAAATAATGCAAATAATGTATGTAGCACCAATAAGCTGCTCCTGAATAGCAGCAACTTAATTGCTTATCCGAAAGAATCCAAAAACAAGATCCGAAAATTAACATTATTTTCAAACGTTTAGATCTTTCAAACGTCTCAAAATTACTTGCCACTCAGCCACATTCCCATAGATGGGCCGCGTCTTATCTCGATCAATATCAACTTCATTGTTGATCTAAATTGATGTGACTTTCTCCTATCATTCCTTGTTAAGCAAATCATCGTCCTTCTCAAAGAAACCCACCTCAATTCATGGCACTCAATATCGTTCATACATTCTGTATTCTGAAGAAAAAGTTAGGTAAACTATGATGGGGAAGGTGGCCATGGGATTTAAGTTAATAGGACCCTTTTTTCCAAAATATTGATATTGCTGAGATGAAGGAAGCATCGGTACACGTACACTGCTGATATTGAAAAAATGTTTAGGCAAGTCAAAGTTGCAGGACAAGACAGAAATCTTCAAAGGATCCTTTGGCGACAACATCCAAATGCACCCATCCAAAAATTCGTTTTAAATACAGTTACATGTAGTACTGGCCCCGCATTATACATGGCAGCAAGAGTTCTGAAACAGCTGGTAGAAGATGAAAATCGTCAAAAACCAGCGGCAAAAAGCGTTTTTATGACATATTTCTACATGGATGATATGTTGGCAGGGATAGAAAGCAAGGAAGAAGCGATCAAACTTCAAGCTCAGATGATTAAATTTCTTAATAAAGGAAGCATCAACCTCAGAAAATGGACGTCATACCATGAAAATCTTCTAAAAGTATCTTTTAGGAGATCTTCATGGTTTGAAGATATCAATGAGCAAAATCTACAAAATTAAAGATTCAGATACAATAAAAAATTAGAATACATTGGAACCCTAAACTAAATGAATTTTAATTCAAACTAAACTTTGAAACAACCGAGCAAAAGCTGACAAAAAGGTTTCTGTTGTCCTAAATCACCAGTGTGTTTCATCCATTAGGCTGGCTTCCACCAGCTACTATATCAGTGAAGTTGCTTATGCAGGCTCTTTGAAAAATTTAAAATGAGATCAAGAAATAGTAACATCTTGGAAGGACCTGGAAAATGAATGTCGACAGCTACAGACAATAAGAATTCCTAGCTAGACTCATCATTATAAACATAGTTCCACAGATTTTGCGACACATTCGAAAATGGGTACGCGGCTGTGGTGTACGCAAGAACCACTGATTCACTTGGAAAAGTTCATACCACAATTCTATCTGACACCGCTTAAACAAAAAATTACTAACCCTCCTATTTAGCTATATGGAGCCTTACTGGTTGCAAAATTACTCAAAGCACCAGTAGCTACCCTAGAAATAGAGTCTCTCAACATATTTGCGTGGCATGACTCTTAGATAGTGTTGGCGTGGATTATGAAGAACCCTCATACGTTTGATACATTTGTGGCAAGTAGAATCTCAGAAATCCAGAATTTGTTTCCCAGAAAAATATGGCAACACGTTCCATCCCAAGACAATCCAACTGACTTCAAGAACTTCAAGAAAACTCGTGACACAAAATCTGGTGGAGAGGTCCACTCTAGTTATCTCAAGCTGCTGATGCATGGCCATCTCAAAAGCTCGATATAAAACTACATGATGAAACAAACACTGTTGTTAAGGTCTTAAGCTTAACCTGTGTATATTCAGAAATCCACAGCAGTAACACGTTCACCCGACAATTTAGAGTGGCCGCCTACTGCTAACGGATCTTAAAGAACTGCAAACTTCCTAAAAAAGAAAGGAAATTAGATGACCTATGCTCCGAAGACTTGCGTAGGGTAAGAAAATGCCTCATTGGAGTCGTGCAGCATGACTCATTCCAGGAGCTCTCTACTGAAGAAATTAAGTATGTTGTTTACTCTCTGCCCATTCCTAGATAAGGCTAGAGTTCTACGTGTGGAGGAAAAAAATACAGAATCTGAAATATCCCTCGTTGCCAACCATCAAATCTGCTTCCTCAAAAATATCATCTGACAAATCTCATCATTGACCATGCTCATTGCCAGAGTCTTAACGCAGGCACTGGTTTAAGTCTAAATTACATTTGAACACAATACTAGATAATAAATGCCAAAAGTACTGTACAATCCAATATTCATAGATGCATCAACTGTGCCCAGTACAATCAATATCCACTCAACAGCGAATGGGAAATCTACCTCGTCTGGATAATGCCTACACCCCCATTTTCACTTAGTGGAATAGGTTACACTGGACCATTTATGACAAAAATGTCAAAACGACAAGGGACAAAAACGATCACGATGTGTGTGTGTGTGTGTCTGTGTGAGTATATATAGGATATAGCGAATTAAATTCGTGCCTTGAGGTCGCAATTTTACTTTGATTTTCGCCAAACTTTCAGAAATTTTTCGACTACCTTTGTTAATCATTCAAATTGGTTAAGCCGAAAAAATAGAGGATGTTTTAGATGAAAATCCATGAATCCTGTTCTGACTAAAGTATAGCTCTGGTTTGTACCAAAACTGGTACAAAGATTCATTTAAGTGTTTGATAAAGCTCACAACAAAAAATACAAAATTGAACCATTTGAAAAAGAACGGCGGCCGCTTAAAGGTCAAAAAAAAAGCTGAACAATAAAAAAGCGCATTAGGGTCAGGTGAGAATATCAAAATGGCGGCTAGGCAAAGTTCGAAAATCAAAAGATTCTCAAAGCTACAATTTATATTAGATTTTTTTAAAACCTAAAACCAAGGTAGTCGTTGTTGAGATCATGTATTAATTGTATCAGAACTAAATTCAGTTTCTATGAATACTGCAGATTTTAGCAGTAGTGGCTTTTGCATTGCAGTAAAAATTATATTTTAATGTACATAGTACAATGTATTCAAGAAACTGAGTTTTGAAAGGTTTGATATGAAAAAACTTGGGATGACCGACCCCACCCGCCGTACAGTCCAGACCTTGCCCCAGCCGATAACGATATCTTCCGATCAATGCAACATGGCCTGGCTGACCAGCACTTCTCCAATTATGAAGAAGTCAAAAATTGGATCGATTCGTGGATAGCGTAGAAGCCGGCCAAATTTTTCAGAGAGGGGATTCGTGAATTGCCAGAAAAATGGGAAAAAGTTATAGCTAGCGATGGACAATACTTTGGATATTAAATTTGTAACCATTTTTTCACAATAAAGCTTCAATTTTCGAAAAAAAACCGCATGAATTAACCGGTACCCCTATTACATATATATATATATATATATATATATATATATATATATATATATATATATATACACACACATATATATATATATATATATATATATATATATATATATATATATATATATATATAAAGGGTGATTCATAACAAGTGTACACATTTTTGTCGAAAAAAACATAGTTTTTGTGAAGATTGAGCTGTAATGTTTATTTAGTTTAAAAATTCGGTCCCTGACAATTAAACATAAAACATTACTTTTGGCATATGTGCACCTCGTGCTGCTTTACAGATTGTCAAACGATGATTGTAATTTTCAATGACATTTTCGCACATTTCCGGCGTTATTAGGCGTATGTTGGCTCGAATATTGTTTTTTTATTCTTCAATAGTCTGGAGAGCATCAGCATAACCACAGTCCTTCAGAAATCCCCAAAGGAAGAAGTCACAAGGAGTCAAATCACACGATCGCGCCGGCCAATTCATGGGTCCATTTCGTGTAATTATTCGATTTCACGTAGAGCGCGAAATGTTTGCACTGGTGATTCATTATTTTTGTGAAAAGTTTTAACAATAATGAAACGTTCGGCTGATGTGTGTGCTGCCATGGTTAGAATTTTAAAAGACCAAACTAACATAATCTGTCAATATATGGACCTAAAGTTGGTGATAAATAAGAGTTAAGGCCCATTCACATGTGTACACTTGTTATGAATCATCCTATATACCTTGCCACTGTTGATTTAATGTCCTGTATTTTTCTATATTTTTTTATAGAACTATCTGCTTCGCTGAGGTGTTCTTTACAACGTGTTAGTACTAGGCGTCGCGTTTGTCATATGTAACATTTGCTACATTCTGGGCAGGAAATTTTGTACACACCGCTTTATTCGTTTTTACTTAACGGGTCCTTGGCAGACTTGAGTCAGCAAGTCGAACGAAGTATTTTTTGCTCAACATGGGTTTAACTTTTCCACAACTAGCAACTCAGGAGTTCTAGAAGACATAATTGTAGATGTAGAAACAGCAATAAAATTCAAGCCCAACGAAACCAAGCACGGCGTGAGACATCAACTAGCAAATATGATCCAAAAGATTGCAAGCGTACCAATATCCAGACTCGATGACGTAGTAAAACAGCTCAACAAGAAACCAGTGGTTTATATTCAAGCAGATAAAGGCAATAATTTGGTCATTTATGACAACAACCTACGGCGAAAAAGTAAACAGAATCATAGATAAGGGAAAGTTGTTGGAACTGAGAAAAGATCCTCTGCCTGGCTCAATCAAAAGAATCAACGAAGTGATAAAGAAATGTGAACATGGTATAGAAATTCCTCCATCTATGAAGATATCAAACCCATGCCCTTCACGAATAAGGTGTATGCCGGAACTTCATAAGCCTGGACACGAGATGGGGGAAATAATAGCAGCTGTGAATACACCGACACACAAACTAACGAAATGGCTCTCAACAGCATACTAAACAATAATATCGGCCCAAAGATCGTTAAAAACAATCAAGAAGTGGTAGCTCGGCTTCAAAACTGTGGAGGAATAGAAAACGACGAAAGATTAATATTATTTGGTGTCGAAGCATTATTTCCCAGTGTCCTGATGAAAGAACCATTAGTTTTATTGAAACAAAGACTTTTAAGCAAAAAACCACAAGATTGAACATGGAGAAAAGAAGTAGATCGCTAATAAAATTAACTAAACTATGTATGAACGAAAATTATTTCGTGGGTTGAGGCAGATATTTGAAAGGCACTTGTGGAGTTGCAATGGATGACCCCCCTCTCACCACTCATCACGATGTATTTATGTGTAACGTAGAAATGACTTTGGATGACTTAGGTCTATTGCCACAATTTTGTATTCGATACGCAGACAATGTACTGGCAATAGTACAAAAAAGCAAACTTGAAGAAATACTTAAAAACATTAATTCATTACATAAAAACATAGACAGAGGATAGCAATATGTTTGCCTTTTTGGACCTCTGCATTTATACGAAGAACGGTGAATTCAACTTTGCAATACACGGGAAGCCAACACAAACACAAAGGACAATTCCGGCAACATCCCTCCTCTCGTTTGCTCAAAGGATGGCTCCATACCATGCAATGGTAAATTGAATGCTAAGCATACCACTTTCTACGGACGAAAAACGGAAAGAAGAACAATATATTCTACAAACAGCTAACATCAATGGCTACAGTTTCAATACCATCAGAAGCATCATCGGCAAAAAAGAATAACAATTTAAGCTCAACAATTAAACTTCTTTGTTTAAACAAAATAAGCCGAATGAAAATATAAGACCGGCAGCCATCAAACACACTCCAGCTACGGGCGCGCTCAAAAAGCTACTAAAAGAAACACAAATTGTGTTAATTCCGACGAGCAGAAAACTACAACTGAAAAATCGACTCAAGTCTTTCAGGAACCCATTCAGTAAAGTCGAACAAAGTGGTCTGTACAAAATTTCCTGCCCAGAATGTAACAAATGTTACATAGGACAAACGTGACGCCCAGTACTAACATGTTGCAAAGAACACCTCAGCAAAGCAGATAATTTAATTAAAAAATCATTGAAAAATATAAGACATATAGTTGAATTGAAATACAAGATTACAACGGAAGATTTACAGGTGGTTAAAATAGGTAGTCCGGGTGGCTTAGTAGTTAGAGCACTAAGCCCGTAACCCGAAGGTCTCTGGTTCAAGTCTCGTTAGCGTCAACAAGATTTAGTTCAAGTGGTTCTTTGGACGGACTATAAGCATGTTCATTTATGATACGTGCTGGTTCAAAATCAGAACGTACCGTAGCTGGGTGGACGGACACACAGCCAAAGCATGATAATGATCATATCACCTTGTGGAGTAACGATACATTCGATTATGACAATGAGATACTCTAACTATCTCTAGGCAAAGGCCCAAAAGGGGTTGTAGGGCTACAAAGAAGAAGAAGAAAATAGGTAAAGCTATTTCAAAAATAAGACATAATCGAAAGCATACAAACCTTCAAAATACCTGAACAAAAAAGGATAAACCAGGCTCAAGGCAACGCCCATTCAACACTGTTCAAATGGTTACAACATTAAGATGAGATCATTAACGAGTGGATCAATTAGTTTATAGTTTCTTTTTGTGGATTATCCATTGTTAGTTAGTTGTTAATTAGTTCAGGGAAATATTTGATTTCTGTAAACTAAATTAGGTCTAAGTACTATTTTTTGATTGTTGTAAGAATTAGTTAGCACTGAAGCGGGAAGCACCTGACTTCCGAAATATCGGTATTTACGAAATAAATAAAATTCTTTGGTTTCAAGGAAAACTAGTGTTTCTAGTTAATTTAAATCAACCATAGCAAAGATATCCAAACAACTTACAGACTAACTTTTAGAAAAAAAAGAAAACCGACTTCAAAATTCCCTAAAAATGAAATAAATTTTATGGATGTGGTGCCAAATTAATTTCCCTATTTCGACATAAATACTTCCAACATCTGCGCCTTAAAAAAATAATTGGGGAAAAAATGATATGGCACCGCTTCCATAAAATTTATTTCATCCTTGTTAGGGCATTTTGATGTCGGTTTTCTGTTTTTTCAAACGAATATAATATTTCATTGCACAGCAGTCCAAATCTGGGCTTTGGCATTGATATGTATTAGGTGGTATGGTCAATATGTTGCTCAACTTTGTGATTATTACCTTATTTCTCAATTAGCACCCATTTCAGCTGGGCGGGTGATAGTCAGCATCAAACTTGATGCTACCACTAAGGTTTGAACTCAGAAGCTGCTGTGCAAGCGGAGTGTGCCCTAGCCTGCTGCTTCATACAGACGTTTTAAAATATTCTCCCTAATATACAATAAGTGTTTCTTTTCTATTAAATGATTTGTTGAGAACATCAATTAACAAGTGGAGTGGGGATATAAGTGCTTCTTCCAGAAGGGCTTTCTATCTATCGTCGGTATCAAAATAATGTTTCTGATGATATGAATCAATGATTTAAATTATAAATAGATTGAAAATTCGATAATCGACTGGAGTGGAGGTGTAGTAGAGGGGGAATACTCAGCAGATAAAGGCCGTGCACGTTTTCTTTGAACAATCGTTTCTGACTTTAGTAAAAATTCAGCTACCGCTTGTCTAAAATGTAGCAGGTCAAGTCGATACTTGGGTTCACCTTAATATTTCTTGCAGTACATCACCAAGCTATTGATAAGCGCCCGGTGTTTTGCATGAAATATCATGCGTAGCATCCATTTTTTATATTTCAAACAAATCCGATATAATGTAATCATAAAATCTGCCTTGTCAACTCCTCCTATGGACGTGTTATATTTTTTAATTATTTCTGGACGGCTGATTTTGTCATAGTGTTTCGTTCTTTTGTTTCAACGCTTACAAAAGTTGAGTTTTCTTTTGCTTACAAAATTTTGTCATAGTGTTTCGTTCTTTTGTTTCAACGCTTACAAAAGTTGAGTTTTCTTTTGCTTACAAAATTTGAAGCCATTGACCCAACTTTGTTGTCTATACATTTAGCTACAACGACGTCCTGTTCTTTATTAACAAATTGTTTGAAATGGCCTCTTGCTCCGTTCTTTAGTAGAGAATCTACTTTCTTATACAATCTTTTTCCTGAAAATCGGTCCATTCCATTCTTATTGTGCACGCAGCTCATATTTGATTCTCCTTCAATAACCGCAAAAGATAATAAGACGAAAAATAATTAGCAAAAAATAACATTGCCCAGGGGTTTGCAGTCTTCTGCTTAATTAAACCACAACTGCAGCACTTTGACCTACTTCACTCACATATACCGGATTGATTTCAGTTGTTGCTCCCTGGTACAGAAAAAAATTCAACATTAGGCCACTAGACTCACTCAAAATGAAAAATTTGAGTCCCCAGGGATTTGGCTTTCCTTCATATATTGCTTACAATGATGATGCCTCTTGAATGGAACAATTTGCTTGTCTATACAAACGCATTGGTCAACTGATGTAATTTCCATGCACCTTTTCTTAATACCTTCGTAAACGGGCCTAACTTTTATGAACTTGTCTGTGTTGCCATTAGGAATTTGTAAATTATTCACCAGATGCAAACGGCTTCGTAAACTGAAAAGTCTGTTCACAGATATTGCTTTTTTGACCAATGGAAAGCCTACACAGCTGTCCCAATACACCCGTACTCTTGGATATTGTAGATTACCTATAAGAATTTCGAGGCCAATGAATTTTTTATTTCTTTGGGGTTGGTAGCCATAAAGTTGGAGCCGCTCTGGATTGCATAAATATTAGTCATTTCAGACATTGTAACAAATAATTTGTCAGAAATAAACTCGTGAAAATATTCCGATGGGTTCATAGCACCAATATCTTCACCGACAGTAGGTGGGGGATTCCAAAATATTTGTAGCTGAATAGGCGAATGTTGGTCATTCCATTCTATTTGGTTTTTTCTGATATTTTTTTTAGTGATAATATTTTCAGAGGTTGATGGCACTACCTCTTCAAGTTCCAGCATTGATTCCTCTTCAGCTTCATTATCTGATTTATTTACGTCGTCCATGTCTGCTGCAACTCGTCGCATCAAAATTGCTTCAGGACTGGATTAATTTAGCTCCTCCTCTCCAAGAAGCTCAATTCAGACGAATTCCCATCTTCTAAGCAATCTAGAAGTTCTGTCCAATGCCTGCCGTCAGGTTTTTGAACACGTGTGTCACGTAAAAAGTAAGCATCAATAATAAAATAAACGGAATTACAAAGCTTAAAATTCAAAAACTAAATTCACACCATCTATACTTCTGTGAGTACTTTTGTAGATTATAATGTACACAAACATTTTCACCTTCATATCACTATTATAGTGATAAAATTTAATTGAATGTGGTGAAAACTAAATGATGTATTCAGCTCAATTATAGCAAAAATTCTGAGGCGGAAATATGCAAAAATGTTGGAGGAAATAAAAAAAAAATAATCTCACCATTTGAACACGCCATGACAACCAAGGGAAACAGATACAAGAAACTGACATTCGGGAATATATTATCAACAGACTTGCCAACTGATGAGTGAAATACAATAAAAAAGCACTAGAATAACTAAAAGGAAAGACTAACAATCGATATTTGCCTTAGTATCAACTACACAGGGTGATAAAAAGCATTTATATTGTAATGTACAGCAGTACTGAAAGGCTTGATATCTTCAATCAAAACACCTATATTCTTATTTGTTGATGTTTCGATTGAAGGTATTGAAGTATAGTTTAAAGTTTTCTTAATGGCCAAAGCTACTTCGCTCCCAATTTCATCTACCCTATTGTTGCTATAAATATCGTATAAAGGCTGTGAGAGCTTTGTATATGAGGTTTTGGTTATAACAAATACGTCAATGTTATTATTTTTAACAAAATTGAATGCTTCAATGTTTTTGTTCCTAATACTTTGCGCATTCCAGTACAGAATCCTTAAATCGTTAATCATAAACAAACTCAATAGCTAACTTAACTATGACATTATACTGATCTCTTTTGGTTGTGTAATTTGCCAGATTTTGAATCCGTTCATTTGAGATAGCACTTCTGGTGAAAACAGATCATTATTAGCGTTGTTTCTAGCTTTTGACGAACTTGGTTGTGGCCCAGGCTTTAGCAAAGAGCAATAAGCATTGGCCAATCAGCATCAATGCTTATGGCTCCATGCTAAAGTCTTTTAGGAAATAATGCAAGTACGGTTAGACAAGAGTTTACTATCGTTTATTTCTTATTCAATATATACGAGTAAGAAAAGATTCGCTTCGCGTTTGTTGTATTCGTTGTAGCACTAACAATTGACTGACATGTTTCTCTTATCAACTAGACTTCCATCTGAAGCTTTCATGTGTGTGCTGTGTCGTCTTGTACGTTGACAGCCTGGCTGCCACACAATGTGTTTCGATGTGTGTGGTTGTCATCGTTCTCCCAACAACGCCTAAAACGTTCGTCGCCACACTACTCCCTCCCGAGTGACATTGGTGAGGTAGTAAAATGTCATGATCTGTATGGTGCCTCTAACAAACGTGCTTTTTGCTTGGTGGGTACGTTTTTGTTCCTGCATGTGGCGTATTGACTGGTGTTGAGTGATGCCTTATCTTTACACGAGGCGGTCGCTGCGAGGTCAGTTTCAAGTGTTTACGAGCAGGAATAACTTGTTTGGTTGTCGCATCGACGCGCATAAAAACATGTGTGCATGTGCTCAGCTTTTTGTTAATGAAAATTGGTCTGTCGCCATTACAATGTGTGTGCACGGGCCTGATTAATGACAGTACATCCCGAAGGTGAACAATAAAATCATGTTGGCTTACGGGAGAACTACTAAGGCTGACGAATTCTCCCAGAATGGACAGTGTAGTTCCATAAAGCAACTCTGCACACGAAGCCTGTAACTCTTCCTTAAAGCTGGTGCGCAATCCCAATAACACGGTGGGAAGGATTTCGGGCCAGGACAAATAATCGCAGCGTTCGACTAATCCATTAGACGCCGAGTGATACGGTGATGTCTTGTTTTTCGTACTTCCGATGAATGCAGCCAGGGCTTTGAACAGTGCTGATTCAAACTGAGTACCTTGATCGGTGTTGATTGTCTAAGGTGTCCAGAAACGAGCAACCCAATTGGTAAACAATGTTTTTGCGACGGTAGCTGTGGTCTAACCCGCAATGGGGAATGCCTCTGGCCACCTAGAGAATCATTCGATGACTGCCAAGCAATATTTACAACCCTGCAACGGAACAAGCGGCCCCACGCTATCGACGCGGATATGTTGAAAACGCACATCAGGTATCGGAAAAGGCTGTACTGGGTTCTTTTGATGGCGAGCAACTTTGAAGTGCTGGCATGGAACGCCTGAACGACTCCAAACGTGGATATCTTTCTTCATGTTTGTCCACACGTATCTCTGAGCTATAGCTTTTCCTGTGGTACGTACACTGGGATGCACTAGCTGATGAAACATGTCAAATACTTTCCTTTGTAACGTCAGCGGACCGAAGGGCCTTAATCGTTGCAGTGACTTGTCGTGTACTATTCCATCACTTGAGCCTATAGGCTGGCTGACAAGTTTAAGGGGCGTAGTATAAGAATGAAGCAGTCCTTGCAGTTTGACATCTCGTTCTTGCTCTTCATCAGTTCAGATTCGTCGATTACTGTGGGCATCATAATCTCTTCCAGCCGCGAGAGCGCATCGGCAACATCACAACTTGCGCCCGCGATAAAGCGGATATCTGTTGAAAACTACGAGATATAATTGGGATGTCTGATCTGGCGCGGCAACGCTTTGCTTGCAGACTAAGCAAATGCATATGTTAGCGGTTTGTGTTCCGTGAGGATGTAGAAAATATAACCTTCTAAACAGTGCTGAAGATGTCTGACGCTGGAATATACAGCTATAAATTCGCGATCGTATATACTAAATTTACTTTCGGGAGCGGACAACTTCTTCTGGAAAAATATCAATGGTAGCCAATTATTATTCTGCTTCTGCTATAAAACAGCGCCTACTGCAACGTCAGATGCATCGGTTGTGAGTCTGAGAAGTTCATTAGCTTGAAAGTGGACTAATAATACAGCATTAGCGGGACTGTTTTTACAGTTTATAAATGCATCGCTAGTTTCTGGAGTCCATTCGATTACGGTTTTGTCATTCTTTTTACGTCCAGCACACAACTCGATGAGGGAAGCCTGTAGTACCGCGGCATTTCGAGCAAGCCAACTGTAGAAATTCATTGTTATTACAAACCGTTGAAGTTCCTTAACCGTAGTTGGTTTTTTAAAGTTTCGAATGGCATCCACGCGTGACTTTGGGGAAATTATACCTTTTTCGTTAATAATGTGCCCCAAATGCTCTAACCGACTAACTTCCAGCTCACATTTGGCTAAATTGATAACAATTCCGTATTTCGATAGACGCTAAAATACTAGTCGTACGTGCTGTACATGCTTTTCCTTCGTTTTTGAGGCGATTTATAAATAACAAGATAGCACGAAAAATCTAGTCCACAAAGCACCTCGTACATGAAGACGTTTTGAAGACCAAATGTCATAACTGTGAATTCATAAAGGCCAAATGGCGTGGTGATTGCAATTTTTAGAATATCCTTTTCAGCTATTGGAATCTGGTGAAATGCTTGGAACAAAACGATCTTAGAAAAATACCGTCCACCGCCTAAATTCAGTGAGATGTCTCAATGTGTTGCATCAGGTACTTGTCTGGCAAGGTCACGGCGTTCAGCTGGCGGTAGTTCCTGCATGGGCGCCAGCCACCACATTTCCTTGGAACGAGGCAGAGCAAAGGCGTTCTTACTGGGATCTGATAATATGACATTTTTAAGATCTACCACCAACCTGAAATGCCGAATGAAGTCTGCACTTAGAATAGGTCGTGATACTTTGGCCACTGGGAAACTCGCGACAGACCCAATTAGAGGGTTAGAGCTCAGTCACCGTATGTGTCGATGGTGGTTCCGTTCGCTGCAAATAACTTGAAGGCTGACGATGAATGAGCGGGGTGTTTCCGGGATACTGGGACGACGGATATGTCTGCTCTCGTATCGATGAAGAATTTCAGCTTTGTTCTACTGTCAAAAATTTCGAGGTGACTTTTTCGATGTGTGTGGTTGGCGTCGTTCTCCCAACAACGCCTAAAACGTTCGTCACCACAGTTTTTTTCCGATCAGTAGTCTGGTTGCAGTATTGGCTATTGGATTTGGTAAGCTTGGAAAGTTTCAACCAAAGTTTACTGTACTATCATATTCACAAGCCATTGCTCTATTGGGAATATTTTTCCTTTTGGGGAGCCTTTCTTTTATTTCCATGTATTATTGACGGCTCTTGCAAGTAGTTGAATTTGAGTGGTGGGTACCACCACAATTGCTACATTTAATCTTAGCTTGATCTTTATTTGCAAGCATACAGCTGGAGAAATTGTGGTCACTCACCACCACAAATGGAGCACTTTGTTGGTAAATGACAATGACTTGAGCCATGTCCATATCATTGTCAGTTTCGAGATTGCATCGGACCATTGTTTTTGTCGTTGTGGTAGCTCTTGTTCACAACAGTGTGGAAGTTTGTTTTAATTTTGCGTAAGTCACTGAGTTTTGTACTTCGTTGTACTTATAAAAGACAGTACACACTGCCATGATGTTGTCCTCTTGTACTGAACTTTTTGATATCTATTATGGTGACGTCTTAATCTGATTGTCGTAGATCTTCTAAGGGCATATCATGCAGCCCTGATAAGACTACTTTCGACGGACGCATATTCGGTTGCTGATATGTAAAATAGTTAACCTTTTCAAGTTTGAGATGTTCTTTAACTTTATCAAAACCTTCGATATTATTTAAAATGAGTCGTTTTCCGATCGACATTACTTTAACAGCATATGAATGAATATTTAATTCTTTCATAATTGAATCGATTTTATCGTGCGGTGAATTCGGAAGTGCTATTGGTGGAACTCTCACCTTAGTTTTGGTAGAATTAATACCATTATCTTGCCCAGCACTGTCATCAAGGCCAGCTAGGGGTGAAAATCTATTAGACGTTGTTACAACCGAAGTATTTTTGGCCATTCTAAAATGATCCCGAAGGTACATTCCCTCCGGAGAAGGATCGCAATTTCTTTTCCTGTTGCTTGAATAGAGCGTACTAGAACTCATTATTGGTTATACAATGTCCGGATGAGAAGAAAAATTACACAAGCAACATAAATTTAGAATCTAACAAATTGTTTACTTGAGATCACTCCGTAATTCGACTGCACTACACAAAGGTCGATGCATGTAAGACGCATATTTTGCTTATTAAGAAAGCCATTGAGCCTTAAAATGACGGTCATCGTTGAAGATAATTTTTAAATAAAATAATAGTACTTTTTAATAATTTATTTGATTGATTTATCAATTAATCGACCATTTTAATTCAATTCACCAAAGTCAAATTCAATTCGCCAGAAAGCGAAAATACTTTAATTTTCGAATACCACATTTTTATTTTAATCAATCGAGTAACCCATTTTTAGGGTTTTGTAAAATTATTTTACAAAACCCGTCTAAAATCGCGTCCTGTCTGTCCGTCTGTCTGTCTGTCCGTCCGTCCGTCCGTCCGTCCGTCCGTGTGTCACAGCAGTTTTTCTCGGGAACCACTTTAGCTAGAAGCATCAAATTTTGTATGTAGGTGTAAAGTGGTGATCTCTTCAAATTTCAACTACAAAAAAATTTTATAAGGTATTTAAGGGGGTCTCCCCATGTAGGGGAGTGACCCCACGAAAAAAAAATTTCATTGAAGGTAACCAATATGGGTATCAAATGAAAGGTCTTGATAAGAACTTTTCAAAACAGGTCTTAGTTTGGCATAGTTTGCTTCGAGGGGCGCACAGGGAGGGGAAATACACGAAAAATTTGTGTCTCCCCCCCCCCTCGCGATTGGACACCTGTTATCCGAAAAATCTGAAAAAAATCAAGAATGTAGGCCTTGGTGAGTACAACAACAACAAATACGTTAGAAGTCGCAATTCACTCAACTTTGTTAGTAATAGTATGATTTATCAATTTTATGTTTTCTTGAATAAAATCTTAACGGTACCCTTAAATTCAATGAAATTCAGTACACAGACGACTGTTAATAAGATTAATTTACCCTGCAAGTTTCAAAAAGATTGAATCATATTTAGCGAAGTTATAGCGGTTTGAATTTTCCTGTATTACCATGGAACAATATGCGCTGCATGTATTACTATGGCAACATATGGCTATGGAACAACATGCGCTTTTTACCGACTCAGACACTACAGTTTTGCTAGGATTTGCATGAAAATTTCAGGAATGATAGGTGTCATAACTATCTTCGAGAATCGGTTCAGCTAATGCGAAGATTGAATAATTTTGAGTTATTTTTCCCAACTTCAACGTTTAAGGTGCATGCTTTGAACACTTGATTCAATTGAATGAATGACTGAAGATGAGTACCTACAATTAACACTCATAAGTGAAACAAGTCAAGGAGGTGGGAGAGAGCTCCTACCAAAAGGGCTTTGTAATAACTCTAGGATTCGAAAAAATTGGCCATTAATCGATGATAACAGTACAGGAGAGTGGCCCCTGAAAAAAAAATTCATCAAACGTAGCCGATATGAGTATGAAATGAAAGTTTTAATGGGAGCTTTTCAAAACAGTTGTTAAACTGTCAGTTTTTGCTTCAGTAGGGCACAGGGGGGAAATACATGAAAAATGTGGTTTCCTCCCTCACGAATGGACATCTGAAATAATTATCTAGGGAGATATTTATGAGTATAACAATAACAAAAACCTCAGAAGTCTAAATTCGTTCAACTTTTGTTAATAATAGTATGATCCTCGAATTTCAAATTTTCTCCAATAAAATAGTAATTGACATGCTTCTTGACTTTATTCAATCTGGTGACTGCATTTTGAAAATTGAATACAAAACTCTTCTGACATGAGCGTAGGTCTGTTTAACCCAACTTGTTCATTCATTTTTTAATTTGTCAAAACTTTGAAACAAAAGTTTATTCTTTGTTCAATTGTTGGTTTATCTGTATCATAGCTGCTGAACGTTTATTAAAAGATATTTAACATTTGAGCTTTTTGCTGAATGTATCAAATGAAAGTAATAAAAATCAAAGTTCGGGACGAAAGAGTCCCGGCGCAAAAATTTGGAGTCCCTGGCGAGATGCACTTGGTATTTATTTTGGCATACATAACTAAATAATTGTTTTTCCCCAGTGAACAGGTCGTGAAGTGCTGTGTGGTGTTTTGTGTAGTGTCGTGGTGTATCCGCGCTTTTTGTTTTCGGTCACTTTCCGACTTTCTACACGAAAGCGAATGTGGATCGCCTGATCGAGGACCTAAAGGGATAGGCTGGAATTGTCGAAGGCGTTATTTCAAACTACAAGAAGGATTCACCCTCAAGGAAGCAGGAAGCCGGGTGCTATGCGGGGTGACTGTGGTGACTGGAGGCCACGTGGGAGAATTTTGAACTAGGCGATAGTCACATCCGATCCCTACCGAAGATCTCTCCGTCGCACGAGTTTTTTACCTAACATATATAAAACACTACTAAAGGCAACTACCTCCGTTACCAGCAGCGCTTCCAACGTTAAATGCATGCCAACACACACGTGGATACGCCAACCGGGGAACAGTCACTAAAAGGGCCCGAAATTCAGGATAGCGAGGACCAGACGGCAGTGTAGCCAGGATGCTGCGTCACTGCAAAGTCATGGCAAGCTCGGTGATGAGTATCACCTGCAGATCGTCGAGCTCTATGACGATACTGAAGCGTATGGTTTTAAAGTGCAACAGTACACTCGTTTGGAAGAGCTTACCCAAGATTGGGTCATATGCCTCGAATCGAAAATAGATGAACTCAGTGCCACACCTGCCTCAGCGACTTTGCCTGTGACTCCTCTTACCATGCCTCCACCGAAAATAAAACTCCCCACCTTCGATGGGAACTACAGAGAGATACCACCGAGTGAGAGCGGAGTGCGTGTTCCGTTACGTCGTCGAAGTGAAAATGGAGCGTACGATCGAGCAACCGAACCAGAGTTTTTTAACCACGTTATTACGGGAGACAAGACGTGGGCTTTTGAAAACGATCCTGAGACGAAGCGGCAGAGTTCGGAGTGGCACACACCGGCGTCACCACGACCGAAAAAAGCGCGCATGTGCAAATCGAAGGTGAAGTCGATACTCATTGCTTTCTTTGACGTGAAAGGCATTGTTCACAAAGAGTTTGTGCCACCCGGCCAAACTGTAAACGGACAGTACAGCAGAGATGTGCTCCGTCGACAAACTGCCCGGGTTCGCCGAGTCCGTCCGGAGATTGCCGATTCGTGGATCCTCCATCACGACAATTCTCCGTTGCACACCTGCCTGCTCGTCACCGAGCAGTTGGCCGAAAAGTCAAGGGCAACGTTGCCACAGCCTCGTTACAGCCCGGATATGGCACCAGTGGACTTCTTTCTGTTCCCCAAAATCAAGAGACACCTTAAGGGGACGCGGTTCGGGACTCTGGAAAACGTTCAACGTGCTACGGCAAGGGCTCTAGACAGCATCGAGGTTGCCGACTTCCAGGGAGCGTTCGAGGATTTTTAAAATCCAGTATCAGCGTGTTATCAACTCCAATGGGGACTACTTTGAAGATTTCCAAAGAAAAATTGTACATATTTTGCCAATGAAAAATGTCCTGAGGTCAGTCCGGTTACTTATTATTCTGACCCTGTATTTACATTGGCAATAGTTTCACGACTTGTTCATGCAAATGGTGCATATTCAACCAATGTCTAAGTGCCAAAAGCTATGGTCGCTTAAGGCCGGTCTCACCGGAGAAGTGGAGCTATTGATTAGAAATTTAATATTGTCGGATGACTACTACGAGGCGGCTTGGACAACCTTCTAGGAAAGGTACGACATCTGGCGACTATCGGTAGCGACGCTCATCAACAAATTGATGAGTCAGCCATCTCATGCGAACGAAAGGCCATCAGTGGCAGCAATAAAGGCTCTACACGATACCACGCAAAAGTGTCTCAGAGGTCAGGAGAAACTGCAAGTGTCCACAAGGGACTAGGCTCCGTTGCTGCTACATGTGCTAATCCAAACAAGTTGGGTAGACAGACCTATGCTCATGTCAGAAGGATTTTGTACTCTACCTACAAAATGCAGTAACCAGTAACGAATAAAATCAAGAAACATGTCATGTTCGAGGATCATACTATTATTAGCAAAGTTGAAAGAATTTTGACTTCTGAGGTATTTGTTATAATCATACCCATAAATATCTCCCTTGATAATTTTTTCAGAATTTTTAGATCACGCGTGTCCATTTGCGAGGGAGGAAACACATATTTCATGTATTTCCCCCCCCCCCCCTGCCCCCCTCGGTACGCATAAGACAATTTTAAGACTTGTTTTGAAAAGATCTCATTGAGACCTTTCCAATGACACCCTACTCGACTACCAATGGTGAAAATTTTTTTTTAGGGGTCGCCTCCCTATATGGTGAGACCCCCTTAAACACCTTCGAAAAATTTTTTCCACCCTTGAACTTTCAAGAAGTCACCACTTCTGACCTTTTCACAAAGTTTCATGGCTGTAGCCTCTATAGTTTCGGAGAAAAAGTGCTGTGACATACAGACGGACAGACGGACACAGGTCGTGATTGCAATAGGGTTTTGTATTTTAGTACAAAACCCTAAAAATTGGATTCAGTGACTCACGCATCATACGAACAATTGTTATCCAACCGGCGCAAGCTACCACTCTTGTAGAGTTTGTTGGACTTCATCAAAACGGGTTTCCAGGCCCTTAAGGCACTCAGCCATAAAACAAAGGAACCGGAGATCAACCGTAGGAAAGCCATCAAGTCGACCCTGACTGCCATGACAGCGTCTCGGTGCTTAGTATTTGAGCAGGATCACCCGCTTTACTACTACCCAGATTTCCTCACGACCACTGCTGCAAAGAGACTATGTTTCATGCGCGCGAAGAAGCTTTGCGCGAATTGCCTTCGAGAAGGATATCAGGCTTCCAGCTGTGCGGCCAGCAGTTGCAAGTAGTGTTTCAAGAATCACAACATCTTGCTTCATGTTCCTGAAGACAACAAGCCCAAACAAACCAAGACGATGTCCTCGAGCACGACAACGCTGAATCAAGACTCGAAACCGCAAATAAATTCAGATCTGCCATTACTCGCATTAATGAATCTGATGGAGACCCGACCCCAAGGGCATGTACTTTTGGGCACAGCCGTCGTCAGATTGGCCACCAGCAATGGAAAGACGACGGATTGTCAAGCTGTGCTCGATTCGGGCTTACAAATAAACCTAGTCACCAAAAGAATCATCAAAAAATTGGGTTTATCATCGACACTACACCTTGCCCTCATTGAAAGGGTAGGCGGTGTCACTGAGAAGGCATACTATAAGGTGAATCTTGGCCTAAGACCCAGATTATCAGGATAAGCTATGCAATTGGAAGCCTACGTCATGGGCAAAATTATATCACCGCAACCATCTCAGAACTTGAAAGTATCGGGGATGGCATATTTCCTAAAACATAATGCTGGCAGATCAGGACTTCCACCAAACGGAGTGCATCGACATGTTGCTGAGTTTCGAACGCTTTTACAAGTTCCTAGCTATTGGACAAATAAAGTAGGGCCCATAGCTCCCAGTGCTTCAGAACACGCTCCTAGGGTAGATTGTAGCCGGAAGAGTGATCAAACATCACGTGTCTACCGTAAAATGCGGCATCCTTGCAGAAGATAACCAGCTTAATCAGCTCATCAAGTGATTTTGGGAGGTCGAAGAAGCACAAGATCCGCAGCATAAGCTTATGTTAACTGAAAAGACTTGCGAAGCACATTGCTATCAGACAACAACAAGACGTCCCGATGGCCGTTTTTTGGTTAAACTCCCATTCAGCAAAGATCCTAAAATGTTAGGTGATTCCCAAGCGGTGGCCACTCGCAGATTCATTGCCTTGGAGCATCGACTGGAGAGGAACCCTGATCTTAGACTTGCATACGAAGACTTCATGTAGAAGTATATTCAGCTTGGGCATATGGAGGAGGTGACGTCACAGGAATTACGATAATTCCTTCCCCATCATTGTGTGCTGAATCCTGACAGCAGTACAACCAAGCTGCGGGTGGTTTTCGATGCATCCAGTAAGATGATCACAGACGTTTCGTTGAATGATGTCCTTCATACAGGACTTACTGTCCAGGATGACCTTATTTCGATACTCTTGCATTTCAGAATGCCTTGTTTCGTATTCACCACCGACATAGAGAAAATGTATCGGCAGATAATGCTCCATCCTGAAGGCCATCGGTACCATTGCTTGGTTTGGTGAAATAGTTCAATGCAACCAGTGCAATACTATCAGTTGAAAGCAGTCACCTACGGCACAACGCGTGCCTCATATCTAAATACAAAATGCCTACAGGTGCTAGCACAAGAGAACCAGCAGAAAGGTCCCCTGGGCAGCTGAGCATTGGAGAAGCATTGCTATATTGACGACATCATGGCCGAGGCAGACAGCTTAGAGGAAGCACTTCGCAAACAGGTGGAGCCACGCACCATACTCTCAAGCGCAGGTATGCATTTGCGCAAATGGTGTGCCAACCATCCTCTATTGTTGAAGCAGCTAAAGTCTGAGGACCAACAGGTCCAGCTGGACTTCAGTAGTTTACGCAAGGACTATATTAAGACGTTAGGAATTATCTGGCATCCGAAGACTGACGAGCTCCAAATCCAAATCAACGTATATCCAACCAATGTGAAGTTCTCCAAGAGGACAATGGCATCTGATATGGGCAGAAGGTTCAATCCATTGGGCATTCTGGCTCCTGTGATAGGAGCAGCCAAACTATTCCTGCAGGAATTATGGAGATTTGGATTGGACTGCAATGCAGCATCACCAGTGGAGATAAATACCCAGTGGCCCGATTTCCGCAGTGGTCTGCCATCATTGCAGCAGGCCTAATTTTCTCATCACATCAGTACAGGTAAGGAACCCGTGCAAGTAAAATTACACACCTTGTGATGCCTCCGAGAAAGCATATGGCGCAGCGATAAACAAGCTGTCAACCCTGAGGAGCGGTCAAGTCGTAGCCAGGTTGCTGTGCGCCAAGTCAAGTGCAGCCCCGATCAAAAGGCACTGTTCCGCACCTGGAGTTGTGTGTGGCGAAACTAGGCGCTGATCTCATAAGACGAGTCCATCTGCAGGAGATTTTTCAGGTATTCTGGACTGATGCCGAGATTGTCTTGGCGTGGATCAACTCTACTGTATCATCGTACAATACCTTTGTGGCGAACAGGTTCTTGGCCATAAAAACCCTCTCAATGCCGGACCGATGGCGATACGTGACATCTGAAGACAACCCAGCTGACATTCTATCACGTGGGATAGCGCCAGGTGATTGAGCCGCTAGGGACTGCCATTTTTATCCAGGGCAGAATCAGTTCGGCCTTCCAAGTATCGGAGCGGAGGCCCTTACGATTTGGAGAAAAAATGTACCAAGACCACTATGGTAGCGGCAGAGGCTCCTAAAACACACTTTATTCAGCACATTCAACACGGTAACTCCTTCAAGGGGCTGCAGCCCATAGTGACCTACACGATGTGGTTTATCTGTGGTCTGAAGCTGGCAATCAAGCAATCTCAACTGACGAGTCAAGCGCCCCGAGTGATAAATTATCCACAGCCTCGGAGATTACCATGAGGTATGTACCATCACAAACTTTTAACTGCGAAGTTTTGGACATCAGTTCGGGGAGGCAAGTCTCCAAGCACAGTCCGTTGGTGGGACTGGCGCCATTCCTGGATCCAGAGAGCAAAATCCATGTCGGTGGGAGGCTGGAGGCTGCCAAGATCACGTTCAACGCCAAACATCCCATTTTATTATCGTTCAAGCATCCGTTCACCAGACTGCTGATGATGGACATCCATCACGACCTCTACCATCTAGGTCCACAAGCACTGCTCGCTACCACTAGATAGCAGTTCTGGCCAATTTGAGGAAAACAACTCGTGAGATCGATCGTTCATCGGTGCATGTGATGCACCCGATTCAAACCTTAGCTGTTTTAACGTGCCATGGGAAACCTGCTGAGGGCATGTATTCAGCCAGCCCATCCGTTCATCAACGCCAGCTTGGATTTATGTGGGCATAGGATGATCCATTACCGAAGTAGAGGTTTCTGACCGCAAAAAGGGTACCTACCCGTATTTTGCTGTTTCGCTACAAAGGCCGTCCATTTGGAGCTATTCAACGATCTTAGCACAGAGGCATTCCTCTTTGCCCTCAAAAGTTTCATGGAACAACGAGGAAACTGCCGAAACTTATTTTGCGACAACGCCGTTAGCTTTGTGGGAGCTCACAACCAGTTATCAGAGTTGTCGTCCTTATTATAATCCAACGAAGCGCGTCAAGAAGTAACAACGGCGTGCTTTAGCCGGGGAATCGATTTCCATTTCATCGCTCCACACGCGACTCATTTTGGCGGCTTGTAGGAGGCGGCTGCCAAATCAGCCAAAAATTTTATCCACCGAGGCGTTATGTCGGTGGCTCTCACTTACGAGGAGCTACATACCTTGGTGGTTGAGGTGGAGGCTATCCTCGATTCTAGACCACTGCCTCCGATGCCAAATGATGATTTGGCAGCCTTAACCCAAGCACACTTTCTCGTCGGAGAACTCCTCACAGCCATGGTAGATGGTTGCGCAGAGCCAGTCACCGGAGGTCTCCATACCCGGTGGAAGCTCATCAATCACCTTAAACTCGAATCGAGACAATGATCGCACGAGTACTTGGCGCAGTTGCAGCATCGTGTCAAGTAGAGGCAGTCACACCCCAATGCGATCTCGGGAACAGTTGTCATCATAAGCGAATTGTCAAAACATACGAAGGCGCCGATGGTTTCGTACGAGTCGCTAATGTCAAAACCACCTTCAGAATTTTGTAAAGGCCAACACACAAACTGGCCAAGTTACCAGTACTCGACGACACACTGTCTAATGAAGAACAATCACAAGCAAGTTCCCCCACTTGACGAAGGAAGAGTCCCAGATCAGTGGCGATGACATCCCGAGGACAAGGTGGCGATTGATGTGAACTGGCAAGTCAATTGTGGCGCTCCTCTTGATGTGCCTGCTAGCTCCCATAGCGCACGCCTCTGCAAAACAAGGCTCAACAACCAGACTTCTCAACGACTCCGCTCATTTCACTGAGTCTGCACCTGAAATAGAGGAACTGCGACGACAACTACAAGTGCAAGATGTTTCATGTAGCGATCAAGTGACCGACCACGACATCCATCAGTACACCATCGGCTACCTTGGCATTCTCGGATTAGTCATACTGGTGATCTACCTCCGCTGGCGTTCTTGCAAACAACAATCCAACCTGCATGTCCAACCCCCAGTGCCGTTACGTAGACGGTACAGCCTACCACACCTTGGAAAAGTTTGAGTTCACCGGGAGTCGTGGATGTTGAGTTCCTGACACTCGTAAGTGCTCATCACGGCCTGATCCGACAACATCAACGCCTCAATCAACTTACATATTTATTTAAGGTCAATGAGCACTGTAATAATAAGCCCATTCGTAATAAGTTCGATATTTGATTGATTTCTCAATTGGTCGATCATTTAAATTAAATTCACCAAATTATTTTAACCAATCGAATAACCCATTTATCATTCATTTTTTAATTTGTCAAAACTTTGAAATATAAGTTTATTCTTTGTTTAATTGTTGGTTGGTCTGTATCATAGCTACTGAACGTTTATTAAAAGATTTTCAACAAATGCTCGAGCTTTTTGCTGAATGTATCAAATGAAAATAATAAAAATCAAAGTTCGGGACAAAAAAGTCCCGGCGCAAACAACTGACAACCCCTCTTATTCAGGAATTTTATGACTTATTTATTTATCATTTATATTAATTTTGTTTTTCTCTCAACGTTTGCAAATAAGAATGAATACAGCTACCAAATATTCCTCATTACATTTTCACATTAAAGCTTCTGTTTAAAGCAGTGAAAAGTTGACGCTTGCTTTTTTGCCCAAGTGAAGATATTCCACTTAAATTTCAGACTTATTTCCTTAATTTTATACAAAAGTTTCAGTTCCTCTTCATTGAGCCATATTTCATGGACGCGCTCATGTATGAAAACAGAAGAGTATGAAGTTGGGCACAATAGAAATCCAACCTTCGACATTCGTGCTACCGGCAATTTTTCATTGTATGCCTACAGTCAGGTGGAAGGGATGATATTGTAAAAACTTTGCAACGTACATCATTTTTTCTGCGTCTTCGTTCTACGATGAAGTTCCACTTCTTCCCTATTGTATGCATTGTACGAGGGTTCATCTCATTTTCCGCAATATTGTACGTTTGTGATTTCTGTACGCCGTTCTCAGGTTTCGGTCGCTTAAAAACTGAATTTACTTAACAAAGACGAAAACCTTTTCGGGGAATAATTTGATTTGATAGCGTTATTGGATTTGGTGAGAAGATATTTTACGGTTGGTAAATTATTCTGCGGAAGTGAATAATCCCATCAGGCGATAATCAAATAATACATAGTACGCTCGGTTGGAGTTCCGTATTAAATTTATCTATGCTTTCAACTGTTTTAATTTGCCACCCATTTACTCATAAATTGTATTATTTACTCAGTGAGTGGAATGCATTTCAATAATCCTTTGCACAGTTGAAGTGCATACCACATACTTCCACTGGCAAACACTGAACACACTAGAAGCTCACTTTCAGGCTAACTAGCTTCGAAATTTGCTGATAAATTCAAACAGGATATTGGACAATTTTTTTGCTTTTTTTTTGTGCGCTACATGATCCAATTTGAAGTTAACTCAACTTACCTGGATGCCGATTGGTGTGGAGTTCATTTCAAGGACTAAAATTTATTCCGGAAATTATTCCGATGGGAGGTTTTCATTTAATTCACTTCTCTTTTGAACTTTTCCTAGACGGATGAAATTGTAATGGTAATTTTAGGATGAATTTGATTCGTTTCAATTAATTTCGCTGGTGGAAGCTTCGCATCATACTGTTTTCTTACTTGACAGACGTTATCAAGGATAATGAGTTTTCCATTGCTCTTAGTGTAGAAGGAAATTAATCAGATGTCTATGAAATGTTTAAGATGTGATTGAATTTAAATTTGTTTGCAAAGGAGATTGTAGGATTTACCCAGAAGTACTGTCTTATTTTTGTGATAATTAATTAATTGAAATACTATTATGTTGATTGAATTCACTTCAATAATAAGTTGATTTATTTAATCTCTGATTTGATGACATCATGGGATACAAGTGTGCATGGGTAGGAAAAGAATACCTCAAGTGGTTTCTGTGCGAATAAGGCCAGTTCAATTGTATAATTTCGGATCCTTTTTTGCTGCGGTACGTACAAACGTTAAAATAAAATCAATTTTACCTTAAACCTCAGAATTTATTTAAGAAATAGGTAAATGCACATTTCGGAATCAATCGTGTTCCTTCTTCAGTACCAACTGACTTATTTATCTAAAACATCAACCTTGTTGTGAACAAATCGAACGAGGTATTTTCTGACGAACAGTTAAAATTATTGAATTTGGGATTCAACTTCGTGATTTCAAGTAGCAGAGGAGTAGTAGAGGATGTCATAGTAGACGTGGAGGCGGCGGTCGAATTCGAGAATGTAGAAATCAAGAACAATGTCAGGCACCAAGTGAGTCAGATCATTCATGGTATTGAACAAATAACAAACTTCAAACAAGAAAACCTTATCAAAGAAATCAACAGTAAACCAGTCTACTGTATCCAAGCCGACAAAGGAAATAAGATTGTGATAATGGATAGACAACAATATGACGAAGCAGCAAACAACATTCTTAGCAATGGAAAATTCATCGAATTAAGGAAAGACCCTCTCCGGACTCTATTAAAAGGATCAACAAAAAATTGAAAGACTGTGAACATATTATCGAGAACCTTCATAAGCTGAAAGTGTCCAACCCGTGTTTACCGTGAATAAGGTGTATGCCAAAGATTCATAAGCCCGAAAACGAAATGAGGGAGATAATTGCTGTGGTGAACTCCCCGACTCACAAAATCTCGAAATGGTTGTTACAGCGATTTAACGACATCTTTGGTAACAATATAAGTGCCAGAACCGTCAGGAATAGTCAAGAAGCGGTGATCAGACTCCAAAATTGCGGCAGTATACTCGATGCGGAACTTTTGATTTCGTTCGACGTGAATGCATTATTTCCTAGTAGTAGGCAAAGCACTAGTCTTATTAGAACACTGTCTCTTAGAACTGAGACCAAATGAATGGGAGTGGCGTAAAGAGGTACGCAGTCTAATGAAACTAACACACATGTGCATGAGTGAAAATAATTTCACCTTCAGAGATTGATAATTTAAAGGTACAAGTGGCGTAGCTATGGGAAATCCATTATCACCGCTCATAAGTGACATTTTCATGAGCAACATCGAAATGACCCTAGAAGAACTAGGTTTCCTTCCCAGATTTTGGATTCGATACGTTGATGACATCTTAGCTATCGTAAATAAGGACAAATTGGAGCATACACTCACGAGTATCAATTCGATCCACAAAAATTTACAGTTCAGCATGGAACCGGAGAAGGACAACAAGCTGTAATTCTTAGATATAAGTATATTCAGAAACAATGGGTTATTGAGTTTTGGAATTAATAGAAAAGCAACGCAAACTCAGAGAACAATTCCAGCAACGTCCTCATACAGTTTTTCTCAAAAGATGGCACCATATCATGCTATGATTCACCGTATGCTGACCATCCCGCTATCAAGTGACGAACGACGCAAAGAGGAATCCTACATAACGAAGAACGCAAAAATGAACGGATACAAGTGTGATACGATCCGGAGTATAATCAGAAAAAAGGAAAATCAACTCAAACGTAACGGATTAACAACACTCGGTATACAAAATAAACACATGGATACCATCAAACGCGCACCAGTGAGACACACTGACGTAACAACAAAAATGAAAAGGATATTGAAATCTGGAAACATCGAAATGGTACCATCTAGCAGAAAACTAAAATAAGGAAGCCTTCTCAGGTCTGTCAAGGATCCTCGCAAAGTCAACAAACAAAGCGGAGTGTACCAGATCAACTGTCCCGAATGCAACATGTCTACATCGGACAAATAAGACGTCCAGCAACTACACGGTGCAAAGAACATCTGAGCGAGGCTGAAAATGCAATTAAAAAGCGAAGAGGGAATAACAACATACGATCGGCAGTTGCATAACACATTGTCAAATCAGGACATATGATCAAGACGGACAATTTGAAGGTCATAAGCCAGGTAAGCGATATACGGAAGCTAGATATCATCGAAAGTATTGAGATTCAAAAAATTCCACAACACCATCGAATGAATCATGACACAGGTAACGCGTCATCACCCCTATTTAAGTTTGTTTGAGTATATCCTCAGCAATTAAGTTTTTTAATGACTGTCTTTTGTAATTACTATTTGATTGGTTTCTCGTTCATTGAATATTGTTAGTATAGAAGGTTGATGATTTAGATAAATAAGTCAGTTGGTACTGAAGAAGGAACACGACTGATTCCGAAATGTGCATTTACCTATTTATTAAATAAATTCTGTGGTTTAAGGTAAAATTGATTTTATTTTAACGCCAGTTCAATTGTCAAAAATGTTATACGGAATTATCTAATTTTTCTAAAAACCTTTTGATTATAACATTTCCTATATGCCTTATGTCTGGGTTTCGGCATTAAAAATATTGATTCTAATTTGAATTAACTCGTAACGTGGGATGTGCTAAAATGGCTTCAAACCGATTTTCTATGACGATCGATGACCCTTGCTTCAATGAGTGGGCGAGATCTGTGTGAAACACTGAAAGTGATCGCAGTGACACTGACGCTGATGAATAAGTGATCATGACTCAAAATCTGAACTTCAAGCTTCTGTAGTAATCGAGCAGTCACTTAAGCCAACTGCTCAAAAACCGCCATAATACATATCCAAATTTTAATTGCATGTTTAAAAATTTTAACTATTCAAGTCTGCAATTAAAATTTGGACACGGCAACACATTTTCAATGCAATCTATATAGACAGATGAACTGCGCTCGTGAGCTATCGGTGCGACAGGTGCCATCAGTTGATGATTGGCAACAAAACGGGGAGTCTGCTAGACATTGCCACTGTAAGCACGTCAGGAAAACCGCGATCCGTAATAATGAGATTAGTTCCGGTCTTTGTGCAGATAGTTTAATCGAACTTCCCTAGTGAAGGCGCGTTCTAATTGATATTTCCGCATCAAGGAATGGAAAATCGAAGTGTTGGCAGCTTGCCGGGAAATTTAACTTGCCATCAAAGTGACCATTCTTCGCGCGGCGGCCGTTACACGTTATTTCATAAATTTTTAGGCATACGAATTTGAAACAACCCTCGAGTGATTTTGTTTGAAAACTGACCGTGTTAGCTAGAAATTAGTGAAACTTCCAATACTGAATGGCTCCAAAATTGATGCCCAGGGAAGAAGAATCATAAAAAATTATTGTCGGCAATGAAACATGCACCTTTGGTTTCCTAATACCAAAGCAAACTCTAATTCTTTTGTTGTGGCTGGCATTTAATGTAGGCAACTGTTTCGGGTTCACGTGAATGTTACGTCATAAAAATGTCGATTCGTTCTCCCGGTATGTTCCATTAAACCAAACCCATCTCATCTTCATTGCTACCCACTGACAGCAATAGTGCATCTTCGGTGCCTTATTCCGATCTGGAAATGCTACTTTCTGGTAGAGAAATGTGAATTTGATAGGGTGGCTATTGTCAGATAGTTGCATATTGGTGAATCGTATCGTTGCAAAGTAAAATTTAGTTCTAAAGCTTGAAATCCTTCTTCAACACACTTGCATTGTGTTGAATGGAAAAGGTTTAGACGCGTGACACACTCAGGGAGTTTTTTTTGCTGGTAGGGAGGTGAATGCTATTTATGCGCAGAGTGTGGGACTCCCATGCTCACAAGAATGTGACTTGACTACCCACTAAACATCTCCCTGTCAACCTGAGAACCCAGCCTGGAACCGTTCGACACATTACTTCGGGCCAGGTCTCGTTTTGTTACGCCGTGAGGCACCTCCAAGCTGGGGGTCTCTTTCCTAGCGAGAGGGGATGAGGAAGTGCCAGAAAAGTGATCCCCCAGCCCCAGCACCCTCGACTGCTGTGAATCGCTTTTATATTTTAGGACTGCCCGAGCATAATGTGCCACCTGGTTCCATTTGTCAACCGATTCGAGCATCACCGCAACGTTATTATCCGAGGTGAGCTCTCCCGTCTCCCTGTAGAGTTCCCTTCGCAGCCTGACCCATTTTGTACACGCAAAAAATGTGTGGCAGGCATTGTCCTCCTTTCCTGGGCAAAACCGACAAGCGGAAAACCGTTACTTACCAGTCTTGTACAGGTAAGACTGAAAACACCCATGCCCACTCAAAAGCTGGGTCAGATAGAAGTCAATCTCACCATGCCTTCGATTCAGCCACGGTGTCACATCCGGGATGAGGCGCACAGTCCGCCTTCCCTTCGTGCAACTGACCCGAGAATGCTGTCAATCGTTGAGCGAGCGCTGTCTCTCCTCGCGGACAACCGTCTCCCTCGCATCTTCGTTTTGGCACAGGTAAATAGCATGGCGCTCACTAGCAAGGAGAGCGATAGGCATCACGCCTGCAATAACTCTGGCCACTGAATCAGAGACTGTCGGATACGAAGATGCAATTCTCAGTGCTCCTCTTCTCTGTACCTGTGCCAAACGTTTTCAGTATACCTCCTTGCTGAGAGCGTCGCCCCATACTTCTACTCCGTATAGTAGCACTGACCCTACAGCACTCATCAAGAGGCGTCTTCTTGACGGGCTGGGTGGTTGGCCATAAGTCGACTCGAAATCCATCTTCAACATACTTGCATTGTATTGAATGGGCAAGGTCTCGACGCTTGACACACTCAGCGAGTTAGTATTCTAATTCTGGTGTAGTCCTTTTGCACTTAGTAACAGAATTACATGTCAAGAAACAGAACTTTGGATCACTGAACTGTTTGTAAGTGGGATATTAGACGAGCCGAAGGTTCGATATGGCATGGTATCGGGCCACGATGCTTCAACAACATTCGTGCGGAGAAATTATCAAGCAAAGGATTTCCAAGAATGGATGTAAATCTCATACGCTTTCTATAGCACGTATAGGTGAAGCTAGAACAAAGCATTTTGGAGTTGGTATGTACCAAAACGATGTTGACGATAAAAATCTATCGGAAACGTTAAGTGAAGTTGTTACAGATTGTGTGAGTTTCGTTGCGGTTGACTTCAACACAGCAAGTTTAAGCATTCTGGGGTACATTGCCAGTTTCACAACTGCTCAAGCAGAAAAAGTGATTGAGTATCGTTCTGAGAATGATCCATTTAAAACTCGAAAAGATCTTCTTTGCTTAAAAATTATAAGCTCGAGGACTTTTACTCAGGGTGCAGGTTTTATTTGCATTGAACCCCTTAGTGTTGGTAAAACAATTGAAAACCCTTTAGTTTGTACGTGGGCTCCTCTGGAAAGTGACGATATTGCTGAAAGAATTATAAACCTATGTGGGTAAAACGAGAAAATATTGGACGGTGAAGTGATCCTTTAAATATTTAAAAAATGAAAACAATTATTCGCAATCCAACGTTAAAATAATGAAGAGTGTGGCATTAGCGAAGAATGAATGTCGAGGATGTTGGTGAGTACCCTTTTGGTTTCCTAATATTATTGGGATATTAATAAGTATTAAATTTTTAATTTGGTTTATGTACCTTTTTAGGGTTTTGTATCAAAATACAAAACCCTATTGCAATCACGACCTGTGTCCGTCTGTCCGTCCGTCCGTCCGTCCGTCCGTCCGTCCGTCTGTATGTCACAGCACTTTTTCTCCGAAACTATAGAAGCTACCGCCATGAAACTTTGTGAAAAGGTCAGAAGTGGTGACCTCTTGAAAGTTCAATGGTGGGAAAAATTTTTCGAAGGGTTTAAGGGGGGTCTCCCCATATAGGGAGGTGACCCCTCAAAAAAAATTTTTCACCATTGGTAGTCGAGTAGGGTGTCGTTGGAAAGGTCTCAATGAGATCTTTTCAAAACAAGTCTTAATATTGCCTTGTGAGTACCGAGGAGGGCAGGGGAAGGGGAAATGTACGAACTTTTCGCGTACCCCCCCCTCGCGATTGGAAACCTTCCATCCGAAAAATCTGAAAAAAATCATGAATGTAGGCCTAAATGGGTACAACAACAACAAATACATGAGAAGTCAAAATTCACTTAACTTTGTTAGTAATAGTATGATTTATCGATTTTATGTTTTCTTGAATAAAATCCAAACGGTACCCTTAAATTCAATAAAATTTAGCAAACGGATGACTTTCTATAAGATTGATCTTTTCTGAAAGTTTCATAAAGATCGAATAGTATTTAATGAAGTTATAGCGATTTAAATTTTCCTGTACTACTATGGAAACATATGGCTATGGAGCCATATGCGCTTTTTATCGATTTAGACACTACAGCTTTGCTAGGATTTGCATGAAAATTTCAGGAATGATAGGTATCATGAAAATGAGTACATACAATTGAAACAAGTCGAAGAGGCAGGAGAGAGCTCCTAGCAAAAGGGCTTTGTAACCATTCTAGGATTCGAAAAAATAGGCCATGAATCGATGATTACAGTACAGAGGAGTGGGCTCTGAAAAAAATTTCATGAAAGGTAGCCGATATGAATATCAACTGAAAGTTCTCTATGAGAGCTTTTCAAAACAGTTCTTAAACTGGCAGTTTTTGCTGCAGTGGTGGCAAAGGGGGGGGGGGGGAATACATGAAAAATGTGTTTCTAAAAAATCTGGAAAAATTATCAAGGGAGATATCTATGGGTATAAGTAAAACAAATACCTCAGAAGTCACAATTCTTTCAACTTTGTGAATAATAGTATGATCCTTGAATTTCACATTTTCTCCAATAAAATCGTCTTTGACATGTTTCTTGATTTTATTCGTTGCTGGTTACTGCATTTTGTAAGTTGAGTACAAAACCCTTCTGACATGAGCATAGGTCTGTCTACCCAACTTGTTTTACGTTCTTACAACGTATTTATTCGCCAAACAAAAGGTAAGTAATTGGAAAACACTCAGTACAATTAATAGCCATGTCCTAAACAAAGGCAGAATTTGCTATGGAAACTATCAAATCCAATTAAATTGTCATATTCTCAATAAACGTATTGTCCGTACTAATGAACTATTCAAAAAACTTAATTTTCCGTACTTTACTTTGGATCTTGAAGATCGGGATGATATGGATGAAATTCAGAACATTTTAGGGGAAATGACTGGTGCCAGGTCGGTCTTGCGAATGTTTGTCGACGGTAAATACATTGATGGTGATACTGTTGCAAAGAAAATTCATGAGAATGGTAGTCTTAAATCAATATTAGGTGTTTAATACACAAAATCA
Organism: Odontomyia ornata; assembly: GCA_963969285.1. Taxonomy (NCBI): domain Eukaryota; kingdom Metazoa; phylum Arthropoda; class Insecta; order Diptera; family Stratiomyidae; genus Odontomyia; species Odontomyia ornata. The sequence continues at coordinate 427,479,784 of OZ017738.1, read as the reverse complement.
TATTAAAAATAAATTGTGTAGAAACATTGAATTGAATTTAACTCACTTTTGTTTTATACATACTTAGAGTATGGATTTCTAAAGCTGAGTTAGTAAAATAATCGACTGCGACCATTTTTAAATCGAATTTCGTAAGGCTTTCACACGTCAATTTGATTTCCAATTGGAAAATATTTTAAATCGGTTTTTATTCGTTGTTGTATAAATAGATGTTTAGTGCCACTCAACTTAAAAATAAACTGAAAAGATGAATTGTTAAAATATCCAAAACCTGGCCTTTCCTTTCATTTAGAACTGACCAGGTATGGGATCCGCCATGTTGGCTGGCCTCTCCACTATAATGAGCTAGCCATCGGGTGAGCTCTCCCCTCCTTAATTCATTTGCAGGTGCTCTTGCAGGGTAGAGTGGCCTTCCGCTACAATCTGTTAAGTAAGAGCGTGTCTAGCATAGCTTGCGATCGGCTAGTGATATGGACTTCAAATTATTTTTGATGGGTAGAGAGAACCTGTGTTTTTGGTGCTTTGAAAAAAAAATTTCAGTTGAAGTCAATCTTCCGTCGGAAAAACACTATAAACGCGATAAGTGCCATTTACGCAAAGCGCTTCGAGGACATGCCCCTTTGCACACACCCTAAAGGACCAAAAATGAACTATGTAGTGGCAGCTAAATACATTAAAAAGTCTGCATCGTTTGTCAAGAAAAGGGTTCAATGATTTGAAGAGTCAAAAACCGCCGATGACCTTCCAAATCGTAGTTCGGTAGGGAAAGTGACCAAAAAGGATGAAAAGTGAATCTTGGCTTTATTTTCGTGCAATTTTGGCTTGTCCTTACGTCAAGGACAAGCGAAATCGAAGCAAAAAGGTCTCGAGTTATCACACGGCGCCATTCGAGAACATCTGTGCGTAAACTATGTAGAATGGCGGAATACCGTTAAAAAACGACCCTTTTCTGAACGTCACATGGCCAAACAGCCACGTGGCCAAACGGGAAAACTGCATTGTGACACTTGATTGGCCTTTGCAGCCGCCTGATGCAAATCCTTTCGAAAACGTCTTGGCCTAAATCAAACAGAAGCTCTGTGAAAAACGTGCGAACACTTTGAAGCAGCTCTCCAAACAAATTCGACTCATTTGGAAGGCGCTTCCCCTCGAATACGCCGAAAATTTTGTGGAAAGTATGTCTCGGAGATGCCAAGTAATAATTGATGCTGATGGTGATTGGACTCACTATTAAACTGAAAGTGCGTTACCTCAGAGTATATCTAATGTATGTATAAGTCAAAAACTGTTGTTAAATAAACTATTTCAAAATTATTCTGGACACGCTCTTACTTAACAGACTGTAGATGGTGTATGATTATGTGATTCTATCACATAATACTATAACATAAATTTGCCACGTTCATATTTTTCATTTAAGGGAAATATTCATATAAATTATGTTTGTATGGGTTTTTCACTTAAATGGAAAATATATGACCATGTCTACATTGGGTCTTGATTCAGTTGGGGAGTGCAAGGGGCACCGCTTTCACCTGGATGCCCACTCCTATTTGGGGGCTATAAGTATCGTCGGTAACGACGAAGTCCTCTCAAGTCCCGTCTTTTTTCGCCAGACTCGGTTTGTCATTTGGGTTAACAATTGGAGCCCTTAGTAGCTTACCTCAAGCTCAACTCCGGTCATTATGTTTTTGTACCTTTTAAATTCGTGGAGACGAAATTTTTTGGAGTGGGTCTTTGTGCTGGGGAACCGATACCGCAATGCTAGTCTGCCAATGCATTCACGCGTCCTTTGACAAGGCCAATCTTGGCGGAACCCACAATCCTCTCTCACCGAGGCAGCAGACTATGCTGAAGTTCTTTGCGGACATTTTATCTAACCAAATTCACTACACTTCTGATAGTGAATACAATTTTACTCCTTTCGCTAGTGGTTCTCCGATTGTTAATCTACGAGCCAACCAGTCTATTTCTTCTTCAGGTCCTAGTGTTGAATCTTCTTCTGATAGCGATGAGCCCTTGTCAAAAGTTGCAATACGTGATAGTGACAAATTTTTCGCGAAAAACCGATTTGTTTGGGGAAGTGCTCATCTGGTCACAATTTAATAACACACCTTCCTGGAAGAATTTATCCAGCCAAAGCCCTTAGCGACGTTTATAGGGCAAATTCTGCTTAGAAACTGTTTTTTGATGACGATATATTGAATGAAATTGTGCTCCAAACCAACGAAAAGCTAGCAAAAGCTCAGGCAAAGTTTGAGAATGATAAGAAAAGTGAATATAAATACTTGTGCGTCGTTGAATTAAAAGCATTGTTTGGAATTATGTGTATGACCGCCATATTCAAGTCAAATAATGAAGATTTTGAATCTCTATTTGGCACAGGATGAGACGTGTTTCATACTACTTTGTTCTTAAAGAGGCTAACTTTTATTTTGACATGCCTCCGTTTTGACGACCCTTCAGTTAGAGACATAAGGAAAGTTGACGACAAAGAGTGCGCAATTTCTAACATCTTCAGGAAATTCATTATGAACTGCCAACTGAATTATTCAATTGGCGGAAACGCTTGTATGGATGAAATGCTTATTGGCTTTAGGAGAAAATGTTCTTTTGGTATGTTTATACCCAATAGACTCAGGAAATACGGTAGAAAACTATGGCTCTTACCGATGCCAAACTTATTATCTCCTCAATGCATATATTTATAGAGGAAAAGCAACAGACATATAACAGCAGACAATTGGTTCAGTTCAATTGACTTAGCGACGAAATTGAAATCAAGAAAGCTGACATACTCGTATGTAGGTACGATGCATAAAAACAAATTAAATATTTTTTGCTTTATATGGCTACACAAGGGACATGACATTGGTCTCATTTGTGCCCAAAAAGAACAAATCAGTGATACTGGTATCATCTCTGTATCACACAGCAACCCCAGATAAAGGAACCAACAAATTAGAGATAGTTATTTTCTACAACAGTACCAAGGGTGGCTCAGATGCCTTGAACGAAAAATGTACTGTCTACTCAGCTAGCCGAAGAACCAGAAGGTGGCCCATGACTATCTTCTACACTTTGCCTAACATAAGCATGGTCAACGCTTATGTTATCTATTCTTTGTGCGCAGGGAATTCGGAAACATCTCGAATGAATTCCATCAAAATTCAACCAAGAGAGCTTACAGAACCACGCCTAGAAAATTGCCTGGAGAATTCGAGGTTGCCTCGGGAACTTAGGCAAAATATAAGAAGGATTTCGCAAAAACTAGTACAACCTCCGGAGGACGTGATTAAAAGAGCTAGGTGCCAAATCTACCCTCGTAGCACAGATAAGGAAGCTAAATTATTGTGCTACCAGTACAAAGTCCCAATCTGCTTAAGCTGCTCTCTTTATTGCTGCCACGATTGCACATATAGAGGAGAGGGGTTGCAAATAAGAAGGGTATGGTAAAAATATTCCTAAAAATTTAATTTTTTGTTCAATTGATTTATCTTGGGTGAGAAAAAGTAAAAAAAAAATTGCATAAAAACAAAACAAACAAAAAAACGGTGAATTCATGAATTTATGTTCACATTTTTAAGATTTTTTTTTGTCAAGTTCATTCAAACCCCCAATTACATTAATAATAAGTATATGTATTATAAAAATACTGATTGAATTTTAAAAATAAATGTCTCCTTTAATGATTTCAACCAAAAAATCTGTCCAACTCGCTACTTATACAGTAGCGCAATTTAAAAAAAGTTTAGCAGTAAAGGCATAAACTAGTGAAATATTATATGAAAATCATGCGGGAGTTGTTGTATTTTTCCAAACATCCCCGGAAGGGTATAATACAAATAGATATTAGATCAGTTGTCCAAGTTTAGTGATTTTTTAACAAAAGTTAGGAACTATTAGCTAGTCAGTCGTCTTTCCATTATCTATATGACATGTATGATCATCTAGTTTAGATACCCTGAAATGATCAAAAGCTTACACTTTGTAGAAAATGGTTTGAATCAGAAATAGTACAACATATGTCAACCTTACTTAAAAAACAGTGCGTAAGTCACTGTTTTAAGTTCCAAACGTACCGGCATTCTCTTTTTTAATGATTTCATGCTTAATGATAACGGCCATCCATGCCTCGTTAAATATTTTCTCATTTTCCTTTTCTTAAGTCCTCTATTATCACTTATTTTATATTTTTACTGTTATTACAGGAATCTCCTTTTTAACCCTCCTCAAAATCAATGTTCTGTTTCTTATTGGTCTTTTTCTCATTATTTTCATAAACTAACAATTATGTTTTTCTATTTCTACTTAACGAATTTCCTATTTTATTTCATCTTGTTTTTCCCATGCAAGTACTGCTATGGGACAACAACCATTAACAAGTTGGGTAGACAGACCTATGCTCATGTCAGAAGGGTTTTGTACTCATCTTACAAAATGCAGTACCCAGTAACGAATAAAATCAAGAAAGATGTCATGTTCGAGGATCATACTATTATTAGCACAGTTGAAAGAATTTTGACTTCTGAGGTATTTGTTAAATATCTCCCTTGATAATTATTTCAGATTTTTTAAGATCACGGGTGTCCATTCGCGAGGGAGGAAACACATTTTTCATGAGAACTTTCAGTTGATACTCATATCGACTACCTTTCATGAAATTTTTTTTCAGGGGCCACTCCTCTCTACTGTAATCATCGATTCATGGCCTGTTTTTTAGAATCTTAGAATGGTTACAAAGCCCTTTTGCTAGGAGCTCTCTCCTGCCTTTCCGACTTGTTTCAATTGTATATACTCATCTTCATGATACCCATCATTTCTGATATTTTTCACGCAAATCCTAGCAAAGCTGTAGTTTCTAAGTCGGTAAAAAGCGCATATGGCTCCATAGCCATATGTTTCCATAGTAATACAGGGCATATTGGTCCATAGTAATGCAGGAAAATTCAAATCGCTATAACTTCGTTAAATATTATTCGATCTTTATGAAACTTGCAGGGAAGGTCAATCTTATAAATAGTCATTCGTGTGCTAAATTTTATTGAATTTAAAGGTACCATCTAGATTTTATTTAAGAAAACATAAAATCAAAAAATGATACTATTACTAACAAAGTTGAGTGAATTTCGACTTCTCGTGTATTTGTTGTTGTTGTGCTCATTAAGGCCTACATCCATGATTTTTTTCAGATTTTTCGGATAGAAGGTGTCCAATCGCGAGGGGGGGGGTACGCGAAAAGTTCGTACATTTCCCCTTCCCCTGCCCCCCTCGGTACTTGTAAGGCAATTTTAAGACTTGTTTTGAAAAGATCTTGTTGAGACCTTTCCAATGACACCCTACTCGACTACCAACGGTGAAAATTTTTTTTAGGGGGGTCACTTCCCTATATGGGGAGACCCCCCTTAAACCCCTTTGAAAATTTTTCCCACCATTGAACTTTCAAGAGGTCACCACTTTTGACCTTTCCACAAAGTTTCATGGCTGTAGCTTCTATACTTTCGGAGAAAAAGTGCTGTGACATACAGACGGACGGACGGACGGACGGACGGACGGACGGACGGACAGACGGACACAGGTCGTGATTGCAATAGGGTTTTGTATTTTAGTACAAAACCCTAAAAAATTATACCTCCTAATCCCCCTGGTCTAATACAATATTATTGACATAAGCTTTCTAATTGAAATTGATTGTTGGATAGATAGGAGAATGCTTGAAGCTAGGATAGGTGCTAGTGCGCTGGACTCCGAACCAAGGGTTCCACTGAGACCATGGGTTTAAATTCTCTCAGGGGCGAAAATCTTTTCAGTTTCATCAAATGCAAATATTTTTGGGTAGATGGTGATTTGTATATAGCTATGCCGATTCTTGGTGCTCTCATGGTGCCATTCAAATTACCATATAGACTTGTGCAATTGGAAATATTGCATTTGGTGAAAGGTCAAAGATTGACGGAGAGAAATGGATTGAAGTACTCGTATAATGAACTTCAACGTAAAATCTTAACGACAGTGTATGATTGCGAGAACAAAGAGTTGTGGGATTGTAGTGAAGTGATTGGAGGCAGTCTGTTGATAGGGAGAGATTACGATGGATGGGACGGCAAAGGTGAACAATTGAATAAAGCGATGAAAAAGTTTTGAAAAAACCTAGCGGAGAAGTAATCAGCGTAATTGAAAAAATGTAAAATAACTAACTCGTACGGCAAGTGATACTGAATTTCTCACAAAATTTCGGTACTTTTTGCCTCCCCCTGGAAACTTTGATGCACAAAATAACTTTTAAAATCCAGATCCCAAAATTTTTAATCAAGACCTTTCAATTGATACCCTACTCGGCTACATTTAATTTAAAAGAATTTTTTAAGGGTCACACCGTTCTGAGGGGGGAGCCCCCTTAAAAAATTATGAAATGTTGGTAAGATCTAAACTTTTGAGAGACCACCACTTCCGATCTTTTCACAAAGTTTGAGCTGTCTAGCTTCTATAGTTTCTGAGAAAACTTGCAGTGATGCATGGACTAACGGACGGACAGACGGACGGACGGACGGATAGGCACGTCGTGAAACTTGTATGTTTTTGTAAAAAAAACTTTTTAACAAAGACTGAAAAATGCCATTGACGAGAATTTCAGTTCTATTGAAATTCCAATGCATTTGCAAATGTGCAACGTATGCGACTTGAAATCGACTGTTTCGAGAATTAATTGAATTTATGAAAATTATTTTGGATTATGGACAATCTTTTAAGTGTGCTAACATTAGCACCCACCAAGAGCCGGTCCGGCTCTTATATTTGATAGTCTTTATACCATGAATTCGATGATTTCCTGGGATCTTGATTGCAGGTTTTCCGAAGAACATTGCAACGAATTAGCAGGATTACTTTGCTGACCACAAAACAGGATGCTAATGTTGATGCGGCTGCCTAAATTCCATCGTCCTGGAATTTCATCCAAATAGTTTCCTTTACTTGAGCAAACAAGATTTCTTGCTCAGTTGCTAGTGACTTGAAAGATTCAGATGTTGGAATGTCGGTAGATTTTGCAATACGTTTTGTTGCAGATGACATGTAAGTCAAGTTAAAGACTTTGAAGTGAGGTATGTTCAAAATAGATGACTTTTGACCATCCTTTTAGGTGAAACGATAAAATCCTCAGTGGAAACGGTGCAGTCTTCTGATAATTATAACAGACCAGTACCATTAAGTATAATATTTGTCTTTATTTCATGATTCTCTGTGCATGGGTTGACTCTGGCGTTACAAATAACCAAATTTTATTTGACAGCAGTTGTTTGACAACGAGATTTTCGATACTAAATGAACGAATTGAACAATTTTCCATTGTGTACGCTTTGTATATCTCCTCAACAATACAATTCAATCTGGTCCGAAGATCAATTATTATGGATGCTGATAGCAGATATTTATTATGGCTGATTTCTTGAGCGTTGAAAACTTCTTCCTCTGATATTTCAAATTACATCTGATCCTTATGGAAAATTCCGAGGAGGTTGTTTTTGATGTTCAATTCATAGAATACTTTCTCCTGATGAAGTGCTTGTTGAACTGAAATTATTGGAGAGCTCATCGAGAAATGAAAACGGAAACTAGGCCACGTTTCTGTTCTTTGCTGTTAATTCTATAATGATGGTCCTTACTGTCCGTGTATCATTCTAATCAACTTTTCCTTGATCTAGCTGATTCGTTCTTTTCATTTGGGTTCCCAAAACAGAAGAGAGCTCTTTGTCTATTGTCAAGCCCGTCCTAGCCTTAGGTGCGAACCTAGCTCCATCAAAAAACCCTTGAGTGAAGTTGGCCACAACTTCTTGGAATTCTGGATTTCAGCGCTATCATTAGCCATTTGGATCTTCAGTTATCCGTGATTCCATCCTTCTTTGCTGGAAAATAAAGTTTAACATACATGTTCGCTGCGAGCTTTTCCCTATATTGTTATTTAGTTGGCTTTGTTTTATTTTCAGCGTCGGTAGCCGTGCATGATACAAAGTCAATTGTCTTCCGTTTGTTTATAGTTTTAACTCTATCTTGTAGTTGAAATTAAATTCCGCTTTGTGTTTTGTGAGGCATTACCCGTTTTGTGTAAGCCTTTCATTGTCGGCAGCTCCAAGTTGATGATATTGATGGCTGGTTTGATGTTTTAAAGGGGTGCTGATCTAAGACCTGTTCTTGGTACCAGGGAAATGTTGAGCGTTCCAGGAAGCCCTGGACGTGGAGATAGTTTCGTGTGGGTATGGTGGTCACGCCAAACGAATCGATGTTATCTTTCCAAGCCAAGCATAATACTTTGGAGGGCGCTGTCTCGAACGCAGATGGCAACGTGCTCCTTGGGGGAGACGTCAGCGCTAAAGCAATCGAATGGGGTCTGCCCCAAAAAGACTCGCGGGGAAGACGAATCCTAAAAATGGCAGCCAAGACTGTACTCGTTGTACTAAACACGGGAAATATGCCGATTTTCCTCAGTATTGGCTGTCAAAGATCAATGCCGGACGTGATATTCACCTTGGGGTCCATAGTACGGAGTATACACTATTGGAAAGTATCAGAGGACTACTCAACCAGCGATCATCAGTGCATTCTATTTGAGATAAGGGATGTTGCCTCCCAACGTCCGTGCTCTCAACCTTCTACAATCGGGTGGAGCATCGGAAGGATGGACGTGGAGAGTTTCGTCGAGGAGCTCACAGTGGGTGCACAGCTGCAGGGAGATTCGCAAGGGGTAAAAGAACTTGCAGCTCAGGATGTAGTGAACTCAATTATGAGCATCATCACGATTGCTTCTTTTCCCCGTCGGTGGTGAGTGTGGTCCACAAGGCAGAGACCTATAGCCACAGCAGGGGACGGATCGTCCTGTTGGTGACACTCAACGTTCGGAATGCCTTCAACTCTGCTAGATGGGTGGATATTCTGGATACGCTGGAAAATCCTTTTCAAGTTCCAGAATATCTAATGCGGCCTTTGAGGGACTACCTGAAGGATCGAAGCCTGCTTTACGACACAACACAGAATCAACAAAGGGTGGAAGTTACATCGAGTGTTGCCCCGGGATCTACCCTTGGTCCAGAGCTGTGAAACGTATTTTTCGATGGGCTACTGAGACTGAAGGTGCCAGATGAGTCCCGTCTGATAAGCTACGCGGATGATGTTGTGGCTCTGGTCACTAGATACACAATTTAGCAAGCGCAGTTTAGGCTAGATATGATAATGCGCCGAGTGAGAGACTGCGTGACTGCTCGAGGGTTCGGCTTAGCACTGGAGAAAACTAAAGGGGTCATCTTGACAAAGAAGATCAGTATTGAAGACAAACTAATCGAATCATTGCCAGCAGTGTAGTACCTGGGGCTACTGATCGACTCGAGAATGAGTTTCTTTGAGTAAGGCTGCTTCGGGAGTATGGGCTCTGAGTTGACTCACGACCAAGATAGGGGGACCCAGTTCATCAAGAAGACGCTTCTGATGAGTGCTGTGCGTTAGTGCTACTGTATGTAGCAGAAATTTGGGGTATTCGACAGTTTCTGATTCATCTGTGAGAGTTACTGCAGGCGTGATACCTGTTGCCCTTCTTGCTAGAGAACGCCACACAATTTATCTGCATTGAAACGAGGACGCGATATGTGCCCGCAAAAAGTGACAGCGCTCACTAAACAACTGGTAGTAGTTTTGAGGGAATCGTGTGGAGGTAAGGTGGACTGCGCGCGAGACTAACTTCTACTGGACCCAGCTTTTGAGCGGGGATGGGTGGCTCCATTCTTCCCTGGGCAAGATTGATACGTCACAAACGCCAATTGTCTGCTTTGCCAAGGACAGGAGGAGAGTGCCTGCCACGCATTCTCTGTGTGAACGAAATGGGACAGGCTGCCAAGGGACCCCTTGTTGCGAATTCCGGCGTACCGAGTTTCTCCCATTTGCAACTTCAAATTACCGCCGTAACATTTTCACCTTCCTTTGGGCACTCTTACCTTTTCCTCTGTAAATTTATTCATTTTATCAAAATTTTTCCATTTTCCCTTTAATTTTTATTTCCCCATCATGAGAATCCTACCCTTTTCCCTTATTTCCAACTAATATAATATATACTAATAATTTCAATTTTCCCACTAACAACATTCCATTGATTAATTCCCACTAACAAACTTCATTTAATACCTTTTCCCTTACAAAACCTAATTCCTTTCCTTCATACTAACTAATTCTATTTACTAGTTCCCACTAACAAATTTTATTTTTTATATTAACAAAAATTAATTCACGTTCCCCTACTAACAAAATGCAATCTCATGCCCAAATGCATCGTTGAAGCTGCTTATTAGATGAATGGGAGATCGACAATCCACGGCACCATTAGCTGCGTTGTGAGTCCTCGATTGAGGGTCTGCTGGAACCCTGAGTTCAAGTTCCCCCAGGCACACGGAAGCACTCTTTTTGGGGTATCGGCAAAACTAATAGCTTCCGTAATGTATATGTGACACTTTGAATTCAACCAAGCGCTTCTTGGATTGTGCAAATTGCCATATGTAAAACAATGTATACTATTGAGTTTGTCGATATTGAACAAAAGATGTGTGGGTAGCGGAATCGAAGTGTAATGAACTTCGATTACATAGCCCAGATGTGGCAGCGGTAATTTGAAAATGAAAAGGATTGCGGAATCTGATTTGGGAAGGTTGAAGGTGGAATTGAGTTGTTAGGGTTGGGGCAGTCAGTTTTTGGCTTTTGGAGTAGTGAAATTTGTTGGCGGTTTTGGAGAAAGTTTTTTTGTGGTAAACTTGAAGAATAAAAAGTTGTTGAAGTCAAGGTGAATTTTAAAGTATTGATTAAATACGTTGGCATGCAGTGGAAATTTTATGAGTTAGGAAAGGAAACCATTGAGTGAAGAAAAGATTTGGATAGTCAAACGGTTTCTTCTAGTGGTTGAATACGGATGAAGAAGTTATTAGTCGATACAAGTAGTGGAAATAAACACTCAAAACAACAAACAAAAAAGAAAACGAAAATAAGATAGTGTGAATTGTGATAAGTGATAGATTTGATCACCTTCTGATCCTTAAGTGAAGTTAGGAATTTTAATTTTCTCGTGGGCAATACAAATTTGTATAAGAATAAAACAATTGCGTGTGCAATAAGTGTGAATTATCTGCTGGGGTTGAATTTTTCAACAAACGGAAATACTGACTGACTGATGCGAATTTTTAAAAGAAGTTGCGATTAATTAAGACGGTATTAACGGAAATCACGGGTGAGTTGAAAATTATGATGAAGTGGCCGCTTATCAGCATTTAATGTATTTGAAAGTAACCTTAATTAAATTTTTCAGTGACCCCACCTCTTATTTTTGCGTCCTTCGCCGAGCGCTCGGAGATTCACGGAAAAAGAAGAGGGTAAGTAAAAGTTTATATTTTTTTTCCTTGTTTCGACGACACGACTGAGCGCTAGCCGGCCTCAGTATGCCACCCCGGGCTACACACCCCTCTGCTAATTCTTAATGTCTGCAACTGCGGTGACTTCCGTGGTTGCAACACCCTACAGGGAGATGGAAGAGCTAGCCCCGGAAAGTAAAGTCACAATGATACTCGAATGGGTTGTCAAATGGAACCAGGTTGCATATTATGTTCGGCTAGTCCTAAAAGATGAAAGGGCTCATTGCAGCCGAGGGCGTTGGGGCCTCTCCCCTCCTGCTAGAATAAGGATCCCCCAACTTAAATGCGCCTCACGGCGTAATAAAATGAGGCCTGGCGAGAAATAATGTGTCAATCGGTTCCAGGCTGGGTTCTTGGGTTGACAAAGGAGGTATTTAGTGGGAAGTTCAGTCACTTTTGAGCATGGGAATCACACATTCTGTGCGTAAATGACATTCACCTCCCAACCACAAAAAAAACATGAAGAGCGCTATCGTGCTATGTTGGAAGATTATTTTTGGCTAGAATCGGAGGAACTTTACATCAACAATATGTGGGTTTCAACAAGACGGTGCTACTGGCCACACACCATGCATCCCAATCGATTTATTGAAAGGCAAATTTGGTGAACGTATTATCTTGAGAAATGGTCTGGTCGAATGACCGCCTCGTTCATGCGATCTTAAGCTATTGGATTTTTTATGGGGCTAGATCAAGTCACTGGTCTATGCCAATAAACCACCTATTTCAGACGAGCTCAAAGACAACATTAAACGCAAAATTGAAAATTTTCGGTCGAAATGTGAACCAGAGTGGTGGGAAGTTGGGTCCAAAGAATCGACTACTATGAATGAGATCGTAAAAGTCATATGATCGAAATTAAATTTTATTCATACAACGTAATGCTTGCACTACACCAACAATAAATTTGAACCCAATATCTCAAATATACCGGTATTTAATTAAAAGATAAAATTGTAGCCCTTAATGGAAACCCCTTTATTTCATTTTTATTAAATAATTAAGTTTTTTTGCTAATCAGTTTGGGAGGTAAGCCTTTTACGATTAACGGGATTGTTGCTTTTGGAATGAATTTGATTAGTGATTGAATACAACGACCATGTTTGGTTATAAGAAAATTTTTCATTTTTCAGTATGAATAGACTCAGCACGAGCAGAGGACTGAGCGCTAGGTAACCTCTGTATAACACTTCGGGACAACTAATCCTCTGCCAAATGGTAATGTCTGCAACTGCGTTGACTACCGTGGTCGTGACATCACTCATTATGCGATTTGGATCAGCAGTTACAATCCATTAGTGGACGCTCAACATCGATTTCTCAAAACTACAAAAGCCCGTCACCATCTACTACAAAATTGTTCCAGATTCAATAAATTATCAACGAAATTAACAAACCTTTCCAACTGATCAAAAACTTTTCTAGCACTTAAACTGTCATCACTGCTCAATATTTATCACAACTCTAAAAACTCACATTCAACTTAGTTAAGTGCTTTTATAAGAATAGATACAAATTATTAAAAGTACCATCTTTCCCATCATTTTGTTATTTTTATCGAGTTTATTGTCTTCAAGGCAAGTCAACCGTTGAAATTGTATCCTTTCTTTGTCGTTCAGTATCTTGTGTCATTGCAGAAGTCGTAAAATAGCTCACCATAAAAATCAAATTAATAAATCAAATGAGATACTTCATTTTGTGAAATTTTACGACTTCACGATGAAAGCTGTTTGTAGGTGAAGTGGCGAAGTATTGCAGTAAAGTAATCACTTTGAGATGAGAAAATCGTCAGCAGGCATCTTGTCTGTCTGCAAATGAAAACGCACGGAGGGGGAGAGCGTCGAAATTTTAAAGCAGACAGTCTTTCTTCTGTTAGGAAAGAACATATAAGTCTGCTTATATTAATTTTTATACGTATCTTCCTAGAAATTTATATGATTTTCCCGGCGGAGAAAGGATAATTGAAAATATTTTTGAAGTTCAAAGTAAGTAAAAAATACGAAAATTGAATCGATTTTTCGCTTGTCTACATTGTTCAACAAATAACTATTTTAAACTCCTTCATTTTCCTCCTATCCCAGAGAATCTAAGGTGATATCATCAGAGTTTCCGTTTTAATGGAAACATATTCAATAAACACTTAACATAAAGTGTAGGGGGAAGTTTCAATAAGTGTTTGAGTTTGGAGAAGTTTTCCACACCACCCTAAGAGGGGGCCAAGCAAGAGAATTCAAAGTTCAAAATAAAGTTCGGAAAAGTTGATTGTCATCATACTGGTAGATGCGTGGATGAGCACACATAAAAACATTCCCACACATGCACGTAACATAGACAGATACCGAGTTTGAGTTTGGTCGTTTCACAAACAACACTTAGCACGTTCTGCAAAGAGCAAAGTTCAACGAAAATTAGACTTTTCAGGAATAAGTAATAAATTGAAAACACAACAAACTTTTCAATTTGTAGAACTTCTGGAGAGCTTAAATTAACTTTTGATATTAAAAATTTCACACACGAAAATGATTCCGCATTGAAAACTAATTAATGATATGATAATCAAGATCAAATTGGATCATATGTTAATACTTTTGGGATAAAAGCCTGTTTTAAAATGCAACTCATGGATAAAAATCATGAATCTTTAACTCATCGTTCAATAAGTCCCGGGATCAACAACGAGAACAACAATTTTTTTCAAAAATCATTTTATTCATCAATATAATCTCCTTTTAGGGTGATATAATCTTTCCAACGCCTTTTCAATATTTCTGTACAATGTTTATAGAAGGATCTATCCATTGCATCAAAATAGGTTCAGTTCTGGCAATGACCTCCTCATTCGAGCCGAATTTGTTTCTCTGGAGCATTATTTTAAGATCAGCAAAGAGCCAGTAGTCTCTGGGGGCTAACTCTGGCAAATACGGGGGTGGGGAAGCAAATCAAAGCCCAATTCGTTCAATTTTGCCATTGTTTTCATGGACTTGTGGCATGGTGCAATGGTTGCGCCATGCCACAAGCGGCAACCACTTGGAAAAAACCTTTTTCATGCTTAATTTTTCATGAAAGATTGTAAATACGCTTCCAGATGATATCTATGTCATTTCTGCAATCTCACGGACCTTCACTTTGCGATTTTTTATTACAATTTTTAATACTTCACCCACATTTTCCTGTGTCATGGCTTCCAATGGCCTGCCCAAACGTTCCGCATCGTTTGTATCCGTACGACCACGTTTAAACTCAGCATACCAACGACAAATCGTTGGTTTCGATGGAGAGGAGTCCGGGTAATGTTTTTGGAGCCACTGCTGGCCTTCTACGATATTTTTACCCATTAAAAAACAATGTTTTATCAACACGTGAAACTCGGTTTTTTCCATTTTTCAAACAAATTACAAAGTGACTTTACTCTAAACTCGATAAATCTGCTGCCTGTGATCCGATCAGCGTGAAAATTTTACACGTTTCATGTAAAGCTTCGCACTCAATGGAAACGTGGCCAGTTTGGTACTACTAGCACCATCTCTGGGTTAGTCTCGGGATTTATTGAACGATGTGTTAAATCTCTGATGAATTCAGTAATGATCTAAACAAGTAATATAATCAAATTTAGGAAATTCGAAGATTCTAGATTTACTTTCTTGTGTGTTGCATCAGAAAACCGATTTCCATAACATTTGAAGTTATTTTTGCTTTGGCAACAAATCATGATGGAATTGCACCGCTTGAGTCATGGGATGCTGCAAAAAATAACGTGTAGATATTTGCGTGAAATTACGCTGATGGCTTCCCTAGCATTATTGATTCACACCGATGGTTTTTGCTTTTTCGTGGCAGTTGGACTGATAAGCCGGAATGATGGGTTGCATCAACCAGAAAGTTCTCTCTTCAGCTGCGATACTTCTAGTATCGGGGCTGGACTGAGCAAATAAGACAATTTTACGGTATCATTTGTTCACCCTGAAAACTTCGCACCACGAGCACTTGAACTCCGACGCAGGAGCAAATACGCGTAAATGCGTGTTGCATTGAACATCCCCACCATATAGCCAGAACTCATCCTAACTCCAGAGCGCATTAATTTTTCCTTTCTGCCTCTCCTATCCAGCACAATATTTTCCTATGCTAATGCAAATGAACTCGCTTCTTTTTAGCCTCATCCCGGGTGAAAAACATAAAACCTGTTGAAGCCAACTTCTGGCAAGTATTGCTCCTAATATCTCTCTCCCACGTATTTTCTGCTCAAATACGCGTAATAATTCAATTTGGGGTGCATCTCAACTGAAGGAAGTAAACATCGACACGGAGAAGAGAAGCAAACAACAGATGGGGCTTAACGATTCCTCGGAGGTAAAACCTGATCCACCCCCAACAAATACCCTAAGAGGTAAACATTTAAATTCCATTTTTAGTAGAATGTGCCGTCTACCACTCCACCTCTAATGCCCACCACGCACCTCACTTGATATACGGTTTAAGGTCTTTTACGTGCCAGGTACCCACCTGTTTGCCGCTCATGTTGAGCAACTTAAAGAGAGAAATGGACTTGTATTTTCCTATTTTGAAAGGACGTAGGTACTCCGGAGCCAATTTAGCCGAATAGTATTGGGCCGCATTCGACAGGCCAAAGTTCCGTCTCCAAACCAGGTCTATTGGGTGCAAAGGAGGAACTCTCTTCCGCAGATTATGTCGCTATTGGCTCTTCTTCATCACCTCCTTCAAGTGTTTTACCATCTTCTCCCTCACCTTACGGAGCTGTCTGGTCCTCTCCACTGGACCCAGTGGTGTGTTTTCGTTCGTTGGTGGTTTTGGCCCCTTCCGCGTCACCACCATCTCTCGCCCAAAGCTAAGAAAATAAGGGGTACTTCCCATTGCTTCATGAGTGTAGGTCCGTAACGCACACCAAATTCGTGGAAGATGTACATCCCATTTCCTATGATTGTCTCCCAATAGGCTCTCAGCATTCTTTTTATGGTTTGGTTAATCCTCTCGGCTGGATTCAACGGTGGTTGGTATAATGGCGTAAATTGGAGACGACCTTCATATCCGGTCACCAATTAATCAATCTCCCTTGACCTGAACTGCACGCCGTTATCACAAACCACTAGCATAGGAGCCCTAAATAACAAGAAAGGCCTCTCCTCGAATAACCTTGCAACCTGGGACGCAGTCAAATTCCGCAGGTGAAAGATCAAATGCATTTTCGAGAAATAGTCCACCGCGGTCAGTACATAGGTGTACCCCTATGTTGAACGCGGCAAATTTCCCACGGTTCCTGGGTTTGGTTGGCCCTGGTGCCTATTACTCCATATGGATGTGTCCATTCCACTTTAGTTGCTTGAAAGATCTTACATTGAGTCACGTATCGTCGAAGCTCAGCTTTCATATTTGGCCAGTAGAAACGTTGGGCGATCCGATCATAAGTTCTGCTTATACCCACATGCCCTGCCGTTGCGTCATCGTGATACTGCCATACCATCAGTGGCCGCTCGGGTTCGGCCACCACCTGCTTCCAGGAATAACCACTCAACTCCGCATACTGCCTGGGTAGGTGCCGCCATTGTGAACCCCTTTCAATGCGCCAATCTGGAAATTTACCGGGGTCTTCTTCAATTTTCGTTCATATACGTCCACTTATCCGCTGGGTAAGATTCCTCTACCGTATGGGCCTCCAGCAGTGCTCTGGACAGGGCATCGGGAGCCAAATGTAACTTGCCCTTACGATGGACGACAAAGTAGTTAAATTGTTGAAGCCTCACCACCCAACGTACCAGACGACCGTTCGGTTCCGCAAATTTTTGAGTCACACCAGGGAGTAATGGTCTGTTTTTTCTGTAAACCGCGATCCTTCCAGGTAGGGAAGAAACAGACTGCCCATAACATGGCCAAACACTACTTTACAGTGGTGGATTAATTTTTCTCTGTGTTTAAGAGACCGCGGCTAAGATAGCATACTACTCTCTCACCCTCTGGGTGGCTTTAGCTCAATACTGCACCTAACTAGTCAAAGAGGAGATAGCTGAACCACTGGCAAATTTTATGAACGAGCATATTAGAAATAGAACATTTCCGGACGAAGAGAAACTGGCAAAAATAATTCCAATATTCAAAGGAGGAGATCATCTTAAACCGAATAACTACCCCCCTGTTGCACTTTTGACAGCCTTTATTAAAATATTCGAAAAACTTATAAATAATCGTTTAAAATATTTCTTACTGGACATTTCCATCATAAATCCGAAGCAGTTTGGCTTTCAAAAAAACAAGAGTACTTTCGATGCATTACTTTCTGTGTCACGTTACATCGATGAAAATCTTGATAAACGAGATTATGTTATTGCAATTTTTGTGGACCTGAAGAAAGCTTTTGATACGGTTGATCATGACCTCTTACTTCAGAAACTTGATCCGTGTGGTATACAAGGAAAACCGAAACAGCTTTTAACAGTTATTTAGAAGGAAAATTCAAAAAACATCAGTTAATAATGTCTTGAGCAATCTAGCACCAATGAAATCGGGGGTTCCTCAAGGATCCATACTTGGACCAACCTTGTTTTTGCTATACACCAACTGAAGCTCACCATACATTACATGCTCATGATACTGTACTTCTTTATTCAGGATATGATAAAGTTGCCATGGAGAATATCGTCAACGAGGATCTAAATAAATATCGTTCATGGCTTATCGAAAACAAGCTAGCATTGAATACTACAAAGACAAAATACATTATTTTCGAACAGAAAAATAAGGAAGACATAGAAGTTGACCTAAAAATTAACGGCGAAAACTTGCAAAGAGTGTTTGAAATTAAATATCTTGGTCTTATCATAGATCATCGTTTGACATGGTTGCCACACATAAATAATTTGAGGAGACAACTAGCACCAATGATAGAAGTGTTGAGAAGATATGGAGGTTCTCCAATGCATATAAAGAAACTTGTATCAAATGCATTTGTACAAACAAAGCTACGTTATGCGGTGGTCATTTGGAGTCAATCGTCAAAGCAAAACCTTAATATTATATCCAGCATACTACCTAAAGCTTATAAAAATATTCTAAACCTTCCGATTCTCACTCCAACAAGATTAGTGTATCAACGGACCAATGCACACACTTTCAGTCAAAACATTACTATGGAGAAAGCGAAGTTTATCTTCAAATGCCTAAGTTCCAGTGAATTGGAACGAAGCCCCTATATAAACGTAGCACAAATAAATCCATATGATTCAAGAAATGCCAACAATTTTGTAATGCCTTACGCTAGAAATGATCGACTAAAGAACGATGCAACGAATGATGCTCTGCGTATATACAATAATCTTTCAGAAACAGTGAAAAACATAAACTCATTATTGATTTTTAAGAAAAGACTTAAGGAACATCTAATAAATTCAGATTAATGATAAGTCCGGAGGATTGAAAGTGTCTTAGGGCATTTTAGACCCTAATGTCGAGATACTTAAAAGCAGCTAGCTTTTAGAAACTCAGACTTTGTTTTGCTGCGTTGTATTATAATTTTTGTTTATCTCTAAGAACATTTCACGAATCGGACTAGACTAGCAGGAAAGGAGTACTTCACAGCATTTGGTGTGCCCCTTAAACCGATGTTTTAACATTGCCTGGAGACACAAAAAGGAATTGACGACGTGTGAAATGCAGATCGCACGAGCGTTATGTGACGATGACAGAGTGATGGAGAGAGTGGTAGGGAATGGAGATATTAAAAAAATAAACTCATAATCTGAAGCGTCTGTCTGAGCATTGAATGGCAAAGAAAAATCCGGAAACGTTAGAATTGGTGCTGTCGACAGCATCGTTTTACAATGCGTAAAGGCCAACTCACACTGATCCGTCAATTAAAATTTCCTATTTTTCCGTTGAGGGTTTGTGAGAGGCGCAGTCAACGTGGCATGGTCAGGAATAAAGGGTTGGTTCCATGATACCATCCCGAGGAATTACCAAACCTTTCGTACATTTACAGGCCTAGGGATTAGCAGTATACATTCCACCTTTTCTGGATCGGCGTGAAGTCCACTTCTATCTACAACATACCCCAGGTACTTCAGCTGTGACCGGCAGAATCCAAATTTTTCCTACGATACCTGCAGTCCAGCCTTCCGCAGCCAAGATAAAACTTCCTAAAAAATTTTTAAGCGTTTTTCGAATTCTTCAGTCATTATTATTACATCGTCTAAATGAACGAAAACAAAAGGTTCTAATTCCGGTCCTAAGATGTGGTTCACAAATCACTGCAACATCGCAGGAGCATTATGCAGCCCAAAAGGCATCCGGTGGAAGTGGAAAAAACCCCGTCCAGGAACAGTAAACACTGTAAATGGGTTAGAATTCTCAGCCATGGGAATTTGCCAGTAAGCAGACTTAATATCCAGCGAGGAGAAAAATTGGGCTGCGCACAATTTAGCCAATGTGGAGGAGATATACGGCAGTGGGTAGGCATTTCACTCAGATACGCTGTTCAGCTTCCGGAAGTTCACATAGAAACGGAATTTCACATCCTTCTTCTTTACCAAGAGAATGGGTGATGACCATGCACTTCCGGAATGTTCTACCACTCCCAGTCGCAGCACTACATTCAGCATCTCATTGATATGCGCTTCACGGAGGCCCTCGACAACCACCTAGCTCCTATCATATCAGATGAATCGTTAAAGTCGAGCAACGAGATCTGGATGGAAGTGAAAGCGGCTATCAGAACCGTGGCAGAACAGACGATCGGACATCAAGCCCGGCGCAAGAGGAATGGTTGGTTTGATGATGAGTGGCAGAATGCGTTGGATAAAAAGAATCAGGCGTACAAAGAATATTTAGGTAGGAAAACCAGTACGAAGAGAGAACACTATGAAAATCTCAGAAGAGTAGCGAATAAGATAATTAGGACTAAGAAAAGAAAAAACGATGACAACCAATTGAGAAGCATAGATGTAAGTTTAGCGAGCAATAACACAAGACAAGCATACAAAGTAGTGAAACGCCTGAAACGTGGTTATCAGCCCAAAACCACGGTCTGCCGTGATGACAGCGGCAATATCATCGCTGATGAAATCAAGATTAAGGAAAGATGGGCATCATATTTCAAGAAACTTCTTAATCCCCCCCCCACAGCTCCAGAACATCGGAGCCTTTAGATGTCCGCGGAGAGCTTCCGTTGGCCCACCAACTCTGGATGAAGTTGGTTCCATCATCAATGCCCACAAGAATAATAAAGCGCCAGGCATTGATGAGATTCCAGTGGAGCTCATCACCAAGCTATTCACAAAGTCATCCAGCACATTTGGCAACAAGAACATATGCCGAAAGAGTGGAGCCAATCACTTATATTCCCTATCCACAAAAAGGTGACAAGCTACATTGCGAAAATTATAGAGGCATATCACTACTTTGTACGGCGTATAAAATATTTTCTAAAATCTTAGAAAATTAAATCGGATCATACGCCAACAGTATTATTAGGGAGTATCAAGGTAGTTTTAGGGCAGGTAGATCAACAACTGACCAACTGTTCACAGTCAAGCAGGTACTTGAAAAATGCTGGTTCAACATAGACGCGCAATAAATCTTCGAGGACTTCAAGCAAGCATACGACAGTATTGATTGTAACGTACTGTACCAAATAATGCTTGGTTTTGGCATCCGTCTTACCAAAATGACAAAGACGTCGACGACCTTCCAAGTTCGCATCAATAACCAACTCACCGATGCTTTTGACACAAATATCGGACTAAAGCAGGGGGATGGGCTGGCCCCATTGTTATTCAATTTGGCTCTGGAGTACGTCATACGGAAGCTACCTGTTGATACGCGAGGTACATTACTGTACAAGTCGAGCCAAGTAGTGGCCTATGCGGATGACATCAACATTCTGTCACGGTCACTTACAACTGCCAAAGAACTCTACCTGAAACTTGACAGTGAAGCGAAACTAGTAGGGGTACAAATCAACGAAAATAAAACAAAGCTCATACCGCAGTCGGGGAAAAATACCCCAAATACACTAAATATCACACTTGGCAAATACAGTATCGGAAATGTTAGCGAATTCGTGTATTAAGGCGCCAAAATAACGAAAACGGGTAATAAAAGAGAGGAAATACGCCGAAGAATACAGCTCACAAATAAAATATTTCTCTTCAGTTTTGAGGATCTTGAAGACCAGCCAGCTGCATACACAGGAAAACAAAGCTCCTAGTGTACAATTCTGTGATAAGACCTGTGTTATGCTATGGGTGTGAATGTGGACCCTAAATCAAGCATCCGCAAACATATTGAACGCCTTTGAGCGACGGGCCCTGAGGCGAATAGTCTGAGCGAAGCTAGACGGGGACCAATGGCGAATTCGATACAACCATGAGCTATATGAAATTTTTGACGAACCGGAGGTCTCAAGGATTGTAAGACAGTGGAAGCTGCAATGGGCTGGACACATGAATCGTATGGATGAACTGTTATGCTATATAGAAACGTCGTCAATCGTCTAAGCATTCACACTCCGCCAAGTGTATACGGTCAAGCGCATACGCCCATTATCATCAAAACATGTACTTGTCGACCAACGGCAAGCAAAAAGTCTTCATAATTCATAACATTAGCGACGACGACTATGTACATGAGAAGCTTCGGGGTGTGCTTATAGAAATATCGACAAGCATTCGCACTACGCCAAGTGAATACGGTCAAGCGCATACGCCCATTGTCATCAAAGCATGTACTTGTTGACCAACGGCAAGCGAAAAGACTTCATAATTCGCTCTACATAAGCCATAACATTAGCGACGACAACGACCATGTACATGAGAAGCTTCGGGGTGTGCTTCCACCGGAGTGACACTGTGTAGAGAACAGAAAAGCTAAACAAAAGCTTTTCCTCGCCTGATTTCTCCAATTCGCCGCAAAGTTTCACCATGCGAGCAAGTGAGACGGAGTGCGAAGGAAGAAGCTTTTGTGGAACGAGAGCGCACGTTTCAACTACTCAGCGAATTTAGGGCGAATTGAGGCCGCATGAATCGTTTAAAAGCAATTGATCGAGCGAGAAACGGAAAGTAGTGATAACAGCGGTTAGGGAATTGTTCGGGTAGTGTATTCACCGCAAAGTCAACAGCAAAGCAATTGTTCGAGCCAGTTAGTGCAATTCGTCCATATAGTTCCGGTGCAACTGCAGAATATCTCCGCATCGGTTAGATGGTGAGGTGTAGGCTTGAGCCGCGAACCTCATTCGGCTTGGGGGCGTTTTACGCTGTGTAGCCATCATCAACTAATTTTACTTTCTCCTAGGCATCCTCCATCCGTGAAGACACCGCCGAGCGCACGGGTGAAGCGTGCCGAGCAAGGCGTATAGAGTGGAGCCGTGCCCAGGAAGACAGGAGCACCCCAGCAAGACCAGCGCTCGCCAGCGTGTGTATCCCGACCTATCGGGTGGCAGCCGGAGTAACCGCAGCAAGCAGCCCAGGTGTACGCCATCGTTCACCCAAGAAGAGTCTGGAGGAGGCACTCCAGGGAAAAGCCAGGGCAGGCCCACGGCCCATCATCTGCGAGGAGTACTTGGCCAGATTGAAGGTGCCGCTGGACACCTCCGTCCGAGAAGTCAACTACGAGCGGAGGCGCGGCGGTCGACGGGAGCAGTTACGGCAGCAGCTCCACGAATACAGGCGGCTCGCACGCATCTCGACCACTATAGCGGAGCGGTCCCAGTGGCAGCAAAAGGTGACGGAGCTGCGGCGCAAGATAAAGAAGGAGGTGAAGGATCGTCTACGTGCAACTAAACGCGTCCGAGCAGTTGAAGAAATAAAACACAAATAAATATTAAATAGCTTAAAACTGGGTGTTTCCTTTTGGCAAGTCCATAGAGTTTGAGGCGGATAAGGTAAGCTGCAGGTGGCGAGGCTGAGTAGTGCCCAAAGTACCAGAGCAGGACATCCCGGGAAAGGCTGGGAGGATCCTGTGAGGTAGTAGATCTATAATATAACAGAACAACGGATACCCAAGAAGGTATTCGTTGCGAGAACTGAAGGCCAGAGGCCAGTGGGGAAACCGAGGAAACACTGGTCTGACTCGGTCAACGAAGACAGTTCATCGCTGCTCGGATTTCGGAATTGGAAGACGCGGTCGACGGACCGAGACAGTTGAAGGCGCAATTTGCAGGAAGCGGAGGCCCAAGAGGCCCGAAAGGGACTGTAGTGCTAAGAAGAAGAAGAAGAAGATCACTTTTCATACAATAGTTTCTAGAGCATCGTGGTCATATTGATAAATTTTGTGTTCTGAAAATAATTCTGGATTTAACATGTTTTTATTTAATCATGTCTCGCTACAGCATATTAAAGAATCAGTTGACAAAATGTATGTTAAAAATAGTTTATCAAGCTTAGTTCTTTGACCTTTTACGTTTGATAGTAAATTGAAAAGCTATTCAAAAGAGGAGTTATCTTAATGAAGTTTTCAGGAACCATCGTTCTGTAACTTGAAAATTCTTCGTAATGGAGGGTGTAAACAATTTAACAAGAACACGAAGTGGACAAAACTCTGGATTGCAAATGACTGCATAGGACTTAGGTATGGTTACTACAAAAGAAGCAATGATATATCTGGTAGATTTTTTTGCCTAAGTTTAAGGCAATTTATGATAGTTTGTTTTGTTCCTAGATTTTCTTCTATGTAGTTTATAACTTCATTAACAGAAGTGTAGGGTTATCCATTTCGCGCTTGAGAAAGTAAAGCTAAAGAAAACTCATCATATATTCCGATGGTAACAAAATTTTTTAATTCAATATAAAGATTAAACCTTGCTATTACACGTGAAATACAACTTAATTTAAATGTCCTCCACGGGACCTCTTACAGCCCTCAATCCTTTTGACGTAATTTTCAATGACTTTTCGGCACATTTCCGGCAATATCTCGGCCATAACTTCACGAATATTGGTTTTCAATTGCTTACGATTTTGAGGGTTGTTCGCGTAAATACGATCTTTCGCATAGAGCCCATAAAAAGAATTCCAAAGTTGTTAGGTCGCAGGATCTTGCGGGCCAATTGAGATCACTCAATCTTGAAATCACGCGTCCTGGAAATTTCTCCAGCAAAAGTGCTCGATTAGCCTGTGTTGTGTGGCTTGTGGCTCCGTCCTGTTGGAACCACATGTTCTACAGATCATAATCTTCAATTTTTCCCCAAAAAGAATCGGTTAACATTCGTCCATAGCGGTCAGAATTGACTGTAATGGCCATTCCTTGATCGTTTTCAAAAAAATACGGGCCAATAACACCACCCGACCTTAATGCACACCAAACGGTCACTTTTTCTGGATGGAAAGGCCTTTCTGCGATCATCTGAGGGTTTTGAGAGCCCCATATGCGACAATTCTGTTTATTTACGTAACCACTGAGCGAAAAATGAGCCTGATCACTCAAGAAAATTTTGTTCGAAAAATCGTTATCAATGGTTGTTGTTCAATCACCCAATTTGTATACATTCTGCGTTGTGGATGGTCTTGAGGCTTAAGGTCTTGAGTGAGTTGGATTTTGTACGGATAGAGATGCAAATCCAAATGCAAAATCCGCCACAATGAGCCGTAAGACAAACCCAAATGATGAGCACGTGGAGGAATCGACAAATTCGGGTCTTCCTCCACACTTTGAGCAACGACAGCGGTATTTTCAGCAGAACAAATGTTGCGATAATGCACAGGCCTTGAAATATCAACAACCAATCCAGTTCCTTCAAGTTTTCTCACTTTGTTCGAAATTGTTTGCTGTGTAGGTCGATTATGTCGACCGTAATCGGCTTGTAAAGCCCTAAATGTTGATACAGAAGAATCACCATTTTTATAATAAAATTTAATAACTTTAACGCGTTCTTCGACTATTAAACGATTCATATTTCTAAATGGCAAACCTTTAGCTAAAAAAAACGCTTTGGTGACATTTAATTTTGACAAATGTCAAATGACAGAGTTGTACTTTCCCAACTACGAAATGGATAACCCTGTATTATATTTGAAGAGGAGCCTTGACAACTTTAAGTTTGCACCTAGAAACTGTATTTTCATTTGAAGTTTGAATGGACAGCGTCAAAATGGGAACAGAGGCAGCTGATAAAGACTCCGTTGATATTGACAGGCAAAAGTCTGTAATATTTTTATCCTTAGAAGATGAAGGGGAACTGTTGGAATGACTGCCAATCTTTTGGGAATGGCTCTCTTGCTCCTATGCAGAGGAACTTTTTCATTGTGCTGAGCGACGATTACGCTCGACATTGCCACAATTGGTGGGGCAAAATGTCCTGAGGTAAGTTGTGGATCCACTTCAGGTGTTGGAGCGATTGTTTCCTCAGGAGTTAAACGATGATCTGTCAACATCACAGTCCACTCGTGCTGATTGGTAGTCGTCCGGCCGCTGATTATGTTCACGGGTCGTATGACCACTGATTGATGCTACTGGTTGTCTGTTTGCTGCTAATTCATGCTGATTACATGACCGCCGGTGGCAATGTTGGGTAACTGTGATAGTTTACTCATTCCTAGGCGAAATGCGTTAGGATAATACTGCTCGGGCAAGAGCCTTGAGCAGGGTAGGTGACGCTTAAATGATGTAGAGCTACAAATTGCCAGAAACTATCCTGGTTGCGCTGGTCATCTGGTTGGCTGATGATGCATGCTGGTCGTCTGGCCACTGGTAATTGATGTGGGCGGCTACTTGGATCTGCACTGGAACACTCCCTTGAGTCTCGGGCTAAATGCCTTGAGACATTTGTACTCGGTTAAGAGCCTTGAGCAGTAGAAGCGTAGTATCAAAAATTGACTTGGTTGTTAATGGTCCTGGCTATTTTTGTAAAAATATTGCTAAACTCAAGTTTACTTTTTTTGCCGATCAATCAAATTTATTTTTATTTATAGCATTTAAGTCTTTGCTTCGTCTACCAAAATAATGACCAGTATCAACAATAAATTGGGGCAGTGGTTTGTTCGGGAAATATTTACGCTGCCATTTCTCGGTGACTAGCAACAATACTTAAACTTTTCCGTAAGTGGTTTTGAATATGTAATCTTTCGATTTACCCCACATTCGGAGGTTGGTCAATGTCAAGCCAACTCGATCAACACGAAATATATGGTACGGTCACGCATACACTCACTTCTCAAGTTTTGCGCATGACGGGACCGAGGGTGTGAAACGTTAGTAATGCTCGAGACATTGGTCGAACCTAATGCATAGAGCCCATGTGGAGTCACCATAATACAGGTGTGCCTTTAAGTATTGAATCAAGTGTTCAAAGCATGCACCTTAAACGTTGAAGTTGGGAAAAAATAACTCAAAATTATTCAATCTTCGCATTTAAAACAGCCACTATTTTGTTTTACGATTACTGATACCACTAGCTGAACCGATTCTCAAAGATATACATGACACCTATCATTCCTGAAATTTTCATGCAAGTCCTAACAAAACTGTAGTGTCTGAGTCGGTAAAAAGCGCATGTTGTTCCATAGCCATATGTTGTCATAGTAATAAATGCAGCGCATATTGTTCCATAGTAATACGGGGAAATTCAAACCGCTATAACTTCGCTAAATATAATTCAATCTTTATGAAACTTTCAGGATAGATCAATCTTAGTAATAGATAAAAACCCGTTGGGCCTTGCTTTATTGTGTAAGTAGACGCATTATGACTCCTTTTATTGAATACAGCTTCATTAAAAATTATAAAGAAGCCATATTTAGGTCGCTTTCCTTTCACCTTCAAAGATCAATGAAGTTAGAATCCTCAATTTGAAATGTATTTGATTTGATGAAAAAACAGTGAATGTTTTAAAATTCGTATTTAAACCAATAGAAACTAACTTTCATTTCAGAATATTCCAAATAATTAATTTTGCAGACTGTGTCATCAATAATATTTAATTAAAATAATTTGCATTAATTTAAAAATTTATTGTGATTTGATATAAATGTCAAATCATTATTTATGTGTGTACGTATGCCAAAAGTCACCTGTAAAACGCAAAATAAACACGGAAAGCTACTAACTACAATTTGATGATGATAATAACACAATAGGACTATACATAGATTACATGATCAAAAGCAGTTTACATTTATTCCTTAAGCCTTAGATAACATCACTATCATTAATTTGTAAGGCTTACGTGTGTTCATTCAAATTACGTGACTACAGGTTACCAACATGTAAATTTTCCATTAATATTAGGGTTTTATTTACCAAAAGCCTCCACCTCAAGTACTCGTATTTTATTTTTTCATGACTTTGCAAGCTAAATACATAGATTTAATTTTGATTACTTCTAAAATAACAGGATGCCCTTTAACGTTAAAACAAATTTTAGTTGTTTTATTTTGAAATGCCACTACTGTCAGTAGGTCAGAATAAGAAATTCATGAGCTTCGTCGAATTAGCTTACTACCAAAGAATTGAAACTAACTAATTTACGAGTATGTACGAGTATGTACGAGTATATGAATGTAATTTCTCGACGACGGACGATGCATGATTGACATTGCTTTTGCCTTGCGGGAAAAGGTTTTATGCTTCAAATTATTAAAAGGTCATAAGAGCTTCATTCCCCTTCAATAACAGGTATCGATTGTGAATCAAATTAAGGCTCAGGCTATTTTAGGTTTCAGTTTGAAACTGATTTAATGGGCTATTGGTAGTTAGATAAGACAAAAGGGAAAATGATGACATTCAAATGCGTAAGGTTACGTTTGCATTGAACAAATTATTACAAAATGTTCAAATGAGAGTTGTAAACAACGAAATTAATATCTTTCCTTTTACCATCTTAGAGATCTGAAATAAAGAGTGGTCGCCCAGAGCTTTCGTAACTCAATCCAGAAAATATCCAGGGAAATAATGTGGATTGTGGTGGTTACTTTCCATGGAAGTTAGTTTTCTAAATTGCCATCCCTGTTCTTATTTTCCTATGGTGGCCCAATTCTTGACAGAAATTTGTTAATGTCTACAACATACGGAGTAACAACTGAAGTGAGGAAGACTACAGAAGTCTAAAAAGTTTTTTTGTCATTTTTCAATTGAATATTTATTTTATTCAAAATGGATTTTATTAAAATACATATTGTACATTATTATTTATGAACTTTTGTCTGTGGTTTCTCGGCGAAAAGTGAAGTGAATTTCTTTTCATTAGGGAAAGTTTGCAGAGACCGAAACAAATGGTAGTCGGATGGTGCAAGGCCTAGACTATATGGTGGATGCATCAAAACTTCCCAGCCAAGGTCTGTTAATTTTTACCCGGTCATCAAAGATGTGTGTGGTCTGGCATTGTCATGATGGAAAACAACGCCCTTTCTATTGATCAATTTTGGCCGGTTTTTTTTGAATTGCTTGTTGCAACCTGGTTAATTGCTGACAGTACAGAGCCGGATTGCATGTTTGGCCAGGTTCTAGTACCTCATGTTAAACAGTTCCCTTCCAACCCCACCGTACACACAGCATAACCTTATTTGGTGTTAATCCTGGCTTTGAAGTCGTTTGTGATGATTCGCCTTTTTTTGACCAGAATCTTTTTCAAATGACAATCTCGTATCTTTTCATCACCTGTAATGATTTGTTCCAAAAATGGCTTGATTTTGTTGCGTCTTATTAGCATTTCACAAATGGAAATTCGGGCGATCAAATTTTTTTGTTTTAATTCATACGGCACCCAAACGTCGAGCTTCTTTGTGTATCCAGCCTTACGCAAATGGTTCAAAACTGTTTGGTGATGGATATTCAGTTCCTTAGCAATATCATGACTGCTTATGTGTTGGTCTTCTTCAACTTTTTGTAGGATTTTATCGACTTTTTGAGTGATTGGTCCACCTGAACGAGGTGAATCTTTGACATCAAAATTTCCAGAACGAAAATGAGTGAACCATCTCTTGGCTATGGCTTTTGATAAAGTATCTTGACCGTAGGCACCACAAATTTTTTCACGAGCCTACGGTGCATTTTCACCTTGATCGTAGTGATATTGTAAAATATAACAGCTTTTGACACGAATGACGAAATACAAAACTGTCCAGATGAAAATTTTAGACTGGAATGTCACCTTTCAAACGCATGTCAGTTTGACTCAATCTGATTAGTATTGCCCGATATATGACAACAAACACCACCTTGTGGCAAAAAAGACTATCCAATACAAAATTTGTTTGTGTGCTATATGCCCGCGTTTCGTAAATGCTCTGTTGATACCTTTTTTATACAAAACTAAGAAAAACAGAGAAATGTTACCCATTTTAGTTGAATGGGTGTATATGAATCTTTGTATTACGCAAAAAATAAACGAGTTAGGTAGATAGCCCTACGCTGATGTCAGTAGGGTTTTGTACTCAACTAACAATACGCAGTCTCCATCACCGAATAAAGACAAGAAACATATCAAAGAGATGTACATGCATGTTGAAACGAAAATCAATTGTTGCTCTATTTTTAACGGTTGTCATTTTGTAGCAATATAACAAAAATCACTTCATCATGAACTGTCAAGACTATTTATGTTATTGATCTTATCTGAAAATTTTAAGATGACCAAACAATAATTGCAGTGTCTAATTTGATGGAATACAAAAATTGTAAGCTCTTGTTGTAATTCGAGAAATTTCAGGTGGCTATAACTTCTATGAATATGATTCATTTTCCTTTAAACTCATAAAGTATTTCAACCTTCTATAAGACCCCTTAACTTTCGAATTTCGTTGGGTTTAAGGGTATTCATACGGTTTTATTTGCAGAAAACGTGAAATTCGAAAATTATACTCTTATTAACAAAAGTCGAGCAATTTCAACATCTAAGGTATTTTTTCTTTTTGCACTCATAAAGACCTGCCGGCATGATTTTCTTTAGGTTTTTCAAATCACAGGGGAGGGGATACACATTTTTCATATGTTTCGCTTCCCCCTGCGCTCCATGGACGTGGTAACATAGTTTTAAAACCTTTTCCTGCAGGGAACGTGCTGCCCCACAGGAGTATTTTTGGAGGCTTGCATTCTTTAGAGAGTGCCGTTCGCTCCTACCTGAGGGAGGTTTCTTTAAGCTTCCTCCGCGGACAATATCCGACTACAAGTGTTGGTCTTACTTTCGATATAATTTCAGCTAGGAGTAAGGATGTGAAATTACCCCAGATCCTTGAGATGTTAAGCGATCCGTGCCCATAAAAGGAAGGCGGCTAGGAGCAAAAATGGCTGTTGCAAACGGAGCTTCGAGGTTTGCCAAATATTTGAGCATGGAAATGCCCCTGACCATAGGTAACGCGCTATGGGAACAAACCCAGCAAAAGAAACCAACATGAGAATCGAGAAGGAGAAAAAACTTACGGTGCAAGTGGTCAGATAACCAATACTGACGGCATTCACTCGGTGAGCACACAGACTCCCAATCTTCATCTTTCAGGTACTGCAACAAGTGGTGGCCTTGGCTTCTACTCGTATACCAGATATAATAGTATCTACAAGCAATCTTTAGCCAGATGGAAAAAATAAATTCTGGTGTAGACGTTTGTTGGCGTGAACACCGTCAGAACAAGAAACCAAATATGGGAACGCCAGCAAACACCAAAAATTAAGCCACAGCAATATTCTTTAAAGCTAATGCAGCTTCTGATAGGAAAAAAGCGGGTTAAAATCCGAGCGAAAAGAGAAAC
Organism: Odontomyia ornata; assembly: GCA_963969285.1. Classification (NCBI taxonomy): domain Eukaryota; kingdom Metazoa; phylum Arthropoda; class Insecta; order Diptera; family Stratiomyidae; genus Odontomyia; species Odontomyia ornata. Next base: position 427,448,670 of record OZ017738.1, on the reverse strand, counting down.
AATGGGAAGCCTTATTCAAAACAAAATTCCTTCGGCGTTTTGGAGCAGCAAAAAAAACTATGTAAATACCAGAGCATCCTAAAACAGAAGAGCGGGGAATCCTATACGATAGAGTTGATGGTTGAAAATATAAAAACGTCGAGATCAAGATAACTACTGCTGTGACCGCTACCAAAATGACCGAGACAAAGGTTTTAAATACCGAACCATCCTGAGGTCTTTAAAGTGATCATGGCAGAAAAGAAAGCAATAACCAGACAAAGAAAGTACCGCCGTGCAGTTTCACCATCTACCGCGCAATAGGCAAAGCCGGGCTTCGAGGATTAATCTCCTCCAATCATCCCGGTTCCACCACCTTGTCAGCCAGTTGTTCACTCCCAACGAGGATCTGCTATCAGCTTCTATCGTGTCTTCCCATTGAGTTCTCGATCTTCCTGCTGAACGTCTACCTTGTGCTCTACCCTTTTGGTTAGCCGGTTTTTCCCACTCTTTCTACATGGCCGGCATACTGCAACTTCCGCAATTTTACGCAACAGGAAACAGGTGGATCATCAAAAAGTTCATACGACTCTTCTTTGTAATGCAGTTTCTACTCAGTTCCTTATTCCACTGGGCCTTGGATTTTCCGGAACATCTTGCGGTCAAATATATCCACTGACCTTTTAAATTCGTTCGTCAGGGTCCATGTTGTACTTTCATATAACAGCAAAGGTTTGACTGGTATTTTGTAAACGTGGAGCTTCTTTTGCCTGTGCATCACTCTGAACCTTAAAATTGGAAGTACAGAGCAATATGATTTATTTGCAGCATTTATATGGCGACCGATCTCGTCCATTTTGGCGCCTCTTCTGTTCAGGTTGGCTCTGAGATAGAAAGATTATATACACTTTCAAGGTTGTAGTTGCCACTTGTCATATTTTGTTAAACTGTGGTTTTCTTCCTTGTTTGATTCATGAATTTAGTCTTACTTTCATTAACTTGTAATCCAATTTGGCTTGCTTCAGATTTTAGGCGTAGAAATACTTCTTGAGCATCTAAGATTGAACGTGCCATACTATTGATATCATCTGTATACGCTAACATCTGTCAGGACTTGAACATTAGTGAGTCCGAGGTTTCAGCTAATGTCTTCCTGATGACGTATTCCAACGCAATATTAAAAAGCATTGGGGCAAGTCAATCCCCTTATTTTAAGCCTGGTTCGATTATGAAGCAATTATGAAGTTCACCGTTTACCTTGACTTGGAGCTCTGTGTTTAGCATCATGAACTTGGCTATGAGAATCAGTTTAGATTTAGTTGAGTTTGGGACGCCAAAGTCAAGTATTATTTTGTACACCGCATATCTTCGACACTGTTGTACGATGGGGGTCCAAAAAGTAATTAGTTTTACCGTCCAATTGCACCACATTCGCAAAAAAGAATCATTCTCGTGTAATACATTGTTGTAGGCAGCTACTGTCAAAATGTTAGCCTAATCTGAGTCGTAGTTTTGTTTTGACCGCGTGTGGAATCGGGCGTGAGCGTAGATTTAGAAAGATGGAAAGAGCAATATCGATCGATGATTTGATTCTTGTTTTTGGAAGAGACATACCGGGGCAAAATCGAAGAGCGCTTGGATGCTATGTATAGTGCCTCTGCTTCTGCAATGGTAAAAAATTCGTTTAACAAATTTCAACGTAGTCGCACGTTGATTTTTGATGAGCTACGTCCAGGTACCCCAAAAATAGCTACCTCAGAGGATGAAGTGACAAAAATTCACGAGTTTGTGTTAGTAGTCCGCTGATTGAAGGCACGCAAGAAAGGTGGGATAAAAGCTATCTCAAAAAATTAAGTGAGTCATATCCTGCATGAATAAGCTGTCGGCGCAATGGGTGCCGCGTTTCCGCGTTTTCTCCCTTCGGACAATAAACGCAACCATAATACCACTTTAGAGTAGTGTTTGATGCTGTTTACGCGCAATCCGAACGAGTTTTTGTGTCATTTTGTGACCGTTGACAAAAAATGGCTCTGTTGTTGCACACCAGAGGCCAAAAAGTATTCAAAACAGTGAACTTCTTCCAGCAAACGTGCTCTGAAAACGGAAAGCATTATCTAAGCGGCCGAAAAGGTGATGGCGACCAACTCCTGAGATTTATAAGGTGTGATCTGCATTGACTACCTAGAGAAGGGCAAAATTGGCACAAAGTTCTACTACGTTGAATCATTGGGCCAATTTGACACAGAATTTCAGAAAGAAACTCCATTTGGAGGAGAAAAAAGTGCTTTTCCACCATGAAAACTCACTGGCCTGCACATTCGCTATTGCCATGGCCAAATTGGTCAAATTGGGCTACAAACTACTATCCTATCTACTGTTTTCTCCAGATTTGACCCCGCGCAGCCTCTTGAAGAAGTTATTCGCCGGGCAGAAATTTGAGTCAAATGAGACAGTCATCATCGCCACTGAGGCCTACTTTGCAGACCTCGAGAAACCGTATTTTTCAGACGGGTTAAAGAAGTTGGAGCATCGCTGGGTTAAGTGCACTGAGCTAAGAGGAGATTATGTTGAGAAATAAATTGCCACTTTTTACTAAAATTTTCATTTTCCCTTTTGATGGCTAAGTATTTATTAGACCCCTCATATGCTTCCCTGAAGTCTAAAAAGAGTTGATGCATGTCGATATTATATTCCCAGCACTTTTCGAGCACCTTCTTTACTGAGAGTATGTAATCTATTGTAGCCCATCTACTCCAACAGCCTTCTTGATACTCTCCCATAGTACGGCTGTAATTTTTTCTATAATTTAGGAAAGCAATGTAAAAAACATATACAATAGAGCGATTAACTTGTGCCCCTTTTTGTGTACAGGATATATTATACTTTTCGTCAGCCCTCTCGTCATGGTTTTTTTGACCGTACGTAGATGGACACTCTCCCCAAGCGAGTGATTCTGGTGGCATTCCATCTATTCCAGGAGAATAATTTTTCCTGAGGTCCCGTACTGCTGCCTGTACTTTGTCTCTGATTGGTGGCGAGATTGGAACCTCTCGCTCTGCTTCCGAAAATTTCCCAGCTTAAGTCGTTGCTGGGGATGCTGTGAATAGCTTCTGAAAATATTAAAACCATCTGTTTTTAATTTTGACTGGATTTATATAATTGCTCCATGTTCACTTTTGCAAAAACATGTTTGTAGATTGATGCCATCTCTTAGTTGTTTAAAAAAGGTTTACGCTGGTCAGACTTCATGTGGGGTTATGTTTTTGTTTATCTGTTAAATTTTGCTGTTGATTCTTAGCCGTTTCTTCTTTCTTCACAATTGTTTTAGCTTGACGTCGAAGGGTCTCATATTGTTCTTCTTTGGCCCGAATTCATTACTGGTTATATTCTCTGTGAGCCTAGTTCCTTATTTTTTAATCGCTTCCTTGTATTGTTCATCGTACTAGTCGTTCCTCTTTGTCTTTGTCCGCTGCCCCAAGACCTTTTTGGTAGCTTCTGTTACCGCATTTCCTACTGTCTTCAATATAGTTTTGATGTTATCATTACTTTCTTCAACTGTGTCGACGTTACCGCTAGTGCATACTAGAATGCTGTAGAATTTGTCCTTGATTACCTTATCCTTATCTTTCCTGGGTGACAGTTGACCAGCCTGATTTTAAAGAATTTGATCTTTATACGAATCGTGCAGATCCTTTTGTTAACGGGCTTGAAGTCGGTGATAATTTGTTTAGATGTGCTGTCAAAAATGAAAGCAACTGCAGTTTCATGGTAACCTTGCAAATTTCTGCTTCTAAGCACGATGTGCGTTTGCATGTCAAATATGTCTTGATTTTCCTGCCCGGATTATTGCATTCTGTAGGTCTTTATTGGGTCATAACGTTGTCGCAGTACACTTGATTAGTTCCATGATCTAACATTCTAAGTTCCAAAAGGATAGTCTTTTGAAAAGAATAACTTCTACATTCCGACAGTTATTGCCGTTTATCAATCCAATACGAGGCATTTGTTCTGGTTCCACGACAAACAAGGTTGTCAATATTTCCACTTTGTGAAAGGTTGTCAACATTTCGACTTTGCCGATTTTGGTCCAGGAGTGGTATTTTATTTCTTACATACCCACCAGCAAGCCAGTTAGGGTGACCTCTATCCACCTCCTGAGGAGCATTCAATAGGGAACCAAAAGCTCCACATGGATGGGCTTCCTCTATGTAAACATTTAAGGTGCAAAAGAAGCAAGTTGCCTCCAAAATATTCAAATTATACAAACGCGGTGTCATCAGGCCTGTTTCGTGAAACTAACCATTTGTCAAATGTATCTTTCAGTAAATTCATTGTATCGCATGTTGCGTGGCATGTGGCAACATTCTGGTATAACCATATATCAGCAACATAAATACCTTTCAATTCAGGCACCAAAAAGCTAGTAATCATGTCTATGTGCCTTTCACCATTTACTGTAATATTGTGATTTTTTTCAACCAATCCAAGTATAACTGCAACAATACTTTCTGAAGTAAGCTCTTCTATCTCCCAGTAAAAGCGCCGCCACAGCCTGTACCATTTTGTGCACGTAAAAAATGTGTAGCAGGCATCATCTTCCTCCACTGGCAAAACTGACTATCGAGGGAACGTGACTTACCAGTCTTGTGCAGGTAAGACTGAAAATATACGTGCCTGCTCAAAAACTGGGTCGGATAAAAGTCAGTCTCATCATGCCTACGATTTAGCCACGCTCTTACATCTTGAATGAGACGCGCAGGCCAAATTCACTTCGTGCAATTCACCCAAGGTTGCTGCCAATCGTTCAGTGAGCACTGTCTCCCCTCGCGAACAATCGTCTCCCTTGCATCCTCACTTTGATGCCAGTAAATAGCGCGGCACTCTTTAGTAAGGATATCACGCCTGCAATAACTCTCACCGCCAAATTAGAGAATGTTGGATATAAAGATGCGATCCTCAGCGCTCCCCTTCTTTGTACCTATGCCAAGCGCCTTCGGTATAACCCTTACTGAGAGGATTGCTCAATATTTCTGCTTCATTCAGTAGCACTGAGCCTATAGCACTCATCAAAAAGCATTTTCTTGGTAGGTTGGGTCCTCCTGCGTTTGCTATAAGACGACTTAGAGCGGGAACTTTCAAATCAGCATTCTCAGCCGTTGCCCTGATTTGCTCTGAGAAACTCATTTTTGAGTCAATCAATAGCCCCAGGTACTGCACCGCTGGCTTCAATTTGATTAGCATGCAACCAATACTGATCGTGCTTACTCTTAAGGTTCTCTTTTTTGCCAAGCGGACCACTTAAGTTTTCTCCAGTGCTAGACTAAACTCAGTCTCTCACTCGGCGCAGCAGCATACTTAGCCTAAGTTAAGGTTGTTCAATCGTGCATCCAGCTATTGTCGGTTTCGCCTAGGAGAGGAAGACAATGCCTGCCACACTTTTTTTGCGTGCAAAATGGGGACAGACGGCAACAGTACCTCTACAGGGAGACGTCAGAATTCATCTCGGATAGGAAAGTTGCAGTGATGCTTGGATTTGTTGACAAATAGAACAATGTGGCACATCATTTTCGAGCATTCCTGAAAAATAAAAGGAGCTAAAAGCAGGCACAATCGTTGGAGCTAAGGTATCCCTAGTCTGGCAATTCCTCTCTTCCATTCCACTAGAAGAGGGACCCGCCAGTATGACGGCGCCTCGTGGCATAACAAAACGAGATTTGGCCCGAAGTAATGTCTGAAACGGTTCCAGGCTGGGTTCTCAGATTGACAGGTGAGGTGTTTAGTGGGTGCTTTAGCCGCTTTTGAGCATGGTGGCTCATACTTTGTGTGCAGATGACATTCACCAACCAACGAAAAAAAAAAAATTCTTAATAGACGGTCATTTTCGGGCAATGAGGAGATATCTCCTGTATAATCTCTTGAACCGCACAGAGATGCAGGGCAAGCGCCCAATCTTTCAACCCTCCGAATTGAATGGTTTGTGTATTCTTTAGGCCCATTTGAATTTCCAGGCTTAGATGATATTATCCTAGCTATTATTCAGCAGACATTGAAGGACACAATAACCCGGTCTTGCAACAATCTACAATTCTTGTCTAAGGTTAGCGTATGATCCCATAAGTTAGTGGGAGACAAGAAGAAAGGCTTCACATGCCCATGCTTTTGGAAGGGTTGTGGTGTATTTGATAAATAGCTCTATTGACCTTTCTCTAATCAGAAAATCACAACTTGCCTACAGATGGAGGTAAATTCCACAGGGTGGTCTTCTATCTCCTTTACTTTAGTATCTAACAGTGAACGAACTTCTAAGGAAGCTAGAACAAGCCAGATACAAAGTGATAGCTTTTGGCCATATTAAGAGAATTGAATCAAACTACCCTTTATACGTTCTTTTGCAATGGTGCCAGAAGTATGGCCTGAACGTCAACTCCAACAAAACTGAACCATTTCTTTTTACCAGGAAATATGAAATTACGAAATTCAATTTACTGAAACAAAATGAGACTCCTATAAGCCTGAAGAACAAGTAAAGTAGCTGAGATTTACCTAGTCTCTAAGTTCCTATGGAAAGATAATATTACGAAAAGGGCACAATACGAGGGCCATTCAACAATTTCTTAGCATACAGAAGAAAAACGAAAATTTTGGAAAGGTGACAGTTTATTTTTCCACATAATTCCCTTCAAGCTCGATACATTTGGCCCAGCGATACTCTAACTTTTTCAACCCGTCCAAAAAATACATTTTCTCCAGGGCTGCAAAATAGGCCTCCGTGGCGGCGATGACCTCCTCATTCGACCCAAATCTCTTCCCGGCGAGTAGTTTTTTCAGGTTTGGAAACAAAACGTAGTCACAGGGGGCCAGATCTGGAGAGTACGGTGGATGGAGCAGCGATTCGTAGCGCAATTCGACCAATTTGGCCATGGCGACGGCGGAGGTGTGAGCCGGTGCGTTGTCGTGGTGGAACAGCACTTTTTTCTTTGCCAAGCGGGGCCGCTATTTCTTCAATTCGACGTCAAATCGGCCCAATAAGTCTGCATAGTAGCGCCCCGTGATAGTTTTACCCTTTTCGAGGTAATCGATGTGGATCACACCTTGTGAATCCCAAAAAACGGTGGCCATCACCTTTCCGGCCGATCGAACAGTCTTCGCCTTTTTCGGAGCACGTTCGCCGGGTGAATTCCATTGTTTCGACTGTTCTTTGGTCTCTAGTGTGTATCAGTGAATCCATGTTTTGTCAACGGTCACAAAACCACGCCAGAACTCCACCGGATTGCGCTGAAACAGCGCCAAACACGTCGCCAATGTAGTCTCACAGTCGCGTTTGCTTTCCGGTGTAAGCAAACGCGGCACCCACTGCGCTGACAGCTTTCTTATGCCCACTTCATCGTGTAGAACATGATGCAACATTCCTTCTGCGATGTTTACAGTCTCAGCTATCTCGCGAACCTTCAATCAACGGTCTGCCAACACGAGATTGTGGATTTTTTTAACGTTTTCCTTCGTAGCAGCCGTTTTCAGGGCACTTGAGCGTGGCTCATCAAAAACCAACGTGCGACCACGAACAAACTCGTTGAACCAATTCTTGACGGTCGCCATCGAAGGAGAAAAGTCACCGTATACAGCATCCAAGCGATCTTTGATTTCGCTGCGCGTTTTCCCTTCCAAAAACAGGAATCTAATCACTGAACGATATTGTTCTTTTTCCATTTTGTACAACCGACCGACACGCTCGCTTCCAAAGGCTATCAAAACATAACTAATGAAGGAAATCGACTGAAACTTTGACAGTAGGCTACTAAAAGAATGTACTGCACGATGGTAAAACTCTTTTGTAATAGCCGCGCTATCGGGCGGTGAGGCTAAGTACTTATTGAATGACCCTCGTATGTTACGTGCTTTGTACAGCTGCAAAAGGGCCATATGTGTAACTTTAGGGCTGAATCTTAGGTCGCCAACTGGATATAAACTGTCAAAGTGGAACCAAATCTGCTATAAAGGGCATTTTACTGATGGTCTACTATTCTTAAGTTAGTAAATCAGAAGGTGATAGATAAAGTGCATATGTTTGCAGCCTTGTTCAGCATAGGAACATTTAAATCTTGGCAAATCTTGAAGCAGCCAGCTGGTTGTTATATAACCAGATATTCGGAGTGCATTTTCTTTATTTTCAGTAACAGCCAAGTCGCTTTATAGTCCCTTGTTGGAATTCGTACCTTCTCAAAGCTTGTATACTAATTCCGTTTATCTCTAGAGGAGATGTTGAGTGCTCATTTGTGCATCTGGGTAAAAGGGCATTAGGGGAAACTGTGAGGCAGATGAATCGACAACAGCAAGTAGTTTTCTGCCTGAGGTCTCTTGTCGTTTCCAATTGATATTCCGATGGTTAAGCTTGACATCGAAGAAAACTATTTAAAAGACGTGATCAAATCCAGGATAGATGAACCTTTCTGTGCAATCGCAAGACAGTTGTGGACAATTTTTGATAGTGGGCTCACCAGAGAGCTGCTTTGTCTTAGAAAGGACTACGGTGTCAGCATTTACTGGACATTGTTTATTGGGCATCCAAGTGGCGTAGATGAGTATCCATAACAACGAATTCTGTCAGAGCTGTCGATGCCAATGCCTAGTTCTTGCAAGGAGAAGAATGCAGTCCCTCAACGCCTATTTTTTTGTCGACCAAGTCAAAGTATCATAGGCAAATTTAAGGAGAATCACTCAATTTGTTAAAAGTTCAGGGGTTTTTCACAATTGAAAGGTTAGATTGATTTAATTGGGGTATCACATTGGCCCTTATATGCCTAAGTGAGCCGTTGCCAAATTTTATCGAGGAAGGCCGTCAGTAAAGCTACCTACCTACATTACATGTCTACATACTTAAAATTTTAATAAAGGACACCGTAATGTGGACGATTTCACTGTTCAATATGAAAAGTATTTGAAAGCAAATAATGCCAAGCTTTTGCTATAACCAGTTACGCTAAGGATGTATTTATCATCGTAAATAAATTTTTTGAAACTTATGTTTTATTTTTAAGAAAAAAACAAAAAAAATTCAACTACTTAAAAATTACGAACTTATTTCTCTAGAAAAATCTCCTTTCCTACGTTATGCTAGTGAACTGTAATCTAGCAATTATATTGATCATATTAATTTCTCAGGACTACCTCTTCTGAATTGCCAGCAATTGAACATTTTGCTTGTAAAATTAGAAACCCAGGTACTTTAAAAGGGTTATTAAATTTAAAACCAAAAAATAGTCCATAAGGGACTTGTTAAAAAAAGTCTGATACACTTAAAGCGTGAGTTAACTTTAAATATTATCTGGGGATAACAATTCAAATAGGACTATTGATTTGGTACTTTTATATGCAATATGCAGTTTTTTATTCCAAATAAATTGCCTCTCGAAGTTTTTCCCACTGTTTTGACGTAATAAATTTGTTCGATCTTGTTTCTATAAAGCTAGCCATGCCTTTATTAGTGGCCACTGTTTAGTATTTATCTTATTGTATCTAATCTACTAAGTACATATTAATGGTTTGATACGTCATTCTCGTTTATCTAAACACAATTTTTCTGGATTTTTTAATTATCTAGGACTATACAAATTGCTTTTGATCATGTATTCTGCAAAACTACATATATGTAGGATTTTCAGTTTTCTTGAAAAACTTACAAATAAAAACCATTCGAGCAGAAGAAGAAGAAGAGTATTCAGTTCAGTGTTCGGTTGCAATCAGTTTAATCCCTTGTCAAACTGGCTAAACATCAATTTGTTTTTTATTCTGTTTGCGTTTATTTATATATTATAAAATTGGATGTAACGCAATTCACATTAATGTTATTTATATTCACACGCAATTAATTAACATAAATCAACATTCACTTCACAACAAAAAGAGCGAAAAAGGGAAAATAACATTGAAGGATACACAGTGGATGCGGCTTTAATATCAGGTGCATGTTTAATATTAAATAAATTTATGTAGTCATATTTACCTGACAAACTTATAAATATATTTCCGATTAATTTTGAAAATAATTTAAACTCGATTCTATTGACACGATAATTATTAGCACTAAATCACGTTGGTTATTTATATTTGTTTATGTATAGCGTTCTCTAGTATATATTATTCTATTATATATATGTTATTTGTTAGTATACTTTTACACGTGTAAATATCACTAAATTATTATTGGACTACGTTGACATGTAACAAATATTACAATATAACACATTAGCTATGTAGTTTGGGTGGTTATATTTTGCGTAGTATTTGATTGATTATGTTCATTAGTACCGAATATAGTGGTTATAATTAAATTTCACTTGTTTCCTATATATTGGTTGATAATTGACTTTCTTTTATTAAAGCTCTGTTGCAATTTAAAAAATTTATACGGTCGTAGAAAATAAATTATATAAATCCAAAATATGAGTATTGGCAATTTTTCGATAAAAAGTTATTTTAGTGTACTTAAAATATTCATATAAAACTTTTCCGTAAAAAACTTTTTCATGAAGATCCTTTCCATAATCAGAATAGTTGTTTGGTCCACTTTATGAGCTTTTTGAATTTGCACAGTAGTAGTTTGTTTTTAAAATAATTGTTGTTCAACCATTTTTTTTTTTGAATGGTTTGAGCTATGTTTAAGCTTTGGTCATAAGAATAGGTGATGTGTGAATGGTCCTGAAATAAAAAACGAAAAATTTTTTAGTTTCGAATAGTTAGTACATCAAATGCCAGTCAAATGCTTCACTAATTTTGGCCAACGACAGTGTCATTGTTTAAGTACCATTGCTTTGTTGACTCTTTCTGAGGGACCAAATCATTATTACCATTACTCTGAGAAGACAAAACTGTGTAATTCAAATTCAAGCTGAAAATGTAATCTATAACTATACATCTGGAAAAAAAAAATGTTCAAGAGACGTGTGCTCCATTCATATACACCGCAAGATGACAGTCGCTAACAGCATTACCAGCAATAATCAAAATGAAATACTGTGATTGACAAAATTTAGCCTACAACTCGTCCAACGTGACTCATAGTCCTCCTCGATCTGACAATTTTCTCCATGTTTTCCAGTCGGTTTGGAAGATTCACAACTTACAAGAGCTTCAGCGTATATCCATAACCTTGGGGCTTCCAAAACATGACCACAAAGCAACTGGGTCATTTGAAAGTATTCTACATGTATCACAGATGACGCATGGGTCGTTAGGTGGAACCGTGCAAACAACATAAGGCCCGCGGTATTTGGGGATGAATTTCTTATTGGTAACAGCGGTTTGATTGACATTCGTGGAACAATAAAATCTACCTCTTTGAAGTCGGGTGGAAGTCGGCTCCGGTTAAGTATTGGGGGATGGGATTGTTCGGTTGCTGCTTTTGCAGTCTTGCATGATTTCAACATGTCGGTTTATAGTTTAAATACTTGGTAAGGTCATCTATTTTCAGACATGCAATATGATGCCCAAAACCGATCCCGACGAAGCTATTCAGTGTATATTAGACACGAGTTGGAAGGAATGTTCAATTGGAGTTAAAACACGGTATACACGTTCAACCTGCTCTTTGGCTTAAGGAGTCGCATTTTTTATATGATGGCGGGTATTCCGATACAGAAGCAAATTAAAAGATTCTAAGGATGTTAAGTATGAGCCCTGGGCAATAATGACTCACAACAAATTACATGCCTCTTTTCTACTTGTAGTATTTGTTACATGTGAAATTTTAAAAATTTATTGAAAACATCAACCACAACTACCAGTAATATGTATCTATCTATGTTTTTCTTTTTTTGTGGGAGGGAGATGAATCCCCATTTAAGCACAGAGTGTGACCTTGTGGGCAAAAAGGTGACAAGGCTGCCCACTAAATTCCCTCCCCTGTCAACCTGAGAACCCAGCCTGGAACCGTTTGACACATTACTTCGGGCCAGGCCTCGTTTTGTTACGCCGTGAGGCACCTCCAAGCTGGGGGATCGCTCTTCTAGCGGGAGATGAGAGAGGAAGAGGAAGTACCAGACAAGTGACCCCCCAGTCCCAACACACCCGGCTGCTGTGAGTCCCTTTCATCTTTTAGGACTACCCGAACATAATGTACCACCTGGTTCCATTTGTCAACCGATTCGAGCATCACCGCGACTGTACATATTACCCGGGTGAGCTTTCCCGTCTCCCTGTAGAGGGCTTTTCGCAGCCTGTACCATTTTATGCACGCAAAAAATGTGTGGTAGGCATTGTTTTCCTCTTCTGGGCAATACCCCCAAACGGGGGACCATGACTTACCAATCTTGTGCAGGTAAGACTGAAACACCCATACCCGCTCAAAATCTGGGTTAGATAGAAGTCAGTCTCACCATGCCTTCCATTTAGCCAATTCTCATATCCGGGATGAGGCACGCAGTCCACCTTCCCTTCGTGCAATTCACCCAAGACTGCTGTCAATCGTTGAGTAAGCGTTCTCTCTCTCCACGGACAACCATCTCCCTCGCATCCTCGTTTCGATACAGATAAATAGCTCGGCGCTCTCTAGCAAGGAGACCAACAAGTATCACACCTGCAATAACTCTCACCGCCAAATCAGAGACGGTCAGATACGACGATGCAATCCTCAGCGCTCCTCTTCTCTGTACCTGTGCCAGGTGTTTTCGGTAAGCCTCCTTATTGAGAGCGTTGCCCCATACCTCTGCTCTGTACAGTAGCACTGACCCTGCAGCATTCATCAACAGGCATCTTCTTGATGGGCTGGGTCCCGTTACGATTGCCATAAGTAGACTCAGAGCTGATACTCCTAAAGCAGCTTTCTCAGCCGTTGCCACGATTTGCTCAGAGAAACTCATCTTCGAGTCGATCAGTAACCCCAGGTGCTTTACCGATGGCTTTGATTCGATTCGCATGTCTCCAATACTGATCATCCTTACTCAAGAGATTCTCATTTTTGTCAAGATGACCACTTCGGGTTTCTCCAGTGCTAACCTGAACCCGCGAGCAGTCATTCAGTCCCTCACATGGCGTATTAGCATACCTAGCCTAAGTTGCGCCTATTCAACGGTCATCCAGCGACCAGAGCCACAACATCATCCACATTGCCAATCAAGCGCGACTCATCTGGCATCTCGAGCCTCAGTAGCCCGTCGTAAGACATGTTCCACAGGTTCGGACCAAGGATAGATTCCTGGGCAATACCCGATGTAATTTCCATCGTTCGTTGGCCCTGTGTCGTTTCGTAGAGTAGGCTTCGATCCTTTTAACAATTCTTCAAAAGCTGCATTAGAAATTCTGGAACTTGAAAAGTGTTTTCCAGCGTATCCAGAATATCCACTCATCTAGCGGAGTTAAAGGCGTTCCTGTCGAAGAGTGTCACTAACAGGACGATCTATCGTTTGATATAACTAAGTGATTCTGCCTTTTGGATTGCGCTCACCACCTTTACCATCGCATCGATAGCAGAACGTTCTGCTCTAAAGCTGTACTGCCGATGAGATATGTCCCCAGTAGCACGAATCGCGTCAGTGAGTCTTCCCTTGATGAGTTTCTCCAGCACTTTTCCACCGTGTCTAGCATGCACAACGGGCGGTATGCAGACGACGGTTCGGGATTTCTCTTCCCCTTGCTGATCAGCACGAGCCTCGCCACTTTCCATCGTACCGGGAAAACCCCGTCCCGTAGGTAAGCGTTGAAAATGCTGAGCAGCAAGTCAGGACAATGGTGATAGACAAGCCGCAACACCTCAGCTGGCACACCATCTGGACCTGGAGCTGCCTCTTCCAGTTCCAGCTGTGTGAAAAGTGGACACTCGACTATTGTTTCACTATGGACAGCGTCAACATAGACAGGATAGGCGGAAAAGAGTGCCTGCGCTATCTCGTCCGTCTTTTCCGCATCATGTACACAAGGTTTCCATAGGGGACCAAGCTTCCACATAACCAGCTTGTAGCCAAGGCTCCACGGATCCCTGTTCACATTGTCCACTAGCTCTTGCCAGCAGCGAGCTTTGCTATTGTTGATCAATTTGCGAAGGCGCTTTCTGGCCGACTTATATGCTGCTGCATGGTTGCTTGCCCCGTCACGGTTCTGCCTCACGCCGAAGCTTGTGACACTATCTCCGTTTTTCAGCGTTTTCAGTTGACCACCAATACACTGGGCGCTTGCCGTGCTAGAGTTTTGTATCCTACAGACAACCCGCCCTTACTTTGCCCTTGTTCAGGAATTGTTCGGCGTCCTTTTTGGGCAAGTCAACTATGGCCATGCGTTGTCCCCTATTGTTTCTGATGTCAGTCTCGTTTTGATCCTTCCCACGCTATGGACCTTCCTTTTGATGGCGTCTTCTACCTAAGCCAGATCCGTGACCCAGTCAGTGTCTCTTATTTCGATCGTTGCCATTGGCTCAAGCGAGGCTTTAGTTGCGCTTTTGCTGAGGACTTTCTTTACTGCATCGCAGAATGCTTCCCTATTGTCGGCCTCAGCTCCGAATCCGACCAGTATGTGGCCCGACCGCGTTGGTCGTACTGCTTTAATGGTTGTGTTGGTGTCTTCGGGCCTTACGTTTCCCATGATGTCCCGCAGCACCACCGCGTAGGATCAGCCATCATGGGGTTTTACGAGCAGTGCCTGCTGCAGGGGTCTTCGTCGGGGTTTTTGTCGCTCCTTTTTTGCATCAGGTCCTTTTCCTGGTTAGGCGTTCGTGCGAATTTTACTTTCTGGTACTTTTTGAAGGAGTTTCTTAGCGGTTTTCTTCGCTCCTTATGTCAGCACTGTCTGGAACCCGTGATCTAATACTCCACGCCCATTAAGTGCCTCTTCCTTCCTTATTTTATTCCAATCTCCTTCGATTGGACTGGACGCCATTCTTTTATTTATTTTACTGGTGAGGTATCTGCATGTGGCCTTCAGATTTCGACCCAGCACCTCTATAGCCTTCTGCTTGTCTTCGGCCTTTGACCAGCTCCTCCGATAATGCTCTATGCGGTCTAGGAGCTCCTCTAATTCAAGGAGCGCAACCTTTACTGCTTTGGTGATTTTTGGGGAGTCGCATGCAGATTATATTCTTTTCAGAACATCTCCCGCTTTTTGGAATAGCTTTTCTTCTTCATGTCGCAGGGCGGCAATTGTACTTTGCGACCATCCTTGTGAGAGGGTATTGCTTTCCGTTTCCTAATGCAGTACTTTTGCCACATTTTCGACGTTGGCGATGCAATCAAACGAAAATCATGATTTCTGTTCTGACCAAAGTATAGCTTCGATTTAGATGAAATTTGGTATAAAGGTTCACTGATGTATGTGATGAATCTCGCAATAAAAAATCCAAAGTCGGTACAGCAGAAACAAAATGGCGGCTGCTGAAAGGTCGAAAAACGTGCAAAATTTTGTTGTTGTAATGGTGGTCAAAGCTTTCTACAAATTTTCATGAAATTCGGCGGTTAGATAGAAATTATAAGTAAATTAAGAATTACGTGAAACTGGAGGTCAGGGCACAAAAAACAAAATGGCGGACAGTTGAAACTCAAAATTTCAAAGGCTTCTAAAAGTTGCAATTTTGATCCGACATACATGAAACTTGGTTTCAAGACAGGCATTACTTACATCTGCAGACTTTGATATTTTGGTGATCATGTATGTGCAAACTATAAAATGGCGGCGGCTTAAATATGGGTTTTTTTCCGGTTTTTGTGGCGCTTTAGCGGTCACATTTTCCAGCGGATTTTGATAAAACTTGAGGTTATGGATTTCTGTACTATGTTCTTGTATTATGCAGAAAATTGTTAAAATTGAATGAAAAATAAAAAAAGTCAAAAATTTATAACCCAATATTTTTTGCTGTCATTTTCACTAAAAATTGAATTATTTTGCCTTGTCTAGAGTGAAACTCCGATTCGAACGAGATTTGGCACATTAATTGATGCGGTCCTAGCCCACAAAGATTTAAAGTAGTCCAAAATCAAATCCATGCACTCAAAATGGCGGCCCCCAAAGGTCAGGAGGCAAGCGCAATTCGCTATTTTAGTAGCAACTGTAATAATGAATTTTTTTCATGGAAACGTTTTAAATGACTTAGCTTGAACGTATTTATAAATCAGAATATTTTTTAAATATTCCAAATATTTTGAACAATACCCTTAAAAAATTATAACATCGCGACTTGTCTGTCTGTCCGTCCGTCAATTTGTTCGTGCATCACAAGTTTTCTCGCAAACCACATAAGCTAGAATGAGGAAATTTTCTACGTAGGTCAAAAGTGGTGCCTCTTGAAATTTGCAGTGCAGAAAATACTTTAAAGTGTTTAAGGGGTTCTCCCCATACAGGGGGGGTGACATAAACATTTTTTTTTATTTCTGTAGCCCTCTAGCAGCCAAGTTTCTCAACGGATTCCGATAAAACTTGAAATTATAAGTGGTTAAGGCAAGTTAATTTAATTTAATTATGCAAATCGAATGGCAAACAAAAAATTCGAAAATTTACAGCTTAATAATTTTAGCAGCCGTTTTCAATAAAAATTGAAAATGACGGCCCCTGGTGGTTCAGAAAAGATTCGAATATATACATATGGCAATGCAAGTGCTGATTAAACTTTTATGGAAATCTTTTAAAATTAAATATTTGAGCTCTATGAGCCGACAAGTTATCACTTTTGTGCGGTAACCGCTGTGAGATTTATAAACAGCAAAAGTGAGAAGGGCGAAACGAGTATAAATATGTTTATAACAATTTATTACCCGCCGATTTTCAATATGTGATCCATATGTGTGCAACTCAATTTAATTAGCAAAATATTTGCGCCTATAAGAAGGGTCTGCAAATACGAACGGCGGCAGATCCTTTCTGTTAATAAATACCGATGTAGTGCTACAAAAATTGCAGTAAGAAGTCCAGTAGTAGCAAGCCAAATTCTTTTTCGAAACCTTACGCTACATACGAGAAATTAACCTTTCCGGCTGGTGCTGCCAACGGGGATTTTTTTATTCCTTTTTTGGGTTTTTTTTATCTTTTTTATATGTTTTTCGTGGCTCCAGTTTTATTGGGTCCCCCCTCGGAGCCGCTATCTCCGTTCGTGTGTGTAGTCGCCTTTTTGGTCCCATGGCTATCTTTGCAGAGCAGGAAGGCCATGCGAGGGTTGGCACAGGCCCTTATGGGGACAAGTGCTCAGAGCCAGACCAGCGCGAATCAGGAGTCCGTCTCAACTAAACATACACTACCAACCCAATGGTGCGACCTTCAAACGTACTCCGAGGCTTGCCAAGGTTTAACCGGGGCGGAGACGGTGTGGTAGTTGAATTGGAGCCATTTACACACGAGTGTCACCTCTGCACTACTGTGGAAAGCAACTAGGTCCAAACCATCATATCCGCCAGCCCAAAGCATCAGTTCCAGTTCGTTGTTCAAAGCGTAGTCCAGATCCAATCAGGATCGTTACCTGTCATCCCAGGGGGGAACCTCACAGTGCACCCCATATCCTCGGGAATATTTCATGGGACGTGTTTACTGGGAATGCTAAGTAGAACAAGTTCATTTAATCGTTTTAGGGTGGTATACTTGTACAAGATACAACTCTGAACGTAATGAGTTAAACCAATAATTAAGTTCAATTTGACCATAACACTGTTCTACTCCCAAATGCCCTAATTCCTCATATACATGGAGAATAAAATTAGTTTTTGCTCCAACGGGAACATAGAACGCACGATGATATTGCTTGGCTGAGGCCTTTTCCAATTTATTACGTAAACTGACAACAGTCGAGCCCCGCTAATTGTAATGAAAATCGGTTTTCTCCTTCATAACAGGGGTAAAGCCCTAGCCAGTGAAAATTTTCGGAAGGCATGTTGATTTGTGAAAAAAAGGTTTAAAGTTCTGGTCTAAGGCCCATTCTATATATCAATCTATGATATCTTATGTTAGATAAGTATCATCGTTACGTTTATTTTTTTTAAACCTTCTCAAGGTGGTTATAGTTGTA
Organism: Odontomyia ornata; assembly: GCA_963969285.1. NCBI lineage: Eukaryota > Metazoa > Arthropoda > Insecta > Diptera > Stratiomyidae > Odontomyia > Odontomyia ornata. The sequence goes on along the minus strand of OZ017738.1, from coordinate 427,430,723 downwards.
TATTATTTCATATCGCCACGGCTACGGTGGCATACTTCTATCCGATGGTCCATATTTTCAATGAATCTGAGACATAATTGAAGTTCAATGTCGTTAATGTGCTGAATTATCTTGAATTGTTCTTGGCTTATTGACGTACACTTTTTCTTTAAAATATCCCACGAGAAAGAAGTCCAACGGTTTCAAGTGACATGATCGTGGCGGCCAATTAACATTGCCACAACGTGAGATAACACGGCCATTGAATTTCTCACGCAAAAGAGCCATTGTGGCACCATTCTGTTGGAACCACACATCCTTCAAGTCCATAACCTCAATTTCTGGCCACAAGAAGTCCGTTATCACTCGCAATAGCGAACACCATTCGTGGCAACTACTTGGCCATCCTTATTTTCGAAGGACTACGCCCCGATGACGCCGCCAGCCCATAAACCGCACCAACCAGTCACTCTTTGTGGATGCATCGGCTTTTCAACAATCACTCGTGGATTCTCATTTGTCTAAATGCGGCAATTCCGGTTGTTAACGAGTCCACTGAGGTGAAAGTGTGCCTCGTCGCTGAAGATGACTTTCTTTGTAAAGTCACCATTCCCTTCTGTCTGTTTAACCAACCATTCGG